>CM036320.1:38724731-39924731 GCA_020567845.1 Rhododendron henanense subsp. lingbaoense
ACCATCGACTGCAGTGAGTAGTGTTGGGCCACACGATGTGCAGCTAACCGTAAATAGGAAGTTGGCAGCTGTTGGAACTCCATTTGCTGTTGAGTACGATCCCGAATGAACTTTTGAATGTCTTGTTCCATCCTCAGAACTGCCCAAAATTAAAACAGACAAAAGATCAAAAGATAATCTTAAATATCAATGATCCCAGAATATATGTATGCATGTTGTCAACAGTGCTATTGCTAGAAGACCATTTCTGCTGATCTCTGTCTTTTAATTGAAATTCTTCCCCTTCAATTCAATCTCCAGGCTCTCTATATCTACCTCCCTCGCCTCTGTCTCTTAGAGTTACGTTTTTTTATTAGATTAGGCATGGCCCATGGCAGTCAGTTCACTGCAGCATATTAGACTTCCTGAATTGCTCCGGCAAGCTGGTGCTATAAAGGGTGACTTTGCAGCATGAAGGTCACAGTGACTAGCATCTGGTTGCCCTTGTGGCCATAACAGCTCATTGATGCATTATTTAACATATTCCCTTGACCACAGAATCACTGGAGCTACAAATAAGGGTGGATTCAAACCCCTAAGAACCTCTTCCCTCTTGGTTTTTTACATAAATGAGTGGATTGCTTTATTCTCAACCAATCTTTTACAAAATGGTTTGAAAATTGCATTCTGAATTTAACCCAACTTAGCCTCTTCCTTTAGTTTCACGCCTGGAATAAAGACACCATTTTACTTGAGATGGGGTCTCACTGTAGGGCTTAAAACGAACCAAGTTGTTAGCGAGCAGCTCAAGACTCTGCTCGTTATGGACTCAGCTCAGCTAGGCTAGTTAGTAAACCAGTCGAGTTCAAGCTCGAGTTTCAAAGCTTGTTTAGTAAACAAAACCGAGCTCAAGCACCTCAATAATAACCGAGCCGAGCTCGATTCGTATGTAGAGGCTCGGCTCGTTTATCAAACGAACCGAGCTCGAACACCTCGATAACAAATGAACCGAGCTCGAGCTCTTGATTATTTGGGCTGCACTCGAGCTCGAGCTAGACTAATATTGAACAGGCCGATCTCGAGCTTGATTTTTCGGGATCAACTCGACCTCGAGCTAGTCTAGTTTCAAACGAGCCGAGCTCGAACAATTCAAAGCTCGGCTCGTTTGCAACCCTAGGTCTCGGTACGCTTTTTATAAATCCATTACAGCTATTTCTCGACTGAAAACCTCCTACCAGTACCAAGCGCAACGAATCACGTCAGCAAAAAAAAACATCCTATAATCAAATTAACTAACCGGACAGAGAATCATCAAACCAAAAAGAACAATAACTCCCAAGATCAGGACCTCACCGGAAAGCCTCTCCCGAGGATTCTGCAGCGCTTCGCGGAGGAACTCATCCACCGAATCCAAAGCATCTTCTGAAACGCCTCCAACCTTCTGAGCCGAAGCTGAACAGGAAGAGCTCGACGACGTCGTCTGATTCAAAGAAGAAGGAGAGGAGGAAGGAGAAGAGTCCTTGTTTGAGGAGGAGATCATCATCCTTTTGACGGTCGCGTCCAAATCCGCCACCTCCCATGAGTCAGGTGGGGCCCCGAGATCCTCCGCGGAGGGCGGCTCCATGGATTGAGCTAGGGGGTTAGGGTTAGCGTGTGGGAGGAATCATCGGTTTGAGATCAGATCGGCGGTGTGGTAAAACCCTAGCGTGTTAGGATTCATGGATTGTTAGGGTTCGAAAAGCGCGAATAGAGAGAGAGAGAGAGAGAGAGGAGAGAGAGGGGAAAAGATTAGGGGGAATGTGTAGAGTTTGACGGTGAGTTGTCGAGGGGGTCTCTCGAGTGTCGTGCAGGGTGCGCTAAGCTAGCTACTGGGAAAATTATCGGGTGCTCTACGGGGCGGCTGGGAATCTGATTAGACGGAGATATTTTGAGGACAAGTGGCAATGGCGGGAACCAATCATGACAGATGGTCCCTCCATCCGATTTTTGTTTGCTAGCAAAGGGATGCAAACAAGCCGAGCCGAGATATAGTATTCGGGCTCGGCTCATTTGTAAATTAGTCGAGCCCTTGACAAGTTGAGTCTGTCTAATTTACGTAATGAGCCTCTTTAAACGAGCCAATCTAATCTATAAATGGCTCATTTGTCGGACGAATAATATTTTTGGTGGATAAAGAAGAAGGGTGGATAAGATGTGAATATGTTACAAGGAGATTAGCTAATATGGGGATTAGCTTATACTTGAATTGAGCAGTGGTTGATATGGGTGGATAAGAATATGTGAATGATGTATAAATTTACTTAACTGCTCTTCTTAAACAATTACATGGGGAATACAAAGAAAATTCGAGGATCAATTTGATCTTTCTCTCCACCCGGACAAGTTTATCCTAGGGTAGGGATAGGATCCCTGAGTGTGTTTTTTTTTTTATTGGCAAAATTTTTTATTAATCTCTACAAAATTACAAAGATTAAAAGCATAAGGACATAAAGAAAATTAAAATTATTTAATCTCCACACTAACCGAGAGCGATTTCCGAGACCAACAAAAGCCCTAAACACCCGAAAATTGAAACCCCACTGCTCAAACCACCGCCCTGCCAGAAACCACCACCGATCGGGATTTGAAACGCCGCTACTGTCACGCAGACTGCTGTGAATCCGCCGTGTGTCGTCGATCCCCAAAACACCTTAAGCTAGCTGCAAAACGTCTCACATCCCAACCATCACCATTCATCACCGCTGAAAACTGTTGCCGCCGAGAAATTCCGTAACAGGCCTTGAGTGTCGAGGTCGGTTCGTTTTGTAAAAGCCTAAAACTCAAGCTCCACGAACAGCTCAGTTCTCCCCCTCCCTTTCTTATCCCCTTCATAACACCCCAATAAACAGGCCCTGTGTATTGAGCTCGGCTCGTTTTGTAAAAGCCTAAAACTCGAGCTCGGCTCACGAATAGCTCGATTGGTTTGCAGTCCTACACGGGAACTCAATTTTTAAAAACATGTGCAACTAATGCATCCTATTTAGCGTATTTGGTACTAGAAACATGCAACTAATGCATTCTATATATTTGATTAGATTTTCAATGTAGTTCTTTAAATAGGTAGTATTTTGAAATTACTTTTAGTTACTCTATAAGGGTTAATCTATGAAAATGTATGCATTTCTTTTAGGTTATGTAACATGTTTGCATTAGGTGATATGTAATTGAGTTGGTTTTCATAACTAGATATTGAGTGATGGATGATTCAAATCAAGGTTTTGAATACCATATCGACTAAAGTATCGATTTTTCTATTGGTACGGTTATACTAGTGGTGAGATATCGAGTACCACTTTAGGTTTATCTCTATTAATGTTGTTTTTTCATGTCAAAAAAATTACTATTAGCACTTACATAGTAACATATATTAAGAAAAATAAATTTAAAAGTTGTCTAATATTGTTCGCTATTGACCAATATCGGTTGGTAGCAACCGATATTTGAACCGAAATCAAATTAAGGGTGTAGGGTTCGAAATTAATCAATACTTGTACGATACATGATTCAAACCACTCTCCTCTCTAGTACGTAGTACCATAAATACCACTTGTCATTGTGCCACCCCACCCGTCCTACACTGTTTCCATTGACACAACTTTTAACTCTCGCCTTTCCATTACCCACCACTTGTCCACCACAACCATTGCCATCGTTTAACTATGTTTATTGCCTCCATCATCACCGTTACTCTACCACCATCACTCCGTCACCAATATCTCTTTGCGTCATTCATCTTCTTCCTCCCCTCTCCGAGCTTTCCTCCCACCTTCCTCCTATAGTGTTCGTTCATAGAAACATAAACACCTCAATGCATTAGAAGTCCTAAATCTCGAAACAATCTAGTATTCCAAATGCTCTACTATTTCATTGGTGCTTCTACTTGCTTTTTGACAATGGATAAACTTATACTATTAATCGGAATAAATTATTCATCACTTTAGGAGCACCGAATATTTCTCCAAGCGGTAGGGGTTACTGATAGCATGGATCTTTACTGGATTGAAAGTGCAGGGTGTAAGTTGACACAATTAAAACCCCAAGGCTGAATTTTCAGCAGGGGTAAAATGCTGGGGCTCTTATGTAATTTACCCGGGAAAACGGAACGAAAGAAAGAGAACGCAAACGAAAGAAAACTCGCAGCGAATTTGAAGAAGAAGAAGAAGAATAGATGAAGGGTTTCGGAAGATTGGTGAGGCGAGGCCTTCTTTGTCGAAGACAGGATCTTGGTACCCGTAACAGTGATTTCCATACCTCTCGTCGTCTCTTATTCACTTCCTCGACGACGTCCTCGACTTCACAAGGCCGCAATCCGCTCTCTGGTTTCATATCATCAAATTCTACAACCATCTCCTCATCACAAGCCTCAAAATGGTCCCTTTTTGGAGGTTAATTGGCTTCTCTCTCTCTCTCTCTCTCTTGCTGATTTAGAGGTGTCATCTGTTTGGATTTTTAGAAAACCTGTAACGACCATAAAAATCAAAACATGGCTACATGTGTAAACGTTGTTATTTTTTTTATAAAAAATTTTATGGGTTCTTTGAGCTTAACAATTTGTCAATTGTTTATTCGGTTATGCTATTGACCCACTAACACATTTTCAAGGCAGTTTAACACATTGAAAACCTGTGTTTTTTTGTCATTTTCCTACCTTATTGACAGCCCAATGTTAGCATTTCGCGTGTTTATTGGGCACGAAACATTGGAAAATTCGTTGTACAGAAGAAGAAAAGAAGAAGAAGGTAGATTGCTTCTATAGGAGCCTTGACAGCTTTGATTTCCCAAGAAAGGTTGAAGCTTGCAATCTGTAATGTTACTAAGCAACTCGTGTGGATGTTATCTTCTAATGAGCTTTGTTTGGTCTTATTTTGTGGCATTGGGCAGGACAGAGGAGGACCATGTTTATCCAAACACAATCGACGCCGAACCCATCATCCCTCATGTTCTATCCGGGAAGGCAGTGATGGAAGTTGGGAGTGCAGACTTTCCGAATGCTCGTTCAGCCATGAATTCACCACTAGCAAAGTCCCTGTATGGAGTGGATGGTTAGTTTCGATTTTTTGTTTCGTTGCATTTTTGTGGTCATTTGCCATGTGCCAGCTAGCTCATGTTACCTTATTTATTTATTTATTGCCAAGTACATTATACCTCACGATTATGTCTTTCTATGTCTTTATGGCTTGCTTTCGAATTTGGGTTTTGGATGAGCCTGAAAATAATTATATGCTTGTTTTTGGTATTCCTTGAATAGTGGAGTGTTGTCTTTATTTATTGCCAAGTTAACAGTGGAGTGTTGTCTTTAGTATTCCTTGAATAGTTATATGCTTGTTTTTGGTTGAAAATTTTGACCATTTCTCAACTTTCTCATATAATTCAAAGTGTCGAATAATTGTCTTAACATTGTAAAATATTAGGCGGTGGTTGCTAAGACTCGTTAGTACTTTTGGATTCACAGGAATTACTCGAGTTTTCTTTGGATCAGATTTCGTAACTGTAACAAAATCAGAAGATGCTTCCTGGGATATTATGAAGCCTGAAATTTTTGCTGCAATTATGGATTTCTACTCTTCTGGGAACCCACTATTTTTGGACTCAAACACTGCAGCTTCCATGGACACGGCTATCCATGAGGTATGTCAATAAATTTTACTAGTATTTTGGGTATGAATTTCAGTATATGCTTACTGATATTCAGTCCCGCTGCATGAATACTTTGAATACTTCCTACTAGTCTTTATGGAAACCCTGGTGGCACGCCTTTGGGCTTTGTTGGGTGAATCACTGAATTGCTCTAGAGGGGTGATGCTCTTGTGGCATTGCTTACATGCATCTGTGCCTGAAATGTGCAGTTTGTACTCTTCCAAACATTTTTTATCGCTACGGATTGCTTGTAATTCTTATTAGTGGCTTTTGGAGAACTGTATTTTTTGCTCATATAAACCAAAAGGCATGCTAAAGTCCTTTGACAATGCCCCTCAACGTCTGTGCACATGGCACGAGAAGGACAAGAAGAGCTTGAATGTCTATCATAGTCCACTTTCTAAGAATACAATGGCAACCATCCGTTGGCTCCTTTCCCATAATTGAGGGATGAAAAAATGCACTCTGTTTTATCATGTTAGTATTTGAAAGCGTGATTCTGCTGATGTCAGCATAAATGTCCAACCTGCTACGAACATAATAAGAGCAAGCATTGGTGGCTCCTTTCTGCGGAGCTTAGCCAATGGATTAGTTGAGAGGTGAAATATGAATGGTTTGTAAGGAGGAGAGGTGGAGAAGAAAGAGTGACTGAAGTATTTGAGGGAAAAGAGATGGAAGCTTAACCTGCTCCCATACATCAGTTGTATTTACTATTTATATCAACCACCAATAGAATTATCAAAGTACCCTATCCAACATAACTTAGGTCTAATATAAACTAAGGTCTAATAAAGTAAATATCAGTCGCTAACAGGATTCATTCTATTATGCCAGGACATGAGAGTATTTCGGCTTTTGCACTCATATCTAAGTTGGAAGAAGCTTTCCTGGCTCCTTTTACTGAAAATTGGCCAATGGGCTTCGAGTCTTATCCGTTGGGCTATGTTAATAGTTGAAGGCATTTGTGTGCCACTGCCTTGTTAGATAACATTTAGGAGCAAGTATAGCAACAACAACAGCAAGTATAGCATCTGAAGATATTTTGGAGCATATTTAGTATCTATACGCATAATGCTAGGAATAGGACTCCTGTGTTGAGCACTATTAATCCGCTTATCAGATACATAAGCATGCGAGGAGAGCTCAATAATAGGGTTGCTATTGAACCAGACCCATTGGTTGGGATTGAATCTCTAAGGGATTTTGTTGCTAATGTGCTGTGCAAAATAACATACTATACAAACAGTGGCGGACCCAGGATTTTATCGCACTGGGGTCAAGCCTTCAAGCATCTACAACACATACAATTTTGCACTTGTACACAATGACCCGGTTCCCCCATCTACAACAAAAAAACCCCACAAAAATATTCACTACATAAAAAATAATCAATTAGCCCAAAATTAATCTAAGAGAGTCAGAGACCCACAAAACATTCACTTTATAAAATGCTTTCCTTTCCTGAAAAAAAATGTTTTCCTTTCCCTTGGGCCTCACCCATGTTCCAGAAACAGTGAGTTCCAAAAAACAGCCACAAACAATGATTTTCATCTCCATGTCCATTATCCATGTAGAGAGAAAAAGTATTTAGAGAGATTGAGTATGTGTGGTTGAAATCCACTTTGTACAAAAGAAAAATGGGATCTAAGACTAAGTTACTCGCCTGTAAACGGGTCTGATGACTCTGGTCCCAGTAGAATTCCAGCTTGTCGGCGGTGGTGATCGAGATTAGAGGGTTAAGGGTTTTCTAGATTTTTCCTTCAAATGGTGAGTTCTCCTCCGTTCTGTAATTTTTTCCGGGGAGAGAGCGGGGGGGGGGGGGGGGGGGGGGGGGGGGGGGAGAAAATTGACTGAAAAGTGGAAAGGGCAACACTTGTAATTTGGTTGGGGTACAAGGGCAAAATGTTTGGAGGAAATATTTAATATCCTATGGGGCAAATTTACAGAAATACCCCAAAATTATTATTACTACTTCCTACAGAAATTTTTGCATTGAGTGGGGTCAGTGGACCCCCCTTGCCTATGTGTAAGTCCGCCCCTGTATACGAACCATAAGTTTCTATCATATTCAGCTATTCAGTGGTATGCTGTAGTCCCACTGTCTGATGATTTATTGTACTTGCTATTGCAGGATGATTCCGAAACTGTTGCAATGATTAAAGAACTGTTGGAGACTCGTATCCGACCTGCAGTACAAGATGATGGTGGTGATATTGAGTACCGGACATTTGATCCGTAAGTTTCTTCCTTCTGATTAGAAGGTGATTTCGAATTATGACTGACATCGTTAAACATTATTTCGTTCTTCTATTCCTTTCTACAGAGATACTGGAATAGTCAAACTTAGAATGCAAGGAGCATGTAGTGGCTGCCCCAGCTCATCTGTCACCCTGAAATCTGGCATTGAGAACATGCTGATGCATTATGTACCTGAGGTAACAGCCATGATGTAGATTGTTACTAGGATTGTCTTTGAGATAATCTTGAGGATAGATTTTCTGAACAATCTGGCCTAGTAGTTATATATTTAAGCTACGCGTTCAATGGTCAATGTGTCTATGACTTGTTAAGTTGATTTCACATTATTTTTGATGTTAGCCATAGATCAACAAATTTGAGGAGTAAGGTCGAATGCTAAAAAAAAACTATTAAAGTAGAATGCTCTGACCTTCAGTCAGGCATGCGCGCCCTTTGTGTCTACTTGGATATTCAATTCATACCCCACCATGGTATGTCATACACCCAATAACTGGTTACATAGCTGGATGCTTCTGAACTGCTCCTTCTTTGCCACCCCACTCTTCCCTCCTCCCCAAATCAAATCAGTTATCGGAACCAAATGGAGGGCATTGGTATTTGACTTGCAGTCATCCATGACTCTGGGTGTCTAATTGTCCAATTCTCTTTCGTGGCAGCTGAATCACGTATGAAAACCTGAAAACCTGTTCCTATGATGCTCAGAACCTCAGAGCCACTCATGTAAATGCATGCGTATGTGACCATAGGTTTTGTGCTTTGACGCGCTAAAAACTCCCACGTATTGATTTGTTGTGTTGAAAATGTTTAGGGTTTTGGTTTTTCATATTCAATCTATCAATCGTGTTATGGAGCAAGAAGTCCAAAACTTCATTCAATATGAAATGTGTGCACTTAAGCTACCTGGATCTTTGGTTATTGATTGCATCAAAAGCATTGGACATTTAGTGTTGCTAATAAAGCATATGACCTGAAAAATTGTCTATTGCAAGTTTTATCTTTTTTTCCTTTCCAGTGTATCTTGTTGGCATCTTGTGGACAATGCTATTGCGTTTTGTTTATCGTTACTGACGGAAGTTTTCCATACAGTTACTGACATCCTGAAGAAATTTGGTCGCATACTACCTTAGAGCATGCCCCATAAATTGAATCATTCCAACCAGTAGGATGAGAATCCATATATTCCTTTTACGGAGTGAATTATCCTTCTTTAGTCTCCTGTTTGTCCTCCACGAGTCAAGCTTGAGTAGCTTGGTTTGTTCTAATTTTAAAGCCCTTGTTGTTTTCATTACATCATCCAGTTTACATAGGTGATATCACTTCACTTGTTGGTGGTATCGCTATAATCTGAATCTACAGTTGATCCCTCCCTGCCGCATTGTTTGGACTAGCAAAGTTTGAATTAAATTCTGGTTTCTCTTCTTCCACTTTAGTTTTCCTTATAGGAACTTCTCATACAGGTTAAAGGCGTGGAGGAGGAACTTGATGATGAAGATGAAGAGGCAATATTACCTGCTTAGATTTTTTCGTGTTCTTGTTTTCTCGATGTACCCTCTTCGAGTTAATAAAAAGTTTCGTTTGCTGAGAAAATATTACCTGCTTAGATGGAGCAATTGACTCGTCTCTTTATCATGAGGCATTTTCATTGTAAACGAGCTAGATCAAAGGATTTGTAAAGGAACTTGTGTAGGGAAAATAAAATGTAACAGCCTGACCATCCGGTCTCTACAAGAGTGAGTACAGTATATCAGCTTTTGATGCCCAAAAAGTGGCTTTCTGTATGGCAATAAGTCCCCGTTCCAGTTTCGGAAAAAAAGAACTTTTAGAAAATGAAGGTAATTTCAAGCTCAAAAATCATGTGTTTACGCAAATAATTTTTCTACCAATATAGATCTTGTTTGATAGGACTCATTGAGATCTTTTAAACGGTGCAAAAAAAATTTAAAAAATTATTTTTCATTTTTATTATATTTGAGCTTGAAATTACCTTCTTAAGAAGGTTTAAAAAGAAGGCGGAACGGCACCTAAATCTTAAAACTTAAAACGATATTTGTTAGTTGATTATTTTTTTCCCATTCAGCTTTTTGTTTGGTGATGGGTTGATTATGGTTCCTTTTTCATTAACTTTTTACTTTATGAAGTGTATGGTCACTGTAGATTTTCCGGAGGTAATTAATTGGTGAACCTGTGGGTTACACATGATTGTGTGGTTGTAAGGGCAGGGGCGGCCCTAGGTGCAGGCCTACCAGACGACTGCCTAGGGCCTCCACTTTTGGATCAAATAATTGGGCTCCCAAACAGTGTGTCACAGTGGTAAGCCGCTTGTATAGAAGCACAGGATTGTGAGTTTGATTCCCGTCCCTTCAATTTTTTAGCGCAAATTTTGATTCCTGTACAAAAAATGGGTTCTGAAACGAAATTCTGGGGTGTCGAACTCACAACCTAAGGGTTCTAAAGAGAGTATAAACACTTTGCCAACAAACTACAAGGCTAATTTGTTTCCCCTATCGAACAAATAATATATATACTAAAAAATGAGAGGTCCCATTTTCAAATCTTACTTAGGGCCTCGTAAATTTCAGGGCCGGGCCTGTGTAAGGGTATTGTGGCGTCATGTGGTCATGCCCAGGATTGGCTGTACATGATTGTGTGATTGTAAGAGTATTGGGGCGTCATGTGGTCATGCTCGGGACGGGATTAGTAAATAGCAACTCAGAGAGACGTGGGATACCGGAAGAGTAGGGAAACTCGTACAGGGTAACAGGGGTATGCCTTCCATTTTTTCTTCAACAATTACCGTAGTAACGAGGATCCAAAATTGGTTTTATAGAGTTTTGTCTCTGTCAGGCTGAATCTCTCTCCTTTTTATGTGTGTATAAACAAGCAGGATGAATAACATTGACATACTGCATGGTGGGATTAACTGGGTGTTTGGAGGGAAAAAAACTCCGCTAAACGGCCCTAAAAAAAACACACCATCTGAATTCAAAGGAAGGTTCAGATTGCACCACGTCGTTAAAGGATGGCCGGTTGAACTAGTCAATTAACAGATTATCTTATTAAAATATTATTAAACTATATAAATTCATTTAATTAGCCACAAAAGTAAAAGAGAATTCATAAACTCTAAATATGAGTTTACAAATTTGTATTTCACACCATAAATTCTCATTTATTAGAAACAAAAAAAAGGCAACTTAGGCCAGTTGATCTCATAAATAATTTCTCATATGAACTACTATTTGTTGTGGCTAATATACTCCATAAGTCTTCATATCCATGGCCATTTGAAATTATAACCGGGTCCATATATACTCATAAATTTTTTGACCATTACAAAAATGTAAATATAACCACAATAATAATAAGTAATAAATAGAGCTACTCATTCATAAATGTTCCAATATTTTTCATCACCACGAAATTCATATTTTCACCCTAGCCGCCGTACGCAAGATTTGGTGCAATTACTATTTTGGACTCTTGTGAACCACGAAAATCATTTCTCTAGCCATAATAATTCACATACGTGAATACAAATTATGTGGGCCAATAGCTTTTCGGATTGTATTGAATCACAAATGTCTTGTCGCAAAAACTCATAAATAAGGCCATATGAGATATGTCACAGACTCACAATTTTGGAGTGTAGGTGAACCACTAGGTCTTTTTTGTACAATCATAAAACTCATAAATTATGCCAGAAATCTATATTGGAATTTGTAAGTGGAGTGGAGTGCTGTTGGCCGTGAGCCCCACCTCATCCCCTTCAAGTTTTCTAGGATATTGTAGATTAAGATGAAATGAAAAAAAAAACAAAAACCAACATTAGAATTTTAGATTGTAGTAGATATCAAACAACTTGTATATAAAGTCACAAAAAGCTCATAAATCAATCCATAGTATTTTAGAAGTCCTTCTACCACCACACCCATTCACACCCACACTCATAACAAGGGTGGAGCCCGCACATACTACACACCTAGTATGTGTGGACCCATCCTTATTGTGAGTGAGGGTGTGTAAATGGTTGTGTGATGTTAAAATTATTGATTTTAGAAAGGGAAAATCTACATTCCGCCCGGTGGGCTGACCATAGTGTTCCACACGCGCCTAATTTGACAGCCACTTTTACCAATTCCGATGCAATGACAGGTTGTACGGCTTGAACTTAACTCTTTTCCATTAAATGACCAAACTAACCCTATAGGCTATACCTCTTTCCTCCCAGTTGGTGTGGTGGACCCTAAACATTTAGATTGGGTTTCTCAGATTTCTCTTGATATATCTAACGAATTATGCCGTGTTTCCACAAGGAAAACGAAAAAACTTTGGGATGTTCTACAAGTCGTTTACATTAATTAATAAATTTCAGGATTTTATCATCTTGTTCATACTAATAAAAAAAAATTGTTAGCAACAACTTCTTTCTCAATAATTTTTCTCACACATACATATCAATAATTTATTCACTATTGAAAACAATTTGACATTTCTCACTAATTTATTCACTATCGGCAATGTTCTAAAAATTGCTAGGCGCTAGTCGGGCGGAAAAGGGGCACCTAGCGCCTAGGCGCCCGATTAGTCGATTGTCTAATTTAGGCGTCAAGCCACCGCCTGGCGCTTAGGCGGGGACTAATTGGCCTAGGTGGCTGCCTTTTAGAACACTGACTATTAGAAACCACTAACAACTTTCAACAACAACAAAAAAATCTCAAAATTTTTCCTTAGTGGAAACACCCCTTAACAATGGTTAGGTCAATTGGTCAAGAATTTTGTATTTTACTAGGAGGTCAGGGGTCCGAATCTTCACAATTTTTACAATTGCATTTGACTGTTATTTCCTTTGTACTGATTTCTCCTAATAATGGGGCCTAGTAGTTGAGCTAGGCTTATAATGATTGAAAGTTATTTTCAGTTTCATGTAATTCTTATATTTGTATTTTCCTATAGCGTAACAAAAAAATGAGCTAAAACTCATAAAAATACCTATTTCAAGAAATGTCATTCTCCTCGCATGCATCAACTAAACGTTCATTTAGCGCGGGAAACAATTTGTCTAAACTTCTTAAACTATAAATAATTTTTGTAGGAAAAACTCATCCATACTTAAACAAGAAAGTTCTACACTTGCGCTCTAGCACCTGCCTCTATCCGTGCATTACGTGACTTAGGGTTGACCTCATATTTATGCTCATTTTTGAACGAAGAAAAAAAATAATCTAAAAAGTCTTGAATTATTTTTGTCTTTAATGATTTTTTTTTAGATTTTCCTCGCGGAGACAGATCACTAATCCAAAAAAAAATTGATACAAGATTAACAAATGTGAAAGCAAATTGAATATAATAACGGGGAAAAAAAAGGGAAATGATATTGGCACTCCAAAAATTGATGCAGACATTCTAAAATCAGTATAACTCCAAAGTCATTTTCCTTTATTTTTTGAAATGTCTGCATCAATTTTTGGAGTGCCAATATCATTTCCCAAAAAAAAAAAAAAAGCAGCCAAAACGAATATTTTACTTACTGGGGTACATGAGAGAGAGAGAGGAGTCATTTACTTGGGAAACAGATTTATTAAAAGGCTGGAGGTCAAAAACGTATTTTTATAGATCTAAGAAAGAGCAATGATTACATCTTATAAAATTTTGGAGAATTTTGCACTGAGACAAAGCACGCGCGTTTTCAGAGTCATGGCAGTAACTTCTTTTACGGTTTTACCGTTCCTATTCTACGCCCAGTGGGCTGATTTTTTAGAGACGGATCCAAAACTGCTCGCTCTATATATAGATTTCAGAGAGTGCGCGAGAGAGGGAGAGGGAGAGGGAGAGGGAGAGAGAGAGAGAATGGGGTGGGAGAGTAGCATGAGAGAGCTGAGACCTCTGGTTCACCTACTGTTGCCTCTCTGCGTGCATTGGATCGCGGAGGAGATGACCGTGTCGGTGCTCGTCGACCTCACCACCCGAGCTCTCTGCCCCGGACTCTCCACATGCTCCGAAGCTATTTACATCAATGGCATCCAGCAGACGGTATATACTCTCCCCCCCCATCTCTCTCTCTCCCTCTCTATCTGTTTCATTCCTCTTCGTTTGGTTGCCCCGCAAATGAAAGCGACGAATTGATGATGAAAATGTCTCTGTGTTTAATTTCCTTATCTGAAGTAGGTTTGGACATTGGATTGAATTACATAAACTCTGTTTTTTTTCTGGTATTTAAACGTGACGACTGCCAATTAATTGAGACTTTTTATTTTTATTTTTATATATATCTCAATTAATTGAGAGATTGCATATTCGTTGGATAACCAATAATTAAAAATATTGGATGTACAATACCTTTAATAAGCTCTTCTTAGTCCTATGAGATTGCTCGGATGCACATTTGCTCATTATCAGTCAGTCCAGTGGACAGTGGTTAGTGTCCAGGAAGTGTATGGATATCAGTGAAATGTCTATAATATTTGTGAAAGTGCATCAATATTTGCTAAAGTACCTTGTAACTCTTAGCTTTTCTTGATGTAATGTGTACATTATTCATTGTCCAGTGGGCTACGGTTTTTGTTTTGAACAACGAAAAAGAATTTTATTGATCTTTGAAAACGAATTACGAAGATTGAAGGGATCCAAGCACAAGGCATGAAACCAGAGGAAGGACAAACCACAAGAAGGCCCAAAAGTGGTCCAGTGGGCTACGGTTAGCAGAACTGACCATACATGTGTCACTTGGGGCCAAACTATCTTCTTAGTGCGTCTGTATGGTTCGATTTTTGGGTGTGAATTGTGAATTTCAAATCCAATTTTAACAGGTTAGGCTTACCATTATAAAAATTCAGAGGTTTGATGCTGAGAGATATGGGTTGGACAATTATGAAGAGGAGAAATCAGAAACTATGGAATTTCATATTCAAATATCTTTATGGAAGCTATTCCTTTGTTTATTCTGCTACTCATTTTTTATTGTTTGAATTAGTAAAATATTATATTGTGTGGATGGTGTTGGTGTTGGTGTCTATCAGGTAATCGTTCCATGAGCTGCAACCATTGTAGGATAGATATCATTTTGCGTGTACGTTTGCCAATATTACAGTGTTACAAACTATTCGTCGAAGATTAGGAGTACTCGTGACCAGGGCTTCTAGCCCACTGGTTGCGTACCAGCTCCTTAGAAACTAGAAGAAATTAATGACAGCGCCGACACCCCTTGTAGTTATCTAACTCACTAACCCACTTATGAAAAGTGTATAGGGTGTTAACTAACCCTAACACAAGTAAGCTTTATTTATATTACTTGGAGACTAGTTACATAATATAAGTAACCAATGTGGGACTCAGTCCAACTCTTATTCTAATACTCCCCCTCAAGCTGGAGAATAAATATCACAAAATCCCAGCTTGTTACATAACAACTCTAAACGTGGTTTAAATAAAGGTTTGGTGAAGATATCTGCCAACTGAGCGCCTGTAGACACGAAAGGGGTAGCCAACACGCCACTATCTATCTTCTCCCGAACAATATGACAATCTACCTCGATATGTTTAGTTCTCTCATGAAATACCGGATTCGAAGCGATATGTATTGCTGCTTGATTATCACAATGCATAGAGATAGGTAACTGTACGCCAAACCCCAACTCTTCGAGCAAAGCTCTCAACCATACAACCTCGCATGTAGTATGAGCCATGGCACGATACTCTGCTTCAGCATTGGACCGAGCAACCACAGTTTGTTTCTTGCTCTTCCAGGTAACCAAATTTCCACCAACAAAAGTACAGTACCCAGTTGTGGACCGTCTATCAGATGGTGATCCCGCCCAATCAGCATCAGTAAAGGCTTCAACATGCAAATGACCATTTGAACGATAAAAGAGGCCACGTCCAGGATGAGCCTTGAGATACCTCACAATACGAAGACAAGCTTCCCAATGTGGAAGACGAGGAGCTGACATGAACTGACTTACCATACTAACAGCAAATGAGATATCAGGCCGTGTATTGGTGAGATAATTCAGCTTGCCTACCAGGCGACGATAACGGTCTGGATGAGGGAATATCTCCCCCTGATCAACACACAATTTGACGTTTGGATCCATAGGGGTCTCTACAGGCTTTGCTCCCAATAAACCAGTTTCCTCTAGAATATCTAGTGCATACTTCCTTTGGGACAAACTGATCCCTTCCTTGGATCTTGCTATCTCAATACCCAAGAAATATCGAAGCTTACCCAAATCTTTGGTGTGAAACTGACGCTGTAAAAACTGTTTTAACTCATCAATACCTTTCTGATCATCCCCAGTAATAATGATATCATCCACATACACAATCAACACTACTTTCCCCCGTTCTGACTGAATAGAGAAGACAGAATGATCAGAATGGGAGCGATGCATACCAAATTGTAACACAGCATCACTAAACCTGCCAAACCAAGCTCGAGGTGACTGCTTAAGACCATAGAGGGCTTTGCGAAGGCGACACACCTGAGAACGCTCCCCCTGAGCAACAAACCCAGGAGGTTGCTCCATATAGACCTCCTCGAGCAAGTCACCGTGTAGAAATGCATTCTTGACATCCAACTGAAACAAGGGCCAACCAAGATTGGCGGCCAAAGAGATAAGAATGCGAACGGAGTTAATCTTGGCCACCGGAGAGAAAGTCTCGGCATAATCAACTCCATACGTCTGGGTATAGCCTTTGGCCACAAGACGGGCCTTGTATCGCTCTACGGTGCCATTCGGATGATACTTGACGGTAAAAACCCACCGACAACCAACGGTAGACTATCCTGGCGGAAGAGAAACCAACTCCCAAGTGCCATTGTCATGTAGAGCAGACATCTCATCCTCCATAGCTGTCCGCCACTCAGAAACAGATAAGGCCTCCTGAACAGTGTTAGGAACAAAAATAGACGAAACAGAAGTAGTAAAAGCACGAAGGGACGGAGACAGATGATTATAGGAAACAAACTGAGCAATGGGATGAGTAGTGCAAGATCGAATACCTTTGCGAAGAGCTATAGGAAGACCAGGTGACGGGGGAGGTGGAGGAGATGGTGGTGGCGGTGAAGCAGGATCTTGGGACGGAGGAGGCTCGGCGGCAGGCACTGGTGGGGCTTGTAATTGTTTCCGATGACGAACATATACCTGCAAGGGTGGCACAGAAACAGGAGGAACATCTACAGGAATAACATACTCAGACTCAGAAAAGACATAATCAGACTCAGGAGTCCCCGAAAAGAAGGGCAATGACTCATTAAAGGTGACATCAGCACACACAAAGTGACGACGAAGAGAGGGTGAATAACACTTATATCCTTTTTGAGTGCGCGAATAACCGAGAAAGACACACCGGATCGAGCGAGGGTCAAGTTTGTCCCGGTCAGGATCTAATGCATGAACATAGCATGTGCACCCGAATACCCGAGGGGGTAATGAGTGAAGAGGGCGACCAGGAAATAAAACCTTGTGAGGTATCTGACCACCAAGAACAGTGGAGGGCATACGGTTAATCAAGTAACAGGCTGTTAGAACAGCATCACCCCAGTAAGACTTAGGGACCTGCATTTGGATTAACATGGAACGCATAACTTCAGATAAGTGTCGGATCTTGCGTTCGGCAACTCCATTTTGTTGTGGAGTCCGAGCGCAAGAAGACTGGTGAATTATCCCATGATCATCGAAAAAACGAGAAAGAGCATTATGAAAATATTCGCGTGCATTATCGGAACGAAAAATACGAATGCAAGTATCAAACTGAGTCTTTATTTCTGCATAAAATGATTTAAAGACAGAAGACAACTCGGATCTCGTTTTCATAAGATAAAGATATGTAACACGAGAAAAATCATCAACAAAAATAACATAATACTGAAAACCAGCTAAAGTGGGAACATGAATAGGACCCCAAATATCCGAATGTACTAACTGGAAAGGACGTGACATACGACGCTCAACCCTAGGATGAAAAGACACTCGACGGTGTTTACTAAATTCACAGACTTCACATTGCAAGTCCTTAACATGACTACATGATGGCACCAAACGCTTCAGATTCTGAAGTGAGGGATGACCCAGACGACAGTGTTGTTGATAGGGAGAAACGGATGACTGAAGAGCAACAGATGCAGGACAGATGTCATCGGTAAAGTAATATAAGCCGCCACGTTCAGTACCCCCACCAATCTTCCTCCCCGTCTTTAGATCCAGAAGAAGACCCAGTAGATTTCGAAGCAGATCCAAGTCCGACGAGGACTGTTGAACATCTGGCGATGGTCGCCGGAAGCAGACGACGGCCGGCGAGCACTGTTGGGGCTCCGGCGAGCGTGATTGAGGTATGTTAGGGACTGGATCTGGATGTTCTTGAGGGTTTGAGAATCGTTTTAGGGTTTTAAGGATTGGAACAGGGTTTCGGAGGTTGGGTTCCTCTCATAGAAGTTCAGGCGAGGGTTTCATGGGTTGCTGAAGGTGCGCCGGTGGCTGGCCGACGGTCGGCAATGGTCGCCGGTCGCTGGGTTTGGGAAGAAGGCTGTCGGGGGACAGAAAGAAGGGTGTCGGGGGGCTGGGTTTAGGCTGATGACGTCAGTAGTTGGGGCTGTTGGGTTTAGACGCATATAGTCTAGGGTGGATTAGGGTTAGGCTCTGATACCATGTTGTTTGGAATGAGAGAGAATAAGAAAAGTGTATAGGGTGTTAACTAACCCTAACACAAGTAAGCTTTATTTATATTACTTGGAGACTAGTTACATAATATAAGTAACCAATGTGGGACTCAGTCCAACTCTTATTCTAACAATATCCATGACCCCCCAAAAAAAAGAAGAAGCAGGGAGTATTTTTGGGTTGTCAGCATCTTTTATTCGTAAAATTGGTGGGTACATGTGAGGATAAAAGGCTTGATGCAACTTGAACCATTTGTGTTTTACCTTTATAAGCACACAATGGGATGTATTTTGGGCCATTGAAGTTTATGTATCACGAAGGGAAGGAAATTAATTGAGGTCCTGGTCCGTGGAGCTGAAAAGCAAAGTTGTTTTTAATAGTCTTTAGCACAAGTTTTTTACTAACATAGTTTGAGCATAACTTGCTCTTTAACCAATCAAGTTTTTTCTTGCAAGTTTGATAGACATCAAAGATGAGGCTGCTGATCTTTCATGTCATCGTTAAGTTAGTGGACCATGTAATATAGTGACAATGATATATATAGAAGGATATCTGCAGATCTATTAGAATGTGGAAAGCCATTCGTCCATTACTTTGTCTATACTCCATACTCTGTTTCCTGGTGGCCTACCGGCCTTATCTTGTGTTTATCATATGGTTTTTTCTGTTGGATTTATAGTTTTGCTACTATACTGGCCAGCTGGCCTTATCATATCAAAGCTTAGGTTAGGCAATTTAGTTTCTTACTTCGATTTTTTATTATGTCTTGTTTTCTTGTTCATAAAGTGTCTAACCTGCTTAGCAAAAAAAAAAAAAAGTGTCTAACCTAGTTGTTGGGCTGTTAGAGCACAACTTTATTGATGAAGATGGAATGAATAAGCAAAAGCAAATACAAGCACCTTTGACTTAAACTAGGAGAATTAATTTAGATCTGGGCAATGGGCATCTAGCAGTGGGAAGAAGTAAGTAACCAATTAACCAAATGGACAGATGAGAAAACGTATTAAGCAATTGAGCAGTAGAAAAACACTTTCTTTTCGGGGAAACCCCAACAAAAAACTTCAGTTTTAAAGGATATGACTGACATTGATCGGGTCATTGTCCGGGTTAGAGGTCTTAAGTGGATTGAAGTGACCTTACTGAAACTTTAAATAGTCTCCGAGTTGGTAAAAAATTATGGGTGACATTTTGTGATTTATGAACTCATACAACTGAATTCTTTCTTATGCCCACCCCTGCTGAATTCTTTCAGAAATGAAGGAAATGCAAATCTTAATATCTAAAAGTAGACAAACAACTCCTTAAGTGATTAAGTGAGATCAACATCAAATTCGGATGCTATTTGGTGTTTTTATCACATCACAAGCTGTGAGAGTACTGTTAAAGTGTGTTCACATACATGCACTGGTCATTTTTCCTGATATATTGCTCTGAAATTTATAAGCTTCTTTAATGCATAGATAGTAAATAGTTGATTGACTTCTAACATTTTGATACATCTGACTAATAAAAATAGTTGCGGTGGCAATTTGAGCTTCCGACTTCCTTTTTTTATTGTAGCAAGTTAATTTGATCAAGAATGGTGTATATCTTTCCACTTGATAGGTAGTTGGAATTTTCAAGATGGTGGTGCTTCCAGTCCTAGGCCAACTAGCAGATGAGTATGGGCGAAAACCGCTGCTTCTCCTTACTGTATCTACTACAATAGTCCCTTTTGGTAAGTTTTTGTGGAAATTTGTAACTTCATATTTCCACGAATCAAAATGCATTTTGATGTTGGTGGGTACGGCTAGCTGTGAACATTTCCTGTAAAACCAACACAACTTTAGAGTTAGATGCCGGCTAGTCCTTCTCTAGAATCATCTTTTGATTTTGTTTTACACTATTGATCTGTAATAGTGCGGTATTCTAACTAACAAGACTGATCTACATACAAGCCCCTGCTTAGACAACCCCTGGCTCCAAATAAATACTATACTAGTTATCATGGCGCTGGAGATTATGCTTTAGCATGTTAATGATGTTAGCATCAAACTACACCACACATTATGTTTTTATCAGGTTAATGGGTTTTTTAAGGGTCAATAATGTTTGTTTTGCTCACCTTACCATGTTGCTATTTCAGCTTTGCTTGCTATCAATGAGTCAAAAGCCTCTGTTTATGCTTATTATGTGATCCGTACCATTTCATACATTATAAGTCAAGGGAGTATATTCTGCATTTCTGTCGCTTACGTGGTGAGAGTTTCCCCTCAGTGATATTTAGAAAGTATCTCAGCTGGGGTTATTAGAGATCAAAATTTCCTTTCTATGGCAGGCAGATGTTGTTGATCAAAGTAAGAGGGCAGCAGTATTCAGTTGGATTACAGGCCTCTTTTCTGCTGCACATGTACTTGGAAATGCACTAGCGCGTTTTCTTCCTGAAGGTTACATTTTTGAGGCATGTTGATGCTGTAGTTCCGGCATTATACGATGTTGAATCTGTTTTTAATATCCATGTTGTTAATCCTACTGATAAAGCTTATTGTTTCAGGTATCTATAGCCCTCTTGGTCTTTTGTCCAGTTTACATGTACCTATTTCTGGTTGAGACAGTTAAACCAACTTCAAGACATGACCAGCATTCGGGTTGCTTGCACAAGGCATTTATGATTGTTGAGGAACGATACAATTCAATGAGACATGCAGCAACTATTGTTTTGAGCAGGTACTTTTGTCTCTAGCATCAGTGATGACCGTTTGTTCTCAGCTGAAAAGGATAGATCATAGCATGGAAAAAGCTCGCTGAAAAACGTTTTTAAAATCCAGCCTGAAAACCTGAGAAAAACCTCTCTTTATGAAGGACAACTGCTGAAGTATGGGAATTTGTATTTTAGGGCAATTACGCTGCAAAAGTAACGAACATGGCGCTAGTGTCCCAATCCCAATTTTTTTACTGTATGTTTCCATGTTTCTATTTTTCCTTCGGGACATCAGCGTATTACTGATGTTGTACTTGGAGAACTTGAAGCGTCACCACTAAAGGGCTCTGTTTTACTTCACAGTCAAACGCTTAAAGGAATGTCGCTTGTTTCCTTCTATTATGAATTGGGGATGTCAGGGACCAGCAGTGTCTTACTGGTATGTCGCCTATCAATATCACAAAGCTAAATGATATATCTTTAACAGGATAATTGTTAGTATTATTCCACAGATTTGTATGCCCATATGTAGCCCCAAAATATACCCTTTATGTTTAAGGCACAACAGTTGGAATAATTTGTCCGTACTAGTACAATGCCATTAAAGTATAAAACAGATACAGTGGTTGGTTGCATTTTTGTGATGAAGTTATTTTCTAACATCGTCTCTATTAGTTATGTAGAAAACTGGTGAACACTAACAAAGTTTGTTTTATTTTAGACAGAAGATAATTTGCACGTGTTTGCATCCATTACTGATACTTTCTAGTTGAGTATGTGTTTAAAACAACACAGTGACATTGTTGTGCTACCACGGATCACAAACCAAACACACACACACGAGTTATAAATCAATCACAGAGAAACACAAGAATTTTTTTGTGGTTCCCCAAAATCGGGTACATCCACAGGGCAGCGGCTTCACTATGTGTGCAGAGTTTACAACACTCAACTTCACCCTCTCTTTCTCACTATTGCTTCTGTGATACAAGTACAACCATGCATTACAAATAGAGTACAACTGATATATATAGGATTTGGGAGAGGGAGCGTTCCAACGACCTCAGGATAAGGTCTCCATAGCAAGGCCATTGAATGCACTGAAAACTGATCCTGGAATGCTACAGTCTGATTTCTGAGCCAATTTACTCCACTGACATGGAACTATTACAACTATGACTTTTCATTCTCCTTCTGCAGTACTATCTGAAGTCAGCCTTTGGTTTCAACAAAAATCAATTTTCAGAAATCCTGATGATGGTGGGAATAGGATCAATTGTATCTCAGGTATTTTTTCTGGGTTTCCTTTTATTTCTTCTATGAACTTACAAGATCCTTGGAATGGCTTGACTATACCTTGATGCATTAAATTTTCAAACAATGTCCTCACAAGCTCGACTAATAAGTAAGAAAGAAGGCACCACATAATATACGATTTTTAGAACAAAGCATAGAACCAAGTGAGGAATCTGTAAGGAGCACATAACACTTTGGCCGCGAAAAACATGCGGGGGGAAAACATCAATTCTTCTCCACGATGAGTCTCTGCAGAGGGTGAGAATCTCACACTTGCCCACCACCACCCTGGGGTGGCCAAGCTTGCCCTCACCCTCGTAGTCATTGTTACCAAAGACAACCTCGTCCAAAAAGTGACCACGTTAAGTACTTTGTACTCTCGTTAATTGGTTCAAATCCTCATTACTATTGGGATTCGAACCAATTAACGTGGAGTACATTATGTCAAAAAATACCAAAGGGGCCTACTATTGCTCCTGGTTCATATCTTTGGGGGGCGTTATCCTCGTAGACATGAGGCGCTTTTTGCTTTCCATGGCATAGGGATAAGAATGTTGTAGAGGCATTGAGGGCACGCAAGCAAATGATACTGAATCATCGGGCCTTCTACGAAGACCAAACAAATCAAGACTTTATCACAGGTTTTAAAAATAGGGGAGATACAATGAATCAAACCCTTGAAAGAATGTTTGGTAATGATGAGAAGAACATCAAATACCGAACTCGATACGAGAGGATTCACATGAAATGGTTGAAGCCTTTCTCTGCTACGTATGCACTGAACTGTGATGGGTCATATCTTGAATATCAGAAAGAGTGCAGGTGCGGCTTTTTAGTGAGGAATCATCAGGGAAGACTTCTAGGTGCAGGAAGCTCACACATAGCAGGCGAAGGTGACCCACTATTTTATGAGCTTCAGGCAATTTGGAAAGGTATGGAGATGGTAAAACTCCGCCTTGTTTGTGCTTAGAGCCTTATCTTTATTTCCCAGCCAGTCCTAAGCCCAGATAAAGGAGGAGGGTTGTGCGTTAGGTAGCTGACATCCAACACATAAAAAGTCCGTCAGATCTTTATGACATGAATCCAAATATGATAACGAGACATGCTAGGGCGTTCCCTTCAAGCGACGCGTTGTGCTTGCCTTCGGGTGCTTCGAAAAATGAGCAAGGGGCGCCACACCGGTGCCCGGGTGTGGTGAGCATAGTAGGTTTGTGTGAACAAATGGCCATTGACAGAGCACAATGGAGGAAAAAGATTCATGTAGCCGACCCCAAGTGATTGGGACATAAGGCTCGGTTTGGTTCGGTTTGGTTTATGGAGATGGTAAAATGCATGGGTCTTGTATGGTTCAGAGTGTGCATTCGTAGCAACCATTGCAACTGTAGATGTCGCGACGAACTCGATTAGATCATGGATCTTTGCGAAAGCAATAACCCGTGCAAGTTTTGGTTCAAATTCGTTTTCCGAGAAGGAAACATGGCAGCTGATTTCCTTTCGAAGATGACAATCCGGGAGGTCAATCAAGAAGAAAAACCTGTTGATGGATGGAAGGCAGTTAGACTTTCCTATTGGGAGTTCTCAAATAAAAACATGCCCACAATTCTTGCCAAAATTGTGTAGGATGATGCACTTGGAAAAGTGAGGACTAGACATCATGCTTGAGAATTCAGGTAGACTTGATGTAGATGAATTTGCCAAGGTTCATCTTCAAATCTAGAGAATGGAGAAGATTTGAAATTAGTCAAAGTGATATAAATATAATCGTATGTGCTAATATGTCACAATTATCTATGCTTTGCTGGTACGCTACCTTTTTTAGATTAAATAGTTCTAGTTTTGTTCAGTAGAGTAAGAGAAAAACTTGTTTTCAGCTACAAGCTCTAGATTTGAAGATGAACCTGGCAAATTCATAAGGCTACCTGAATTCTCAAGCACGATGTCTAATCCTCACTTTTCCAAGTGCATCATCCTCCACAATTTTGGCAAGATTTGTCTCTCAATGGGAAAGTCTAACTGCTTTCCATCCATCATCGAATTTTTCTTCTTGATTGATCTCCCGGATTTTCATCTTCGAAAGGAAATCAATTGCCATGTTTCCTTCTCGGAAAACAAATTTGAACCAAAACTTGCATGGGTTATTGCTTTCGTAAAGATCCATATCTAATTGTGTTCGTCGCGGTATCTACAGTTGCAATGTTTGCTACGAATGCACTGTATCACACCCAAACAATCACTCTGAACCATACAAGACCCATGCGCTTTACCATCTCCATACCTTTCCGAATTGCCTGAAGCTCATAAAATAGTGGGTTGCTTTCGCCTGCTGTGTGTGAGCTTCCTGCACCTAGAAGTCTTTTCCGTTAATTTCTCACTAAAAAGCCACACCTGCCCTCTTTCCGATATTCAAGATATGAGCCATTCAGTTCAATGCATACGTAGCAGAGACGAGCTTCAACCATTTCATGTAAATCGTCTCGTATCAAGTCCGATATTCGAAGTCTTTCTCATCATTACCAAACATGGTTTGGTTCATTGTATATCCCCTATTTTTAAAAGTTGTGACATAGTCTTGATTTGTTTTGTCTTCATAGAAGGCTCGATGATTCAGTATCATTTGCTTGCGGGCCCTTAATGCCTCTGCATCGTTCTCATCCCTATGCCATGAAAAGCAAAAACCGTCTCATGTCTACGAGGATAACGCCCCTGAAGATATGAACAGGAGCAAGAGTAGGCCCTTTGGTATTTTTTGACATGACGTACTCCATGTTAATTGGTTCGAATCCCAATAGTAATGAGGATTTGAACCAATTACCGAGGAGTACAAAGTACTTAACGTGGTCACTTTTTGGAGGAGGTTGTCTTTTCGGTGACAACGAAGAGTGAGGGCAAGCTTGGCCGCCGCAGGGTGGTGGTGGGCAAGTGCAAGATTCTCACCCTCTGTAGAGACTCATTGTGGAGAAGAATTGATCTTGTCCCATGTTTTTCGATTGATTTGCAATTCCATCCTTCCACTATCCTTCAAATTGGCAGGGATCATACCTGCTGGTGATTTACATATTTTTTCCTCCCTTCTGTTTGATGTCCCTGAGCACCGGATTTCTAACTTAGTCGAGCACGTTAACTATCCCTTTAGTTGTTCTTTTAATGTTGAAATCCTTCACTAACAATCTTTTTCATGGTATGGCACGCTTCAAGATGGTGGTGCTTCCTCTCATCAATCCGTTGGTTGGGGAGAAAAAGATATTGTGTGCAGCTTTACTTTCATCGATAGCTTATGTGAGTTGTCCTTCATTGCCTTAATTTAAGCTGCCTGCAGCTTTGCACTTCATGGTCTCATGGAAGTTCCCCCTCCCCAATCCACAGGCATTGCTTTATGGCTTTGCTTGGGCTTCTTGGGTATGTACTCCAATATACCAAAACTCTTGTTTGGCTAGTTTGCATTCATTGATTACATTGCACCTAAAATGCACGTTGTTGCCCTTGTTGTATCTCATCATCTTACACGTGTTGGCCGGGAACTGTTGAAAACACAGGTACCATATCTAAGTGCTTCGTTTGGAGTCATCTTTGTCCTTGTGAAACCTTCCGTAAGTGCCATTTGCAATGATAGTTTATAGTTGTCCGGTTGTCCCACAATTTTGTTAGAAAAGATGGAGTATATTGTTGACTGTCGTCAATCTTATCGCTCACTTCTTTCTACCCATTTAATTTTCTGATGTGCCAGACTTATGCTGTTATATCAAAAGCATCAAGCTCAGCAGATCAGGTTGGTGGAGTGACATGGTTTCTTTGAAGTTATTTAGATAACTATTAAAAGCTTTCAGATTGCTGAACCCAAAGATGAGGAATTGAGTTGCAAAAACTGGAAAGAAAAAAATGCTGTTCTGAACACATAGGTGCCAGCCATGGACTACCCCACATGGAGGGAAATCCCCAAATACACTAGCTGAAATTCCAGTCTCATTCTTGAGAATTTCTCTTCTCCTCGTTGACATGGGTGATAGTAAATTCTTATACAATTGTTTAGCAAATCGAAGTAGGCCCCTCTTGCTCTTTCAATTGTTAATGTGTCAGAGTTCATTCATCCAGGTGGAGTTTTCAGTTTTCCTCTGAACTCAGCTGGTTTTGAGTTTAAAATGACTATGATCAGACAAACTTTGCAAAATTTCTTGCCTCGATTGGGTTTCTACTTTCTACCTTCTGGTTAACCGTTGAAGTCAGTTATGAAGATATGTTTCCCTCTTTTTTTGGTCCCATATTTTTGACTGTTGGGCGTTCTTAAGCAAACTCATTTGCATTTTCACCATCTGAGCCCTTGTATCACTTTCTAAGTTCAGTTCAATCACAGGGAAAATCACAAGGATTCATTGCTGGAGTGCAATCAATTGCAGATTTGTTATCACCCCTTGCAATGAGCCCATTGACCTGTGAGTTTGCATACACAATTCCGTTGCTTGGACCATCGATATCCTTTCACTTAACTTGCTTAACTGTTTGTTTTCAATGTTTCCCCAGCTTGGTTTCTGTCCAGCAATGCACCTTTCAACTGTAAAGGTTTCAGTATTATCTGTGCATCTTTGTGCATGGTAAGTACTCTCTCTCTCTCTCTCTCTCTCTCCCCGTGTGTGTGTGTGACTGCAAATGTTCATGCATTTCAGGTGATATCTTTATGTTACGCGTGCATGCTACAAATAGAAGCAAAGTCCAATATTGATTCTGCCGATGATACAGACAACATCGAAGCACCACTTATTTTTCCGGAGTCCTCCTAGGCTGATTATGCTTGTAAATTTTTTTTGTTCCTTTGTACCTAGTGCTAAAAGATAATTTAGATGCTATGCCATTCTCATCATTGATTGTTCTAGTTACATGCCTCCGCGTCATATACAAAAGAAAAAAACAAATCGAGGGTGGTAGAAGAATAAATAATGTAGGAAATAGAGGCCAAAGTCAAACAGCTTTTCACGCCACAAAATCAGTAAAATCATCGTTAAATGCTTACTATCAATTTAATTAGCCCTGTTGCTCTCTTCGCATTGGCTCCCTCATTTATCGTTTAAGTTATGTCGCCGATAGTGTTATAAGATGGAAATACCTTAGTGTTGACAGTTGCACAGTTCTTTTCCGTAAATTTAGACCATATTGGCTTCCTCATTTATCGTTTGAGTTATCTCTCCGATAGTGTCATAAGATGGAAATACCTTAGTGTTGACGGTTGCACCTTTCAATCTTATGATTCTGTTTACTGCTTCCATATCACTGAGAATTTTGAAATTAAACGGCCTCGTTTCATCCATTTGCATTGTACCTCAAATATAAATTGAAGTATATATAGACTGGTTGATATCAGAAAGATATACTGGTCTTTTTTTTCCATTCGTAATGATTAGGCATAAAGCATCTGTAGGTGGCTTTTTAAGTCCGCCGTCAAATCCCTTAGAGTATGAGCACAAGATTAGTACGCAGTCACTTTTTTTAGCTATTGCTAGTATTATGTTTCTTTTAAATGCCCTCTTTTATAGTTATTGATCAAAGAGTTAAAACCATACAGGCATACATATAGTAACACTAAAAACCAAACTTGTTCACTATCTGATCAGAGCTTATCTTAGTTGATTCAGTTATATCTGAATCTATCTATCATCTTTTGCAAACCACTCCGCTTCCGTCTACCCCGGTGCTGCACTTCATAGTTGAATACTCTGTTCCCCCGTTCTTGCTCGAAGAAACACGATTAATCGAACCGAACCGAGAAGCCAAACAGTCCGTAGCAAATATGTGAGAAGTCAGATACTTGTTTGCCCCACCCATCACCTGCATTGGCATATTCACCTTTGCCTTGCTCACGTAATCACTCCTATAAGTCTGTCCCAGAACTCCGTTCACTGAATCAGTCAAGTTGTAAAACTTGAACCCAAGCTCCAAGTGAGCAAAACAGTCGTCATCAGTTATGTTGTACCCGTGAACTTTAGATTCCTCGGGCGTGATCGGGACCACCGCCGCGGTAACCCGAAAAGCACCGGCGGCTTCGATCGTGACCCGGTTGGCGGCCGCGGTTCGGGTGGCAGTGATGGCCGGAGATTTCCACTCGGTGCCCTCGGCGGCGGGGAGGGACACGGGGTTGTTGTCGAGGAAGACGGCGAGGCGGTCGACGTCGTCGTCCCATTTGGACGTTTTTTTGGCGGCGACGAGGAGTTTGTGGTTGTTGATTAGGATTCCGATGGATTGAACCCAGGTGAAGTCTCGGTTGAGATTAGGGTTCCGCTTGCCGATGAAATGGGCGTTGATGTGTAGGTCGGAGTCGGAGACCAGGCAGAAGTCTTGGTTTTTTCTGCCGTGGAAGTAGAATGTGATGCCGTCGCCGCCGACGAAGCGAGGGTCCTCGCAAACAGCACCAGGGGTATTGCAACCTATTTGCAAGAGAACATTTTATGAGTTCTTAGCTAGCATATTATATACGAAATATTTGTTGATTCAACTTCTTTTCGAAACTCATTTCAGCTTGCACTCAAAATTTGCATGGCAAAATAAGAAGTTTCGTGCTCTTGTGCATTTGACAGAGTTTCAAACCTCAATAATTACTATTGGCTTTTGCCGAGCCAAAAAAAAAAACTCTCTTGTGCAGTACAAGGATGTTTGTACATAGGTCAAATTGTTCGGCTAAATAAGCCAAGTGGCTTATTTTTTTGTCCTTATTCAATTTTTTTTCATATTTGTTAGTTTTGTGTCAATTTTTTGGGGATTATTGTATCTCTATGACGAGAGGAATCTAAAAAGTAAAAAATTATGATCGAAATCCAATTTTTTTTGGAATAAAGATGAAAAAAATGGCTTATTGGATTATTTTTGTCTTTATTAAAAAAAATAGGTTTTGATCGAAATTTTTTACTTTTTAGATTCCTCTCGTCATGGAGATGCAATAATCTCCAAAAAATTGACGCAAAACTAACAAATACTATACGATTTTTTTTTTGAATAAGGACAAAAAAATAAGCCACTTGGCTTATTTAGCCGAAGGGGGTAGCAATTCAACGGCGATGTTAGAATCTCATAACAGAAAGAGTTAACATCATGATCGTGCGATAAAAGAGTTGGATAAACTTACTGCAGACGGGTCTGCAGGTGGCACAGTCCATCAAACAGGTTCGAGGACAGGTTGAGGGGCAGGGAGCGAGAATGTTGAAGCATAGCGGAAATTGAAAGCGACTCCGGCACTTCACGATGCGGGGCTGGATCACCGCCGTTACGGTGGTGGCCGATAACCATAGCATGAAAAGGACCACCAAGCTCATCCTCATGGAAACAGGACTCTTAGGCAACACAGACATACTGGATGATTGAGAGATTTTTCTTTGGATGTGTTTGGGAACATGCCCCCTCTTCACCCCTTTTATAGGGTTCAAGTTCATGCCATTCATCATCTCATGATCAGTTGATGCAGCATGTGAACCAGCCACACCAAAACTCACTCCAATTTTTCCCCGAAACGTCGAAATTACGCTCCTACCCTTGACTTATTGGAGAGCCTGCCCGTAAAGTTGAGGGTTTTCTTGGGGAGCAGGTGGGGTTTGTATTCTGCCTGCTGGTAAATCTTGTGATTTGGTTTTCTGGATCCTGAGAGGCATTTTTTTTACCAAGGGCTATGGTTTAACTTGTGACTTCCTCCTGATTATCTTCGCAAATTAACATTTTTCGTGAGCTTTTTTCTCCATCGTGTCTTCCTGCTGGAGTAGTATGGATTTGCACCTAAGTCACATAATTCGCACGCGTGTGCGCTAGGGTGAGGGTGAGCGTCTTCGAAATACATCTCAAACTACTAGAATTCGTGAGAGCGAGAATTGAGAGCGTGAACACAGTATGAGGATTGAGAGCAGGAGCGCAGAGCATTTTGAAGGATTATGCGATTGAATTCATACCAATCGAGTGAGAGAGATAATCATCATACTCTATGTGGCTATTACAAGTGAATGCTGAATTTCCGTTTGACCCAAAAAAGAAAAAAAAAGAAGAGAGAATGCCAATTATGAGGCGATAGCTCCAGCAATATGGTCAGAGACTATGAAATATACTACTACCAATTTGAGGACCGGTCCTAAGCAAAGGTTCACAGGGTAGTGAGCGAGTCCGACCCCTCTCCAATCTCGGCCCGTACCAAATTTTAACGATCTCACATCATTTGATATGATTTTGGAACACATTATTTTGCTTAAAGGCTTCTGAATTCTTTTGGGTTTTATAGGAAAGCTTCTCACATCATTCTCGGCCCGTACCAAATGATGTGAGATGGAGTTTGTCTGATCATAGTCATTCATCCAGGTGGAGTTTTCAGTTTTCCTCTGAACTCAGCTGGTTTCGAGGGTTTCTTTGCATAGTTGGCCAAAGGCCAAGTAATTCAGTAACACACTGGTGCCTGTTATACTCATAATACTCGGCTACATATATGCCTCATGGCCGAAGCTATGACAAAATAATCCAGAATCAGGTACGCATATCTGTTTTAGTATCGGATTCATCTAAGTCTGATGTCCAAGGTCACGGTGATATGTAAAAAATTTCTTACTTTTCATCTAAGTCTGAATATAATTATTCTCATTTTTTATTTTGAAGAGTTCTTATCTTTTTTTTTTGTTTTTAGTCAGGAGGGATGAACTTCACTGGGTTATGTTGGAAAAGAAAAGAAAAAACTTAAACCGAGTTTGGAGTGAAAGATGATACGGCAAAAATGTTGACGGGATTCAGGGCAATTATGCGTTTCTCATTTTAAGTTATGCCTAATTTTGTAGAAAATCATTTTTTCGCTAGATAGAGGAATCTATCCCATTTTAGGATGATCAAATTACCGGTACCAGCTCTATTCAATCGGCACATATGAATAAGGAATTAACACAATGCCTTGTTCCCACTGCGGACTTGGCAGAGAAGAGCATAATTTCTCACCGAAAAAACCAGGCGAGGCATCATATTCTCACATTAACTTATCACAGTTACTAGTAACAATAATCTGAAATTCCGACGGTCAATTTATCAAACATATCCATTACTTGCAAGTGTCCGGTAATCAGATGGTGTTCCCTTCCACAGCCTGGAGTTCCGTAGTTTCAGACTCCTCTCCAGCTAAATTTAATCAAACTATCTGCACTCGAGCATGAAGCAAAGCACTCATCCTTCTGTGCGGGAAGCAAATGTTTTGACGACTCATTTAGATCTTTCTCCCCTGCAAAATAGCCGAACAGAGAGAAGAGAGGATTTTGTCAAGGGAATAGAACAAAAACAGCAGTGGTTTGACACACTAGGAAATGGGTGAAAAACAAATAGAGCAAAAGCATAAAGAAACAGACTGTCCCGTTAAGCCCTGAAACAGGTAGATAATCCAGCCGAAGAAGTTTTTGCAGAACAATAAAAAAGCGACCAAAGCCTAACACTCATCAATCATCATGGTTCGTAAATAGCCCGGTTTGTTTATAGACCTACAAACCAAACTCTCCGCTACGGGGGTCTGGTCTTAGAACCCTTTTCGATCTACCGGATTTTCCTCTTCCTTCATCTTTCTATTACGAAGAAAACAAATGAAACGACCTCTGGCTTATTTTTTTTCCCTTTCAGGTTCACATGACAAGAAGCAACAAAAAGGATAGTACGTATTAGCACATCACTTCCATTTCCTTTCCCTTGCCTACCAGGGTCCTTGCTTAATCACCCCACCCATCTCAGAACAAACAAAGACATAAGAAAAAGAGAAGCACAAGTCATTTCGTTTCACTTGAATTTCCAAGAACGCGACGCAGATTTTGTCAGTTTGGCAAGATCATGTGATATAGTAGTGGCAAGGAACGGCAAGAAAGAATTGAGCGCCAAGAAATCCGAGTCAAGAGTCAGCCGCAAGTGTGTTGTCGACACAACTCACAGGTAGATTCCTTTGAAAACTAAACTCCAATATGGCCGCATATGTATCACTGTCTAAAGGATGAAGTGTCATCTTAAGCCCTGAGCACAGACAGTGAAAATACAGGTACCAAACAAAACGGATCGAGTTGGGCACGTCAAGAACAGAGAGTTAATCGTCGATCACCTTCCCACCTCAACAACCCATCAACATCATTTCTGCTGATGCAAGGGGACTACACTAAGGATATTGCCATGCAAACACGAATGTAAAGATGAGATTACTTAAGAGATTTGATCAATTAGGTACCCTTCTCCGTACAATAGGAAGGAGCAATTGCACAAATCACATTTTTGTGGACAGGTTTTATAAAACAACGTGATTAAACCTGGCAAGGGGCTCAATGTACATTAATGGCCGCATAAAATTACTCTTGGCCGCGGAGATTTACCCTTGGCCGCAAGGTATGACTTCTGGCCGCAGTTTTGAATTCAATAAAAACTCGCGTTTGACAGACGCGAGGTTGGTTTTACAGAACGAACACAAAATAAAAACGGACGTCGCCTGGGTTTCATTCATACTTCGCAGGTTGAACCTGCGAAGTCTATTGAAACCAAGTAATTGGTAAATTCTGAACTCAATCCTGTTTATTTTTATGATCGAAATTGTTCAAATTGTAGATCTTGTTACGAAGATATAACATATTAAAGATTATATTAATCGAATGCTGATTAGTTTATAATCGGAGATGATTTGTGTGAATTTATTTTTAAGAAAAGATATTTGACCACACTGAATCAAACATGCGAGCTCTTATTTTTAGTTCACAATTTACAATTACGTAATTTGTAAATTGTGAACTCATCCCGGTTTATTTCTATAATCTATACTGTTCAGGTTGTATATCTTATCAAGAAGATAAACTATGCTGAAGATCATTTCAATGAAATGCCGATTAGTCTATAATCGAAGATGATTTGTGTGAATTTATTTTTAAGAAGATAGATTTGGCTACACCGGATCAAACCCAACATTATTATGGAGTCAGGCGAACGGGAATCCTTCCACTGGCGCTACATATACTTAGACGACCGGCCACCTTCCTCTTCGCCGTCGTCCTCTTCGCCATCCTCCGGCGGCGGCTTTGACTTGTGTTAGAATCATCAATTATTCTGTTATCTATATGTCTTTGAGAATTTCAGAATGTCGTACAACCGGAATTTTCTTCCTTTCTATCTGCATTTGAAACTGAGCAATTTTACCCTTTGGATTGAGGGATTTGGCGAGAAAAAGAAGAAGAAGAAGAAAGAATAGAGAAAGGATTCTCACCATTTGTTTGGATAAATGAGTGAGAAATGATGAGGAGTGTGTGTAATTGGAAGGCTTATTTTGTTCCTCACCATTTCTCACCAAAAATGATGAGATTTGGTGAGAAACCATAACCCTTTCTTTTCTCATTGAATCACACAATCCAAGCGGGCTTAGTTTGTTGTGTGCTTTTAGTTGTGTTTTTCGTGGAAAGTTTGTCTTCTTATTGGCGTATTGCTTAGACAGCATCAAGCAGGAATTTTGATTAGATACATAATCAAGAACAGTTTCTGGGCCTTCAATTTCTTTGTTTTGGTAGCAAACTTCTTACTACTTAATTGATCTAAATTATCTTGTTTCGAGGTCAGGTTGCCGCATTTCTCCTTTAATTCAAGTATCTTCTGGATTGACATGCGTTCATTATAATACCTGGTGGTCTAATCTAATGTCTTGACATGTGCAGTACCTTTTGAGGAAGACAAGGATCGAAGCATCTGGTTTCTTGACCACTATTACCATGAAGTGATGTTTTCCATGTTCAGGAGGATAAATGGTACAATTTGAACCTTTATAATCGTATATTCTTTTTGGATTTCTTTGTTCTAAGTGGGATTAACATCAGCTGTTTTCTGGGACCAGTAATCCCTTTTTGACTTCTTCAGAATCACCATTGATTGCTTTGTCTCATGTAAAGATGTTGTCCCTTTAATTTCAGTGGTCGTATATATATTTGGTAAAAGGAAATGATATCGTGCTGAGTGCCGATTTAGAACCATGGATTTTCTGCATTATGTGTGGCATGTGGCATGTCCCTCAGCTAATTTGACCTTTAGCATTCACTCTGTTGCCTATAGTAATCTACTGGCCTATTGCACTTCTGACCAAATTTTTCTGGTGGGATATTGCAGTTCTGTTTGTATAATCCCGTCTTGGTCATAATTGATGTTCAACCTAAATAGATGGGAATTCCAACTAAAGCTTATATACTGTGCTGTTGAAGAGGTTAAGAGTATCATCATCTTTCAATTCCAACCCCAATTGCTCATTGTTCTGTTTCATTGTAATTTTCAAACACCACCGACTGACCTAAGATTCTGTATCGGCTGAAGTTGTTATTGTTGTTAGAAGGGCTCCATGTCTGCCAGAATAGTGTTCTAGTTCGGTTTTGTTACAGAATGCCACACAGAAAAGCCAGAAGGTCTTTGTGCACGTGCCTTCAGAGATTGCGGCTGAGGAAATTAGCATGCAACATGGGTTAAGAAAACTACATTAGTTTCTAAATTGGTGCTTCAGCTTTTGTACTCTCTCTCTCTCTCTCTCTCTCTCTCTCTCTCTCTCTCACACACACACACCCAAATCTTCTAGTTCTTTCCCTTTTCCTTGTCTCTTCTCTTCTCTTCTCTTTCTTTACTCTGAAAGAGATATTAATCGTTAGTGCCTTTGGAAAGTCACATACGTGAACTTTACCCCGTTACACTATTACCTACGTTTTTACACTCACCTCTTGATTTGTCAATAGGTGTTGAGCACTTGCTGAGGAATGTGAATGATACAACCATTTTAGCATCTTGGCTATAACATGCTTCATAGTTCATACATGTACTGGTAATGGTGGTGATGCTACAGCACCTATCTAAGTGGTTATTTATCTCATTTCTGAATCTTCAATCTTTCTTGTAGCAGCATGTATTTAACCTACTTCCAAATCTCAACGTGGCTGAACTATTTAAAGCTTTTGCCGGTAAGCAAACAATACATCTCCTACCCTTTTGCTCTGCGTACCTTTTGACATCTTAATCTGTATGATTGAAAAACTAATGCTATCTTTCTTTTTCGAACTGTCGATCTACTACCTGTTTGCAGTGAAAAACAAATGATATGAAGTTGGTTATTTATCTTTCTTCCCTCATCCGAAGTGTAGTCGCCCTCCGTAAGTTGATCAACAACAAGGGGAGCTGCACGAATCTTGGATCCTAACAAGAACAATGTGACAGGGGCGGTCCCAAGGGGGGACCCGGGCCCCTGCACAACTCCAAATACGCTCGCGTATTATACTAATTTTTAGGTTAATTAGAAAAAATTCTATGGGATTGGCCCCAGCAAGTCCTTTGAGTGACGTTTTTAAAAAAAAAATCGATTTGTGTGGGGTAAAAATTTCCAAAATTTCAAGTTATCGACCAGTTTTTATGTTGCATGTATAAAATTAGACTGTGGCTGCGCACATACACACAATATCGTCTCTTCTTCGGACCTCACGAGTAGCAATATATACTTATAAAATATATCTTTTACTTCCAATATGAAAATACACGTGATTCGGGTCCCTGCTAGACACAAATCCTGCGTCCGCCACTGGTTACTAAGCTCTTGGCCTTTCGGTGATATCAATGCATCCCACTCTGACAAGTTGAGCATGTAGGAAAAAAAAGTTTAAAAAAAAAAATTAACCAAGTTTGGAGTGAAAGATGATATGGAATCACCATTGGGGCAAGGGTCAGTTGGGGAAGGGTACCGGCAGATTCTATCAAATTAACTTCAGATCCTTGTTGCCGTAGTTACTCAATCCATGACTATGTTACATAATAATGTGCAGAGTTTGATGGGGTCTGGTGGTGTGTTGCTGTTTTAGCTCTGATGTTTAACTTTGGTGGAGTCTGGTATGGTTGCAGGCACTGATGCATTTTGGTTGGTGACCATGAAGCTCACTTGCTCAGGTTAATATGAGGTTCTATACCATCTTGGGACTGTTTTGCATATTCTGTGTTGCTGTGGTATGATTTTTGTGCTGCTATTTATTGATATTTCTATCCGTGCAATCATGCTACGGCGGCAATGACGATGGCCAGTACTCAAATTTGTTGGTGAGTGTGTGATGAGGATATGGCTTCAAGTCCCAAGTCGGCTACTGCTATTTTTGAGGTTCTAATTTGGCCATAGTACCAGCTGCTGTTGTGCTGCTGCAAGGTCTTTGTTGAGGTGTTTGTCGGTTTAGTTTTGGCAATCATTGTATTGGGTTTATTATTTTGTTGTTTCAGTTGTCGGAGTATCTGAGGCTGGACTTGTTTTGTTCATCCCTCAGTTTGAGTTTTTTCTTTGGTTGTTGGTTGATTTCTTGCCAACCATGTATCCTTTCCGGGCTTGAGCGGCAGATGATTGTCGTGGGGTTAGGGTGCCAATCTCATTGGGATGCTTTCCTCGCGTTGAGAGAGAGAGAGAGAGAGAGAGAGAGAGAGAGAGAGAGAATGCATGTGAGTTGTGTTTTAATTGTGTTCACATTACACAAATGTATTCTCAATGAGCACAAAACGACGTGCAAGCATGTCGCAACATTACCTAGTGTATTCAAAAGTAGATAGTATCGCGCTCTGTTGAGGAAGACACCTTACATAAAGTAGTAAGTAAAACTTCATTGAATCAATTTGCTTATACACTTCAGGGACAACTTTTATAAGCAACAGGAGCCACCAAACAACCAATCCCAACTTCTGAAAATAACATATGCAATCGAGAAGGCGGCCTATTGAGATGAAAGTTGGACTACTTGTGTTTTTCCTGTTCGATCTGTTTTCCATTTTGTGCACCGGACAGAAAGAGTTATAAATTTCTTCTAATTCCAGTCTCATCCTTGAGAATTTCTCTTCTCCTCATTGACATGGGTGATAGTAAATTCTTATACATTTGTTTAGCAAATCGAAGTAGGCCCCTCTTGCTGTTTCAATTGTTAATGTGTCAGATTTCATTCATAGTTCATTCATCCAGGTGGAGTTTTCAGTTTTCCTCTGAACTCAGCTGGTTTCGAGTTTAAAATGACTATGATCAGACAAACTTTGCGAAATTTCTTGCCTCGATTGGGTTTCTACTTTCTACCTTCTGGTTAACCGTTGAAGTCAGTTATGAAGATATGTTTCCCTCTTTTTTGGTCCCATATTTTTTACCGTTGGGCGTTCTTAAGCAAACTCATTTGCATTTTCACCATCTGAGCCCTTGCATCACTTTCTAAGTTCAGTTCAATCACAGGGAAAAGCACAAGGATTCATTGCTGGAGTGCAATCAATTGCAGATTTGTTATCACCCCTTGCAATGAGCCCACTGACCTGTGAGTTTGCATACACAATTCCGTTGCTTGGACCATCGATATCCTTTCACTTAACTTGCTTAACTGTTTGTTTTCAATGTTTCCCCAGCTTGGTTTTTGTCCAGCAATGCACCTTTCAACTGTAAAGGTTTCAGTATTATCTGTGCATCTTTGTGCATGGTAAGTAATCTCTCTCTCTCTCTCTCTCTCCCCGTGTGTGTGTGACTGCAAATGTTCATGCATTTCAGGTGATATCTTTATGTTACGCGTGCATGCTACAAATAGAAGCAAAGTCCAATATTGATTCAGCCGAAGATACAGACAACATCGAAGCACCACTTATTTTTCCGGAGTCCTCCTAGGCTGATTATGCTTGTAAATTTTTTTTGTTCCTTTGTACCTAGTGCTAAAAGATAATTTAGATGCTATGCCATTCTCATCATTGATTGTTCTAGTTACATGCCTCCGCGTCATATACAAAAGAAAAAACAAATCGAGGGTGGTAGAAGAATAAATAATGTAGGAATTAGAGGCCAAAGTCAAACAGCTTTTCACGCCACAAAATCAGTAAAATCATCGTTAAATGCTTACTATCAATTTAATTAGCCCTGTTGCTCTCTTCGCATTGGCTCCCTCATTTATCGTTTAAGTTATGTCGCCGATAGCGTTATAAGATGGAAATACCTTAGTGTTGACGGTTGCACAGTTCTTCTCCGTAAATTTAGACCATATTGGCTTCCTCATTTATCGTTTGAGTTATCTCTCCGATAGTGTCATAAGATGGAAATACCTTAGTGTTGACGGTTGCACCTTTCAATCTTATGATTCTGTTTACTGCTTCCATATCACTGAGAATTTTGAAATTAAACGGCCTCGTTTCATCCATTTGCTTTGTACCTCAAATATAAATTGAAGTATATATAGACTAGTTGATATCGGAAAGATATACTGGTCTTTTTTTTCCATTCGTAATGATTGGGAATAATGCGTCTGTAGGTGGCTTTTTAAGTCCGCCGTCAAATCCCTTAGAGTATGAGCACAAGATTTAGTACGCAGTCACTTTTTTTAGCTATTGCTAGTATTATGTTTCTTTTAAATGCCCTCTTTTATAGTTATTGATCAAAGAGTTAAACCATACAGGCATACATAGTAATAACACTAATAAAAACCAAACTTGTTCCTATCTGATCAGAGCTTATTCTTAGTTGATTCAGTTATATCTGAATCTATCTATCATCTTTTGCAAACCACTCCACTCCCATCTGCCCCGGTGCTGCACTTCATAGTTGAATACTCTGTTCCCCCGTTCTTGCTCGAAGAAACACGATTAATCGAACCGAACCGAGAAGCCAAACAGTCCGTAGCAAATATGTGAGAAGTCAGATACTTATTTGCCCCACCCATCACCTGCATCGGCATATTCACCTTTGCCTTACTCACGTAATCACTCCTGTAAGTCTGCCCCAGAACTCCGTTCACTGAATCGGTCAAGTTGTAGAACTTGAACCCAAGCTCCAAGTGAGCAAAACAGTCGTCATCAGTTATGTTGTACCCGTGAACTTTAGATTCCTCGTGCGTGATCGGGACCACCGCCGCGGTAACCCTGAAAGCACCGGCGGCTTCGATGGTGACCCGGTTGGCGGCCGCGGTTCGGGTGGCGGTGATGGCCGGAGATTTCCACTCGGTGCCCTCGGCGGCGGGGAGGGACACGGGGTTGTTGTCGAGGAAGACGGCGAGGCGGTCGACGTCGTCGTCCCATTTGGACGTTTTTTTGGCGGCGACGAGGAGTTTGTGGTTGTTGATTAGGATTCCGATGGATTGAACCCAGGTGAAGTCTCGGTTGAGATTAGGGTTCCGCTTGCCGATGAAGTGGGCGTTGATGTGTAGGTCGGAGTCGGAGACCAGGCAGAAGTCTTGGTTTTTTCTGCCGTGGAAGTAGAATGTGATGCCGTCGCCGCCGACGAAGCGAGGGTCCTCGCAAACAGCACCAGGGGTATTGCAACCTATTTGCAAGAGAACATTTTATGAGTTCTTAGCTAGCATATTATAGTACGAAATATTTGTTGATTCAACTTCTTTTCGAAACTCATTTCAGCTTGCACTCAAAATTTGCATGGCAAAATAAGAAGTTTCGTGCTCTTGTGCATTTGACAGAGTTTCAAACCTCAATAATTACTATTGACTTTTGCCGAGCCAAAAAAAAAAACTCTCTCTTGTGCAGTACAAGGATGTTTGCACATAGGTCAAATCGTTCGGCTAAATAAGTCAAGTGGCTTATTTTTTTGTCCTTATTCAAATTTTTTTCATATTTGTTAGTTTTGTGTCAATTTTTTGGGGATTATTGTATCTCTATGACGAGAGGAATCTAAAAAGTAAAAAATTATGATCGAAATCCAATTTTTTTTTGAATAAAGATTAAAAAAATGGCTTATTGGATTATTTTTGTCTTTATTAAAAAAATAGGTTTCGATCGAAATTTTTTACTTTTTAGATCCCTCTCGTCATGGAGATGCAATAATTCTCAAAAAATTGACGCAAAACTAACAAATACTCCCTCCGTCCCTTTTTTTGAGTCCAGTATTCCATTTTGGGCTGTCCCTTAATAAGTGTCCATTTTGTAAAGTTAGTGGGTAAAAGTTGGTGCATTGTCTATTTTGTCCCTAAAAGTAGATTCCATTTTGAAAAATTAGTGAGTAAAAGTGTAATGATGATGGGTAAGTAGGGAAAGTGGAGAAAAAGTTGATGTGAAAGGTATAATGATGATGTCTTTTTAATAAGTTGGAGTTACGAAGCAGGACACTTAAAAAAGGACGGAGGGAGTACGATTTTTTTTTGAATAAGGACAAAAAAATAAGCCACTTGGCTTATTTAGCCGAAGGGGATAGCAATTCAACGGCGATGTTAGAATCTCATAACAGAAAGAGTTAACATCATGATCGTGCAATAAAAGAGTTGGATAAACTTACTGCAGACGGGTCTGCAGGTGGCACAGTCCATCAAACAGGTTCGAGGACAGGTTGAGGGGCAGGGAGCGAGAATGTTGAAGCATAGCGGAAATTGAAAGCGACTCCGGCACTTCACGATGCGGGGCTGGATCACCGCCGTTACGGTGGTGGCCGATAGCCATAGCATGAAAAGGACCACCAAGCTCATCCTCATGGAAACAGGACTCTTAGGCAACACAGACATACTGGATGTTTGAGAGATTTTTCTTTGGATGTGTTTGGGAACATGCCCCCTCTTCACCCCTTTTATAGGGTTCAAGTTCATGCCATTCATCATCTCATGATCAGTTGATGCAGCATGTGAACCAGCCACACCAAAACTCACTCCAATTTTTCCCCGAAAACGTCAAAATTACACTCCTACCCTTGACTTCTTGGAGAGCCTGCCCGTAAAGTTGAGGGTTTTCTTGGGGAGCAAGTGGGGTTTGTATTCTGCCTGCTGGTAAATCTTGTGATTTGGTTTTCTGGATCCTGAGAGGCATTTTTTTTACCAAGGGCTATGGTTTAACTTGTGACTTCCTCCTGATTATCTTCGCAAATTAACATTTTTCGTGAGCTTTTTTCTCCATCGTGTCTTCCTGCTGGAGTAGTATGGATTTGCACCTAAGTCACATAATTCGCACGCGTGTGCGCTAGGGTGAGGGTGAGCGTCTTCGAAATACATCTCAAACTACTAGAATTCGTGAGAGCGAGAATTGAGAGCGTGAACACAGTATGAGGATTGAGAGCAGGAGCGCAGAGCATTTTGAAGGATTATGCGATTGAATTCATACCAATCGAGTGAGAGAGATAATCATCATACTCCATGTGGATATTACAAGTGAATGCTGAATTTCCGTTTGACCCAAAAAAGAAAAAAAAAAAGAGAGAATGCCAATTATGAGGCGATAGCTCCAGCAATATGGTCAGAGACTATGAAATATACTACTACCAATTTGAGGACCGGTCCTAAGCAAAGGTTCACAGGGTAGTGAGCGAGTCCGACCCCTCTCCAATCTCGGCCCGTACCAAATTTTAACGATCTCACATCATTTGATATGATTTTGGAACACATTATTTTGCTTAAAGGCTTCTGAATTCTTTTGGGTTTTATAGGAAAGCTTCTCACATCATTCTCGGCCCGTACCAAATGATGTGAGATGGAGTTTGTCTGATCATAGTCATTCATCCAGGTGGAGTTTTCAGTTTTCCTCTGAACTCAGCTGGTTTCGAGGGTTTCTTTGCATAGTTGGCCAAAGGCCAAGTAATTCAGTAACACACTGGTGCCTGTTATACTCATAATACTCGGCTACATATATGCCTCATGGCCGAAGCTATGATAAAATAATCCAGAATCAGGTACGCGTATCTGTTTTAGTATCGGATTCATCTAAGTCTGATGTCCAAGGTCACGGTGATATGTAAAAAAATTCTTACTTTTCATCTAAGTCTGAATATAATTATTCTCATTTTTTATTTTGAAGAGTTCTTATCTTTTTTTTGTTTTTAGTCAGGAGGGATGAACTTCACTGGGTTATGTTGGAAAAGAAAAGAAAAAACTTAAACCGAGTTTGGAGTGAAAGATGATACGGCAAAAATGTTGACGGGATTCAGGGCAATTATGCGTTTCTCATTTTAAGTTATGCCTAATTTTGTAGAAAATCATTTTTTCGCTAGATAGAGGAATCTATCCCATTTTAGGATGATCAAATTACCGGTACCAGCTCTATTCAATCGGCACATATGAATAAGGAATTAACACAATGCCTTGTTCCCACTGCGGACTTGGCAGAGAAGAGCATAATTTCTCACCGAAAAAACCAGGCGAGGCATATCATAGTCTCACATTAACTTATCACAGTTACTAGTAACAATAATCTGAAATTCCGACGGTCAATTTATCAAACATATCCATTACTTGCAAGTGTCCGGTAATCAGATGGTGTTCCCTTCCACAGCCTGGAGTTCCGTAGTTTCAGACTCCTCTCCAGCTAAATTTAATCAAACTATCTGCACTCGAGCATGAAGCAAAGCACTCATCCTTCTGTGCGGGAAGCAAATGTTTTGACGACTCATTTAGATCTTTCTCCCCTGCAAAATAGCCGAACAGAGAGAAGAGAGGATTTTGTCAAGGGAATAGAACAAAAACAGCAGTGGTTTGACACACTAGGAAATGGGTGAAAAACAAATAGAGCAAAAGCATAAAGAAACAGACAGTCCGTTAAGCCCTGAAACAGGTAGATAATCCAGCCGAAGAAGTTTTTGCAGAACAATAAAAAAGCGACCAAAGCCTAACACTCATCAATCATCATGGTTCGTAAATAGCCCGGTTTGTTTATAGACCTACAAACCAAACTCTCCGCTACGGGGGTCTGGTCTTAGAACCCTTTTCGATCTACCGGATTTTCCTCTTCCTTCATCTTTCTATTACGAAGAAAACAAATGAAACGACCTCTGGCTTATTTTTTTTTCCCTTTCAGGTTCACATGACAAGAAGCAACAAAAAGGATAGTACGTATTAGCACATCACTTCCATTTCCTTTCCCTTGCCTACCAGGGTCCTTGCTTAATCACCCCACCCATCTCAGAACAAACAAAGACATAAGAAAAAGAGAAGCACAAGTCATTTCGTTTCACTTGAATTTCCAAGAATGCGACGCAGATTTTGTCAGTTTGGCAAGATCATGTGATATAGTAGTGGCAAGGAACGGCAAGAAAGAATTGAGCGCCAAGAAATCCGAGTCAAGAGTCAGCCGCAAGTGTGTTGTCGACACAACTCACAGGTAGATTCCTTTGAAAACTAAACTCCAATATGGCCGCATATGTATAACTGTCTAAAGGATGAAGTGTCATCTTAAGCCCTGAGCACAGACAGTGAAAATACAGGTACCAAACAAAACGGATCGAGTTGGGCACGTCAAGAACAGAGAGTTAATCGTCGATCACCTTCCCACCTCAACAACCCATCAACATCATTTCTGCTGATGCAAGGGGACTACACTAAGGATATTGCCATGCAAACACGAATGTAAAGATGAGATTACTTAAGAGATTTGATCAATTAGGTACCCTTCTCCGTACAATAGGAAGGAGCAATTGCACAAATCACATTTTTGTGGACAGGTTTTATAAAACAACGTGATTAAACCTGGCAAGGGGCTCAATCTACATTAATGGCCGCATAAAATTACTCTTGGCCGCAAGGTATGACTTCTGGCTGCAGTTTTGAATTCAATAAAAACTCGCGTTTGACAGACGCGAGGTTGGTTTTACAGAACGAACACAAAATCAAAACGGACGTCGCCTGGGTTTCATTTATACTTCGCAGGTTGAACCTGCGAAGTCTATTGAAACCAAGTAATTGGTAAATTCTGAACTCAATCCTGTTTATTTTTATGATCGAAATTGTTCAAATTGTAGATCTTGTTACGAAGATATAACATATTAAAGATTATATTAATCGAATGCTGATTAGTTTATAATCGGAGATGATTTGTGTGAATTTATTTTTAAGAAAAGATATTTGACCACACTGAATCAAACATGCGAGCTCTTATTTTTAGTTCACAATTTACAATTACGTAATTTGTAAATTGTGAACTCATCCCGGTTTATTTCTATAATCTATACTGTTCAGGTTGTATATCTTATCAAGAAGATAAACTATGCTGAAGATCATTTCAATGAAATGCCGATTAGTCTATAATCGAAGATGATTTGTGTGAATTTATTTTTAAGAAGATAGATTTGGCTACACCGGATCAAACCCAACATTATTATGGAGTCAGGCGAACGGGAATCCTTCCACTGGCGCTACATATACTTAGACGACCGGCCACCTTCCTCTTCGCCGTCGTCCTCTTCGCCATCCTCCGGCGGCGGCTTTGACTTGTGTTAGAATCATCAATTATTCTGTTATCTATATGTCTTTGAGAATTTCAGAATGTCGTACAACCGGAATTTTCTTCCTTTCTATCTGCATTTGAAACTGAGCAATTTTACCCTTTGGATTGAGGGATTTGGCGAGAAAAAGAAGAAGAAGAAGAAAGAATAGAGAAAGGATTCTCACCATTTGTTTGGATAAATGAGTGAGAAATGATGAGGAGTGTGTGTAATTGGAAGGCTTATTTTGTTCCTCACCATTTCTCACCAAAAATGATGAGATTTGGTGAGAAACCATAACCCTTTCTTTTCTCATTGAATCACACAATCCAAGCGGGCTTAGTTTGTTGTGTGCTTTTAGTTGTGTTTTTCGTGGAAAGTTTGTCTTCTTATTGGCGTATTGCTTAGACAGCATCAAGCAGGAATTTTGATTAGATACATAATCAAGAACAGTTTCTGGGCCTTCAATTTCTTTGTTTTGGTAGCAAACTTCTTACTACTTAATTGATCTAAATTATCTTGTTTCGAGGTCAGGTTGCCGCATTTCTCCTTTAATTCAAGTGTCTTCTGGATTGACATGCGTTCATTATAATACCTGGTGGTCTAATCTAATGTCTTGACATGTGCAGTACCTTTTGAGGAAGACAAGGATCGAAGCATCTGGTTTCTTGACCACTATTACCATGAAGTGATGTTTTCCATGTTCAGGAGGATAAATGGTACAATTTGAACCTTTATAATCGTATATTCTTTTTGGATTTCTTTGTTCTAAGTGGGATTAACATCAGCTGTTTTCTGGGACCAGTAATCCCTTTTTGACTTCTTCAGAATCACCATTGATTGCTTTGTCTCATGTAAAGATGTTGTCCCTTTAATTTCAGTGGTCGTATATATATTTGGTAAAAGGAAATGATATCGTGCTGAGTGCCGATTTAGAACCATGGATTTTCTGCATTATGTGTGGCATGTGGCATGTCCCTCAGCTAATTTGACCTTTAGCATTCACTCTGTTGCCTATAGTAATCTACTGGCCTATTGCACTTCTGACCAAATTTTTCTGGTGGGATGTTGCAGTTCTGTTTGTATAATCCCGTCTTGGTCATAATTGATGTTCAACCTAAATAGATGGGAATTCCAACTAAAGCTTATATACTGTGCTGTTGAAGAGGTTAAGAGTATCATCATCTTTCAATTCCAACCCCAATTGCTCATTGTTCTGTTTCATTGTAATTTTCAAACACCACCGACTGACCTAAGATTCCGTATCGGCTGAAGTTGTTATTGTTGTTAGAAGGGCTCCATGTCTGCCAGAATAGTGTTCTAGTTCGGTTTTGTTACAGAATGCCACACAGAAAAGCCAGAAGGTCTTTGTGCACGTGCCTTCAGAGATTGCGGCTGAGGAAATTAGCATGCAACATGGGTTAAGAAAACTACATTAGTTTCTAAATTGGTGCTTCAGCTTTTGTACTCTCTCTCTCTCTCTCTCTCTCTCTCTCTCTCACACACACACACACCCAAATCTTCTAGTTCTTTCCCTTTTCCTTGTCTCTTCTCTTCTCTTCTCTTTCTTTACTCTGAAAGAGATATTAATCGTTAGTGCCTTTGGAAAGTCACATACGTGAACTTTACCCCGTTACACTATTACCTACGTTTTTACACTCACCTCTTGATTTGTCAATAGGTGTTGAGCACTTGCTGAGGAATGTGAATGATACAACCATTTTAGCATCTTGGCTATAACATGCTTCATAGTTCATACATGTACTGGTAATGGTGGTGATGCTACAGCACCTATCTAAGTGGTTATTTATCTCATTTCTGAATCTTCAATCTTTCTTGTAGCAGCATGTATTTAACCTACTTCCAAATCTCAACGTGGCTGAACTATTTAAAGCTTTTGCCGGTAAGCAAACAATACATCTCCTACCCTTTTGCTCTGCGTACCTTTTGACATCTTAATCTGTATGATTGAAAAACTAATGCTATCTTTCTTTTTCGAACTGTCGATCTACTACCTGTTTGCAGTGAAAAACAAATGATATGAAGTTGGTTATTTATCTTTCTTCCCTCATCCGAAGTGTAGTCGCCCTCCGTAAGTTGATCAACAACAAGGGGAGCTGCACGAATCTTGGATCCTAACAAGAACAATGTGACAGGGGCGGTCCCAAGGGGGGACCCGGGCCCCTGCACAACTCCAAATACGCTCGAGTATTATACTAATTTTTAGGTTAATTAGAAAAAATTCTATGGGATTGGCCCCAGCAAGTCCTTTGAGTGACGTTTAAAAAAAAAAAATCGATTTGTGTGGGGTAAAAATTTCCAAAATTTCAAGTTATCGACCAGTTTTTATGTTGCATGCATAAAATTAGACTGTGGCTGCGCACATACACACAATATCGTCTCTTCTTCGGACCTCGCGAGTAGCAATATATACTTATAAAATATATCTTTTACTTCCAATATGAAAATACACGTGATTCGGGTCCCTGCTAGACACAAATCCTGCGTCCGCCACTGGTTACTAAGCTCTTGGCCTTTCGGTGATATCAATGCATCCCACTCTGACAAGTTGAGCATGTAGGAAAAAAAAGTTAAAAAAAAAAAATTAACCAAGTTTGGAGTGAAAGATGATATGGAATCACCATTGGGGCAAGGGTCAGTTGGGGAAGGGTACCGGCAGATTCTATCAAATTAACTTCAGATCCTTGTTGCCGTAGTTACTCAATCCATGACTATGTTACATAATAATGTGCAGAGTTTGATGGGGTCTGGTGGTGTGTTTCTGTTTTAGCTCTGATGTTTAACTTTGGTGGAGTCTGGTATGGTTGCAGGCACTGATGCATTTTGGTTGGTGACCATGAAGCTCACTTGCTCAGGTTAATATGAGGTTCTATACCATCTTGGGACTGTTTTGCATATTCTGTGTTGCTGTGGTATGATTTTTGTGCTGCTATTTATTGATATTTCTATCCGTGCAATCATGCTACGGCGGCAATGACGATGGCCAGTACTCAAATTTGTTGGTGAGTGTGTGATGAGGATATGGCTTCAAGTCCCAAGTCGGCTACTGCTATTTTTGAGGTTCTAATTTGGCCATAGTACCAGCTGCTGTTGTGCTGCTGCAAGGTCTTTGTTGAGGTGTTTGTCGGTTTAGTTTTGGCAATCATTGTATTGGGTTTATTATTTTGTTGTTTCAGTTGTCGGAGTATCTGAGGCTGGACTTGTTTTGTTCATCCCTCAGTTTGAGTTTTTTCTTTGGTTGTTGGTTGATTTCTTGCCAACCATGTATCCTTTCCGGGCTTGAGCGGCAGATGATTGTCGTGGGGTTAGGGTGCCAATCTCATTGGGATGCTTTCCTCGCGTTGAGAGAGAGAGAGAGAGAGAGAGAGAGAGAGAGAGAGAGAGAGAGAGAGAGAGAGAGAGAGAGAGAGAGAGAGAGAGAGAGAGAGAGAGAATGCACGTGAGTTGTGTTTTAATTGTGTTCACATTACACAAATGTATTCTCAATGAGCACAAAACGACGTGCAAGCATGTCGCAACATTACCTAGTGTATTCAAAAGTAGATAGTATCGCGCTCTGTTGAGGAAGACACCTTACATAAAGTAGTAAGTAAAACTTCATTGAATCAATTTGCTTATACACTTCAGGGACAACTTTTATAAGCAACAGGAGCCACCAAACAACCAATCCCAACTTCTGAAAATAACATATGCAATCGAGAAGGCGGCCTATTGAGATGAAAGTTGGACTACTTGTGTTTTTCCTGTTCGATCTGTTTTCCATTTTGTGCACCGGACAGAAAGAGTTATAAATTTCTTCTAATTCCAGTCTCATCCTTGAGAATTTCTCTTCTCCTCATTGACATGGGTGATAGTAAATTCTTATATATTTGTTTAGCAAATCGAAGTAGGCCCCACTTGCTGTTTCAATTGTTAATGTGTCAGAGTTCATTCATCCAGGTGGAGTTTTCAGTTTTCCTCTGAACTCAGCTGGTTTTGAGTTTAAAATGACTATGATCAGACAAACTTTGCAAAATTTCTTGCCTCGATTGGGTTTCTACTTTCTACCTTCTGGTTAACCGTTGAAGTCAGTTATGAAGATATGTTTCCCTCTTTTTTTGGTCCCATATTTTTTACCGTTGGGCGTTCTTTAGCAAACTCATTTGCATTTTCACCATCTGAGCCCTTGCATCACTTTCTAAGTTCAGTTCAATCACAGGGAAAAGCACAAGGATTCATTGCTGGAGTGCAATCAATTGCAGATTTGTTATCACCCCTTGCAATGAGCCCATTGACCTGTGAGTTTGCATACACAATTCCGTTGCTTGGACCATCGATATCCTTTCACTTAACTTGCTTAACTGTTTGTTTTCAATGTTTCCCCAGCTTGGTTTTTGTCCAGCAATGCACCTTTCAACTGTAAAGGTTTCAGTATTATCTGTGCATCTTTGTGCATGGTAAGTACTCTCTCTCTCTCTCTCTCTCTCTCTCTCTCTCTCTCTCTCTCTCTCCGTGTGTGTGTGACTGCAAATGTTCATGCATTTCAGGTGATATCTTTATGTTACGCGTGCATGCTACAAATAGAAGCAAAGTCCAATATTGATTCAGCCGATGATACAGACAACATCGAAGCACCACTTATTTTTCCCGAGTCCTCCTAGGCTGATTATGCTTGTAAATTTTTTTGTTCCTTTGTACCTAGTGCTAAAAGATAATTTAGATGCTATGCCATTCTCATCATTGATTGTTCTAGTTACATGCCTCCGCGTCATATACAAAAGAAAAAACAAATAAAGGGTGGTAGAAGAATAAATAATGTAGGAATTAGAGGCCAAAGTCAAACAGCTTTTCACGCCACAAAATCAGTAAAATCATCGTTAAATGCTTACTATCAATTTAATTAGCCCTGTTGCTCTCTTCGCATTGGCTCCCTCATTTATCGTTTAAGTTATGTCGCCGATAGCGTTATAAGATGGAAATACCTTAGTGTTGACGGTTGCACAGTTCTTCCCCGTAAATTTAGACCATATTGGCTTCCTCATTTATCGTTTGAGTTATCTCTCCGATAGTGTCATAAGATGGAAATACCTTAGTGTTGACGGTTGCACCTTTCAATCTTATGATTCTGTTTACTGCTTCCATATCACTGAGAATTTTGAAATTAAACGGCCTCGTTTCATCCATTTGCATTGTACCTCAAATATAAATTGAAGTATATATATAGACTAGTTGATATCGGAAAGATATACTGGTCTTTTTTTTCCATTCGTAATGATTTCGTATAAAGCATCTGTAGGTGGCTTTTTAAGTCCGCCGTCAAATCCCTTAGAGTATGAGCACAAGATTTAGTACGCAGTCACTTTTTTTAGCTATTGCTAGTATTATGTTTCTTTTAAATGCCCTCTTTTATAGTTATTGATCAAAGAGTTAAAACCATACAGGCATACATATAGTAACACTAAAAACCAAACTTGTTCACTATCTGATCAGAGCTTATCTTAGTTGATTCAGTTATATCTGAATCTGTATCTATCATCTTTTGCAAACCACTCCACTCCCATCTGCCCCGGTGCTGCACTTCATAGTTGAATACTCTGTCCCCCTGTTCTTGCTCGAAGAAACACGATTAATCGAACCGAACCGAGAAGCCAAACAGTCCGTAGCAAATATGTGAGAAGTCAAGTACTTATTTGCCCCACCCATCACCTGCATCGGCATATTCACCTTTGCCTTACTCACGTAATCACTCCTGTAAGTCTGCCCCAGAACTCCGTTCACTGAATCGGTCAAGTTGTAGAACTTGAACCCAAGCTCCAAGTGAGCAAAACAGTCGTCATCAGTTATGTTGTACCCGTGAACTTTAGATTCCTCGGGCGTGATCGGGACCACCGCCGCGGTAACCCTGAAAGCACCGGCGGCTTCGATGGTGACCCGGTTGGCGGCCGCGGTTCGGGTGGCGGTGATGGCCGGAGATTTCCACTCGGTGCCCTCGGCGGCGGGGAGGGACACGGGGTTGTTGTCGAGGAAGACGGCGAGGCGGTCGACGTCGTCGTCCCATTTGGACGTTTTTTTGGCGGCGACGAGGAGTTTGTGGTTGTTGATTAGGATTCCGATGGATTGAACCCAGGTGAAGTCTCGGTTGAGATTAGGGTTCCGCTTGCCGATGAAGTGGGCGTTGATGTGTAGGTCGGAGTCGGAGACCAGGCAGAAGTCTTGGTTTTTTCTGCCGTGGAAGTAGAATGTGATGCCGTCGCCGCCGACGAAGCGAGGGTCCTCGCAAACAGCACCAGGGGTATTGCAACCTATTTGCAAGAGAACATTTTATGAGTTCTTAGCTAGCATATTATAGTACGAAATATTTGTTGATTCAACTTCTTTTTGAAACTCATTTCAGCTTGCACTCAAAATTTGCATGGCGAAATAAGAAGTTTCGTGCTCTTGTACATTTGACAGAGTTTCAAACCTCAATAACTACTGCCGACTTTCGCCGAGCCAAAAAAAAAAACTTTCCCTCGTGCAGTACAAGGATGTTTGCACAGAGGTCATCAAATTTAGCAATTCAACGGTGATTTTAGAATCTCATAACAGAAGGAGTTAATATCATGATCGTGCGATAAAAGAGTTGGATAAACTTACTGCAGACGGGTCTGCAGGTGGCACAGTCCATCAAACAGGTTCGAGGACAGGTTGAGGGGCAGGGAGCGAGAATGTTGAAGCATAGCGGAAATTGAAAGCGACTCCGGCACTTCACGATGCGGGGCTGGATCACCGCCGTTACGGTGGTGGCCGATAACCATAGCATGAAAAGGACCACCAAGCTCATCCTCATGGAAACAGGACTCTTAGGCAACACAGACATACTGGATGATTGAGAGATTTTTCTTTGGATGTGTTTGGGAACATGCCCCTCTCTTCACCCCATTTATAGGGTTCAAGTTCATGCCATTCATCATCTCATGATCAGTTGATGCAGCATGTGAACCAGCCACACCAAAACTCACTCCAGTTTTTCCCCGAAACGTCGAAATTACGCTCCTACCCTTGACTTCTTGGAGAGCCTGCCCGTAAAGTTGAGGGTTTTCTTGGGGAGCAAGTGGGGTTTGTATTCTGCCTGCTGGTAAATCTTGTGATTTGGTTTTCTGGATCCTGAGAGGCATTTTTTTTACCAAGGGCTATGGTTTAACTTGTGACTTCCTCCTGATTATCTTCGCAAATTAACATTTTTCGTGAGATTTTTTCCTCCATCGTGTCTTCCTGCTGGAGTAGTATGGATTTGCACCTAAGTCACATAATTCGCACGCGTGTGCGCTAGGGTGAGGGTGAGCGTCTTCGAAATACATCTCAAACTACTAGAATTCGTGAGAGCGAGAATTGAGAGCGTGAGCACAGTATGAGAATTGAGAGCAGGAGCGCATGGCATTTTGAAGGATTATGCGATTGAATTCATACCAATCGAGTGAGAGAGATAATCCATCATACTCCATATGGATATTACAAGTGAATGCTGAATTTCCGTTTGACCCAAAAAAGAAAAAAAAAAAATGCCAATTATGAGGCGATAGCTCCAGCAATATGGTCAGAGACTATGAAATATACTACTACCAATTTGAGGACCGGTCCTAAGCAAAGGTTCACTGGGTAGTGAGCGAGTCTGACCCCTCTCCAATCTCGGCCCGTACGAAATTTTAACGATCTCACATCATTTGATATGATTTTGGAACACATTATTTTGCTTAAAGGCTTCTGAATTCTTTTGGGTTTTATAGGAAAGCTTCTCACATCATTCTCGGCCCGTACCAAATTTTAACGGTTTTGTAGGCCGAAGGGCCCAATCCAGAGAAAAGTCCAAATACCGCCTTTCGGTTTGGGTCATAAAGACGGTTTGGGTCATGTTATAACCCAAATAGTCACCCAAGGATTAGACAACTGTTTGGGCCATATTTGGGCCGTCCCAAATTATTAGTGCTGCAACAAACCACACATAGAGGTTGTATTAGGGTGCGTTCTTGTAAACTTATAATCTATAAAATTTCGTAACTTTTTGTTTAGCTTTTTATCATAATTTTTCAAATTAATCGTTCGTCTCGACGAGAGGAGTCTAGAAAGTATAAAATTATGACCGAAAGCAAAAAAAAGTTCACTAAAAACAAAAAAAAGTATCAAGCAACTGTCTTATTTGTCTAAAATGCAGCTTTATTTTAATTTTTTCATCATTAGTCCATTTTTTATTCTTTGCCGATTCGTCTAAGCGAGACGAACCGATTAATTCCAAAAATTATGATGAAAAGCTAAACAAAAAGTTAGAAAAAGTAAAAAATACCGAAATAAGTTTTTAGATTATAAGTTTACAAGAACGGACTAGTGTAACACTCAACAGAAGACGAACGAACGACGATTAATTTAGTGAGAGGCGATTATTGATGGTTACGTGAAGTGTCCAAGTTAATCGTTCGGAGCGAACCTAGTCTAGATTTCAAAAAAAAAAAAAAAAAAGATTTGTGGAAACAACACAAACCTAGTCTTCCATGATCTTTCAAAAACATACTCGTAGTTAAATGAGTCCAATAAAGAGTCATAGTGTCTAGATTTCAAAAAAAATATTGATTCAATAAGACTATAAAACGATTCGAAGTGAGCATTATTTACCGATGAGTTTGAATTTTCTTTTTATCTGATGACGAGTTTGATTTTTTGTATTTATCTGATGATGAGTTTTGATTTGACTTCAAAAGTTTTTAATTGCACTAGGATATTGACGAACGGCCGGATTGGCCGTCCTACAGCCCTGTAGTAGTGCGGGCTGAACTATAGGATTTCCAAATTCGATATTGACAGAGTGACCATGATCATCCATGATGTGGGTTTAATTTATTATTGGAAAATTTTAAAATCAGCCCAATAGCCTGACAATAATAAGTGAGTGAATGTGTCTTAAATGGTGTAAAAAGTACAAAAAAATACGTATTTTTCTTGTCTTCTAGTGTACTTATCGTCAGTCCAGTGGGCTGACAATAGCAAGACCGTTTATTATTTTCCTTTCAAATGAATCTGAATCCTTTCTCAAAAAAGAAAAAGACAGAAAAAACACAATCTGAATCTCTAGTTTTTTTTGCAATTGCTTCTTTCTCTTATATTCTTTAAGTCAAGGAAAAAATGCACCGCGACTCGGTTCTAAGCTTCACAGATAGACGGGACGAAAAACAATCACAGGGCTACAAGCACACGAAAATCATCTTCGCAAATGAACAAAGGAAAGACGGATCCGGGGTTGATGCTGCCGAACGGCCCCTGCCAAGCGGCCGAAAACGACGCCGGAGATGAAAGGCTTTTATGGGATGATTTTTGTACGTGCTTGTAGTACATCCATGGCCAACAGTAGGCCTGTCAACGGATCGGATCCGATCCGGATCCGACGATCCGGATCCGACAGATCCGGATCCGGATCCGGATCCGATAAGACTGGATCCGAATCCGAATCCGATAAGACTCAGATCCGATAGTGGCAATCCGGATCCGATCCGAAAAATTTGGATCCGATCCGAAAATCCGAATCCGATCCGATAACTTTTTTACTTCAAAAATTTTAGGGAAAAAAAAAATATTTTTTTAAAAAAAAATACAATTTTTTTTTTAAAAAAATATTTTCCAAAAAAAAAATACAAGAAAAAATTGAAAATAAAAATACAACTTCTTAAACATTTTTTTTTTCAAAATAAAAAATTTACTGTTTTTTTAAAAAAAATTTAAAAAATTTAAAAAAAGTTAAAAAAAAATAAAGTTCGGATTCGGATCGATAACGGATTTAATCCGATCCGATCCGAATCCGATCCGGATCCGAATCTGTTATCGGATTCGGATTATCGGATTATCGGATCGACGTTTTCGGATTCGGATTCGGATTCGGATCGGATTTTTCGGATCGGATCCGGATCGGATCCGATCCATTGACAAGCCTAGCCAACAGTAGTACAAGAGTACTGGACAAACTTTTTTGAATCAAATGGGAGTATGGTTGTCCTCCACAAACTTTGATTCAAAGGAATCTCAGTAGATATTTGGTACCTAACTATATTTGATGTTGATGTGGTTGAACAACCAATACCAACCGCCTCAAAGTCTCATTAGCATGAGGGTCGATTTCCACTAATATATATATATTTTTTTGTCTTCAAACTAATGGTCATGGTCAAGTTGTTTCGTTAAATGGTACTGGTATTCTTTAGTTGATGCTTGTGATTATTATCACTTGCTTAAAAATTCGTAAAAACATGGGTTTTAGTCCATTTATCGATAGGGGAAACTCGCCCTTATTTTAGAAACAAAAATTGTAGGCACACCATTTGGTGGACACCAAACGTGCACCGGATTGTGTGGGGACAATCTTGGGGTTCAACACAATTGATCAGAGTCGCTCAATATTTTTTAAAACACGTTTTTAAGAGTCCTTGTAAAAAATTAGCTTATTCGGACATCGACAAGGACTTGAACGATTTCCATCAATGCAAGAACTTACAAAAAGAAGTTCTTTTCGTAAGGAATCTTCGAAATTTTGACATTCAAAGTTTGGTTTTCCATTAATAAATTCCTTCTGAAATTTTGACATTCAAATGCTGGCTTAATGCGTAAGGAATCTTCGAAAAAAATCAGCTCAATTAATTAAATAATTGAGAAGAATTGTTTAAAAGTTATTCTCCACCGAATCAACGGCTTGACACGTGTTTGGGAATCCACACAACCTATCGGTACAGAGCCTGTACCTCTCAATTGAAGGTGAAATGTATGACCTTAGTCATATAATCTTTCAAAATACATTGCGCTCAAGTTCTCAATTTTCATTCTTGCGAATTTTAGTAATGTGAAATGTGTTTCAAGACATTTTATGCTCGCGCTTCCGCTCACGCACGCGAATTATGTGACTTAGGGTTGTACGACAACAACTCTAATAAGCAAAAGCAATCCCTTAACAAAACTCAAATCGAAAAGTCTAAGGACGGATCAAAAAAGAAAAGTCTAAGGAAACTGACGAGGGAGACTCACTGACCGTACGTACCGATTCAATCTTCCATTTTTTCACGTTTTTGAATTTGAATGAAAAAATAGAAGATTGGATCGAGAACCTACACATATCAGATTGAGCTTAAGTTTCACAGGTCAACTCATTTTTTTTAAATTATTGAACAATTCGGATCATCCGTGCCTCTGGATCCCGTGTACTGTCAGTACGTATGGTCGGTCTCTCCGGTCGGTGGAATTGAACTCAAATGCTCTATTAAAATAGCTGAACCAAAATTGGTTTGACTAATAACTTTCCAATTTCACACCCCGTATTGAAACTTTAAATCGGAATCAGCAATTAAAAAGAACTAGTTAATCCGTTTTTTAGTCATTAAGAGCATTGCTCTTAAGATTCATGTGTATTTTAAGCTACTGATGCCATTAAAAAAAATTAATACTAAATCAGATTGAGAAAATTAGTATTTCAGCAAAAAGATCCCTTCTCTTGGAAATTATGTAGTGCACCTAGGCCACCACCACGTGCTGTCCCCGTCTTCTTATTCATCACATACTGACAAGACGAACTAACAAAGTGCATAGGCTCTGCCGCTTTGCCCTAATGTGTGTGGTGAAAAAGAGTTATGTCGTACAACTTTGCGGAACCGAGGACCATGTGGCGCAAGGGTGGACTATAGTAGTGTAGCGCATAATTCGAGCCTTTCAAAAATATTTTTAATTGTTCAAATTTGCTACAAGTATTTCACCCTTGATTGTAGGGATGAACTTGACAAAAAAAAAAAATTGTAGAGATGAACGACTCAAATCGCACTCTACCCCTTTAATTAAGCTCTGCGTTGTGACGTTCCTGAATACACCGCTACGGAGTACCCCAAGCCCCCTGAATAATCTCTCCTTTTTCTGGGTTCTGTTACTCTGTAATTACGTAATTACGTGCGTTTTAGTCCTAATTAATGACGTTTTTTTTTGTTTTTTTTTGGGTCCACTCCTTTTCTTTATTTATTTTTTCTTTCTTGTTTTCTCCTCTATAAAAACCCAACCCCCGTCTCCGGTGGAGGCCTCATCCAATCTCTCTCTCTCTACATTTCTTCAAATCTCCTCTTTTGTTCCAATATAGTCAAAGCCATGTCGCAGGTAATTGATTCACCACTTTCCCTCTCTCGTTCGTACTTTTTCGCGATTTGTTCGAATTAGGGTTTGTATACACCCAATCTGTATGTGGATTTGTGTTTTTATGCATCTCTGCAAAAATCATATTGATATTCGATCCTCGTTCTTGCGTAGGATTCTCATGTTCTTTTAGGTTTTTATTTGAAGCTATTTGAATTATAATAATAGAATCTGTTGATGGTAGCATGACTTTGGCTTCCGATAATTTGGATCGAGGAATGGTAATCAAGACCTATTCTGTTTCCTCCCAAAAATGTGTGCATGTTCTTATATGTTCTAAATGGAATATAGTATTCATGGGGAATAAGAAGGTTATGGTCCAATTGGAGGTTTAGGCAATTGAGGAAAGACAGCAGTAAATTTTTTAATTTGCTATTAGATTGTCTTAGCTTACAATAGCAGAAGAAAGGTAATAGTGGCGGTACGCGTTTAGGTCCTTTAGGATAGTAACTTTTAAGAAGATAAATGGAAAGAAGAAAACAAAACGCAAAACTTTATGTGGTTTGGCCGGAATGCCCGCTCCATGAAGAAATACAAAGTTTTGTATAAGGTTCGGAAACTATGGAGATTTACACTTCGGAAAACTCAGTCTCACTCTCAATATACGTCTGGTTGCACTCTGTCTCACCTCTATCACTCACACACAACATATGCACGTATATGTAGTGTTACAAGAGGGAAAAATGCCAAAACTAATTTAATGGTTTTTCCGGCAATGGTGACTGGCGAATCCGGCGCCAAACGCCCCTGATTTGTTGTTGGGGAATTGAAGTAAAGGCTGTGGTGGAGCCCTTGGCTCCTGTTGCTCTCACCACTTGCATAGCTTGGGAAGGGAATTCAACATTTTTTTCATATGTATTTTGCTTGACAATCTCCTTACGGTTAAACATACATGAAGGGTGGTTGTTTATCATTGATTCTCACCAAATCTCACTACCTTGGTGGGAAATAGAATGATCTAATACGTGATTCTGGTTTCTCTCAAATTCTCACCCTTGCTCACCATTTCAAGGGGAGAGTTCTCATTTTCGGCAATTCATCTTATTTCTCACAATTTAATCACACCAATCCAAGTATGTTGGGAGGCTTGTACTTGTACAGTCGTACCACATTAGTGATTGATTGTGTTATTTTCTTGATAATACATCATGTGTTAATTGGGCTTGTGGCCTTCTCATTTAACATGGATTTTGTGAGCTCTCGTGTCCATGTTACGTTGTCATCGCACTCTGTGCTAGTGCCTGTGTTGATTGGAGTAATGAATTAATGATATTATGCTCTACTTTGGAGTACATGGTTTTTTGTATGTTGAATTGAATTTGCTTACTGATTGATTGTTTCTTCTTATATTGACAACCTTTGGTTTGCATGCAGACTGTTGTTCTCAAGGTTGGCATGTCATGTGAAGGCTGTTCCGGTGCTGTCAGGCGGGTTTTGGGCAAAATGGATGGTCTGGTTTTATATCTTGAGTCTTGAATTATGTTTATTTGCTTCTTACCTTTCACTGAACTCATTCTATACATTATGTCAAAACCTCCTACATGAATATTGCTTAGGCTTTAGTGAAGAAAAGTGGCAAATATTGGAGGGGGGAAGTGAGCACAGATATTCACTACATCTTATAGGCCTTAGGCTAATAGAGAACTGTCACCGACAAGCAAACAAATTGGCAATTCGATTCCTAATCTAATATGTTAACTCATAAAGCAACGACGTTGTGGGGATTTGATATGCTGTTTGCGGTCTTTTAATTTGGTCTTTCCATTCAAGAAGGTTGTGATAGGAATCATAGGATTGCAGAATTTGCATTGGACAAGATTTTTTAAAATTCTTCCTTGGGATGGTTGTTTATATTGTTTAATGAATGCAAATAGACTTGGGAAGAAAAAGAGCTTTGGCCAGCAATTAGACTCTGTTTCAGGCGAATATTTCTATTTCTTTAGGAAGTTGATTTTATATGGTAGTGGGCATTTTCAGTTGTGTACTTCGTCTTACGCTTATTGAGGATTTTTAGTGTTGATTTAGGTTGAGGGATGTTGAGTCCAACATTGCCATGCTTCTATTTTTTTCTCCATATCACCTGAACATAAGAGAAAGAACCTAAACGATATTTCATATATTTGTATATTAAACAACAGCCATATTGTTCTCTGATGTTTTTCTTCTTCCAGACCATCGGTTTTCACAACCCGATAACCAAATAAACCAATGCCGATGTATTCTTTTGCTGATATTGGTGGGTTGTGTTGCTTTTTGAACCATCTACAGGAGTGGAGTCCTACGACATTGATATGAAGGAGCAGAAAGTCACCGTGATTGGCAACGTGCAGCCCGACGCAGTTCTCCAGACGGTTTCCAAGACCGGGAAGAAAACTGCCTTCTGGGAAGTTGAAGCCCCACCAGCTGAACCTGAAAAGAAGACTGCTGAGACTGTTGCAGTAGCTTAATATTCTCATCTTTATGGGTTTATGTTAAATATGGGTCAATAAGTTTGGTTACCAAACCTATATAGTACGAGTAATTCTGTAATGCCTGATATGGAATGTGGAGTGTCTATTCAAGCTTACCCTGAATGTAACAGCATAAAAGCAGCAGCTTTACACTGCATGTAAGCTGCACGTGTGTTCTTACGGTCCCTTCTTTTATTCGATGTTTTGTACCAGTTAAACGCTTGCAATTATGAATTATGGTTTCTTGTTCTTGTGTTTTGCTTCCTGTACTGTACCTGCTTATTTCCAAAATGGATGTGGCTTGTTGGCAATTTACTTTTGGACTGCTCCGTGCTGGTCAGGTGATTTGGACCCACTCCGGTTCCACCTCGAATGATTTGATTAGTTTATTTTGGGAGGCACATCGAGTGAGAAAGCTTATGCAAACTTGATGTTTCTCCCCAAAATGAACGGCTCGAAGTATTCAAAGTGGGCCCGGAGCAGGTCTAAAGTTACCTGAACTTTACGGTGCAGTCCAAGTGCAGGTCTAAAGTTACCTGCCTCCGTAAATCAGAGCATAACTTAGTAACATGCTACCACGAAATCTCTCCTATTCGTCTTCAAGCGCTCAATATTTGTTCTTGGATATGGATTCATACTCCCCTCGAAGTAAAACAAGTACTAATTCATCTTGTGTATTAACACAGTACAATTTTGGAGCCCTTCCGTCAATTTTTGAAGTGCCTAAATCACAATCCTTTTCCAAAACATCTCAAATTATTTGGCGAAGAAATTGAGAGCCGAAGCATAGAACATTGATTGATTGGGAAGAAGAGCGGCGAATCCTTATAGAGTATGTGACCTAGCCCATCACTCAACTTGCAAGCTTTTAAGTTTAACCTTGTTCCTTTGGATTCATAACTTTTATTAGCAGAAAATATATTAGTACTATTTTTCTTCGAGCAGATTCTTTTTTCTTCATCCAACACCGTGTTTTTCATCTGACAAAACCCGAAAAAAACAATTACTCCAATCTCTTAATCATGAGACACCCACCCCGACTGAGCACAAATCTCTTCTAATGTCCCTCTCTAACCTCCTGCGCTTATACGGCAACACACGGTCCACCCTCAGAGGCAGAGCAGTCCATGGAAAGCTCATCTTATCTGGGTCCCGCCCAGATGTTTACACGAACAACCATTTACTGTCAATGTACTTGAAACTGGGTCTCTTTGCTGATGCACGTTTGGTGTTCGATAGAATGCCTGAACGAAATCTTGTTTCCTGGACAACTTTGATATCTTGGTATTCGCAAAAAGGCCTCGCGGAAGACGGTTTGAGTTGTTTTAGATTGATGGTTGTAGATGGTTTTCGTCCCAACCATTATGCTTATGTTGGTGCTATTTCTTGTTGTGCTGGGAATGGAGATGTTAGGAGAGGTAAAGAAATTCATGGCAGGATTTATAGGGTTGAGGAGGAAATGAACAGCTTTGTTAGTAACTGTTTGGTCAACTTATATGGGAAATGTGGGATGTTGAAATCAGCTCGGTTGGTTTTCGATGCAATTTTAGAGCCCAATTCGGTTTCCTTGACTTCGCTCCTTTCGTGCTATTGCCAGAGGGGAGAATACATGGAGGGGTTGAAGGTTTTCTTGCAGTCTCACAAGGCTGCAGTGAAAGTGAATGAATTCTCTGCTGCTAGCGTACTGGGGGTTTGCGCTGCGTTAGAGAATTTGGAGGTTGGCATGCAATTGCATTCGCTTCTCGTGAGATGTGGGATCGGGATGGATCAGTTTGTTGTGACTGGGTTAATAAGTCTTTATGCGAAATGTGGTGCATTAGACTTGGCCCACAGGGCATTCTGGGAGGTGAATGATCCACAGTTGTCGGCGTGGACTACATTGATAGGAGGATGCGTTCAACAAGGAAAGGAAAGAGAAGCCATTGATCTTTTCTGTAAGCTGCACTTTGCAGGCCTCAAGCCGAATGAGAGGACATTCTCATCTGTGCTTGGAGCATTTGCTGATGCAAAGAGAATTGAAGGTGGGAAACAACTACACGCCATGATCATGAAATTGGGGTATTGTTCGTTTACAATGGTGGCTAATGCAATGGTGAACTTTTACTTGAAAAGTGGGCTTCTCAAAGAATCTTGGAAGACATTTGAAGAAATGGATGCACATGATATTGTTTCTTTGAATTCTATGATTTCTGGACATGTAAATTCTGGTCAATATGAAGAAGCCATTGAACTTCTCCATCATATGTTTTTTGAAGGATTTGTTCCCAATCTTTACACCTACTCAAGTGTTCTGAGCATCTGTGGGGATCTTCCAGCTATTGAATGGGGAAGGCAAACCCATTGTTGCATTATCAAACCAGGGTTTCATTCTAATGTGGTTGTCGGAAGTGCCCTCATTGACATGTATGCTAAATGTGGACGGTTAAGTGATGCTCGGAGAGTGTTTGATAATTTACTTTCAAAGAACTTGGTTTCGTGGAATACGATGCTTGTGGGATACGCCCAACATGGATTTGGTAGGGAAGCGTTGGAGATCTATGATATCATGCAGAAAGATGGTGTCAAGCCTAACGACATTACCTTTGTTGGAGTATTATCTGCCTGTGGGCATGTGGGTCTTTTAGAGGAAGGATTGCACTATTTTGACTCCATGACCAAAATTTATGGTATCCCCCCAAGGATGGATCACTTAGCTTGTGTGGTCGGTTTATTTGCGCGCAAAGGACAAACAAAACGAGCATATGATTTCATTAAACGTTTTCCAATGGAGCCAGATAAGGTGGTTTGGCGTTGCCTTATGTCAGGCTGCAAAACTAACAAAGACTTGGGTCTAGGGAAGTATGCTGCTGAGAAAATCCTTAGTATTGACCCAGATGATACGTCAGCTCATATCATGCTATCAAATATTTATGCAGAGGCAAAGATGTGGAATGAAGCAGCGCAAATAAGAAGGATTATGAAGGAGAAAGCATTGAAGAAAGATCCGGGATACAGCTGGACTGAGTTACAAAACAATATATATTCTTTCGTTTCAGGGCAAAATATGGATTTTCAAGGATATAGTATTCATGAAATTTTGGATGGATTGACTGCCCAGTTGTTTGATGAAGGATATATGGGTGATGCCATGTTCTCATTGGATAATGGGGAGTATTTATACCAGGAAGCGTCAGCATAATTGGTATTTGGTTATAAAATGTTTCATTTCACCTTGTAAATTGATTGTTCGGTATTTTACTGAAGCTGATTTGTTTTTTTTTTTTGATAGGCAACTGAAGCTGATTTGTTGACAGACTAAAAAGTAGGCTTTGAAGTTTAAGTCTGGAATCTTGATTGCATGGGGAAAATCATTCACTCTGGGATCACATTGTCTTACGTAGACTTGTGAATTTGGAGATACCACCAGGTTGAGAGGCTGTTATAATGGGTGACTGTCTAGGTGATAGGTTTTTTTAGGGTAAAGATTTAGGTGATAGGTTAACGAACTCCAAGGTTTGCATCCATAGTTTCTGAGGGAAGTCTGCCACACACCCAATTCAAAGTGCTGCCCATGTTGACCGTTTTACGGACTGTTGTTGCCGCAATTGGTATGAACTTGCTTCCTTCTTTGATTCAATTATGTTCAATATCTCTCTTTGGAACTCTTCTCTTTGGCTTTGGGTGTTATTAGATAGGTCCTTCTACAACTGCCTCTTCTTTCAGGCTGTGCAATCTCAGGGGTTTCCTTTTGCTCAGTTTCACTGGAAGCTTCAAGCACCAGTGGCTCAATCTCAGGATTTGAAGTGACTCCCTTCTTGAGTTGATTCATCTATATCATTGCGTGATGATTTCAAGAATGGTAAATTAACTGCCTAAAATAGGCAATATTCGGGTGATTTTTCACAGAAATGTAATTGAAAAAATGCTCAATTTCATTTGAAGATGGCACCACGAGTGGCGGATTTGGAAACAGCATGATGAATTGGCTGCATACCTGAACCTGTTGAAGATTACTCCTATTGTTCTCTAGGAAGGCTAAAAAGCGTCTGAGGTAATGTCCAGTGTATGCCGGGAAAGAAGGAAAATGGAAAGGGAAAATCCAAAGTATGAAGCATCTTACTTGGATTTAATGTATGCTAAATAAATCACATCAACGTACTACCTCCTTTACTTAAATGAAAGCTTCTTTCTTTCTTGTCCTACGATGATATACTTTTACATTTGACATGGTCCGTTCTCCTCATCCAAGAAGTCCTTCACATAACAGTTTCTCGACCTTTTTTTTTTTTTTTTTTAAGAAAAGACAATCCCAGAAGAGCTCGTATTGTGTGTATATATGACGATACGATCTGTTTCAGGTGCATGTCAATGTTGAACAGCAAGTATTGTGGGGAAATAAAGGCTGATGTGGCATATAGCAGTCCTTTGTGCTGATTGTGCAAGCTCCGGAACTTCAAAATTTGGGACTTCCATTAGTTCAAAAGAGTTCATTTTGCGGATAATTGGATTACAACCCACTACAGTTTACTCGAAAGATGTTCTAAGAGTAACTGACAATGAAAGTACTATTCTTTATCCATGTTGAGGGCTATCCTTTGTTCTTTTAATTATAGGAGGAATTCCATCTTGTATATGATTATCTTCATATATTTAAAGAAAAAAAAGAAGGAATTCTTTTTCATGTGATCTACAGATCATGATTATCTTGATATTAGTGGGTTTCTTTAACATGCAGGTGAACCTCTCGAGCTCTTTCAGTCTCATCGAATTATGGACAGCCCCTCTAGCAATTTCAAGGTTTCAGGCTCAATTAAAATCAATCATACCTAATGGAAAGGGTAGTGGGCTGGAATGTCAATTATAGTCCAGTGGGCTGGTTAGGCTCATATGGTCCCTTGAGCCCATGTGTGTGGAATGGGGAAAGGAGCATAGAGATTCCTTGTCTGTTTGGGGGACAGCCGGGTCAGAGCACTATCTCGGATCGTGATCAAACACTGCAGTAGACCCCAGGTGCTCCAATACGGATCGGTCCGGCCACGTGGCACCATTCTGGGTTGGCCGTGTGGGACAGACAAATAGTAAACGACGAGCTCGCCGCATAGTACTAGTACGGTCCGGCCACACGTCATCGTCTGATGCTGACATGTGGCACGGTCCCTGGCTGGGCGATAGCAAGTCTTTCAACAGTTGTCGGTACGGGCATACAGGTCCAATCCAGTGTGGCCATGTAGCTCGACAACGCGCCGGCCGACAAGCTCAAGGGCGCACCACTACCTGGCCATGTGTTCAGGCGGGTTAGTGATGGTCGGTGACGTCACCTCGGCACGAGGGAGGCATTCTCCCCCGACTTGGCCACCAAGGCTGGCACTCCCCTATATATACTAAAGTGATAAACCCTAGCAGGTATGCTCTCTACTCGCCTGCTAAGTTTGGTTTCCCTCTTTGAGCCGGACTAACTTAGCCATCGGAGTGCCCGCTGGCCACCTTCGGTTGGTAGACACTAACCTTTTGCTTCTTGTGCAGTGAACAGAAGGAAGAAGAGAGCTAGGCAACCCAACCCACTAAAGATCTAGAGAGAATCTGAGAAGGAGAGGCCCAATCAAGAAGAGTGAACACCATCCCCCAGAAAGGTGCACAAAAGATGACCAACAACAAAAAGGTGAACCTGTCCGCCTCTAGTTTTTCGTTTAGGTTTTTCATGTTCTCTTTGCTATTTTCTCTTTGTTTAGCCCATGTCTAGGTGTCTGAGGTTTCATGTCCCTGTTAACAGTTGGTCCTGCTAACATGTTTGTCTTTGAATCCTGGTTTTCTTGGGTGGATGCTCTTAGGCTGTGTTTGGATTTTAGATTTGTGGGGTCTTTAATGGACATGGGGATAGATATAAGTTTGGGCATCTTGTTTACGTCTCCTCATTCCTTTTGTTTTCTCTCCACAAATCCTAGATCCAAACACTGCCTATGATCTCCTTGTGCTCCTTTATTTTTTTGTTCAAAAAAATAAAATGCATTAATAGTAAAGCCTCAATCAACAGAGTTTTAGGTCTAGCTAGCTTATCTTTAGAAGTACAAACAGCACAACTGTAAAGCGTATAAATATTAGCACATCTCATTTTGAGGTCAAGCTAATGAATGCAGTAAAAATATCAAAACTACACCAATCCAAAAATTGCCCAAAAGTAAAGCATATAAAAGATGAAACATCCAGTTTGTTGTTAGGCATCTTTTCATTATCACTGACAACTTCATATACCGAGACAGTCACTCTTAAATGGCCCGCTAATTTCAATGATACAAGCAATATTAATATACCATGGCAATGTAAACATATATAACCGGACAAATTTGATTACTACTTCTCATAGACTTCGATCCGCACAATCTGATCATGTGGCATATGGCACCGTTGTTATAATTAATTATTCATTGTGCACCACACTGTTGTACTTATTTATTCATTGTGCCCTGTACCATTGTTGTATTAATTTATGCTCATAATTAGCCCCGTTCCGGAACGCGAAATAAGTACTTATTTTTTAAGAAGGCAATTTCAAGCTTAAAAACGATGGGCGTATTGAAATCTAAAAATATGCACTATGGATCTTGTTTGAAATATCTCATTGAGATCTTTAATACGGTGCAAAAAAAATTGAAAAGTTATTTTTCATTTACATTATTTTTGAGTTTGAAAATGTGAAATAAGTACTTATTTTTTAAGAAGGTGTTCTGGAACGGGGTGCACCAACTATTATCATATACTATTAAGTATTAAGCTTCATCCAAATAAATAATTACGTATCCTTTATATGGTACATCACCTTTGCTATATGAGAGGGAGAGGGAGAGAGAGAGAGGGAGGGAGGGAGGTTATGGAAATGATAAAGGGCAGTATCAGTGTCTTGATGCTACCATGGCTAGCCCATGGTCACATATCTCCTTTCCTAGAGCTAGCTAAAAGACTAACAGAAAAGAGTTTTTACATATATTTTTGCTCTACACATGTCAATCTTATTTCCGTTAAGAAAATTCTCCCAGAGAAGTATTCTCAGACTATAGAGCTAGTGGAGCTCCACTTGCCCTCCTCACCGGAGCTCCCTCCCCACCTCCACACCACCAATGGCCTACCATCCCATCTAATGCCCATTCTCAAAACTGCCTTTGAAAAATCAAAACCCTTTTTCTCTCACATCCTCAATACCCTCAAACCAGACCTAATTATGTATGACTTCAATGAGCCATGGGTCCCAGCTGCCGCTTGGCCGCTCAATATTCCAGCTGTCCTTTTTTTAACTTTTGGGTCAGCATTCACTTCTTACTTCCAAAATGTCTTGGAAAACCCTGATACTGGTCCAACCCTGATACTGAATTCCCATTTCAGTCCATTTATCTTCACGAGTGTGAAAAAGCTACTTTCCAAAAGATGTCTGAGTTTTCTGCCAACGGCGTGAAAGACACAGACCTTTTTCTTGAATCCATCAAGCAGTCTCGGGATGTCGTTTTGATCAAAACTTCTGGAGAGATAGAGGGGAAATACATCGACTATCTCTCCAAGTTAGCCAAGAAAAAGGTTCAACCGGTCGGTCCTCTAGTTCAAGAAATAGAGGATCGTGATGAAGATATTGAAGTCATGAGATTTCTTTGTAAGAAAGATGAGTCCTCGGTTGTGTTTGTTGCCTTTGGAAGTGAGTATTTTCTGTCCAATGAAGAAAGAGAAGAGATAGCTCATGGGCTAGAGCTTAGTAGGGTTAATTTCATATGGGTCATTAGGTTTCCGGTGGGAGAGGAAACTCGGGTTGAAGACGCACTGCCTGAGGGTTTTCTTGATAGAGTAGGAGGTTCGGGAATGGTTGTGGAGGGGTGGGCCCCACAAGCAAAAATTCTGGGGCATTCAAGCACTGGTGGTTTCGTGAGTCATTGCGGGTGGAGTTCTCTATTAGAAAGCATAAAGTTTCGTGTTCCGATTATAGCTATGCCTATGCATCTTGACCAACCATTCAATGCTAGGCTGGTTGACGAGGTTGGTGTGGGTATGGAAGTCAAGAGAGATGAGACTGGAAGGCTCCATAGAGAGGAGATCGCAAGAGTTATAACAAGCATAGTAGTGAAGGAAAATGGAATGAAATTCAGAAATAAAGCAAGGGAATTGAGTCAGAAGATCACAATGAAAGAAGTAGAAGAGATTGATGGGGTGGTGGAGGAGGTGGTTCAACTCTGTGGGAAGAGGAAATAGTTGCCAGGCTCTTGACAGTCTCTCTGGTTGTGTGTGTTTGTTGTATTGCTTCTCTTGAAATTAATGTCCGTATCTCTAGATAATTGGTATACTCCCTCTTTTTTTTCCGGACCTTGTACTCCTGTTGTGTTAATATGAAATTATGGCTTTTCGTTTAAAAAACAAAAACAGAATTTCCACTTTGATTTCTATACAATCAGTGCAAGGGGATTAGGAGCACACAAAAACTGCTTACTATCTCTCCCAAGTCCTGTTGTAACTGAAAACATTGCGAATGGGGTACGCGGAATGAATGTGCTGTAGTGCAGATGCATTTTGGTAGGCCATTATGGAAGTTATAAGACCGGTGCACATTTCACTATATCCTTGGGGACCTTGAGAAGTAATAGAATACAAGTGAGATTATGCACCAATAATAGTGCTAATTTTGCAAAAGTAATAAAAGACATTCAAGATCAGCACACTTCCTGGTTATATGTATCTTTATCTCCTAAGGCCATTAATGTTTTCACTTACACCGGGACTTGGGAGAGATAGTACGTAAGCATTTTTACATGCTTCTATTCCCCTTCCAGTTTTAAGGCCATCATTTGTTTCTTTTAATTATAGTTTGAATAATTCAAGGAAAAAAAGGTACTTGTTTTCATTTGATGCTGCAGACCATGTAAGTTGCATCAGATTACTCGAATGTCTTACTGGGTTCCATAACTGTGCAGGTCAATCTCTCAAGCTGCAAATAATTGGGCTCGACGAAAGATGGACAGTCCTCTAGCAATTTGAAGGTTTCAGGCTCAATTAAAGTCTTTCCCAACGGAAAGCAGGTGCACAAAAGAGGACCAGCAACAAAAAAGGTGAACCTGTCCTCCTCTAGTTTTTCATTTAGGTTTTGTCAGGTGTCTTAGTTCGTGTCCCGGTTGACTACTGGTCCGGCTAACATGTTTGTGACTTTTAGTCCTGTTTTTTTGGGTGGATGCTGGCTCTTAATTAGTCTGTGTTTGGTTTTTGGATTTGTGGTGGTACATGTGGACATGGAAAAGTTAGAAATTACTTTGAATCTCGTGGATACGTCTCCTTAATCCTATTATTTTTTTGCCAAAAAATTTCAAAGAAAAAAATTGCATTGATGTAAAGCCTTCACCAGGGGAGTTGTATGTCCACCTCAGATATCTTTTGAAGCCCAAACAGCCAACTGTAATTCTTATATATATTGTTATACCCGCATATACGTATATATACGCATATATTACACACTATTACATAGTTCAGAGTCTTCAGCCTATCGATAGAGGGCATCGTAAAAGTATAAGATTTTTTAATGAAAATGCAGTGAAAGTAGCAAATCTAAACCAATCTTAAAACTGCCTGAAATGTGAAGCATATAAAAGGTCAAAAGACCAGTCGGTTGTTAGCCATCCATTGTTGACAGACAATTCCCTATATACTACCTATTAATAGTGGCATGGTCAAATGGCCTGCTACTTTCGATGATGCAAGCAATATCGATTATATTTATAAATGCAAACGTAACTGGACAAATTTCTTACTTGTTCTTATATACCTCTCTCTCTCTCTCTCCGCAAACCGATCATGTTGCGTATGTCACCATTATTACATGTATTTATTCATTTGGACCGCCTTTTGTTATATTAACCGTAATCTCTATAAATCATTATGTTTGTATCATTACGTGGTACCTCACCTTTGTTGTAATGGAAACCAGAAAGGGCAGTATCAGTGTCTTGATGCTACCATGGCTAGCCCATGGTCACATATCTGCCTTCCTAGAGCTAGCTAAAAGACTTACAGAGAAGAATTTCTTCATATACTTTTGCTCTACAAGCATCAATCTTAATTCTGTTAAGAAGATGCTCCCGGAGAAATACTCTCCCTCTGTACAACTAGTGGAACTCCATCTGCCCTCCTCACCGGAGCTCCCTCCTCACCTCCACACCACCTATGGCCTACCACCCCATCTAATGCCCATTCTCAAAATTGCCTTTGAAGAATCAAAACCCTTTTTCTCTCACATACTCAATACCCTCAATCCAGACCTAATTATGTATGACTTCAACATGCCGTGGGTCTCAGCTAGCGCTTCTTTGCTCAATATTCCATCTGTTCTTTTTTGCCCTTTTGGGTCTTTGTTCACTTCTTTCGCCTTTCATTTCATGGAAAATCCTGATGCTGAATACCCATTTCAGTCCATTCAGCTTCACGAGTCTGAAAAAACTTCATTAAAAGCCATGTTGGAGTTTTCTACAAACGGAGTGAAAGACGTAGACCTTTTTCGTGAATCCATCAAGCTCTCTCGCGATGTTGTGTTGATGAAAACTTCTACAGAGATAGAGGAAAAGTATATTGATCATCTCTCTATGTTAGTCAAGAAAAAGGTTCAACCTGTCGGTCTGTTGGTTCAAGAAATAGTGGATAAAGACGAAGATACTGAAGTCATGCGATTTCTTCACAAGAAAGATGAGTCCTCGGTTGTGTTTGTTGCCTTTGGAAGTGAGTTTTTTCTATCTAATGAAGAAAGGGAAGAGATGGCTTATGGGCTAGAGCTTAGCAGGGTTAATTTCATATGGGTCGTTAGGTTTCCTGTGGGAGAGAAAACTACGGTTGAAGAGGCATTGCCAGTGGGTTTTCTTGACAGGATTGGAGATTTAGGAATGGTTGTGGAGGGGTGGGCTCCACAGGCAAAAATTCTAATGCATTCAAGCACCGGTGATTTTGTGAGTCATTGCGGATGGAATTCTGTGTTAGAAAGTATAAAATTTGGTGTTCCGATTATAGCCATGCCTATGCATCTTGACCAGCCATTGAATGCCAGGCTAGTTGAGGATGTTGGTGTGGGTGTGAAGGTGAAGAGAGATGAGACTGGTAGGCTTGATAGAAAGGAGATAGCAAGAGTTATAAGAAGGATAGTGGTGGAGAAACATGGAATGGAAGTTAGAAATAAGGTCAGGGAATTGAGTGAGAAGATGGCAATGAAAGAAGTGGAAGAGATAGATGAGGTGGTGGAGGAGATGGTGAAACTCTCCGGGAAGAGGAAATAGTGCACCCAGGCTCTAGGCAGTGTGTGTCCGCCAGCACGAGCGCGTGTTTTTGTTAGTATTGCTTCTTTTGACATTAACGTCCTTTATTCTTGTATCCCACTTTATTTCCGGGACAGTCCTGTATTTCTGGTGTGTCTATTCTGAAATTATAACTTTTGGTTTAAAAAAATGCAATATATAAGGCACAGGGATGCTACGGTCACCGCACAAGTCTAATGCACGCCTACGTGGGGCCCGGGCCACACGTAGGCGTGCGGTGGACTTGTGCGACAAGGACGGAACCAGAATTTTATCCTAGCAGTGGCGAAATATATAGTAAAATAATAATAAAATGCATTACAGTATTAATAGTCATCGACTATAGTAAATAATGTTTGTCATTTGCACAAGGAGTATGTAAAAAAGACTAACTTTAATTTTTTTTTATAGGTTAAGTTGTTTTAGGGTTGAAGTGTGGAGTTTTTCTTTTTCCCTCTTAATTACACCTCATCCTTTATATTATTTCACTTTGGCCCATTGAATTTAGTTTTAGAATATTTTTTTGGGTCTTCTTTCTTGAATAAAAATAGAAGAGTTAGGACTAGTATATAACAAAAAAAATTATGGAAAAATTGTGAGACGAAGCAAGTGAATCTCTCATGATCTTTTTATAAAGATCCAGGCTCGTCGAAATCATCTCTTACAGAAAGTCGCTTGCCTCGTTTACTTATCCAGCTTGGATGTGGCTTGATTACCTCTTTACGCTTCTATTGTATACTCCGTTTGATCTCACTTATAAAAAAACCGTGGAGGCCCCGTTTAAGGGTTGTTCCATATACGTCGTCTGTTTGGGCTCGAGTGAACGTTATGAAGAAAGTTTAGTTAAGTTATGTTATAGAAAAAATAGGATTCTTTACTTTTTTCTCCCCTGCCGAGAAAGTCTTCATTCTTTGGGATTTTGGATTTTGTTTTTACTTTGAGTTCCCGCTTAGAAGATGCACACTTTGACCGTTGACCCATGAGCTAGAAGAGAGAAAATCGTTAGGGACATCCCGACCGGTAATGTCCCCAGACAATCAAGTCACTAACAAAATTTTCTCATATGGAATACACGCGAATGGTTTCTACTCAAAAGCGCTCGTGTATCTCTTGGTTATTAGTCCTCCTGCAATGAACATTCTTTTGATATTTATAGCCATAATATCTCCACTAGAGAGGCCGGGGCACACACGATGCATGAGCCTTTTGTCTGCTGTCGAGAAAGCCTTCTCCGGGACCTGTGATGCTGTTTCTTCCTCTTGATTTTTTTTTTTAACTCGCGCAGCCGAGTTAGCTCTTTGAGCTTGTAAATCATGTTTTGATTGTAACCAACGGTTCATTTCTTGTAATTTTGACTTTTAACTAAATGTGTGGACATCATTTAGTTTGTTATTTTTGTCCCCCGCGAAAACTGTCCAAAAAATGAAGCACACACAAAATGAGGCCGATTTGGATGTAAGCAAAATAAATGAACTACAAACATTATACAGTACGTCACTACAATTTGATTTTTTTAGGAACATGGTCTGTGTCTGCACAGAAGCATAGCAAGAGTGTCGTACGACGACTGTGCAAGGAAAAAAAAAAAAGGAATTCCAAATTTGGTTTGAAACTTCAAGTTCATTTTCTCTGAGAACGATGTCCGATCAATTTGATTTTTGGCATGGATGTTCTTCTTGACAAGTTCTACAAACTGAGTGAATTTCAATCAATTTTTCGGATCACCCACAAAATCCCAAAGCTGGAGGAGACTAGAAGATACTAACAAACTGGACTAAAACTCAGCTTGTGTATTTGGTGTGCAAAGTGTTTGTAGTTGTAGCGTGATTGTATCATTGGACCGAGAATGCTAGGGCCTGGAGAGAGAAAAACAATGGGTAACATTTCGGAAAGAGGGCTACTTGGGTGATGCTGGAACTTTTCTGGGTATGGAATTTGAAGAGTCCACTCCAATTTTTCGAAAGACTTTTAAGAACCCAGGCTGAGCCCAACATTTAGGATGGGCCCAACTATATTTGTGATGTGTATCGAGTTAGAGATTTGTACTGTTGTTCCTTGGGCTAGGGAGTATACAAGCAACATGCATCATTGTGTTCAAACGACAATGTTACGGACACAGATATCCGGATACAAATCTTAGCACAGATGTTTGCAACTGTTCTATGCATGTAGGCTCCATATACAATACAAATGCGTAGGATGGGCCGAACTATATTTGTGATGTGTATCGAGTTAAAGATTTGTACTGTTGTTCCTTTTGGTTCTTGTGCAGTGGACGGAAGGAAGAAGAGAGCTAGGCAACCCAACCCACTAAAGATCTAGAGAGAATCTGAGAAGGAGAGGCCCAATCAAGAAGAGTGAACACCATCCCCCAGAAAGGTGCACAAAAGATGACCAACAACAAAAAGGTGAACCTGTCCGCCTCTAGTTTTTCGTTTAGGTTTTTCATGTTCTCTTTGCTATTTTCTCTTTGTTTAGCCCATGTCTAGGTGTCTGAGGTTTCATGTCCCTGTTAACAGTTGGTCCTGCTAACATGTTTGTCTTTGAATCCTGGTTTTCTTGGGTGGATGCTCTTAGGCTGTGTTTGGATTTTAGATTTGTGGGGTCTTTAATGGACATGGGGATAGATATAAGTTTGGGCATCTTGTTTACGTCTCCTCATTCCTTATGTTTTCTCTCCACAAATCCTAGATCCAAACACTGCCTGTGATCTCCTTGTGCTCCTTTATTTTTTGTTCAAAAATATATAATGCATTAATGGTAAAGCCTCAATCAACAGAGTTTTAGGTCCAGCTAGTGTATCTTTAGAAGACAAACAGCACAACTGTAAAGCATATAAATATTAGCACATCTCATTTTGAGGTCAAGCTAATGAATGCTGTAAAAATATCAAAACTACACCAATCCAAAAATTGCCCAAAAGTAAAGCATATAAAAGATGAAACATCCAGTGTGTTGTTAGGCATCTTTTCATTATCACAGACAACTTCATATACCGAGACAGTCACTCTTAAATGGCCCACTAATTTCAATGATACAAGCAATATTAATATACTATGGCGATGTAAACATATATAACCGGAAAAATTTGATTACTACTTCTCATAGACTTCGATCCGCACAATCTGATCATGTGGCATATGGCACCGTTGTTGTAATTAATTATTCATTGTGCACCACACTGTTGTACTTATTTATTCATTGTGCCCTGCACCATTGTTGTATTAATTTATGCTATTTATTCATTGTGCACCAACTATTATCATATACTATTTTGCATCATCCAAATAAATAATTATGTATACTTTATATGGTACATCACCTTTGCTATGTGAGGGGGAGAGAGAGGGAGGGAGGGAGGTCATGGAAACGGTAAAGGGCAGTATCAGTGTCTTGATGCTACCATGGCTAGCCCATGGTCACATATCTCCTTTCCTAGAGCTAGCTAAAAGACTTAACAGAAAAGAGTTTTTACATATATTTTTGCTCTACACGTCAATCTTATTTCCGTTAAGAAAATTCTCCCAGAGAAGTATTCTCAGACTATAGAGCTAGTGGAGCTCCACCTGCCCTCCTCACCGGAGCTCCCTCCTCACCTCCACACCACCAATGGCCTACCATCCCATCTAATGCCCATTCTCAAAACTGCCTTCGAAAAATCAAAACCATTTTTCTCTCACATCCTCAATACCCTCAAACCAGACCTAATTATGTATGACTTCAATGAGCCGTGGGTCCCAGCTGCTGCTTGGCCCCTCAATATTCCGTCTGTCCTTTTTTTAACTTTTGGGTCAGCATTCACTTCTTACTTCCAAAATGTCTTGGAAAACCCTGATACTGAATTCCCATTTAAGTCCATTTATCTTCACGAGTGTGAAAAAGCTACTTTCCAAAAGATGTCTGAGTTTTCTGCCAACGGAGTGAAAGACACAGACCTTTTTCTTGAATCCATCAAGCAGTCTCGGGATGTCATTTTGATCAAAACTTCTGGAGAGATAGAGGGGAAATACATCGATCATCTCTCCAAGTTAGCCAAGAAAAAGGTTCAACCGGTCGGTCCTCTAGTTCAAGAAATAGAGGATCGTCATGAAGATATTGAAGTCATGAGATTTCTTCGTAAGAAAGATGAGTCCTCGGTTGTGTTTGTTGCCTTTGGAAGTGAGTATTTTCTGTCCAATGAAGAAAGAGAAGAGATAGCTCATGGGCTAGAGATTAGTTGGGTTAATTTCATATGGGTCATTAGGTTTCCGGTGGGAGAGAAAACTAGGGTTGAAGACGCACTGCCTGAGGGTTTTCTTGATAGAGTAGGATGTTTGGGAATGGTTGTGGAGGGGTGGGCCCCACAAGCAAAAATTCTGGGGCATTCAAGCACCGGTGGTTTCGTGAGTCATTGCGGGTGGAGTTCTCTATTAGAAAGCATAAAGTTCGGTGTTCCGATTATAGCTATGCCTATGCATCTTGACCAACCATTCAATGCTAGGCTGGTTGACGAGGTTGGTGTGGGTATGGAAGTTAAGAGAGATGAGACTGGAAGGCTCGATAGAGAGGAGATCGCAAGAGTTATAACAAGCATAGTAGTGAAGGAAAATGGAACGAAATTCAGACATAAAGCAAGGGAATTGAGTGAGAAGATCACAATGAAAGAAGTAAAAGAGATTGATGGGGTGGTGGAGGAGGTGGTTCAACTCTGTGGGAAGAGGAAATAGTTGCCAGGCTCTTGTCAGTCTCTCTGGTCGTGCGTGTTTGTTGTATTGGTTCTCTTGAAATTAACGTCCTTATCTCTAGATAATTGGTATACTCCCTCTTTTTGTTCCGGACCTTCTACTCCTGTTGTGTTAATATGAAATTATGGCTTTCCGTTTTAAAAAACAAAAACAGAATTTCCACTTTGATTTCTATACAATCAGTGCAAGGGCAATAGGAGCACACAAAAACTGCTTACTGGTGTAAGTGAAAACAGTGCGAATGGGGTACGCGGAATGGAATGTGCTGTAGTGCAGATGCATTTTGGTAGGCCATTATGGAAGTTATAAGACTGGTGCACATTTCACTATATCCTTGAGAAGTAATAGAATACAAGTGAGATTATGCACCAAATGATAGTGCTAGTTTTGCAAAAGTAAAAAAAGACATTCAAGATCAGCACAATTCCTGGTTGTATGTATCTTTATCTCCTAAGGTCATTAATGTTTTGACTTACATCGGTACTTGGGAGAGATAGTACGTAAGCATTTTTACATGCTCCTATTCCCCTTCCAGTTTTAAGGCCATCATTTGTTTCTTTTAATTATAGTTTGAATAATTCAAGGAAAAAAAGGTACTTGTTTTCATTTGATGCTGCAGACCATGTAAGTTGCATCAGATTACTCGAATGTCTTACTGGGTTCCGTAACTGTGCAGGTCAATCTCTTGAGCTGCAAAAACTTGGGCTCGTCGAAAGATGGACAGCCCTCTAGCAATTTGAAGGTTTCAGGCTCAATTAAAGTCATTCCCAACGGAAAGCAGGTGCACAAAAGAGGACCAGCAACAAAAAAGGTGAACCTGTCCTCCTCTAGTTTTTCATTTAGGTTTTGTCAGGTGTCTTAGTTCGTGTCCCGGTTGACTGCTGGACCGGCTAACATGTTTGTGACTTTTAGTCCTGTTTTATGGGTGGATGCTGGCTCTTAATTAGTCTGTGTTTGTTTTTGGATTTGTGGTGGTACATGTGGACATGGAAAAGTTAGAAATTACTTTGAATCTCGTGGATACGTCTCCTTAATCCTATTATTTTTTTGCCAAAAAATTTCAAAGAAAAAAATTGCATTGATGTAAAGCCTTCACCAGGGGAGTTGTATGTCCACCTCAGATATCTTTTGAAGTCCAAACAGCCAACTGTAATTCTTATATATATTGTTATACCCGCATATACGTATATATACACTTATATTACACACTATTACATATTTCAGAGTCTTCAGCCTATCGATAGAGGGCATCGTAAAAGTATAAGATTATTTTAATGAAAATGCAGTGAAAGTAGCAAATCTAAACCAATCTTAAAACTGCCTGAAATGTGAAGCATATATATAAAAGGTCAAAAGGCCAGTCGGTTGTTAGCCATCCATTGTTGACAGACAATTCCCTATATACTACCTATTAATAGTGGCATGGTCAAATGGCCTGCTAATTTCGATGATGCAAGCAATATCGATTATATTATAAATGCAAACGTAACTGGACAAATTTCTTACTTGTTCTTATATACCTCTCTCTCTCTCTCTCTCTCTCCCCGCAAACCGATCATGTTGCGTAAGTCACCATTATTACATGTATTTATTCATTTGGACCGCCTTTTGTTATATTAACCATAATCTCTATAAATTATTATGTTTGTATCATTATGTGGTACCTCTCCTTTGTTGTAATGGAAACCAGAAAGGGCAGTATCAGTGTCTTGATGCTACCATGGCTAGCCCATGGTCACATATCTGCCTTCCTAGAGCTAGCTAAAAGACTTACAGAAAAGAATTTCTTCATATACTTTTGCTCTTCAAGCATCAATCTTAATTCTGTTAAGAAGATGCTCCCTGAGAAATACTCTCCCTCCGTACAACTAGTGGAACTCCATCTGCCCTCCTCGCCGGAGCTCCCTCCTCACCTCCACACCACCAATGGCCTACCACCCCATCTATTGCCCATTCTCAAAATTGCCTCTGTAGAATCAAAACCCTTTTTCTCTCACATACTCAATACCCTCAATCCAGACCTAATTATGTATGACTTCAACATGCCGTGGGTCTCAGCTAGCGCTTCTTTGCTCAATATTCCATCTGTTCTTTTTTGCCCTTTTGGGTCTTTGTTCACTTCTTTCGCCTTTCATTTCATGGAAAATCCTGATGCTGAATACCCATTTCAGTCCAATCAGCTTCACGAGTCTGAAAAAACTATTTTGCAAGCCATGTTGGAGTTTTCTGCAAACGGAGTGAAAGACGCGGACCTTTTTCGTGAATCCATCAAGCTCTCTCGCGATGTTGTGTTGATGAAAACTTCTACAGAGATAGAGGAAAAGTATATTGATCATCTCTCTATGTTAGTCAAGAAAAAGGTTCAACCTGTCGGTCTATTGGTTCAAGAAATAGTGGATAAAGACGAAGATACTGAAGTCATGCGATTTCTTCATAAGAAAGATGAGTCCTCGGTTGTGTTTGTTGCCTTTGGAAGTGAGTTTTTTCTATCTAATGAAGAAAGGGAAGAGATGGCTTATGGGCTAGAGCTTAGCAGGGTTAATTTCATATGGGTCGTTAGGTTTCCTGTGGGAGAGAAAACTACGGTTGAAGAGGCATTGCCAGTGGGTTTTCTTGACAGGATTGGAGATTTAGGAATGGTTGTGGAGGGGTGGGCTCCACAGGCAAAAATTCTAATGCATTCAAGCACCGGTGGTTTTGTGAGTCATTGCGGATGGAATTCTGTGTTAGAAAGTATAAAATTTGGTGTTCCGATTATAGCCATGCCTATGCATCTTGACCAGCCATTGAATGCCAGGCTAGTTGAGGATGTTGGTGTGGGTGTGAAGGTGAAGAGAGATGAGACTGGTAGGCTTGATAGAAAGGAGATAGCAAGAGTTATAAGAAGGATAGTGGTGGAGAAACATGGAATGGAAGTTAGAAATAAGGTCAGGGAATTGAGTGAGAAGATGGCAATGAAAGAAGTGGAAGAGATAGATGAGGTGGTGGAGGAGATGGTGAAACTCTCCGGGAAGAGGAAATAGTGCACCCAGGCTCTAGGCAGTGTGTGTCCGCCAGCGCGAGCGCGTGTTTTTGTTAGTATTGCTTCTTTTGACATTAACGTCCTTTATTCTTGTATCCCACTTTATTTCCGGGACAGTCCTGTATTTCTGGTGTGTCTATTCTGAAATTATAACTTTTGGTTTAAAAAAATGCAATATATAAGGCACAGGGATGCTACGGTCACCGCACAAGTCTAATGCACGCCTACGTGGGGCCCGGGCCACACGTAGGCGTGCGGTGGACTTGTGCGACAAGGACGGAACCAGAATTTTATCCTAGCAGTGGCGAAATATATAGTAAAATAATAATAAAATGCATTACAATATTAATAGTCATCGACTATAGTAAATAATGTTTGTCATTTGCACAAGGAGTATGAAAAAAAGACTAACTTTAATTTTTTTTTTAGGTTAAGTTGTTTTAGGGTTGAAGTGTGGAGTTTTTTTTCCCCTCTTATTTACACCTCATCCTTTGTATTATTTCACTTTGGCCAATTGAATTTAGTTTTAGAATATTTTTTTGGGTCTTCTTTCTTGAATAAAAATAGAAGAGTTAGGACTAGTATGTAACAAAAAAAATTATGGAAAAATTGTGAGACGAAGCAAGTGAATCTCTCATGATCTTTAAAGATCCAGGCTCGTCGAAATCATCTCTTACAGAAAGTTGCTTGCCTCGTTTACTTATCCAGCTTGGATGTGGCTTGATTACCTCTTTACGCTTCTATTGTATACTCCGTTTGATCTCACTTATAAAAAAACCGTGGAGGCCCCGTTTAAGGGTTGTTCCGTATACGTCGTCTGCTTGGTCTCGAGTGAACGTTCTGAAGCTTTCAGTTAAGTTATGTTATAGAAAAAGGAGGATTCTTTACTTTTTTTTCTCTCCTACCGAGAAATTCTTCATTCTTTGGTATTTGGGATTTTGTTTTTCCTTTGAGTTCCCGCTCAGAAGATGCACACTTTGACCGTTGACCCATGAGCTAGAAGATGCACAATTTTCTCATATGGAATACACTCGAATGGTTTCTACTCAAAAGCGATCGTGTACCTCTTGGTTTTTAGTCCTCCTGCAATGAACATTCGTTTGATATTTATAGCCATAATATCTCCACTAGAGAGGTCGGGGCACACACAATGCGTGAACCTTCTGTACGCTGTCGAGAAAGCCTTCTCCGGAACCCGTGATGCTGTTTCTTCCTCTTGATTTTTTCTTTAACTCGCGCAGCCGAGTTAGCTTTTTGAGCTTGTAAATCCTGTTTTGATTGTAACCAACGGTTCATTTCTGGTAATTTTGACTTTTAACTAAATGTGTGGACGTCATTTAGTTTGTTATTTTTGTCCCCCACGAAAACTGTCCGAAAAATGAAGCACACACAAAATGAGGCCGATTTGGATTTAAGCAAAATAAATGAACTACAAACATTATACAGCACGTCACTACAATTTAATTTTTTTTTAGGAACATGGTCTGTGTCTGCACAGAAGCATAGCAAGAGTGTCGTACGACGACTGTGCAAGGAAAAAAAAAAAAGGAATTCCAAATTTGGTTTGAAACTTCAAGTTCATTTTCTCTGAGAACGATGTCCGATCAATTTGATTTTTGGCATGGATGTTCTTCTCGACAGGTTCTACAAACTGAGTGAATTTCAATCAATTTTTCGGATCACCCACAAAATCCCAAAGCTGGAGGAGACTAGAAGATACTAACAAACTGGACTAAAACTCAGCTCGTGTATTTGGTGTGCAAAGTGTTTGTAGTTGTAGCGTGATTGTATCGTTGGACCGAGAATGCTAGGGCCTGGAGAGAGAAAAACAATGGGTAACATTTCGGAAAGAGGGCTACTTGGGTGATGCTGGAACTTTTCTGGGTATGGAATTTAAAGAGTCCACTCCAATGTTTTCGAAAGACTTTTAAGAACCCAGGCTGAGCCCAACATTTAGGATGGGCCCAACTATATTTGTGATGTGTATTGAGTTAGAGATTTGTACTGTTGTTCCTGGGGCTAGGGAGTATACAAGCAACATGCATCATTGTGTTCAAACGACAATGTTACGGACACAGATATCCGGATACAAATCTCAGCACAGATGTTTGCAACTGTTCGATGCACGTAGGCTCCATATACAATACAAATGCGTAGGATGGGCCGAACTATATTTGTGATGTGTATCGAGTTAAAGATTTGTACTGTTGTTCCTTGGATTAGGGAGTATATATACAGGCAACATGCATCATTTGTGTTTACAAATGGCAATGTTACGGACACGGATATCCGGACACTAATCTCAGCAACAGATGTTTGCAACTGTTCGATGCACGTAGGCTCCATGCATACGATATATACAAACGCGAATTGCGACGACTTCAAACACACAAACACATCTGTGTCCAAACCAATTTCCTTGTTCAAGGAGTATTTGAACAAGTTAAAGTAAAGCATATTCATCATATAATTCAAGTGGGCCACTTGAGCCAACGGTTGGGTGGCTGTGAAGTTGTAAGTTGCTTTCTTATGGAGAGGAACTTAATACTCTTGTAGTCTTGTGGATGGATTGAGTAAGAATTGGAGTAATATAAGTTCTTTTAAATGGATTGAGTGAGAATTGGAGTAATATAAGTTCTTTTAAATGGATTGAGTAAGAATTGGAGTAATATAAATTCATTTAAAATGTGAAATATATATATAAGTATCGTTTTATGCAATACTAAGAGTAGATATGTATTATCTTAATGATAATGATTGGATTCTCTAATTTTTAATCTCTCCTGAGTCACAATTACTAGGGTATGAGCCACCCTTCGTACCTCCCTCCGCATCCCATCGAAATGTCATCTAGGTAGGCTTATTCACGGAGCGCGATCTCGGCTTTAGACGGTCCGAATTTAAATGAAACTTTTCCGGGTCCATCAAACTGATCTTTTTTCATAAGTTATTCATACGCGCGTGGAAGAAACAACGGGCATAGTCATAGTTGTGGGTCTAGAGTAAGGCTCACAAATAACATTTCGATGGGATGTGGAGGGAGGTACGAAGGGTGGCTCATACCCTAGTAATTGTGACTCAGGAGAGATTAAAAATTAGAGAATCCAATCATTATCATTAAGATAATACATATCTACTCCTAGTATTGAACCGTCCCGTATATCTATTTCACATTTTAAATGAATTTATATTACTCCAATTCTTACTCAATCCATTTAAAAGAACTTATATTACTCCAATTCTCACTCAATCCATTTAAAAGAACTTATATTACTCCAATTCTTACTCAATCCATCCACAAGCACGTGGAAGTTGGATTTTTCCAAGAACAAGAACAAGTTCATTTTTTCTTCGAGGAAGGAAATTAGCTTCTCATATTCTAATAAGTTGCTTTGTTCGCCCGAAAGGGGTGGTAACATAAATTGAACACTAGTTTGTTCCTACATTTTATTTACACTTTTAGACGGTCGCGATTCACCTCCGTAAACAACTGTTCACGTAACCCTCCGTTAAGCCTTGCATAATTATCTATCGTTCCGACTTACATTGACGGGATTAATTGAGCTTTGTAAACAAGGAAGACAGCAATGATAAGCATTCTTTCCTCACACAAAGATTACTGCCTGCCATGGTTGGCATGCTGGTTGGAACTAGTGAGCTAGCTAGGTTTAGATGGTTGCTTCCTCTAAAAGTGTGATTTAGAGTTCACTAAACTCTCACTCTCACTCTCTCTCTCTCTCTCTCTCTAACTGATCATGTTGCGTAATAAGTCACCATGATTACATTTATTTATTCATTTGGACCGCCTGTACGTTGTTATATTAACCATAATCTCTATAAATCATTATGTTTGTATCATTACGTGGTACCTCACCTTTGTTGTTATGGAAACCAGAAAGGGCAGTATCAGTGTCTTGATGCTACCATGGCTAGCCCATGGTCACATATCTGCCTTCCTAGAGCTAGCTAAAAGACTTACAGAGAAGAATTTCTTCATATACTTTTGCTCTACAAGCATCAATCTTAATTCTGTTAAGAAGATGCTCCCAGAGAAATACTCTCCCTCTGTACAACTAGTGGAACTCCATCTGCCCTCCTCGCCGGAGCTCCCTCCTCACCTCCACACCACCTATGGCCTACCACCCCATCTAATGCCCATTCTCAAAATTGCCTTTGAAGAATCAAAACCCTTTTTCTCTCACATACTCAATACCCTCAATCCAGACCTAATTATGTATGACTTCAACATGCCGTGGGTCTCAGCTAGCGCTTCTTTGCTCAATATTCCATCCGTTCTTTTTTTCTCTTTCGGGGCTTTGTTCACTTCTTTCGCCTTTCGTTTCATGGAAAATCCTGATGCTGAATACCCATTTCAGTCCATTCAGCTTCACGAGTCTGAAAAAACTTCTTTAAAAGCCATGTTGGAGTTTTCTACAAACGGAGTGAAAGACGTAGACCTTATTCGCGAATCCATCAAGCTCTCTCGCGATGTTATGTTGATCAAAACTTCTACAGAGATAGAGGAAAAGTATATTGATTATCTCTCTATGTTAGTCAAGAAAAAGGTTCAACCTGTCGGTCCGTTGGTTTGAGAAATCGTGGATGAAGATGAAGATACTGAAGTCATGCGATTTCTTCATAAGAAAGATGAGTCCTCAGTTGTGTTTGTTGCCTTCGGAAGTGAGTTTTTTCTATCTAATGAAGAAAGGGAAGAGATAGCTTATGGGCTAGAGCTTAGCAGGGTTAGTTTCATATGGGTCGTTAGGTTTCCTGTGGGAGAGAAAACTACGGTTGAAGAGGCATTGCCAGTGGGTTTTCTTGACAGGGTTGGAGATTTAGGAAGGGTTGTGGAGGGGTGGGCTCCACAGGCAAAAATCCTAACGCATCCAAGCACCGGTGGTTTCGTGAGTCATTGCGGATGGAATTCTGTGTTAGAAAGTATAAAATTTGGTGTTCCGATTATAGCCATGCCTATGCATATTGACCAGCCATTGAATGCCCGGCTAGTTGAGGATGTTGGTGTGGGTGTGGAGGCAAAGAGAGATGAGACTGGCAGGCTTGATAGAAAGGAGATAGCAAGAGTTATAAGAAGGATAGTGGTGGAGAAACATGGAATGGAAGTTAGAAATAAGGCAAGGGAATTGGGTGAGAAGATGGCAATGAAAGAAGTGGAAGAGATAGATGAGGTGGTGGAGGAGATGGTTCAGCTCTCCGGGAAGAGGAAATAGTGCACCCAGGCTCTGGGCAGTGTGTGTCCGCCAGTGCGAGCGTGTGTTCTTGTTAGTATTGCTTCTCTTGACATCAACGTCCTTTTTCCTTGAATCCCACTTTATTTCTGGGACGGACCTTGTATTCCTGGTGTGTTTGTTATCAAAGTTACGAATTTTGGTTTTAAAAAAATGCAATATATAAGGTACAGAGGTGCTACGGTCACCGCACAAGTCCACCGCATTCCTACATGGCCCCACGTGAGGCGTGCGGTGATCGTAGACTTAATGTATAAGGTATGAGTTTCCATTTGATGCAATAATCAGTACCCACGTAAAGATTGACGATGCATGCGAATCTCTCAACATGCATCTTTCTGTGTATAAAAAATATTGCTACAGCCTACAAATAAGGTACTCCGATCGAGTTTTCATTTGATGCATCGATCGATCACTCCACATCAGAACATTAATGCGATAAATTGTGAGACGAAGCAAGTGAATCTCTCATCTATACTACTTCTTTTAAATGTACGAAGATGTTTCCTCCTTTTTGCCATGTTTTCTCCTTTTTGTTTTCCACAAATGCCCTTAACACTTGCAACTAATACCAGTCATGTCCAACCCCTCTTCCCAACGACGCTATACAACGGCTCCAACCAAAACGATACAACCTGAACAATGCACTATTTTCCAACAGCTCCCAATAAGCACCCCTTCAAATTTCAATAATCCTTCTTTACAATGGTTCGCCTTGGGAAAATCGAATTCTCCCTCACGTTTATCTTCAGATTCCTCACTACCAACATTACATCCCCAAAAAAAACCTGCAGATTTACGCTAGAAACTCCTACAAGCACCTCCCTCCGTCTCTCAGGCGCTTCAACGGTCGCCAAACACAACTACTACCCGCTTACACCGTCTTCCTCTGACTTTTTCTCCATCTTCGTCCCCGACCTTCAATTGGATTCCGGACTGCTACTCAGACCCCGTCCTAGCGACAATCGTCGAAGAAGAACCCGGTTTCTGTTGCCTACAATATTTAATTGCATAGTAAGTTCAATCTTTTCCATCCTCCTTTCCCCCGTCTCCATAGATTGTATCCCTTAAAAAAATGAATTGTTGATGTTATGCATACCAATTGTTCGATAGGGTGTCTGAAAATCGTTGATGGTAACGCACACCAATTGTTCATGTTACGCACACCAATTGTTCGATACTGTATCTTTAGCTGAAACTTTTAAGCCATAAGACTCCACAAGTACTGGTAAGGTTCTAATTTATTAAGATCTAAACCGACCCAGACTTATCATTTGACGAACATAACTGAAAAACCTTCTGAAGGACGCGCAGTTCTTGATATGATATTTTATCTCACCAATTACATCTGCAGGTATTTGAATGTTTAAGGACACCTCATCCAAACACGATATGATCTCACAAATTACATCTGTAAGTATTTAAATGTTTCCAATTAACCTAAACTTGAAAACTCAATCACCACATGGCATAGCACTATAACGATTAAATTTCACCATACTAAACTACAGTTACTTGAAATTTATACCAATCAAGAATAAATAATGCCAAAAGAGCATACACAAGTACAAACCCATACAAGCAGATATTACCAGCACATACTAACTGATTAATCATCTGCAGGTAATGGCTATCAACAAGGCTATGGGTGTACGGATGGGGGTGCCAGTGGAAGAGGCCGTGGTCTGGTTAGGGCACCAAATGGCCATTATTTTCGGCATCCACTCATATAATTTAGCCTTCTTTCACAAACAAATTCGTACCCTAATCAATGAGAGAGAAAGAGAGGGAGAGAGAGAGACATGCGGTGAGATCACAATCGCGAAAAAGAGCGGACGACGGAGTGTGGCCGGTGTTTTGGACGGCGTCCATTGAATGGCCGGCCGGCGAGATCCCAGAAGGGGACACGAGAGATCGCAGAGGGGAGGAGACCAGAGATCGTAGAGGAGATAGGCAGAAGAAGCGTCTTTTGGGTTAGCGGTATACAAGCCCTAGTCTAAAGCATTAGAGCCATCTGAGATAGCGTTGCTTGCGTGGACATCGTTACGCAAGCTACTCGTCTAGCGCTACTTGAAGTAGCTCTACTTTGGTAGCGTCACTTGAAGTAGCTCTACTTTGGTAGCGTCACTTGAAGTGGCTCTACCGAATAGTTTTAAAAATAGTTTGAAAACGAGAGTATTCCGGCCAATTGTTTTAAAAAAGAGACTAGTTCTATAACAATCATGGTCTCCACGTGAAGACGACAATCAGGGTGGTGGGGGAAAATTGAGGAAGAAGTTGGTGGTAATTGATGACGATGAATACACGATAGGGACAGAATTGTCGGAGGAACTGCAGGTTCAAGATGAGAAAGTGGGGCCAGTTAGTGCAAAGAAGAAGGGATCTTCTAAGAATTCACATGAGAAAGATGAGCTAGGGTCCAGAAGAAGAAGAAAAAGAAGAGGGGGACAATGTACCAGCAATAGCATTTGTGGGGAAAGAACCAAAAGGCAAGAAAGAAGCACAAAATTCAGATGCTATCCCCAATTTGCTGCATCATGGGCCATGTTGATACTGGAAAAACCAAGCTCCTTGATTGTATTGGAGGCACTAATGTTCAGGAAGGTGAAGCTGGAGGGATTACTCAACAAATTGGTGCACATATTTTCCATCTGAGAACATACGGGAGAGAACAAAGGAACTGAAAGCTGATGCAAAGCTGAACGTCGCAGGTCTTTTAGTTATTGATACCCCTGGACACAAAGCGTTCACTAATTTAGGTCTAGGGGTTCAGGTTTATGTGACATTGCAATTATGGTCATCGACATAATGCATGGCCTGGAACCATAGACTATTGGATCACTCAATCTTCTGAAAATCATGAGGAATACAGAATTTATTGTCGCATTGAATAAGGTTGAGATTACACTGCATTGTTTCCTTGGCGTTCATAATGCCTTGGTTGGACTTTATTACCCGTTATGTTTATTTGCTTCTTTGATTCCACAACTTGCAGGTGGACTGATTATATGGGTACGTGGAAAGCTTGCCGGAATGCACCAATTGTTAGGACAATGAAGCAGCAATCCAAGGATGTCCAACTTGAATTTAAACGGAGGCCGGCTAACTGAGGTCACATAGCTCACCCTTTCTTTCGGTTTGATTTCTATGTATTGTAGACCTCGCCAAGATTGTATTGTATTCCTGGTTATTACTCAGTTCAAGGAACAAGGATTGAACAGTGAATTGTATTACAAGAACAAAGAAATGGGGTAATTTTTCAGTGTAGTTCCCACAAGTGCATTCAGGTAGACTCTTGATCTGTTCTGGTCATGGTTGGTTCAAAGTTCTTCTGCCCTCTATTAAGGTGGGGAAAATGATATTTTCTCAACAGTGTACTGATTTTTTTTGGGTTTTTGGATGCAACAGTGGCGAAGGCATTCCTAATTTACCGTTATTCTATGGGTTTTTGGATGCAACAGTGGGAGGCATGCAATGTAAAGAAACAGAGCAGCTTTTTGGGTGGGAAGGATCCCGTTTGCATTTGAAGTGGCGCCCAATTTTGTGTTTCATGAGTGAGCTCTTTTTGTCTGCAATCACGGGCTAGAGCGATCTTCCATGCACTATTTTTCAGGTATTTATGGGTTTTTCGGTTAGTTTTATTTCTCAGACCATGCCTGAAGTTCTTAATGTCTGGTCTGTTTATGCATTTGGTAACTAATTTTTTTCTACTCGTTAAGCAATCATTAAGCTCATCATTCGTTTACCCTGTTTTCTAGTCGTCTCTCATTTTTGGCGCGGATGATGTTTAAGATGTTGGAGAGAGTCTAGTTTGGTCGCAAACATGGCCGCTATAAATAACTAGTTTAAGGAACTTGTTTTAAGAGTGCATGCAAAGAAAACTATAGAGTAAATACCTGGCAAGTTTCATTTAAGTGGAGAAGAGTTGCTGCGACGTAAACTATTGAAAGGTTTTCAAGCTAGATTGAAATAGCTAGACGAATTGCAGACATTAATTACATAGAACTTGCACGTACACAACTCGTATACACAAAACGTGCATTGGTTATGCATATATGCTTCAATGCAATAACGAAAATTGTAAATGCATCCAAACTCAGTACATTATTTGCATGGCATTTGACCGGCCGCTAGCTAGTCAATGCTGGTTATTTAGATTAAAAAACATACACAATGTGTTGTACGTGTACAGTTGGACTGTACGCACGCACGCATACTACGTTCATGATTAGGCTAGGCTTTTGGGATAGAAGAACAAACATGTTTGCGGTATTCTGCCAGTGCCCATGTGGGGAACACATTTTTGTACTGAGCATAATGTAGCATGCAATTCTTCAAAGAGACTCCAGTTAATTCCTGTGATGATACATATATAGCTTGAAGGTTATGAGAAGAATGGTATTATATATAGTGGAGTAATTCTCATTCTAGAAAAAAACATTAATTGAAAACTATTTGCCAGATATCTTCCTAAAAATGTTTTCTAAATTTTGTTGGGAAAAACAAAGTTTTCAGACACCAAAACAAAATTTATTTTTGGAGTTTTTAGAAAAAATTAATATTTCATACAGTACACCAAAACAAGAATTTTATCTTCATGAGAGATAACATTGTTTGATCAATAACGAACACAAAGGGAAACGATAGTTTTTCTTTTCTTTTTTTAAAGACTAGTATTATTTTTGGAAAAGTGTTACGTAGAACTAGCTAGGTTCAAATTCTTTTTGCCGGCGGTAGAAATTGTAGGTTTTTTTGCCACCGCCATTGTGGGCCCACCGTATAGTTATTTTAGTAATCTAAACCGTTTATATTGTAAAACCCGTAGGGTAATATATCCATGCAAAAAATTATCTTTGATCAGACATTGATTTGATAGGTATGTCAAAAAAAATTGATTTATAAAATGGACAAATCGTGAACAGTTTAACTGTAAAATTATTGATAGAATCAGACTTTCCATTTTATAAATAAAAATTATGTTTTTGATATATACCTATATATCGATGTCCGATCTAGCTAATATATATATTTTTTTGTGTGGATATACTACTCTATGGGCTCTACAAGACTAACAGTTGATATCACAACAGTAACTGCACGGTGGGGCCCACAATGGTGGTGACGAAAATTCCGCGACGGAAACTGCCGACGATCAGAATTTTAACTCTACGTAATATTGGAATGAGAATCTAATAGGACTTACTAGTTAGATACCTAGGACAAGGAAAGATATCAAGAAGAAGAAACTTCCACATTAAAACTTACAGATATGATCAACTACCAAATTTTAGAAAATGAAAGATGAGAGTTCTTATATTGTTTATGATTACCTGTTGCGGAAAATCACCGTCTTCCATCTGTGCATTAATTAGCACTTTGACTGCTTTATGCAATGGGGTGGGATCTCTATCAGCCTAGTAGTAGAAAAGTCAAAACTAATGAGTTTCTGAATAGTGTATTGATGAACAAGTAATAATTATGTGCACTTATATATGTCTACTACAAAGAATATATCTCGTTTGAATTGTAAACCAAGTTATTCTGTAAATAAATATTCACCACACATGTGCTGTTACGATCCAAATATCCTGCATCGACTTAGTTCTTGGCCTTGTTTATATATATAAGTTCTCGGGCATCCTTCCCCAATTTTCAAGGATAAGTCCTATCGAAGATTCTAGAGCTAACCACCACAATGCGATTTGAGCCGCAAATAGGATGACCTATAGGCTGGATTAAGATGGAGAACTGATAGGTACGGAGCTGCCAAAAGAGAAGGGATACAATGGGGCGTCGAGTCAATGTCTACAAAGTGGGGCTTCGTAGACGTAGACCCCGGAGCGTGCTAGTATGTTATGATTTTAATTAATGTTCTACATCGGCCAAGTTTGAGCTTGGCTGTGTACATTATAAGCTCCTGGGTACCCTTTCCTTGCAAGCTGGTTTTCAAGGGGAGTTCTTCCGAGAGCTTTGTATCATGAGCGTTTCTAAACCAAAAAAGTTTTGGGGCTATTTTTTGGTTCCACAAACACGATATACGTTCTATGTTTTAACTCTTCACAAAGCAATCTCCATTTACCACGAAAAAAAAAAATTTGTTTCTTGAGAAGGCTATTTGTGCACTATATTCCTAAATAAATAAAATTTGAATGCAAAAAAGAGCTTATAATTCATCAAAATAAGTAAACACTCACCTGTCCAGCAGAAATAAGACCCAACATAGCCCATGATGTTTGTACAAAATTCGTTCGATTTCCTTCAAGCGGTTTGTATTTCTGTTTTTAAGAATTACATAATCAAATAGAAACCAAGTAGTTAGATAGTAGCGATACAAAACTATTCAAAGTAATCTGATTGTTTTGGATTTCTTTGTAGTGATTTTTTTGTAAGCTTATAGTCATAATTTTGTTTTTTTATTCTCTCTTTGAGACAAAAAATCCAACAAAGTTTGACGCACAATTAAAAAAAAAAGAAAGAGAAACACAAGGAAAATCTGAAAATTAAAATAGCTTAGGCCAAATGCGGCTTAGAAAGCTAGTTATTTATTTCTTATTTTACTGAGCAATTATTTCTCCTGCTTGGTTTTACTTTTACATCAGAGCCAACCTTGTGTGACACCAAGGTTCTACACATATCTTACCGGATTTGGTATTGGTTTTATTATTGGTAGGGTTCGTATCAGTACCGATGTAATTACGAATTCCGTTTTACATATCCATGATTGTTATAAATACAACATACATATATACTCCCTCCGTCGGCCAAGGTATTTTTTTTCTATTTTTTGAATGAAAAGAATGCATCAATTTAAGGGCCTAGATTTGCGCACCGGACATTTATTTAGGGACGGAGGGAGTATGTTTTAAAATTTTGAAATATCCGATTGACGTGAAAATATGTACTTAAAAACAATAATACAGCGATTATGAAGATCATATATCAGGAGAAACTGAAATTTTAAGTTCTTAAGTACAAAAGAATGAATTAATTGTTTTCAAAATATATCAGTACAACAGTTCTTCACTGTAGGGAATTAGCTCCTAGAAAACAAAAATTAAAAAATGTGGATATTACCAATATCGGCTAGTATTTTAAATATCCGATATGTATCGGCCGGTACCACAGTCAAAGTACCAATTGTATCAAATTGGTGCATTCCGGCCGAGACGATATGTTATTGAAAACCTTGGTGGTAGTATTAATTAACTGATGATAGAAGAGGTCAGTTACCATAAATTGGCATGAATCTTGGCTTTCCCCCCAACCACCTTCCTCATTTTGTGTTAAAAGCAAAAAATGAACACCTCTACGAACTGATTGACTATTGTCATATGTACTCCCAGCAGCAGTCAACCCTCTTAGCGCGAAACATGTACCATAGATGAAGCAAATTCCCCAGTAGCCATACCTGTCAATGTTTAAAACCGGCTTTCAATTAGGTCACAACTAATCATGTATCCATTTCCTGTACGCTCAAGTTAGTTCAAAAGAAAATGAACCTACCAAGAACCGTTGGGTTGTTGTCTCTTTTCGAGGAAACGCACTGCTCCTTCCACAGAAATATCTATTTCCTTCTCTCGATACTTTGGGTATAAGCATTTGAACGTTAGAAAAGTTTTAATTATGGATGCAGTGATCTCGACATGCCTAGATCCCAATATTATAGCCACTATCAATAACAGTTGTTCAAGCTATAGAAAATTCTCTAGAGCTAATACAAGGAAAGAAGTAGCACAAGAGCATACTCTCGCTCGACGATAATGTCTGCAAAAAGTTCTGAAGGATTCAACGCCTGAATAGAAAGGGGAAAATGAGAGACCAAGTCAGCGAATAAGCTTCAAAAGCGCAACATTCCATTAGACTCCAAACAAGGTCTTGTTTGAGTAACCTATTGTAATTTGGAGTTACCAAGAGAAAAGAAAACAAAGTATTGTATAACTGCTTACTGTTTTACATGCATATACAATGCTTTAGGAATTTAGAACAAGAGAACAACTTACTTCTAAATATGGTTGTGGAACTGCTGGTTCCCAAATAGCAAAACCACCACTTTCAGGACTCTGAATTAAATGACATAAAGAGTCATAGTTCTTGTCAAACGCCTGAAAACTATTGAGATACAATGCTTTTCATACCTGTAAGTACAAGAGGATGTCCACCGCCTTGTATAGTTGCTCAACATCCACTTTTTCTCCTGCAACATCTGGTGGCATTTGCGAAAGTAGTAATAGACACTGTAGAACGGTCAATTGATTAGAAAAATCACTCTTTTGAATTTCAAGTAATCTTTCTTGTTATAGTCATATGATTAAAATTACCCTCAGTGCTTCAGATGTGCCGTCTGAGATAACCCAACCTTGATCTTGATCAGATAAAGTCCATCCTCCTTTAGTAATGTGACGATACATTTTCTTGAAATTCCCAGCAGGGTTTTCTTTGATCTGCATATTTAGTAACGGAGAATGAATAAGTTGAAGTTGTGCAAAGTTTTAATTTTCTCTTGGTACATAGAAAGATACCTGTGATTCCTTTATGTAAAAATGCGCCCTTTTAAGAGTATCTCCATATTCATCAACAAGATTACTTGCCATAATGGCCTGAGTCAAATGAGTACAATCCCATAACTGAGTACCAAAACTCTGCAATCCAAGTCACAAGTCAGCAAATGAGTAGTGTGCAGTACTATGTTTGAGTCTTTGACAAATAAAACTAACAATCAAACAAGCACAACCAACATCATTATTTTGTAACGCGGACCTGTATTTTCATTCCATCTTCTGCAAGCCACAAGAAATCAGGAACTCTAGCAAGATGATACTTGAACTCATCACCATTGGGATCCTCCGCCCACCAACACATAATTTGTAAACTCTGCGTTGCAATAAAAACCCATTTCCCTATAAAAAGTCTAAAGAGTTTGGTTCCCTAGTAAAATGTTGGAAGACATTCACAACCAAGAGCACATCTTTACGGAGATAGATTCATGGGATAAATCTACATTTATATGTTAAGATGAATTGCACAAGCTTAAATACCTTGTGAATTTGACAACTAAGAATCATAACGCATGGAGTCATTACAAATGTTGTTAACTCTAGCATTGAAAAGTTGGTTCCATTTAGAAAGTTTGACTTCCTACAGAAACTGTTTTGAGAATGAAAAAGATGATAGAAACAGAGTATAAAGAATTGAAACTGTCGTTGAAGAACAATTCCTTTGCCCCTCTTATGAGGGACCAATAATTTTATAACTTTGTGAAACCAGTATGAGGCCTTAATGAAGATCATTACATGAAATGTAAGGGATTTGGGTAGTTCTTAAAAAGAGGTTTGAGGTGTCTGGTGTTCGAAGATTGTGAGGCCATCTAAGGGAATAATAACAGTAGAATGGAGAGGAGCATGAAGGTTTTCAAGGAATTAATCAATCGGTTAGAATAAAAGAATTTTCCGATGATGGGAAGGCAATTTACATGGTCAAATTTTCAGGATAATGCTATTCAAAGCAGGCTTGATAGATTCCTAGTTTCTGTGGAATTCTTAGAGAAGGTTAATTTGGTGTTATGGGGCTTTCCACGACTTATCTCATCGAGTTGTTATTATCAGTGGGGTCTTGTATCTCAAGAGTTGAAGGTGGTTTAATTTTACCCTTGCAGTGATTGGTCCTAGAGTTTGTGTATCCTTCAGAAGCCGATGATATTGAAGAATATGTCATGATGATGCTGGCTGAGGTATCAGTGAGATAGATAGCACTTGGGGTAGAATTGAGAAGTGGTTCCTGTTTAGGGCTTTCTCGTTTTGGTTGTTGTACTGACTATTGGATATCCCTTGATGTCAAGTTGGGGCTACCCTGGTTCAGAGCCCATTCAAGCTTCATTGAATGTATTTTTAGCTTTTGTTTTTTTTTCTTTTTTGGCCTTTACAGTTCCTCAACCTCCGAGGGCTGTTTTGGTCTTTCTTCGATGTACCATTTGTCGAGTTCTTAATAAAATTTTGTTGCTTATCAAAAAAAAAAACTGTGGTAAGAATGTTTAACTACTATGTTTATCACGACTTATTAGCAGCAAAATCCTTGTACACTGAGTTGTACCTTTTATTCTACCTAGACTAATGCACATCTTGGCCTAGAGAATTGCAACTGGACTTGGTATCATGCCTTAAATCTGCTTTCAAAGTGTAGATAAATACATCTTTTCTAACTGCTCTTAGTATCAACAAGACAAAACTAATACTCCGATAAAATTCATTCACTTGTTTGTATTACTCACCTTTTGTATGCATGCTATAGTAATGTATCCGGTAGTTTCTGCTTCATACCGTAGGTGCTTGATTACTTTTCGAAGAGCTTTCTCTCTAATCTTTGAAAACGGCCACTGGTTTATGATTGGCTCGCTCACATAATGAAGACCATCCCAAAGCAGATCTTGGATGAATGTGTGAGGGTAATAGACATCCTCCTGCATTGAAATTTATCTTTGTTAAGCTTGAACTTGTTCAAATAGTTTCTCCGATTGAACCCAATACAGGGGAAGGCTTTGATTTTCTACATGGCTGTTTAAACTATGTATGCAAACAGCCATGCGGATAAAATATGGGACACGACACGACACGGACATGCAGATTTGCTTTTTCTCTAAAATGTATGATAGGGAAGAATTTTTGGATACATTCAATACTACGTATGCATACATGTTTTATGTGTATTTGTATGACCATCAGTTTGCGTTCCAATCCCGAATAAAATAATAGACAAGGTACAATAAGTTATGAAGAATTTAGACTGATATAGGACTCTGTCGTGGGACTGATATAGGACTAATAATAGGGCATGGTCATGGTTAGAAATTCTTAAAAAAATTCTTAATGAATTTGTGTACGCACATTAAGTGAATTTGTATAGCATTTGATGCCATATAATGGCTTTTTTAATGATCGTCTATTTTACTCCGTCCCAAATTGCTTGTCCCCTACGAAAACTCGTGCCATTTTTAGATTAATAACTAAAGAATTTCCGTGCCTAATTTTAAAATTTCTTTGCACCAAGTTAAAAGTAATTGGGGAGTTCTTTAATGTGGAGTAAAAAACATTCAAAAATTATGCACGAAAGTTTGTTATTTTTTATATTCAAATTACACGATTATTTGTAAGGGGGGCTAGCCATTTGCAATAGAGGGAGTACCATAGTGGTATGTCATATTCTGATTGTTTTGATGATCACATTGTTGGAAGTGTGAATTACATATTACTAATGTCCTTGTCATAGACACCAAATAAATGCCAGAAACGCAAAAAGAGTGTCGGATGTGTCCGAATGGAGATCATTATTTCTTTATTATGGACAGGGAAAAAATTGTATCGAATGCATGTCCGAATATCAAATGCGTGTCCAAAAAGTGTCAGAAGAGTGTCCGTGTTCGACACTTTTCAAGCACACAGACATGTCACCTTCTTGTAAGTGTCCATGCTTCTTAAGTTATACCCGACATCACACTATGCTCTGTTCTTTAGGCCTTAAGTTGGCCTTCGCTCGTCATCGTCGTTCCTCGGCCTTTTGTTGGTCGTTATCTTCTGACGATAGCATAGTTTGTTTTGTATTTTGTGTTTTGCGGTTCCGTACTCTGTGTTCTGTTCCTTAGGCTCTAGTTGGCCTTCGCTCGTCGCTGGCGTGTCTTAATTATTGTAACAGCGGCAGCACAGTTGTACTTTTTCTTATCTTTATCAATGCATTTCTAACATGTTCCCAAAAAAAAACACAAACTGGTTTCCAAGTAGATATACTCAAATGAAATTCTCATTAAAGCTCGCTTGAAATACTTTTAGAATTAATGCACCAACCTTACAACAACTATGGCGTGCTTTATTCCAATTTATCTCCTTATATGGTTGTTGGTGAATTTCTTGTCTCAACGATTTGACAAGTTCCGTGATCGGCCCCACGTACTTTTTCCCATACAAGTACGACATTGGCATGTAAGTTGCGCGAGCATAACACCACATTTTTGCTGAATTACACAAAGTATTAAATTAAAGTCAAACCAAACCAATTAATAAAGCTTCTAGAGTTTAAAACAAATTGGGTGAATTGCAAAAACAAAAACAAGTTGAGTTTGTTTGCATCCGATTCTTGGATGCGGAGAATCGGACGCAAATAAATCATTCACACAATGCTTAAAATCTCCATCCTCAAATCCTTCGATATTTTTGTTTTTGTTAACAAAAATTGAGTTTGAGTTGTGTCGCACAAGAGGACAAATAGTGCTCCTGGCGGCGCTTGAAAATTCAAAGCATCGAGTGCATTTCACGCCTTGTCTTACTCATAGTGAACCGATGCTGAAACAAGCCAAAGACCTATTTTAAGTTTTCTGCAAAGAACTCTATTGGACACAAAAGTGCCTTTAAAATTACCAGTATAAGTCAATCTTTAATTCACCTGGATGGTAGGGAAAAAACGTAGGGAAAAGCCAAAACTCAGGGGGCAATGGGTTACATCCTGACCATTCATACACTCCAAGAACCTGCACAACAGATCATCTTCTTTCAAACAATGTCACAGAGACAAGCAGATAATGGTGCCAACGCTCAGCTATCCGATTGGCTGAATTCTTGTTTTATGTGGAGTTCCAAACGACTAGGCGTTGAGATTTAATAAGAAACGAATTTAATGTAAAGCGTAAGGTAGTTGTGTACAGGTATCTACTCTAATATATGAAGGCCGTACGTAAATGAGAAATTAAAAACTACCCATCCTGATCAACCGCAACCCACTTTCACGTTTTATCCTCTTCCGTATATATCTGAACCTCTAAACTCTCTTCTAAGTACTCTGACATCAATTTGATGGCTTGATTTTGTTATTGATCCAGGCACAAATCTGCCTCTTGCTTTTGATTTCCAAATCTTCTTGATCAACAGAAAGCCAGAGACAAGGGAGAAAATTCCAAGCTCAATCAGACTGCTTCTTGATTTTTATTTCAAAATCCTCTATCAAGTACGTTGTTTCAGTTTTGTTTTTGTCATGGTAAACAAAAAAAACCAAAAAAATTGACTAGTCTTACATTTTTGCTTTAGAAGTTGTTAGTATCATTTGCTCTACTCTTTAAGTACGTCCTTGATATTAATGAATTTCTAACGTACGTGTTCCCAAAAAAAGTACGTCCTTGATAGATTGAAATAAAATGTTGCCATCCTTCTCTCATAGAGTTAAATGGCCGATATGTATATACGCGCAACTTTATCTCTTCCTCATACCTAGCAAGCAGTAATATACTCCTATATACTTTGCAAAATCAACTTTTACCGAAAAGTTATTAAGAGAACTAGGTTTAGTAAGCTTCACCGAAAGAAAGACTTTGCCCCAAGAGGGTATCCCAGTTGCACCACCATGATCAAGTATCCATTTTTGAGCCCTTTCCATTTCCTTGTTTTCTCCATCATAAGGACCTTCTCCTAACAAACGCAAAGATACGTAGCTAAGTGCCGAGCCCATCATAGTGCTGTGACCCCCTACGCAGAATCCCCACCCTCCATCATCATTCTGCACAGTAAAAACATTCATGAATTTAGACAACAGATCACAAATATAGAGTTGTGCTACTTGCACAGACACAGCGTTTCGTTAAGGCCCTTACCGGTATTTGATTGAACTTACAAGGACCATAAACAAAATATTTTGAACCATATGGGCGGCTCTGATCATCTTTGTGGGACCTGAGATGGGTCCCAAAAACCATTTTTGTCTGAAACGTCTGTGCAAGTAGCATTAGTGTTTTTAAAATGAAATTTCTACAAAAATAGCCGAAATGGTACTCATCCGTACCCAAATGTATTCAAAATCCTTCGATGTGTGTGAACTCCACATTTACTCATGTGCATAAGATGCTGGTTCCGGACACATCTATAATAGGATCTGTTCGTCCCCGTGTGTGTGTGTGTAGGTGCTCTTCGAAATAAAAAAATGTGACGGAAAGATGAAAGTGCAAATTGTTGAACACCTGTGTCTAAACCCTTCGATGGTTGTGAGTCGTGGGACCCACATGCATCGGACGCTTTCATACACATTTGTGTTTAGATATGTGCGTGTTCGACTGTGCGTATGTAGCATTGTTGTTTTGAAATTTCGCAGGCAAGAGTTGTTGATACCTGGTGATTGTAAAGGTATCGAATCATCTCCTTCTTGTGCTCTGCTGTTAAGATGGTGTTGATTGCTCCGCTGATGTATAGGCTAATGAGCTGCAAATTCCAATAGATTGTTTGATCAAAATTGAGTTTGTACATGGTCTCTTTTTCCCGCATCGTGTCTTGTTAAGTGATCTTGACGCACACACCGCCACATAGTGTCCCAACGCCTTTCGACACCATATATTTCCATATACTCCATACATTTGGTATTGTGCCCCACAAAAATGTGTGGCAGAAAAAATCGTGTTTGAGTGGAAAGTATTGGTGACTTTTCTATCTTTCTGTAGTTGTAGTCAAGTTGAGTTGGTGTGGCTGGGCATTGTGATTCTGGTTATGGAGAAATTTTTCAGTGCCGAGTGGGTAGGGCCACGTGGTGCCTTGCACGATCTTGGCCGTCCAACGAAGTTTTGGACGGTCCAGATCTGTTCGGCTGCCGAAGGGTATTTTAGTCATTTCACACCTTAAAATTAGCCGAACAGATCTGGACCGTCCAAAACTTCGTTGGACGGCCGAGATCAGTGCAAGGCACCACGTGGCCTCCTACCCACTCGGCACTGAAAAATTTCTCCTGGTTATGGGCTGATGTAAAGGGCTAGGCTTTAGTATAGAAGTTAGGGACCGGATCAGGAATTGTATATAGGCGAGATTTAATTGGGTCAAGCTGGGGTTGTTTTAGACTTTTACGGCCCGTTTGTTGGACGAATAAAGTTTTGGGTGAATGATGAAAGGTTTGAATAAATTAAAGAGTTCTAACTGAAAAGGAAACTAGAACCCCCACTTAACAAGGTGATAATGTTTATTGTTATTTCCTAATTATTTTACAATGGAAGATTAAATCTAATATAATTATACGCAATTTTTTTAAAAAAAATCGTAAATGAATTCTTCGACTGTATATATCCTGCATCATACGGTCAACAAGAAGTAAGATGTCTTTGAAACAAATGGAAGATTTTTTTTATGCTACTTTAGAGTCTGGACCGTTCGGTCCAACTCATTTTGGGCTCTTCTCGGAGTCGCTTTAATAATTGAGACCGCTCACTTTTTTAGGCGAAAGTACATAAACACCCCTTCAACTATCACTTTTTCTCATGAAGACCCCCTCGCATTTAAAAACGCCCACACAGACCCCCTCAACTAATCTCCGTTACCCAAGTGACACCCTTCCGTCTCTAAACCGTTTGTGATGAACCCCCTCATCCATAAATCGAACAAAAATACCCTTGTTGCATTACATACATACACCCCCTCTAACCCTTCTCTTTCTTCCCTCTATAAACAACCTCCAATCAAAATCCAAAATCAGGAAACAGATTTGAAACTTTATTGAAAATCATACTTATTGAAAATCAATTACTATTATTTTCTCGAATCACAATTATGATGTGGAAAACAAAAACCATAAAGTTTGAAACATTGCATTAGAACCATTTTTCAACACAGGTATGTTTTGAAAACTCTTAAACAATACTCCCTCCATCCCATTTTAAATGCCTCCTACGGGAATTCGTGCATTTTCGAACTCCAAAAATATACGTATATTTCTATTTATTATTTAATTAATTTTTTACATGTAGAAATATATATTTTTGGAGTTTGAAAATGCACGGATTTCCATAGAAGGCATTTAAAATGGGACGAAGAGAGTATCTGATAAATATAACTTTTGACGTGTTTATGTTCTCAATGAGAGCTCAAAATTGAACGGTCTTGATCATCAAAGTAGGCTCGGATAGGGCCTTCAAACGAGCCAGACTAGATGGTGCCTCCGAAGGGACTTGAGGTCATCTTCCTGATTGCAACCATAGGAAGTACGTACTTACCATGGGAGGGGTGTAAATATGCGGGCCAGTATGTTCAGCTGGCCAGTGTCCATCTTTCGACTGAATTGCACAATTCAATCGAACGGCTTTTTTGAGAGCAGTTGTAACAGCTTCATAGTTGACTTGTTCGTTCTCCCCTAGTCTCACTGGTGGTATGCTCAGATCAATGTAGCTATTTTCCTTTTTGAGCTGCGTTGTTGGTTTCATCAAAACATGCAAACTGATGATCAGAAAAAAATTCGAGAATTCTTCTACACCTTCAACTGAAACACGCAATGATCTATTTATTTGTTGTATCAAAGAAATTATGTGAAACAACTTGAGGCTTTAAGACTAAATACTCCCTCTGTCTCCTAATTGTTCTCCCTCCACGAAACTCATGCCATTTTCGAACCCCAAAAGAAAATACATTCTCAAAGACATGCAGTAGGAGTATTCGATTGCAATTTTGTTCACCCTCCTTAAAAGAGGGTGAACATTACCCTCCCTCTTATTGGTTGAAATGTTGCAGGTCCCACCTGTGCAATACATTTTTTAGTAAGCATGACATCACTTTTTGTGGTGGGATCCACACACTTTCAACCAATAAGAAGGAATATAATGTTCACCCTCTTAAGTGGAGGGTGAACAAATCTCAACTCGGAGTATTCTGAACATGGGTGGGGCAAGAGACCAGGCCCTACGGATCACTTCCTAATTTTGTCAATAGAGATAAGGAGGTAATATCTGACCCTATTCGTTTTGGGTTTTGAATGAGGTTTTTAAGAGTAATGTGAGAGAGAGAGAGAGAGAGAGAGAGAGAGAGAGAGAGAGAGAGAGAGAGAGAGAGAGAGAGAGAGAGAGAGAGAGAGAGAGAGAGAGAGAGAGAGAGAGAGAGAGAGAGAGAGAGAGAGAGAGAGAGAGAGAGAGAGTGAGAGTATTAGGAACCGTGCGCAGAGATTTTGGATACCCAAAACGAACAAGCCCACCGGTGACTAATCGAGAAAGTTGACAAGCTATATATGCTAAACAGTTAAAATTGAGGCACCCAACACCTCGAACGCAATTTTATGAGTTGGGTCCCTGATCTCCAAATAACTGTTTCAGATAGTTTTACATATTTGATATGCGCACAGATAAATATATGTCGAGCACGTGGAGCTATCATTATATTGTAGAGCTAATGTGCATCGGACGGGATCATACACATTTGAGTCCAAATCCGTGTACGATCTGCTACGTATGTGCACAAAACTTTTTCTTAAGATTTAATTACTAACCTGCATTCGCATGAGAATATCGCCGCAGGGACAAACCCGGAATCTGTTTTTTCTGTTTTTCCGGTAGTCGTCTCGAGCTTTTTCAACTGCTTCTCTTTCCTCTGGTGTTCCAGCATCAGGATCGAACTCCCAAATTTGTCTACCAACGAAGTTGTTGGTGCTATACAACCATGGCCCTTGGCCTTCTGCAACCTTTAGCTTCCACATGTATTCCTTTTGCATGGAGCAAATTCAAAAACAATTTAAAGCATAAAGTCAACAAGGGAATTGGAAGGAAACGTTTAATACGATACCATTTTTACTTACAAGAGGCCTGGATGACTTTAGCTGTGTACTATGGAAGCTGCTGTGGAAGTCCAAATATAGAAACCCCAAGATCGAGGTATTATGTTATTTATAGACCTTTTTGCGTTTGACCGAAAAAAAAAAGAAGACCTTTTTGCGAGAGAAGCTTATTCACGGAGCAGCCGCGCGTGAATAAGCAAGGCGCCCAATTACAACCGTTCGTTTCGGCGATCCGGATTTTAATGAAACTTTTTTGGGAAAGAGTTTAACTCTTCTCTGGAAAAATTAGTTTAAAATCCGGACCGTCCAATACACTTTTGGAAGCGCGCGATGGTGCTCCGTAAAAACTTTTTCACGGAAAACTCCGTAAAAAAGATTTGAAAATCTTTTTAACGGAGGGTTCCGTGAACAGTTGTTTACAGAGGTGAATCGCGACCGTCCAAGAGTGTTTTAGACAGTCTGGATATTAATGAAACTTTTCCTGAGAAGAGTTTAACTCTTTCCTGAAAAAGTTTCATTTAAATCCGGACCGTCTAAAACCGAAACGGACGGCTGAAATCGCGCGGCTCTGTGAATAAGGGATTCACGGAGCCTCCATGAATAAACCAACCTCTTTTGCCTTACCCCAAGAGGTATTATGTTAATGAGAGCGGCAGAGTCATCACATGGAGGAAGGCAGAGTCAACGAAGAGGCCCCAGTTTTCATCAAAGAAGGTTTTTTCCACACTAAGGGGTGTTCTTACAAATAAGCCATTTGGCTTTCCTGCCAAATTATTTTTGTCCTTATTCAATTTTTTTTTTACATTTTGTGGCTTATTGTCAATTTTTTGGAGATTATTGATTCCTTATGACGAGAGGAATCTAAAAAGTAAAAAATTTCGATTGAAATTCAAATTTTTTTGAATAAAGACGAAATAAGTGGCTTTCCCGCCAATTTTCGTCGAAATTCAAAAAAAATTGGATTTCGATCCAAATTTTTTACTTTTTAGATTCCTCTCGTCATAAGGAAGCAATAATCCCCAAAAAATTGACAATAAGCCACAAAATGCAAAAAAAAAATGAATAAGGACAAAAAAAATTTGGCGGGAAAGCCAAATGGCTTATTTGTAAGAATTACAAATAAGGACAGTTGGTTGTTGCTTTCAATGATAGATAATTTTCCATGATAGATAATTTTCAATGATAGATAATTTAATGCTATGGTGATCAAGGACAGTTGGTTGTTGCTTTCAATGATAGATAATTTTCCAAAACAAATCTATATAATATGGGAGGGATGTTTTCAAATTCGTATATTTTGGACCCTAGAATCGGTACATATTTTTTCGACGGGTAGTAGGGTTAGAGGTTTATTTAGAGGTTTATTTGGAAACGTTTAATACGATACCATTTTTACTTACAAGAGGCCTGGATGACTTTAGCTGTGTACTGTGGAAGCTGCTGTGGAAGTCCAAATATAGAAACCCCAAGATCGAGGTATTATGTTATTTATAGACCTTTTTGCGTTTGACCGAAAAAAAAAAAAGACCTTTTTGCGAGAGAAGCTTATTCACGGAGCAGCCGCGCGTGAATAAGCAAGGCGCCCAATTACAACCGTTCGTTTCGGCGATCCGGATTTTAATGAAACTTTTTTGGGAAAGAGTTTAACTCTTCTCTGGAAAAATTAGTTTAAAATCCGGACCGTCCAATACACTTTTGGAAGCGCGCGATGGTGCTCCGTAAAAACTTTTTCACGGAAAACTCCGTAAAAAAGATTTGAAAATCTTTTTAACGGAGGGTTCCGTGAACAGTTGTTTACAGAGGTGAATCGCGACCGTCAAAGAGTGTTTTAGACAGTCTGGATATTAATGAAACTTTTCCTGAGAAGAGTTTAACTCTTTCCTGAAAAAGTTTCATTTAAATCCGGACCGTCTAAAGCCGAAACGGACGGCTGAAATCGCGCGGCTCCGTGAATAAGGGATTCACGGAGCCTCCATGAATAAACCAACCTCTTTTGCCTTACCCCAAGAGGTATTATGTTAACAATAATGCTACACAAACAGAAAAAAAAAACAGATTTTGCATACAGATTTTGTGTGGGGCCCACTACGGGTCCCACACAAATGATCCGAGCCGTTCATTAAATGTAAAACAGTTTTTCAAGGGCCCCCGCGAAAAATCAGTTCAATCCGATACTTATAGATGCTCAATCCAATTATAGAATGTTTCATTATCCGGGAATCAAAATCAAAAGTTAGATGATTGGATTGAGCATCTATAAGTATCGGATTGAACTGATTTTTCTTTCGCGGGGGCCCTTGAAAAACTGTTTTACATTTAATGAACGGCTCGGATCATTTGTGTGGGACCCGTAGTGGGCCCCACACAAAATCTGTATGCAAAATCTGTTTTTTTTTTCTGTTTGTGTAGCATTATTGTTATGTTAATGAGAGCGGCAGAGTCATCACATGGAGGAAGGCAGAGTCAACGAAGAGGCCCCAGTTTTCATCAAAGAAGGTTTTTTCCGCACTAAGGGGTGTTCTTACAAATAAGCCATTTGGCTTTCCTGCCAAATTATTTTTGTCCTTATTCAATTTTTTTTTACATTTTGTGGCTTATTGTCAATTTTTTGGAGATTATTGATTCCTTATGACGAGAGGAATCTAAAAAGTAAAAAATTTCGATCGAAATTCAAATTTTTTTGAATAAAGACGAAATAAGTGGCTTTCCCGCCAATTTTCGTCGAAATTCAAAAAAAATTGGATTTCGATCCAAATTTTTTACTTTTTAGATTCCTCTCGTCATAAGGAAGCAATAATCCCCAAAAAATTGACAATAAGCCACAAAATGCAAAAAAAAAATGAATTAAGGACAAAAAAAATTTGGCGGGAAAGCCAAATGGCTTATTTGTAAGAATTACAAATAAGGACAGTTGGTTGTTGCTTTCAATGATAGATAATTTTCCATGATAGATAATTTTCAATGATAGATAATTTAATGCTATGGTGATCAAGGACAGTTGGTTGTTGCTTTCAATGATAGATAATTTTCCAAAACAAATCTATATAATATGGGAGGGATGTTTTCAAATTCGTATATTTTGGACCCTAGAATCGGTACATATTTTTTCGACGGGTAGTAGGGTTAGAGGTTTATTTGGAAATGATGCTTACTACTATACTAACGGCCCGTTTGGATGGAGGATTTGATTTTGGGTGGATATAGAAGAATGGTGGTAATGAGGGTGGATATGTAAGAAGGGTGGACCCACATCCGTATATTGTTCGTTTTGCGCCAATTTTTTTTGACTTTCCGATTCGTCTCGTAAAGTAATTAATTTTTTTTACTTTTACCCAAATATTTTCACTTTTTTGACTTTTTGAGCTTAAAAGTGGTTCTTATTCAAAATATTTGGATAAAAGTAAATTTTTTTTACTTTTCCGAATCAAAAAGTCAAAAAATTAATGCAAAACTAAAAATTTAGAAAAAAAATTCAAATACAGACAAAACAAGAAAAAGCTCAAAAAGCCCAGAGAAACTCAGTTGAGTTCATATCTTGTTCCCCCTCTTTCCCTTGAGGGTTGTTCGGCTATAAAAGCCTTTGGCTTTTCCGCCAAAATTGAGTCTCACAAAAGTGGCTTATTGGCTTTCCCGCCAAAAAGTCAAAATTGGATTTTGATCAAAATTTTTTTACTTTTTAGATTCCTCTCGTTATGAGGATGCAATAATCCACAAAAAAATGAGAATAAGCCAAGTGGTACGAAATTTTTTTGAATAAGGACAAAAAATAAGCCACAAATAAGCCAAGTGGCTTATTTGTCCGAACTCCCGGAAGGGAAAAAAGTACTTATTTTTTAAGAAGGCAATTTCAAGCTCAAAAATTATGTGCTTATGCAAATAATTTTCCTATCAATATGGATCTTGTTTGATAGATCTCAATATCTCATTGAGATCTTTTATACGGTGCAAAAAAGATTGAAAAATTATTTTTCATTTACATTATTTTTGAGTTTGAAAATGTGAAATAAGTACTTATTTTTTAAGAAGGTGTTCTGGAACGGGGCCTTAATTCCTCTCATTCACTCATTGAAAATACCGCCCCTGCCACCTTTCTTCTTCGGCCTCCTCCTCCTCCGGCGAGACCCACCATGGCGACCCCCGCTCCGGCAATCACTCTCTCCCTCTCTCTGGTTCCGGAGTCGGCTATTTAAATTTGTACATGTGCTAGCTAGCTAGCTTGAGTTCACACTACAGAGGTGAGTTGCGAATATACCTTGGTTACACAGTTTATTTTTAACGTCTTGCGACTATGAAATGTTGAATTGCTGAAAATAGACGACTTGTATGGAAACGTCTAGTGCATAATGAGCATAACTGGAAAGATGAAATTTTAATGATAAGCATATATGGGATTTGTATTTTAAAGGAAAAGGAATGGAACGTATTACGCATATCGAAAAAAGAAAATTTGGGCGTTAGAGATTTGGCACTCAAAGTGTTAAAAGGATATATAGCCGGGTATGCTAGGGACCTGATATCATTTCTTGCCTATGGGGTCGCTCCCCGGATCAGTTGTCGGTGTTCCGCTCATAATAGATGCATCGTTCGATATGCATATTTTCTCAAATGTGGTTTAGCAGTTTCGAGCTTGAAAACTGACTTCTCTCTTTTAAATAATTGTTTATTATTTTCTTATGAGAATATCAAATTGTTACCTGATTATTTCCCATGTTAAATTATGTAACCTTGGTATATCATGACGCTTTCACTGGAATGATTTTGTGTTTATGAAACCATTTTAGGATACAGGGGTAAAGCTGGCTATGTGGTTATCATGTGGTTAATATTTGGTGATTGCTGTGCTGCTGTTGAAATAAGCCATATTATTCGGGATTGTAATAATTCAAGGCTGTTGTTTTTTTGGTGGTGCCGTAGTTGTGGGCTCCAGTATTGTAATTTAATGCCGGTAGGCGAGCATGCATTTCAATTGCACGTTAGACAGCTCTGTATGTATTTTTATGCTCCTATTTATCTATATTATAAAACAGAACGGTTTTTGTCTATACATATAAACCTAACACCCTCTACAACTGTCCGATCAATATTTCATGTTAGTTGTAGCCGTCCGATCGAGAGAATACTTCCTAATATAAACTCCCCTAACCTTATGACCGGTAAATCCTTTCAATTGATTGCTTTTACGTTGTTTCCCTTAAAAAGGTTTTCCTATTTAATTTTCCTACATCCAACTCAATAATTTCCTTTTAGGTTGATTTTTCTACATTCAAAAAAAGGAAACAAACCTTTTTTGATTCATACACTAAAAGGAAATATTCTTTGTTTTTTAAAGTTGATAATTGTTGTTTCCTTAAAACGGAGTAGCATTCACATACGTTTTCCTTCAACAATGAATCTACGTTTTCCTTAATAATCTAATTCGTAAACTTCTCCAATAAGAGAAGAAATCAGCTTCCTTCCTACCTTGATTGGAGAAAGAGAGAGAGGCTCATTACCTCTGATTTATTTATTTTTTAATAAATACTTTCATGGATCCTAACATTTTCTTGATGAAAACTAAACTCATAAGACACGAACAATTATCACATGAGTATATTATAGTAACAATTATTTCGTGTTTTTGTAACGATGGTATTTAAGAATTTGTCCTAACTAATTACATGAGTATATATATTTAGCTCTTCAATTCATTCATTCATGTATGATAGCTGAGAATTACAGGTCCAAGTCTCGGAAGTGAGTCTCGATCAGCGGAGACCCTCATGGCCTCATGTTTCTTAATTATGTCGGTCCCAATTGTCTATTTCGAAAACCTCAGTATCAATCTTGACGAGATCGATCAAATTAATTTGCATGACCGTTCTAACCATCAACCACTTTCACTAATTAGGAAATAAATATGATCCTTCGATCTCTCAACCACTTTTACTCCGTACTTGGCTCACTGCTGCTTCTTTCCCGACCACACTGGATCATTTCCTGACCCAATTCTGGACACTGAACCTTTTCTTCTCCCACTTTGTTTTAATGAATTAATCCACGGCAACATGCTTGGTACTTTTTTGTGCAAAATGCAATTTTGTTGTAATAGTTGTCTTTTTCGGCGTTGGAGATAGGTTCTCTTTTCCGGCATTGGAGATGAGTTCTCTTTGCCGGCGCCGGAGTATTGGTCGTCGTGGTCGAGCGTGAGTAGAAAGCCGCGAGAAGCCAAAGGGAGGGCATTATTGTCTCATTAAAATAAAAGGTGGACCTCAGACCTTACAAAAAGTGTAAAACTGGACCCGACACCTTACTAAATAAGCAGGTGGATTAAATGTATATTTGGGCCTGTTTCTTTGGACCCACGGCCAATTTTCTGAAGTAAAAAACATGCACTAGATAAAATCACATCAAGACTACAAAAAATGTATATTTTAAGTTTTTAATTGACTAAAAGCCGGAATGGGAGATGGCAAGAGGTGCCGAGCTGTAGAGACTCGTAAAATTTTTCTACTTTCTTTAATCGTTTAAATTAATGGAAGATCGTATTTTTTGACTAGGTTATATGTTTATTAATGTAGGAGTACGGATTTACGTCTATCGTTATGTATCGGACACTTGGAGAATAGTAAAATGTAAGTTTTGATGTTGTATTGTTGTTTGGAGGTGTTGGTATCAAGTTGGGTTCGTTCCGGCGTCTGTCGTAATTTTTCATTTTTCTGCCTAGCCAGTACCGGTACTAGCTGTTGCCCAGTACCGGTACCCACTGTCCAGTCATTGATCAAATTGGTACTTTGAAGGCTCCAGTACCGGTACTGGGAGTCGCTCAGTACCGGTACCCGCTGCGTTTTTCTGCACTTTTTCAGCACGCTTTTGGGACACTATAAATACCCCCTCCTTTACTCTTTGCACATCCATTAGCCACGAAATAGATCTCAAAACCCTCTCTTACCCACCTCACTCCAATCTCACCCAAAACTCTCGATTTCAAGCCCAAATCTTTAAGATCCAAAGGTTTTCTTCCTCAAAATCTCAAGATTCTTGCATTTGGTGAGCCAAGGGTGAGTTTTATGTTCTTGTTCTCACTACTTGGTGCTTACCCACGTTTTTTTTCTCTCTCCTCTCGATTATTGGTTGATCTTTGCTCGTCATTCATGTTTATGGGTCGTATTCACTCTAGGTCTTGTATCTAAGCTCGGGTGGAGCTTGATTTTGGCGGGTTCAAGCTTGTTGTTCTTGCTGGACCTAGGGTTTTGCTCAAAACCCATTTAGGTAGGGATTTCTTACTCTTGTTATGCGCTTATGTGATGTTTATGTACCTAGATCGTTCTTTGTTTCGTGCTTGAGGTTGGGTTTTCCGTTTCGGTCAAATCTGGGAATTTCAACCCGTTTTTGGGTATTCAGCCCAACTTCGAACGGCCATAATTTCTTCGTCCGATGTTCGTTTCTTGCAAATTTTATGTCGATTCGAAGGTCTTGAAGTCGGCTTTCATTTGCCGCCGGAATCACCTTAAAACTCTTAGTACACAGAAAGTTATGACCATTTGAGTGGAGGTGTGTCGGTTGTCAATGTCTGTTAGTTACTCTTAAGATTGTTTCGTTCCGTGTTGTGACGTCCTATACGATTAGAGCATGTTCAAGTCACCCTCGAGTATGGTTGCTTGTGTCTTGACGACTCGTTCGATTTTGGTCTCTTGGCACTCGTTAGAGTCTAAAGTTAGTGTCGTTGGTTGGAGAGTGTACCGTAAAGGTCGATAGGAGTACCATGGATTATAAAGGGATAAGTGGTGAATGCTACGAGTAGACATGAGCTTGTCTAGTGATTCGATGGGTAGTATCGTGACCCATGTCCTCGTCCTATATTACTTCCGTTTAGACACTAGTGGGTAGTGTGTTGTAGAGTTGTTGTGGGTCCGATACGTGATGTAAGTTGTCGTGATAGACTTAGAAGAATGACGTGATCTTAATATATTTAACAATGTACAATGTGTTATGTTTACGAGGTTGTTTTGCAATGTGAACTTGGAAAAAGGGTTGCTTGCTTGTACATTGAACGATGGTTTGTGTGTGTGTTTATGCTTGAATTACGAATTCGAATAGAGGGTCCCGCAACGCAAGGTGTGGTAATGCGAGGACTTTAGAGGGCCCGCCACGCAAGGGGTGGTAAAGCAGAAACCCAGGTGGAGAGAATTCAATGTGACGCAAGGGGTGGTAACACAGTTGAATGTCTCACATGATTAAGAGAATCATGATTGACTTCGGAAGTTTGTGTTGATATTTGTACTGTTGGTTGATTGAGGTTGTGGCTGTTGAGCAGAAAAATTAGTGGTTGATCCAATCAAGGTTTATTTAAAGAAAGAAACTCGAGTTTTTTTTTTGAAAAGAGGATTTTCAAAAATCCTCCTGTATTCTTGAGCGAATCAACGGATCCGGTATTTGGGCACAAATCAACAGACTCCGGCATTCAAGCTCGAATCAACGGAGCTTGACCTGTGACGGTCTTGAGTTTTCTCTAAAATGTTTTGGAAATCTAAAAGGAAAGTTTTAAGTAATGAGGCACCATGGTGGATGGTATGAAAAGAGGAGATGGTTTGTGGAACTCATTCGAAACGTTGTTAAATGGTTGAAGTATAGTTGTTGTTTGTTTGATTGATATGAGTCCTAATGCTACTTCTAGTTGATGCATGGATGGTTAGGGTTATCTCTAAGATATCCGTAAAGGTCTAACTTTGTCAGTTCTTTTTGGTAATCCCTCTTGCATCTCGTGTTCGCTTGTTGAGTCTCATTCGCGTTTGGTGCGTATTTCATCGCATTTTCTTATAACTTGAGTATGGAAATACCTACTGGGCTAGTGTAGCTCAACAAAATCCTTCTTTTCAGGTTTCAAGCTGGGCGGTAGCTTGCATTGCATCATGTGCTCAATGTGGAAGACATTTTTTTGAAGCTAATTTTATGAGTTACTTAATTGTCTTGTAATGATCACCCTTTTGTTAAAGATGACATTGTAAATTGAGAACCTTTGAATTTAGTTGACTAAACCGTTTGTAAATTTAAAGAAAACTCGTTTGTACTTGTACTTAAGTTTAACTTTAGGCCGGTGTGCCAAGTTGTACTTTGTTTAATCTTGGGGACTCGATTTGCAAATTAAACAGGTGGAAGACTCTTTTGGGTATTATTTATGATAGGCTTATCTACTTATTTGGTCCTTACAAAATTGGCTCAGTTTCAATTTCATCCTTATTAAATTTTTCGTTTCAATTTTACCCTTACAGATTCTACCCGATTTCAATGTTACCCTTCCCATTAAATTTGGATGGAAAATGCCTGTGTGGCAAACGGTTTTGGTGCCTGGGGGACTTATTTTACACATCATCCTCCACGTCAACAGCAGCCAAAAAAAAAAAATCCCATTTGCACCTCCCATCTCTCCCCCAAATCGGATGCCCCAAACACCATTGACAACCACCATTGACACCGGCGACCACCACCGACGCCACCCCTGTCACCAGACCACCCTTCTTTCTCTGCATCTCTCTCTCTCTCTAAAATTGAATCTTCTTGTAGGTTCCACCTAAATCAAAATCCCCACAGAAATGAAATCAGAATCATACCAGGAAAGCACTCTAATCATCGAATCCCTCACTCACTGATTTTGGGGAAAATTATTGGGTAATCCCGGACTACCAACTCACCCAACCCATGTGGTACTCCCCAACAATCAGAGGTTGCCATCTCAACTTAATGGCAGTGAGCTGTACATCATCCATGGCCGAACTTCGAAGCTGTACACTGCTTTTGTCAAATACATGGAAGGAGAAGATTTACAAAGCAACGAAGTTATTGTTCCTAGGTTACAAAGATCTGCATCATCCCGTTGTGTATGCTGGCTCTGAATCAAAAGAGCACAAAGTGTAGAAACTTTATATGTTGACCTAATTACATCTATAAATGCAAAATTATGAAACAAGCAACCTGAAATTAGGTGTTCTTCATAGATTCTGAAATCATTCAAATAACCCATACAGGCACGTTACAAAGAAAGGCTGAAGCCCTAATTTCCACTAGTTCAGAATTTTTTTGGAAAAAAAAGAGTTTTTTTTTGGAAACATCCCTCAAACTATCCACCATGTTTTTACTTAGTCCTCAAACTATCAAAATGGTTTACTTAGTCCTCCAACTATTGACTTGCATTTTATGTTGTCCTTCTTGCCAACTTCTGTTAAGTTTCAAACGGGAAAAAAACATGTGGGCAGCATATTCCACACCTCAAAGGGCAGAAATGCCATTCCACACCAATCCACCAATCTGGCGCCAAACTCTAATCTGGGTTCCCTCCATTTTGCCTTAAATATACATACAGACAGTCAAGGAAAAAACAGAGTACACCACCAGTGAACTTACATCCATCCCTTGACCTCTATCCCCCCCACCCATGCTTTCCACATATTTTTCCTCTTCAAGCACTCTAAATGAGTACCCTATTAGCATGAAACAGATTGAAAGCAGATTGAAGACAATATAATACACTAAATTGCAGCAGGTTAAACTGCTATTAGATTCAGGAAAAATTTAGTAGGTTTAAATACAAATTCAATGCACAGAATAGACAAAACTGCAGCAGGTCTAAATCGCATCTAAACTGGAAAAGGAAAGTGCAGCAATCAAACTTATAGCATGCCAAACCAAGCAGATTCAATACAAATTCAGAGCATTGAAACTAAAACTGCAAGTTAACTAAAGAACTGCAAATTGAATACAGATTCAGAGCATTCAAGACACAAAACCATGTCTAGGTCCAGCATTCAATACAGATTCATCTACTGCATTTAGTTACAAAAAGCACAGAAGTGCGTAACTGCCATTAGTTACCAAAAAATAGACCACATTATGGTTTTGCTATTAGTTACAAAAAAAAGATATTCAAATGACTCAGATTCATTGCGCACTGTTGGTGACTCTTTCCCTTCCTCTTCCTCTTCCTCTTGCTCTTCCCCTTCCTCTTGTGTTGGTGTTGGTGTTGGTGTTGGTGTTGTGGACTGGAGTGGGGTTTGTAGATCCACTTGGGAGGGAATCCACAGGGGCTTTACATGTCCTGGTGTTGTGGCCTTGTGTCCCACATCTTCTACAAGTCATTTTTACCCCAATTTTACCCAGCTTGTATTGGTTCTTTGGAGGTTCATCAGGTTCCCTTCTTCTTGCTTTTTTGGGCCTCCCAGGTTGCCTAGTGAACTCTGCAGGTTCAATTGGAGGTTTACCTGACTTCTCCCACATATCAGAACCATTCATAGGATGCATTATGTAGTTGTAAGAAGCCAGGAAACTATACTTATGGTATAATGCACTCACATAATCCTTTGGTTGTCCACCTTCTCAAGCTATGACCGTTGCAGCATGCTCACATGGAATTCCGGTGAGGTCCCATCTTCTACAAGAGCAAGTTTGTGCTTCTAGATTCACTGTGTACTGACCACCATGTATGGCTCTTGCTTCAAATTCTCACCCCCCACATGGTACTATGATAAAGTCACCATACTTAATCTTCTCTATCTTTTTATGTATCTTAGGACCCAAGTCATCTACCCATTTAGTTGCAAATTCCCTCTTCTCCTCTAACCTATTCATGAAATATGTTCTAAGTCTTTCCAACATAGTAAGTATAGGTTTGTCCCTAGCACACAATATGGCCTTGTTGAATGGTTCACAAAGATTGTTAAGTAAAATGTCACACTTGGGGGTGAGAATGAAGTGTGACCTAGACCAATGACAAGGGTTCCTATCTTCGTGAGACAACCAATTAAATGCCCCTGGGTATTCTTTCTTTAGTTCTTCCATCAAGAAGTTAAACTTACCCACATAACTTGCCGTAGCTAGATTCCACATCTTATCATGCAAGACTTGTCCTGGAAATCCAGCATTTTTGAAGTTGTTGTGCAAGTGTCTGACACAATGCCTATGCTCAATTGATGGTAGCAACTCCTTAATTGCATTCTCCAATCCCTATGCCAAACAAAAGAAAGTTAGTTTATTCACTATTTATAACGACTTATAAAAAAAAAGTGAGAAAAACGAAAGACAATGACTTATTATAATAGCGTACCTTCTGCTTATCTGAAATAATAGTCCAAGTTGGCTCATTCACTATTTGTATGTCACAAATCAAATGCTGCATAAAATAAGTCATAATTTAGAAGTTGATTTTTTACGTCAAATGAAAGTTAGTAAATAGGCAAGAGATTCAAATTTAACCTTCAAAAACCAAGTCCAGGTACTTGTGTTCTCTTGCTCCACAATTGCATATGCCACAGGAAAAGTCTGATCATTTGCATCTATACCCACAGCTGTTAGTAGTTGACCAAGATTATGACCCCCTTTCAAGTGAGTTCCATCCACTCCAACAATTGGTCTACAACCCTCTACAAATCCTTTTTTCAATGCTTCCCAACAAATATAGAACCTTTGGAATACGTTGGTAGCTATTCCATCTTGGTCTGGTTTCAAGTGTATATACACAGAAGTATCAGGATTGGTTCTTTTTATCTCATGGCAGTAATCCCACAATTTAGCATATTGGTCTTCAACTCTACCTTCAATTTTCCTCAAAACCTTCTGCCTTGCCATATAGCACTGACTTCGTGATACGTTACACGTGAAATTTTCCCGAACCTTTTCCACAAGCTCTTTTGTCTTAATATTAGGACTGATCTTGATATCATCAAAGTAAATCCTAGCCAACCAACTGCTATTCATCAACTTATTATCCCAAATCCTCCCACAATTATGGTTTGGGTTGTAAGCTACAACCTTTAGTGTTTTGTTACTTGTCGCTCTATTAGTCGCAGAAATTTCCCATGTACAATCAACTTTGCCCTCTTCCTCCTTATAAACCTTGCATTTAGCCCTCACCCTTGTGGTCTCATTTTTTAAGAATCTAATTTCTCTCCCTTGCAGAATTGAATGCTGCCTAATAGCTCCAGCCAATTGGGCCCTATTCCTGAATAGCATGCCCATGCAAAAGACTGGTTCTTCTCTCCCTTTCAGTGACCTAAAAACCTGTGCTTTATTAGCTCTTTGCTCATCCTCCCATTCAGCTTCATTCAAACTAGAGAAACCATCATCTGAATTTGAAACATCTTCCTTATCCTCATACATCAGATCATCTTCAGAATCTCTCTCATCACCATTAATCACACTATTCTTACTTCCAGCCCATTCTGTGTTCACATCAATATTTTCTTCATACATCCTATCATCTTCATCACTTAAATCATAATCACTGTCAATAAAAATGTCATAATTCTCATCAGACTCTGAGTCACCATCCCCTTGCATCCCATCATCTGCCACATCTCCTAACCTCTCTATGGTATTTCCACTCTCTGGAAAGTTTCCACACTCCCAATCCCAATTAGCAACGTCCACATCTTCCAAACCACTGGAGATCACAAGGAATATCTCTACTACATTATCCTTAATATGCCTAACCATATCCATTACATGGTTATCAGTTTGCATAATAATGAAACCTCCATCTTGGACTGAACTAGGGACATTGTAGTAGAAGTCTACTACATCAGTTAACCCACATTTTTTCTCAATTTCTTTCAAATCAAGAATTGAGACCCTATCCCTATCCTCATAATCACTATAGCTTATTTGGCCACCAACATAGCATTTCCTACCCCTTTCAACAGAGAAATTTCCCCCATGGTGGACCTTTATTGAAAAGAATTTAGGGTTTATATCTGCAATACACCGACAAACAACCACAAAGCAATAAGATATTGTACTAAGGTGAAAAAGAAATATACAAAATGCATGAGGTGGGGGACCAGTAAGACCCGAAGTGGGGGACAACATACTAGAAAAAAAAAAAACAGAAAATGGGACCACTTGTGTTTTACAATCCGACAATGCATGGGAATGTGAAAAACCCCAACTTTCATTTTAAAACCTAGCTTCTCTCCTCAATCAGTGCAGAGAACTAAAAGTTGAACTCTGTTATGCTTTGTTATTCTGATGTTTTGTGTAAAATAAATTTGTGTCTGCGTTTTTTCATATTGCACAATTTGTCTCCTGTCAAAAGCACTCGAAGAAATATGTTCTTGTCCATTGCACACATGGGCATAACCGAACAGGGTATATGATTGTTCATTATCTCATGCAGTCATGCACTATCCATGTCTGTCACATAGGACAGTTTTTTTTTCCCTATTTTGTTTGGACTTTGGTTTTCTATATATATGTATGTATATATCATAAACAAACGAAAATTAAACAAAACCCATCCAGATTTTAAAAACCCTAACTTTATCGCACACCATAACAGAAAACCCAATTGGAATTGCAAACTTACAGTTTGGGGAATGCTCGTTTCCTTGCCTCAATCGATCGTCCATTGCACCCCGGCCTTAAGCCTTCATCATCAGAAAATTCTGGGTTTGTGCGTGTAAGAATCGTGTATGGAGTGATGAGTCATATAGATGCAGAGTATATGAGAGAGAGAGAGAGAGAGAGAGAGAGAGCGATGAGGGTTTTGTGCGTGGAATCAGAGCATATGAGAGAGAGAGAGCGCGATGGGGATTTTGGGCGTTTTTTTTTTATCCGTGGGGATTTTGTGCGTGGAATGGCATTTTTGCCCTTTCAGTTGTGGGGATTGGGGCATGTGCGGCCCACGTGAGTTTTTTTCCGTTTGGAACTTAACAGAAGTTCGCAAAAAGGACAACATGGAATGCAAGCCAATAGTTGGAGGACTAAGTAAACCATTTTGATAGTTTGAGGACTAAGTAAAAATATGGTGGATAGTTTGAGGGATGTTTCCAAAAAAAACTCGAAAAAAAATAACAGAGAAACCCTCGTTTTTTGGTAAGTCCAAGAAACCCTTGTTTAAGGAGAGTCATCTCCTTCAACCACATCTGGTTGCCTGTGCCTCATTCGCCTAGTATTGTAGCTGTTTCTTTGACAAAAACGACCCATATTCCGGCGTTCCTCGATCGGCGACGGAGTCATCTCCATCGACCAAATCTGGTCGTCATCATCCACCCGGATCAATGTAGTTGATGACGCCATGACGGTAGCAACTTCGTGAATCGTGAAAGAGAATGAGGAGACGAGAGGAGACTCGGTGGTTGTCAATGGTGTTTGTGGCGTCCGATTTGGGGAGAGAGAAATGGGTGTTGCAGAGGGGGAGAGATGGGAGGTGCAAAGGGTTTTTTTTTCTTGGCTGCTGCTAACGTGGAGGATGATGTGTAAAATATTAAGTCCCCCAAGCACCAAAACCGTTTGCCACACATGCATTTTCCATCCAAATTTAACGGGAAGGGTAACATTGAACTTGGGTAGAATCTGTAAGGGTAAAATTGAAACGAAAAATTTAACAAGGACGAAATTGAAACCGAGCAAATTTTGTAAGGACCAAATAAGTAGATAAGCCTTTATGATATGTGAGAGACTTTTATTTAAAAAGGATTGTTTATTTATGTTGAAAATCGAGGGCGTGACACGAGCGGCCCATTCGGCCGCTCATCTCGGCACCGACGAGCGAGATCTTATCCGAGTGCATTAAAATCTGAACCGTCTGTTGCTCGAATCTTAATCTGAGCCAGCCATCAATATATAATAACTAGAAATTGCCCGTGCCTGAAGGCACGGCTCGAAATCGGTATTCAATTTATATCCAATTTTGAAGGCCAAGGCCCCATTCGTAAAATTCTAACTACGCAAAAAACAGAAAACAATAGCTCAAGGATATCCACCAGTTAAACTTACAAACTAACAAATTAATAGTTGTAGCGCCCGTACCTGAAGGCATTTATCGCAAGCCATTTAAATTTAAATTCACAACCAGTTCGACCATACTACAAACTACAGATCACAACTGACAAAACTCAACTGTAATCACAAAATCCACTTTATGTGCTTAAAAAAAATCAAGCTTCAGAATGTAAGAATACAAAACCAGTAATTAAACTTAATGATAATATAGCAACATCTAGCTTTTATTCATCAAGTTTTCTAAAATCAAGAAGAAAAGACAAAATATAATCAGCCCTTCAATTGAATATAAAAATGTAATTCCACTTCTACTAAATCATTGATAACAAAGTTGTGAACTTTCTAAGCTTCAAGCTCCAACCAACTCGATATCAATTACTGGTTAGCCAATGCAACCTGTCCAAAAAAAAAAAAAAACCAAGATGGCGCTTCAGTTCATATTCCATTTCAATCATCTAGCAAGAAATTTTAATATCATACAACTTGTCAAAAAAAGAAGTAAATAACGGCAAACCATGACATGCTGATTTTTACGCGGTTCTCCCTAAATAGAGACCGCAGTTCGATTCAAAATCATCCACTATAAAAATATAATTCTACTTCTACTGAATCATCGCCTGTGCCTTCATCCACTATAAAAATATAATTCCACTTCTACTGAATCATTTCCCGTGCCTGAAGGCACGGATCAAAGAATTTGTTATTCATTATGATTTCGAGTGACCTTAGCTAGGTGTGAGCAAACTGATTGTGCCTAAAGACACATACCAATACAATTTTATCACCAAACAAAAAAAAAAAAACAATTACTTGTATGCTATTGACAAACTCATCTTTGTCCAAAAAATAATGTGATTGTATGCGACCGACATAGTATAAAACAACAACCATTACAAAACCAAACTTAAAGCAAATGAAATAAAAAAACACATGAAAAGCCAAACTCAATTCTTACCTTAGTCATCGATCTCGTCTATTCGTCCGAACACTATTGTAGTACGATCATTTCTTTTGTAGATGTACTTGTGAATATACTTAACACATCTCATTCTAGCAAAAACTTCCACATTGATTTGGGAATTGAATAGTCTAGCAAGATATGCAATGTAAGGGACCACATCCTTGTTATTAGCTGTTTGACCCCTCACAAAGTACACCTAAAGAGTATAATGCTATTTAAGCTTTATACAAAAAAAACAACAACAACGAAAGAATGCAAATAAAAATGTATACATAATTACGGATTAAGCATGGAATTGAGTAAGTTGCTCTTACAGTTTTCTCGAAGTCCCCGTTGAGCTGCATAAGAAAATAAAGAATTCAATGAAAGATATATGAAACAAATACTAATTTGATAACCTATGACCAAAGAATAAAAGGAAATAGATCAACTCACATGGTCATAGATGGTTAGATTGTGCATAATTAGATGTCTGATAGAGTTATCTGAAATCTAAAACGGATCAAAATTTAATTGAGTCTTTCAATGACTTTGTTGCATCGTTAACAAAAAATTAAATAGGAATAAAAATAATGGGAGAAGAACAAAAGCAGCCTCTAAATAATGTTGAGAATATGATACCACCTGGAGTGCAAATGTTTCTTCTTCAGCATTTTCTTTTCTTTTACTTGTGAAGCATGTAGTTTCCTTTCCCTTAATAATTTCCTTTCCCTTTGCATTTGCCTAAGTACAAATTATGAGATTAAGTAAATAACAATATTTGGAAGAGAATTGAAAAATGAAAGAAATTTTCCTCGAAAAAATTCTTTCTTATCACAAAAATCTAAACCTTCGTACAAAAAATTGAAAAAATGAAAGAATTTTTCCCAGAAAAAACTTAACATTTGTACAAAAAACTAAAAAATGAAAGAATTCAAAGAAGAATATATATAGTTGATCTTACAGTTTTCTTCAAGTCAGGATCGAGCTGCATAAGAAAATGAAGAATTAAATGAATTGGAGTACATTTCAAACAAATCTTACTTCGATAACCTATGACCATGGTATAAAATGAAACGGATTGACTCACATGCCCATAGATGATCAATTTTTCCATGTCTAAAAGTCAAGTTATCTTAAACAAATCCACATCAAAATATATTTACATCCATCAAGATTTAAATGAAATCCATCATCATCTCAATTCCAATTTATTTAACCACTAATCAACCATTTAAAAGCCCAATAACATGAATTTAAAAAAATCCGTGCTTGGAAAGTCCAATATTCCAATCTTTTTCTGGTAAAAAGATTTGATTCATGTTTGGTTTCCGAAAAATTACAGTACTTAAAGAAAATTGTTATGCATTCTCAAATTTTCGATTACACTTACCATGTACTCATTGAATTTAAATTATTTGACGTAATTTGAAGTGCCGTAGGCACGGATAATTTGCTAATAGAAAAGAGCAAAACCAAATGTTAGGGGGCGGGGTAGACAAAGTTTATAAAAACATAGTCTCAAAATAAGTGACTAAGAAAAGACAGAGTTTATTTTTTTGGAAGAGAGAGGATGAAAAGAGAAATGGTGGAGAAGAAAATGCAAATGATTGATCTGGAAAGAAAAGTTACGTACGCACCCCTATTTAAACCGAGCGTAAGTAATTGATCTGGAAAGAAAACCCCAACACCGTCGCGAACTGGGAAAAAAAGAGAGAACAAATCGTGGATGGAGAACGGAAAAAAAAGGAACAAAAGATCAATACCTGTGGAGAGAGAACCGGAAGGAAAACGATTAGGGAGAGAGAAAGAAATTCATTACCAAGAACAGAAAATGAGAATCAACGTCAATTGTATTTTCCATTATAGCATGGCAATCATTTTACCCGATTTGTAACTTGTCTTGATAATGCCCAATCAACGGCAAAATTCTTCCCGTATAAAACAGAGAAATTATATATGTTCACGCAATCAAGTCTAAATAGTCCATAAATGAATATAAATCTTCCCCCTGTTATTTAGGCACGTTTAGTATAGTAGTAAGCATCATTTCCAAATATACCTCTAACCCTACTACCCGTAGATCTCAGCCGTTGAAAAAATGTGTACCGATCCTATGGTCTAAAATATAGGAGAAAATATAGGGGATTTGAAAACTTCCCTGTCATATTATATAGACTAGCGAATGCCCGTGCCTAAAGGCACGGCGCAACACATTTTGAAGACAACTAAAACTATTGGTCGAACAATGAGCAAAAGGAGGATCAAACTAAACTTTGGTATATGTGCAGGACAAATCGAGGTGCAAATAATATTCAAGTTTTACACAAATTTTCAAAATCCATAAATCCCCCAACACACGTAATAAAAATTAAATATTGTCAAACCAAATATATTTTTGTAAAACTTAACCTAACAAATAAAATGTCATTATGATATTTTCAATGTCTTAACAAAACTCTTATCACGACGACCCCATTGTCTCTTTGCTAGTCCTCGACTTTCCTACATAAATAAGAGTAAGAATTATTAAATTCATCGCAAATAAATATGAACTGGCAATAAAATCAAAAAGACAACTTATCACCCCTACAATAATTTTTAATTGTTTATTACCTTTGAAAATGTGCCAACACTCTTCCGACCAATCAACTTTTAATACAAAAGTCACCACAGGGGCACAATGGTCAAGGCATACAAATTTTGGAGCAAGAATAATAAACACGTATGGGCATTCATAAAATTGAGAAATATAGTCTTTGAGCATTTGCACCCCATTATCCTGGCACAACATCACAAATAAAGGTATTACTATATTATTTTAGCTAGTGCAATTCTAGCTCCATTAGCAATTTCAAATTCAAACCTGTAACAACCCTAATTTTGGCCCTAAATTTTTCAAATAAAAACTCGTATTGTTACCCTAAAATTTTATTAGTTAACTAAATTATAAGTATTTTTATTCAGAAATTATCTCTTTAAAAAAAAAAATTAGCTAGTCATATATCTTATTTCTATCGTAGTGGGCTTTTTTGCTAAATTGGTAGTAATTTTGTATTTGTGAGATCGCTGGATTTCTGCAAGGGTTGCAGTGCTTTTGGGGCTGTATTCATGGCTAGTGAAAGCTACCCACAATCATAAAGATAGTGTTAATTAAAAAAACAAAGTATTATGTGTAAACCTGATTGAAGTGGGAATCAAGACTATTATGAGTTGGGTTTTTGCCACTTATACTGAGAATCAAAATTCAGTCAAGTTAAACAACGTACAGGGAAAACATTAAGGAGAGGTTTCCGATACAGTTAAGGCCCCATTCTGCACGCCAATGCCACAACGTGAGTGTGTCTAGTGCATGCTCATACTTGAAGGCATGGCTCGAACGCACAAATTTTAAGAGGTAGAGAGGAAGAGCGAGAGAGAGGGAGAGAGAGAGAGAGAGAGAGAGAGAGAGAGAGAGAGAGAGAGAGAGAGAGAGGAAATAAAACCTAGTAATTTTCCCAACTCAACTACTATTCAATGGCATGAATATCTTTGCTTGAGTTTGTGGTTTGAAGAAGGAAAATGGTTAATCTGTGTGTGCTGGAGAAGAAGGGAACTCGTATATTTGGGAAGATATTTTTGGGAAACGTAAATCATGCTATTAGATTGGAAATCATGGGATTTAGATTAAGAGTCCTATTATGATTAGGGAATGAAATTAACTGATTAGTGATAGTGATTGAAGAAATTGTGATCTGGTGGGGTTTCAAAATAAAGTCCTATAAGATTAGGAAAATAAGGAAACTGAATTAGTTTGAAATTAAGATTTTTGATTTACCAGTTTGATTTTAAGGGTTTAAATGATATACTTATTCAGGTTTAAACCATCCATTTTTGAATGATATACTTTACTCACGAAACCATCCATTTTTGGTTTGCTCCATTTATTCCGATATTTAACAGGCAGATTTTATAGGTTCAGATTTCCATTCTCTAGATGGGGCAGATTTTGTAGACTTTTATTTTCTCATTTCCTGAATCTATCATAATTATTTTGGAAAGGATAACTACATGCATTTCTAACTATAACTTTACAATGAATATTGCAAGAGGTTTCAAATTTTAAACAAAAGGAATGAGGACTGTCAGATTGAATTAAGAATCCCAAACTTCTATTTTGTAGAATCCCAAACTTCCATTTTGAAAGAGAACCGGAAAGAAAATGATTAGGAAGAAAGAGAGAAATTTGTTCACCCAAAATTTGACTTAACCAAAAATTTGTTCAAAATTCATTATTTTGAACAAATTATTAATCATTACCAAAATTCGTTCAACCAAAAGGCAAATAAATCTTTACTGAAATTTGTAGTCCACCCAAAGGCAAATAAATCATTACCAAAATTTGTTCACTCAATCAACGGCCGGCATTATAGCATGTGATTATATTATCTTACCCGATTTATAGCATGTCATTGTATTTTCGAATAGCATGTCATTATATTCCCCAATCAATGCCACTCAACGGCAATTTTGGAAGAATCATTACCAAAAATCCCATAGATCTCAACTACAATTTTCCACTCAACGGCAATTTTATAAATCAATCTTTGTATGACTGAAATTAAAGTCCATCCTTTCCAAATATATTGTTAGCCCTACCACCCATAGATCTCAGCCATAGAAAAAATGTGTACCGATCCTAAGGTCCAAAATATAGGAGGGAATTTAGGGATTCAAAAACTTCCCTGTCATATTATATAGATATGAGTAAAAGCAACAAGGGTGTTGATCGTAGATTGTACTGTACTAATTTTGTTGGATCATTTGTATTTGTTTTGCTTTCTTAATGGTCGCCATCTACCAAAACTTTGAAAACTTAAAAATTTAATAAATGGGACATGATTGAGCGTTTTTTTTTTGAGAGATAGGACATGATTGATGTTATTTTGCTTTACAAACGGTTGCTATGTACCAAAACTTCTTTGTAACAATGAAATCGAAATAACTTTTGAGAACGGGGAATCAACTTTTGTTTGGTAATGACTATACTAGATAGATTATTGTGCATATCGGTCAGTGAGTATCTGCAATATTATACTCTACCGCACCAATATATCGAGATCAAAACTAATATCATATGCATGCTACGGGCACTAAAAAGTGTATTTAGCTCCACAAAGCCGCTATGAATATTTGAACTCAATTGTTTTTTTTGGGTATTTGAACTCAATTATTAAGCAAGTAACAAGTACTTATCCTTCAACCAAAAACGTTTTAGCATTTACTAACATTTCTCATTATACAGAATTGACAACTCGCTCCCAACTAAACACAGGGTGTATTTGTAGAGGAGTCCAACTATAGGTTTAACGTACACCAGATTGCATGGATTTATTATGGGATTTCATACTAATGATCTAAGCCGTTTGATTCGTTTAAAACATTATGTTGTGAGTCCCTGCAAAAAATCAGCTTATTCGAATATGGGTAAGGACTTGACCGATTTTCTTCACTGAATGTGCACGAGGAAAAATTAAATGAATCGCTGAAGCCCTTACAGATATCTGAATGAACTGATCTTTTACATGAACTAAATAAATTGAACGTCTCCGATCAGTTATGAGATCCCGAGATGAATTCCACACAATTCAATGTATATTTGGTGCAACCCTCCAAGCCATTTCCCAAGGTGGGTTGTACAGAAGATGGCAGAACCGGTTGATAGAGCTGTACTCCAAATTGGACAAAGAAGATGGGTGGGTTGGGCCGTGTTTGGTGCCCTTTATTTGATGTCATAATACGATATCATGCCCAACTAACCAGACAATGACACTCAAGCAGCATTTTCTATTTTTTTGTCACTGCCACTTATTATTACTAGTATATGGATAAGATTGGGATATAATTTTTATTTAAGTCTTTTCTAAGTAGGTATATCCATGGTCCTTGACCATATAAGAATATGGAACTCTCAAATCGAATTTGAAAATTTTGGTCCAATTTTTCCAATCAAGCCCCTTCAATACGTACACGTAGTTTATTTTGCGATGGCACTTTCGACTTTGCCCTGCTACAGTAGTGTACTGTATTCTCCATTTGCAGTTTACTTTACTAGGTTTTCTGACTTTCCACAAATTCCGTCAATGTCCTATATTTTGTTCTTTGTTTTGTTTGATCCACATAACTTCGAGGGGGTACCATTGGGTTTCTGACCTCCATTATTGTTTTGATTGGTACATTACTGTGACGACTTTAAGAGGTGTAGAAAAAAAGGCATCATCATTTATTCCATTGAATGTCTGCTTCTACTGTTTGATGAGGTGTTTTGTCCTGACAGTTCCAAAAGGATACCCACGGGTTTTTACCTCCATTATTGTTTGGATTGGAAAATGCATTACTATCATTTATTCCATTGGTTGACTACTGTTTGATAAAGAGTTTTGTCCAGATAGTTTCAAAAGGGCATCCATGGGTTCTTACCTCTATTATTGTTCTGTTTGGCACAAGGCCCCGTCTGGATAGTACCTAGCTACCCGCTCTGCATGCATTGGTTGGCTATATACAACATTAAAAATAAATAATCACCATGATTATACCTAATGAATTATCGGATACTACGATGCGAATATAAGCTGTTCTTTCTCCAGAGGTTTAAGGTTCCGTTCAGTTGCCAGGAATGTTGTACCGGAAAGTTATTCTCAGGAAAAGTTAAGTCAAGTGAAGTAAATGAAAAAGAAATCTATTTTCTTGTGAGTGTTCATTTGACAGTTTTTAATTTTTGGCAGAAAAACTAAAGTTTAGTGGTTCATTTGCCAGGAAAAGACACTTATGAGAAACTTCTTTATTTTTATTCCCATGGCTAATTTTAAATAAAAGTAACTTTGAGAGCTAAATAACAGTCTATATATCATATTTCAAAAGTTAACACATACGGAAAATGTATTTTATCTAATGCAAAGCCTTAAAATGGAATGAAAAAATCGACTTGCAATTCCCTATTCAATTTGCTATATATATTCTGAATGGTCATGCAAATCCCCCATTTAAATTTGCTATATTCTAAATGGTCATGCAAATCCCCCATTTAAATTGACATTCTCTGATAATCAACCGTACAAATAAGATTTAAAAAATAAGTAGATGATAACTAAATAAATAAATATTAAACAACCGTGCTTGATTAGTTGCCGATGCAAAAACTCACTGAAAATTAGTTAGTACAAAACAAAATTGAAGACTAATGACAAGATAAATAAATACTTCCAAAAAAAATAAACTACCAATCTTTTTCCACAACAATTATCTCAGAAAGCACCATAGTAGTTGAAATTGTTGTTACTCATGTAAATCTCAAAGTGTCTTTCTAAGAACCTAATTTGTATTTTTTTGCTATTGGCGTCATTTACTTTTTTTCTTACCCGCCAATTATTTTGGCCCCACAATGGATAAAACTTTTCCCGTGACGCAAAATCCTATGCTTTTGGCCGGATCACTTTTGCAGGAAAGTAAATCTTGCAGGAAAACTTAAAAACATGTTTCCCACTACTTTCCTGCCAACTGAACACTACAAAAGTTATGGGAAAGTTGATTTTCTCATCATTTCCTGTACTTTCCTGGCAACTGAACGGGGCCTAAAAGAGTGAGTGAAAAGTACGCAGAATATGTAAAAAATGAGTCTCTTCTTTTTACCTTATATAGGCTGTTGGAACTTTGGTGTGTATTTGTAAAATATTGTGTTTTTCTCTAGTCCCACATTGCTTAGTCACAAAATTTCTATCTACTTTAAATGACTTTTGCACACAAGTGGGTTTGTGAATGAGGACCCAAGGAGAGGTCTCGCGTGCTCAAGAAAATGGGCGGCAATTTGGAAAACTGATTCGGAAACTAGTTAACCGGGTGCGCGTCATGAGTTATTCGCGCGCAAGGGGGCCGGGGTGCAAATCCGGGATTTGAGCCTTGCGCACGTACTATGGTTAAGCCCACTGCATGTTTTGCTAAAATTCTGAAGCATTTTGGTTACAGAATTTTTCAGTCAATCAAATCTTTTTCAAATGGAAAGTAAGTTCTTGCTGATTAAGAAAACGTGTGCTAAATCAAAGCAACTGATTTGATTTGATTTTTCGTTTCCAAAAACAAGCCTAGCGCTCCCTCCTCCATCTATAAATTAAGCATTTTAGAATTGGTTTCAACACAGAAAAAACAACTCTCTCTTCCACCCCTAAAAATGTTTTCTGAGTTCGAGCAATAGGTCGATTGTGTGTTTTGTTTTCGGTTTTCTTCTGTGCAGAGAAGGCCGAGCAGAGGAGGTGAATTCTGGGTTGTTTTATCCTGGGGACGGCGTGGTACTCAACGAACTGCTTGCACAATCTGGGTAGAGCCGCGAAACGTCTTAAAGAAAGCGACCTAGTCCGTGACTCAACCCAGCCGTCGTTCTTCAATTTGGTATTCTGTATTTCAGTAGCAGATTTCGAGGTAATCCGTTCTTGTTTTACAGCAGTTATTCCAACATAGGCATCTCTGTACCTACAATGGTCACCTTTTAAGTTTGTATTTGAGTGCTAGTGTTAGGGTGGGTTGGGGGGAGGGGGGAAGGTTGCATGCATGTGAATGGGTTGGAAAAAGGTAAGCCTTACACTTGTCATTAGGGCTGTTAATCGAAACCGGAAAATCGATCGAAACCGGAAAAACCGGACCGGACCGGATTTTTTAAACCGGTTGAATAATTTCGATCCGGTTCCGGTTTATGAAATTTTATAAACCGTAAAAATAATTTCGATCCGGTTTATGTGTTTTAGAAACCGGTCGAAACCGGACCGGTTATATATATGTATATTGGTCTAATAAATATATTTATTATATAAAATCAACCATATATATATATATAAACTGTTTTTATGGGCTTAATTATATTTTTATGAGTTTTTTTTTAATGTATTCGGTTCAAAATTGATCCTTTTTTGTTGGGCCCAAAAAAAGGGGTTGAATTATGAATTTTTGGTTGATATTTTGTGGATTGAATTGTGGATTTTTTGATGTGTTAAGCCCAAAATATGTCCCATGAATGAAAACCGGATAAACCGGACCGAAACCGGTTGAGCCGATAGAAACCGGACCGGATTATCTCAACCGGTTCCGATTTCTAAAAATCTCAAACCGGATAACCGGTTTCGACCGAAAAATATGCCGAAACCGGTCGAAACCGGACCGGTATCACCCCTACTTGTCATGAATAATTTAAATGTTAAAACGTGATATACTCATAAATATTATGTTTGATTAATCGGAACAGAAGCCCACACCAAAGATCATTTTATCAAATGATGGCGGAGGGACATTTAATAAAATGGTGGGTAAAACAACACTTTGATACCACATAGAAACCATAATCCATCTCAGAATCAATTGGTAGTGAGTGGGCAGGTCCCAAATGTTATTAAGTAATCACTCAATCCACTCTCAAGCAACGTAGGACTTTTATATCTTAACGGATTGAAGGTGCAAATAATATCGGATAAAAAAAAAAGGTGCAAATAATATATTTTCAAATTAATTTAATAATTCAGATGTATATTTAAGATGTAGTAAATAAATTGCAGGAAAATCTACCTAATATACAATTTCAAATAGTTCGCTTATCTATTAAGAAAATGTTAAAATCTCTACAATCTTAAAAACGTAATAACACATTTACTTTGAAAAACAATATATCGTAGATAAATATTGCTTTGATCCAGCATAAATTCTATTAATGCAAACTTTTGTTTTTTTAAGCCTAGTGGTTAATTGAATGGGTATCAATTTGATTGTCGTGAGTTTTAACTAAAATTATTAGTTCATAATACGAAAAATAGTAAGCTAACTGGTGCAAATTATTATAGATTCCCATTGATAGTTCAAGCTCCGCCTGACGGCTAACCACAACAAAATACCATTTTATCATTAAATAAATTGATCTTATGTAATCTTTGATTATTTAAAAATTGAACTACACAAAATAATACTGTTCGTAAAAACTACCTCCAATCCCCGTTTTATCTCATAGGGTTCCATCTTCCCATATAATACTCCCTATTATTTTATCTCCTCATAATTAATATCTCCAATCTTTATATCGCATCAAACAGACCCTTAAACTCTCAACTTGTAAAAATTTAGCCCTTTAGATATATTGACCTTATTCAAACTGGTTGTTTTACCCACCATTTTATTAAATGTCTCTCCACCATCATTTGATAAAATGATCTTTGGTGTGGGCTTCTGTTCCGATTAATCAAACATAATATTTATGAGTATATCACGTTTTAACATTTAAATTATTCATGACAAGCGTAAGACTTACCTTTTCCAACCCATTCACATGCATGCAACCTTCGCCCCCCCCCCCCCCCCCCCCCCCCAAACACTAGCACTCAAATACAAATTTAAAAGGTGACCATGGTAGGTACAGAGATGCCTATATAAGGTAAAAAGAAGAGACTCCTTTTTTATATATCCTGCGTACTTTTCACTCACTCTTTTAAACCTTTGGTGAAAGAACAGCTTATATTCGCATCGTAGTATCCGATAATCCATTAGGTATAATCATGGTGATTATTTATTTTTAATGTTGTACTCCGTATACCTTATTTTTTGTACACTATTAAACAAAAACTACTGGTTTCGTTTGTTTGTATCATTTATGCTAATAAATGTGAAAAGATGTTGTCCCCGAAAAGAGGATGAGGCTCACTCCATCCGAATTCAAGCCCTGATTGGGATAGTATACATTATTGTTACTTTTTTTTGGGTGTGTTCGGTGATATATATCTCCTTATATATGATTCTTGCTTTCATTTTTATCAATTTTTTAGCATACATTATTGTTTTGTCTTTGATCAAATTTTTTTAGTATTTGTAAGTATAACAGTAAATTTTTGTGTATTCAAAAAAGTAAAAAAATTATGATCAAAATTCATAATTTTTTGAATAAATATGAAATTATTTGTCAGGCCTGCTTTGACTATACCACCGAACACACCCAAAAAAACCCATGCATAAATCCTTACAAATATGTAGGGTTGTCAAATGGTGGATTTGGGCTAAAATTGGGCAAGTTGTACGTGGGTTGGGTCTTTAATGGGTCATTGACCCATTTAGAATCCATTAGTTATGAGCCAAAATATCCATATCCAACCCAACCTATTTCTTTAAAATCAAACTCAATCCGCCCATTAAACCAATTAGATATGGTCTTCTCTTTTATTTTCGCCACAAACTTTAGAATTTTTTTTTTTTATCCTAATAACTTCTGATTCATGTTTTCTTTTTCCTCTTCTCACAAAATTCCGGGCTTTTTAGGTTACTATACTGGTTTATTGGGGTCTCCTTTTCTTCATAGTAAGGAGGCTTTTTCAGTTCTAAGGCTTGCTGTTCCTCAGAGACTCCTAAGCTCTCAGAAATTGACCCTCTCTAGTAAGGTTTCTGGTGATGAAATTAAGCAAGCTATGTGGTCCATTAGGGGAGATAAAAGTCTTGGTCCTGATGGGTATAGTTCTGCCTTCTTTCATTCTAATTGGGATGTTGTTGGGAGTGATGTTATTCAGGCTGTCCAACTATTTTTTGAGACTGGTTTTCTACCTAGACAATGGAATTGTACAGCCTTGACTTTGGTTCCTAAAGTTACCTCTCCAGCCTCTATCAAAGATTACAGACCAATTGCATGTTGTAATGTGGTGTATAAGTGTGTTACTAAGGTGCTTGCTAATCGTTTGCAACAATCTCTTCCTTCTATTATTAGTCCTTGTCAGTCTGCATTCATTAAAGGCCGCTCTATTATGGATAATATCTTACTTATGCAAGAGATTGTTAAGAACTATCACAAGGATGGTGGCAAACCTAGGTGTGCCATTAAAATGGATTTAATGAAAGCATACGATTCTGTGCATTGGGATTTTGTTCTGGATATGATGAGGGTTCTTGATTTTCATGCTCAGTTTATCAAATGGGTACAAGTCTGTATCACTTCTCCAATGTTTTCTGTGGTTATTAATGGTGAACTGAAGGGGTTTTTCCCAGGTCAAAGGGGGTTGAGGCAAGGGGATCCATTGTCCCCTTACCTTTTTCTTCTTGTAATGGAAGGTTTCACAGCTTTGTTACAGTACAAGATTGGCCAATCTTCTGGTTTTCTTTATCATCCAAAGTGTAAAGCCCTTAACATCACTCACCTTATCTTTGCGGATGATCTTTTTGTGCTTTGTGGAGCTGGGGAGATTTCTTTCCAAGTGATTGCTGATGTTTTATCTGATTTCTATCATTTCTCTGGTCTCCAACCTAACATGCAGAAGAGCTCTATTTTCTTTGCTGCTACTAGTATTGAATCTAAAGGAGGGTTGACAGCTATCCTTCCTATTTCAGAGGGCTCTCTTCCAGTCAGATATTTAGGAGTGCCCTTATTGTCTACAAGATTAAGAGCTATGGATTGTGCCCAGCTGAAGGAAAAAATTCTTGGTAGAATCCAGTCATGGTCCAACAAAACTCTTACTTATGGCGGCAGGTTACAACTTATCAATTCTGTCCTTTTCAGCATTCAAATTTATTGGTCTTCAATTTTTATTATGCCTCAGCGAGTATTGCGTGATATTGAATGCTTGCTTAGATCATTTCTGTGGTCTGGTTCTGATCTCCGTCATTCAGGGGCTAAAGTTGCATGGCATTCCATTTGTGCTCCTAAAAATGAGGGAGGGTTGGGTCTTCGATTGCTTAAAGATTGGAACAAAGCCTCCATGATAAGGCATTTGTGGTCAATTTGTCTTAAAGCGGATACCCTTTGGATCAAATGGGTGCATACTTGTATCTTAAAAGGACAGAGTTTTTGGAGGGTTAAGGTTCCTAATGATGCTTCCTGGACTATTAGGAAACTTCTTAATCTAAGAGACACTGTTCGGCCTTGGATTAAGTATATTGTAGGGGATGGTAAGTCTACCTTTCTATGGGTGGACAATTGGCATACGTTGGGGCCTCTTTACAAAAAATTTGAGGAGTATGTGGGTTTTACCATTGGTAGAGCTGCGACTGCTAAGGTAGCTTCTATCATTCAAAATGGAGTTTGGGTTTGGCCTAACCCAAGATGTGCTATCACTAGGCAGATTGTTGCTAGTACTGAACTTTCTCTAATGCCCAACCCTCTTGTTCCTGATTCTGTGAGATGGTTGCTTCATAAATCTGGGGTGTATACGACTAAGTCAGCTTGGCATGCTCTACGTACCAGGTATGCAGTGGTTCCTTGGTTTAAGTGTGTTTGGTTTCCAAGCCATGTCCCTCGTTGGTCTTTCATTGAATGGCTTGCAATTCTCGGAAGGTTATCTACCAAGGATAGACTGCACAGTTGGGGTTTACCAGTGGACGGGATGTGTTTGCTCTGCCAAGATGTGGAGGAGTCTCATGACCATTTGTTTTTTGAGTGCACATATTCTCAAATGGTTTGGCGGATGGTGCTTGACAAGAACAATATTCAGCGGCCCTGTTTTGGTTTGGCTAGTGAATTGGATTGGATGTACGCTCACAGATATTCTGATTCATGTTCTAATCGTGTTTATAAACTTTCCATAGCTGCTTCGATTTATTTGATTTGGAGGGAACGTAATCGAAGACAGTTTCAAGGGGTTAGTATGTCTGCTCAATCTTTGGGGAACCAGATTATTGAGGAAGTCCGAGGCCGCTTATGCTCGTGGAGGAATGTTAAGCATAGCAATACAAATCAGTTTCTTGTTACATCCTGGAACCTTAGTTCTAGGATTTTCTGTCCTTTGTAATTGTTTTTTTTTTTTTTCTGGTTTTACTTTTCCTAGTTGGATAGGTAGGCTCTGATTGTACTGAGGTTTTGACCTCTTGTTGGTCTTGGTTGGTTGCTTTATAAAAAGTTTTAACTTACCCCAAAAAAAAAATTTCCGAGCTTGATCTCTGGTTTGCATGGTGATTTACCACTTCATTAATATATCTGCTGCTCAATTTTCCTTCTCTTGGCAATCGATTGTGCTACTATTTTCTGTGAAAATTTTTAAAGGAAAAAACACACGCATAGGGCTTTATGCAAACGAACCGAGCAGCTCATGGCTTAGCTAAAGTTGATTCGTTTTGTAATTAAGTTGAGCTCGAGCTTGAGACTCGTTTGTTAAATCAACGGAACTCAACACTCAATAGCTCGACTCGTTAAGTAATTAGTCAGGCTCAAGCACTATAAAGCTTAGCTTAGCTTGTTTGCACTTCCTGTGTGCTGACGTGTGCTAAGCTTTGAAATACTTATTCGAGCTCGAGCTCGGTTCATTTCTGTAACGCCCCAATTTTCAGAAACGTTAATTAAATTTTTTTAATTGATTTAATAATTCATACAATTGATTTTAAAAAAATATCGCCAAAATTAGGGTGGTTACAGTTTCAGACATAGAAAAGAAGAGGGGGAAAAAAAAACAACTCTTAACATTCTAACATTCAGGTCTTCATCTCCAATTCATCACCTTTTGAGAGAGAGAGAGAGAGAGAGAGAGATGAGGATATGTAGGACTGACCAGCCGGATCGCATCGGGAACACCACTGTCTCCAACCTTTTCAAACTTATGGGGTAAATTATGGTCGTTCTCCTAATTTTCCTTATGGTGGGTAATGCAATGTTATGAATATCGTTCCGTACCGGCCGGTACGTACCGGTTTGGGTGGAAACCGGTACTGTAACCCCCTAATACCGTTTCGGCTCCAATACCGGACCTTACCGGACCGTACCGAAAATACCGGCCGGTACCGGCCGAGATGACATTACCGGAAATTCCGGTCGGTATTTTGCAGGCTGGAAAATGATTTTTTTTCTTTTTCTGGGTCAGTTCTGGGTTTATAAAAAACAAAAGGGGCAGCAGCAAAATTTTTTTCTTTTTCTGGGTCAGTTCTGGGTTTATAAAAAACAAAAGGGGCAGTTTTTCCAAATTGCCTTAGGCCACGGCCCATTTTCCTGAGCGCGCGAGACCTTTCCTTGGGTCCTTCTTCACAAGCCCACTAGTATGCAAAGTCATTTAAGATGGAAAAGAGTTTTGTAACTAGGCAATGTGGGACAAAAGGCAAACACATAGGTATTTTATGATGAATTGCATGGTATGTGGGATTTTTTTTAATTATAATTATATATAATTATTATATATATTGTAGTTGCGGTAAATCCGAAACGGTACCCGGTATTTGACCGGTACCGATACGTACCGTACCAGTAGGAAAACCGGTACCCTGACCGGTACGGAATTCAGAACATTGGGGTAATGTTCATGATTTATTGGGTCATTTAAGTTGACCTAATTGATGCCCAATTGAAACCTAATTAATAGATGGGTTGGGACTCATTCTAACCCAACTAATAAATGTGTTGGGTTTGATCTATTTTTCAATGGGTGGGTTTGGGTTCAATTTGCCACCCCTACAAAAAATGACGTCCCATCTCAAAAAACTTCATCTGCTACTAAGGCAGGGAATACATTAGCTAAAGAACCAACAAAGCCTACAAAAAATATAACCAAGTCTAAGAAGGAAACTTGAAGCCCTGCTACAGCAGTTTTACATATGCAGCCTTTTGGAAGAAAATGATATTACCTGCGATTATTAGTAAACGACGTGCATGGCTCAACATCTTATATTAACTTGTGTACGGTTAATGATCAAACTTACAATGCATCTTAGGTTTCTCTATTTTTCATCACACCAAATTTTGTGAAAACATACCAAATCTCTTTGTTATCAAACTATCACTTTTAATGTATGTTTTCGTGTTTAGTGTCCTCCTTACTAAAATTACGACTTTTGATGTATATATTTATGCTCTTAGATTCTTGCTTACGTTAACTACAAAATCAACGGGCATGATAATAACGTGCATAGCACGTGGGAAAAACACTAGTCAACTCTTATAAGAGAAAGACAAAAGAAAATACAAATCATTTTGTATTCTCGATAAAATGCTTAAATAAGGGCAGCTAAGTAATTTATCACATTATCCACTCATATCAACTACTACCCAAACCCACTGCAGTGCAATTGGTGTGAGGCATTGCTTTCCCAGTGGAGGCGTAGGTTCGAGCCCTGCGGGGGCGCATTTGGGATTCAAGGCTATAGACAGCCTCTGGACCGCCTATAGACTAGCCTGCGTACTTACTAACTCCTTTAATCCCGTTGATGTATACCGTATGACAAAAAAAAAAAAAAAAACTACTACCCAAACCAAGTATTAGGTAATCCCTCTTCCTTAAATAATGCCCCTTTATAACATACTAGGGGTTGCCCGTGCCTACGGCACTACCCACCCCAATTTGAAATTGCCCGTGCCTACGGCACTTGCTAGTGGCTCAAACAACAAATCAATTCATTAGTGTGTAGTTGATCCAAGTAAATACCAGGTAAAAAATTTAAACCAAGCAACAACAGCGCATCCAAACTATTGGTGTCTTGTATTAGATCTGCGAATCGTCGCACCATGCTAACGATTGACTTGTAGTAAGAGTTGACAACCAAAAAAGAAAACTCAACCAGACAACAATTTAATCTTCATTAGTTGAAACCGAATTTACAGGGTATGATGGTTCGGTGAGAAGTTGAGTGCTGTTGTACGAAGTTCTCGATTTAATCTTCATTAGTTGAAGCCGAATTTCACTTTGCCAGTCAAATCCAATGGCTACAATAGAAAATGAAAGACGTAATACTTTGTTGAAGATTCTGAATATGAGACCAAAAATGATTTGAAAGCATAAGGCGGATATGTTAATTGGGACCTTTTGCCAAACACTTGAAAGGCAATTGGAATTGATACTCATAAAAGGAAAAACTTATGGTAAAGGCATACATAAACAAAACTGTTTTGATATCTCAACAAATCACCTCTATCATGATTGGTAGTTCATGCATGTGTTGCTGCATAAGGGGTAATTCTGGCACCAATTACAACCCCTTTTTTCCAATCCTAGTTGTCACTTGACCCCTCAAAAGTACAACGACCAAACACCCAAAATTAAATAGGCACAAAAAATCTAGATCCCACGTCAAAAACCAACAATGAGAAACTTGCACTACGTTGTATACGACTTGTGGTGCAGAGCTTTCTCCGATCGGACCTCGGATGGCAAGATGGCTTGATAGGTGTATCTTGATAGGCCTGCACGAGAAACACCCGCGTTAGTGCCCAATCCCGGATCGTAGGAGTTCGGGATAGGCACTCCGACGGTCTAGTCAGAAATAGGAAAGAGGAGCTCTGGAAAAGTTTAGGGTTTAAGAGGTTTAGAATTCAATCCCCTTTTCCTGATAGGGGATCCTTCCTTTAATAGGCAATAGGAGTGTGGTGGTCAAACCACGCGTGCCGGTCACACACTCGGTGATGGGTCCGCCATTCTCGGCTCCGGATAGGCTTCCCAATCTTGGATATACTATGACCCCCATGATCCGCTCCTATAATAGGGGGAACTAGGAACTAGGAACAAGGATGGCCACTCTCGCCCGTCTCTTCCTGACTTCCTCTTCAAGTCAGGGAGCAGGAGTAGCCTGGCAGCAGTCGGTTTCGCCAATCGAGTTAGTCCGGCTACACTCGAGCTTCCGCATTATTGTATATAGGTTCGGCAGGCATCCGCCGAACTAACGGGTTTGACCCGTACCTAGTGTGGGCACACGCCCCAAAATTTTAATTTTGCTTTAAAATCGGGTGCACCCCTTTTGGAAAGCGCGGCGAAACGCTTACAATTCAGAGTCGCCACTCGGGTTTTGCGGAAAACACCCAAGGAACCGAACTTGAAAACGTTTGCTACGTTATTTGATTTTGAAAAGGCTTATAGACTGTACCGTCGTCACCTTCGATATCTGAGGTTCAGGAGCTAGGTTACGAGAGGGGAAGGGTTTTATGGCACCCCTCTTGCCCAATCCGGAGATCGGTCTATACTCGGGCATTTTGTAAAACATTTGCATTTTTTTTCTCTCATTGATCATTTTTTAGCCAATTAAGGCGGGGGAGCAGTTAAAGGGGATTAAAGCTGTGACAAGTTGCATTTATATGACAAAATGATGAATGATTTATTAAAAACAAGAATAATAGATTGAGAACAAGCACCTGTGAGCATTTTAGATAAACTGGAGCACACTTGATCCAGAATGGTGCAAGCGGGAACAAGCCTATATGCACTAGCCATGCCACTGCATACAGAAATGATCTGCGTGCGCCACTCCAGTACTGGCGTGCGCCAGTAGATCTAAGCCCACAGCTTCTGTAATCAACCCTCTGGGCTCTGGAAAGGACCAGTGCACACCCAGGACAAACCACGCAGTATATAAAACAAATATTAAGCAGTTACAGGCAAACAAAGTGGCATTAGAGCCACAAATAAATAGAACACCCCATAAACAGTGTGGGAAAATAAACAGAGGCCAAAGCCTAGTTGCCATGCAAGGGCCAGCCACTGGATCGGAGGTAACAGGCGCACGCGGGTACAGATGTACCGTACGCCAGTCGATCCCTTTTATCTAGTGCTTGGCTTTGCACTTTTTTGGGTTCTGGAGCATGACCAGAATGATCCCAAAGGCATTCCAAAGCAAATGAAGGTAGATATTGAAAGCAATAACTACACAGTTCTAAATACATAAAGCAATAAGTTGATTATTAGCATGCAATAAGGTGACAAATGTGAAAACAAAGCAGAAAGTAGTGATTAGTGATCCCCACGCCAGTGGTGCACGTACTGCCATGACTGGCGTACGGCTTCAGGGTACTGGCGTGCACCATATATCACTACACACGATCATTGAATCTCTGCCAGCATTAGGGCCATGACTGGTATAGAGAACTAGCCTTGACCCTGCTAGCCCCCCTCAGAGATCAGAACAGAAAAATAACAAAAGGTGGTATACCTTTGTTTTGAGGTTGATGATGGGTTAGAGCTTTGAACTTGAGGCTTAGTGGGCTAATGAAGAATGTGAGGGTGTTGTAATGTGTGGGAGAGTATTCCTTGCTTGCTCCTTCAAATGGTGGAAGAAGAGAGCAAGGAACTTGAGAGAAAGAAAGCTTGGGGAGTATTAATGGAAGTAACCCCTTGCAAATGAATGCAAGTGGGGTATTTATAGCCAAAGGAACAACTGAGGGGGGTGTGATCAGTTGGGGTTAAGGCTGGTTGGGTTAAGGGAGGGAGTCTCCCATGCATTAAATGCATGGGACTAGTTGAAAGGTGGTGTAGGAGAGAGGGGGGACAGCCTGCCCGCCCGAAATCATCAGGGAACTGTAGACTACGTCGGGGTGGCACAAAAGTCTCGTGCACATGGCTGAATAAAGTTGATTTGACTGGATTTGACTGGCGTACGCTATATATGTACTCGCATGTGCCACTGGAAACTGGGTCAATGGCCGATGACTGACACGTGGCAGTTTACCAGCGCACGCCAGCATAGTACCAACGTACGCAAGTGGGGTTTTGCTGAGGCTATTTGGTTCTGGCTTGAAGGGTTTGAAAATGAGCTTGGGAGGGTTTAAAAGAGGTTCGGGACACTAAAAGCTCAAACACACCAGCAATCTCGGGGTGTTCTTGACCTTACTCATCATTGGGGAATCAAAGACCGTAAGTAAACTAATCTGGACAGTCTAGAATAGGGTGTCTACACCTAGACCCATGATTCCTTCACGGGAGAATGAATCGTCTAGAACATCTGTCTCGGCGAAGGTCCGCCGAGCGCTTCACCGCCGACCCATACAATTAGCTAGTCCACGGGTTCGGCCCTCAGGCGTGACGTGGCCAACGCTTTGGTCCTCTCATCGCGCCGTGCCCGCCACAATAGCCCCTCAATTTCTTCCAACTTCAGGTAAAAGGTGGGAGGGGTTGACCAGTGGTTAAACAAAATCCTAGGCGAGCATCCCTATATGTATACGCCGGACGGATTCCACCGGGCTATCAAAAGGAAACGAGGAGACGTCTTGAACCCGGAGTAATGATGTATTAGCTGCAGAGGGGGCTGATGGGACTACTAGGGCTCAGAGATCGGATGGTTGTGGACGAACCTAGTACGACGTAGGGTGACACGTGCCGCAGAGGGGAACGCCGCGAGTACGGAACGAAGTAGGCTTTCCACGTGGCGCAGCAAGAGCGGGTGGGATTGCGTCGCATCGGTTCCAGTGCACGACCTTGGGGTTCCTCCCCCTCCCTCTTCATCCATTATATAAGAGGAGGGTCCACATGCACATCTCTTATTAAGTGGGATACACCTAATAATGGTTTGACCAAATCAAACTCTTAAGCCAACTTGGCCAATCACACCCATTGTTTTCTCTTGTGCAAACACACAAAATAATTTCATGCTCAACCAAAAAAAAACGTTAGCCAATAATAAATAAGGCAAACATAATTAACAATGAGGTATGTAAAATATGGAGGGCTATTTGGCCACTCATTCCAACAATACCGATTTCTAATATATAAGCAAAAAAAACATATTTGTCCATTACATATCATTTCAGGAGCATTTTTAAGTGAAACAGCTCTATCGTTCTCATTTTGCACAGAAAGAAACTAAGAGAGTCAGAGACCCACAAAACATTCACTATATAAAATGCTTTCCTTTCCTAAAAACAAATGCTTTCCTTTCCCTTGGGCCTCGCCCATGTTCCATAACCATAAACAGTGAGTTCCCAAAAACAACCACAAACACTGATTTCCATCCCCATATCCAATATTATCCATGTAGAGAGAAAAAGTATTTAGAGAGATTGAATTTATGGTTGAAATCCACTTTGTACAAAAGAAAAATGGGATCTAAGACTAAGCTATTTGCCTGTAAACGGGTCTAATGACTCTGATCCCAGTACAATTCCAGCTCATCGGTGGTGGTGATCGAGATTCGAGGGTTTCCTAGATTTTTCCTTGAAAGGGTGAGTTCTCCATTTTGCAAATTTTTTTTTTTTGAGAGAGAGAGAAAGAGAGAGAGAGGAAAAAGTAACTGGAAAGGTGAAAGTGAAAAGGGCAACACTTATAATTTGGTTGGAGTATAAGGGCAAAATATTTGAAGGAAATATCCTATGAGGTAAATTTATAGAATTACCCCCAAAACTATATTACCCCCCACAGAAATTTTCCATCGAGTGGGGTCAATGGACCCCCCTTGCCCATACTAATGCTGAGACGTTCTATGCGGATCAAAATCCATTACCTATTCGACTGCCGCATGTCTATTTCCGGCCATTATTACAGGCTGTTCAAGTGACCTGTCAGTGACCCGCCATTCCAATTTGTGATCTGTCTTATCAATATCTACTTTTGACTTGTGTGGTGATCGTGACTTAGGTCATCCACAGTGGTATAATAAAAAATGGATAACCAAAAGTTGACACATCAGCTTTTGATTATTCATTTAAGAGGTTGTTAAGCTTAACAATGTTGAGGTTCACAATGGTCGCTTCTAGTCTATAACCAAAATAAGGGGTCCACAACAATTTCACTCACTCTCTCTCTGTTTCCCGTCATTCGATCACTTCCCTCCATTTACGTTTTTTTGGGCAAAAATATATCGATTCCCTCCCTTAATTTTGTGGAAAAAATTGGTGACTTGCTTCCCTTCTATTATGAATTTTTTGGGGGAAAAAAAATAGAAACGGGAAAGAAGAGTGAAATACCTTAATACGGCGATGACGGGTTGAATTGTAGATGATCGAAAGATATGAGCTTCACTTTTGGAGGGAAAGAAAGAGAAATAGTTTGTAGGTGAAGTGAAGAAGATATAGAGTAGGCGAATAAGAAAAGAAGAAAATACCAATTGAAACAAGCATGTATACAAATTTTGGAACTAGTTAACTTATGTGATGTGGGGTTGATAAATTTTGATTATTGAAAAAGGTTGCTAGTTTTGGTTATCCAAAACCTAAAATTTGATTATTTCTAAGGATGTTGCTAAGTTTGATTATATCATTGTGAGCCATCTTTTGCACAAATATTGTTAACTTTAAAAACAATTGGCTTTTGATTATACCACTGTGGATGGCCGGCCATGTTTGATAACTCTCTTAGAGGGTGGGATTGGATTAGTAAGGAAGTGGGACCTCTAATCCTTTGTTTGTTTTGCTAAGAAAGGGGAGTACTATTAGTCCGATCGGCTTTGTAATCCCGTGATCGAATTGGGCGGACTAACAATACCTGGGTACCCCAGGTATTCATAATCCTATCCCATGGGGTTGAATTGCTTTGACACAATTGCCCACAATTATTCAATACATGGACTCAACTGCCCTAGCGTGATATCTCTGTCTTACTCACAAACAAATTTTTGGGTTGATGTGTTTGTGTTTTTTTTTTAAATGCGGACTTTTGATTTTAACCGTTGGATTGTGCTTTCAATAGTCCAGATCCGCGGACAATTTATGACACCGGTCATAAATTGTTTGCGGATCTAGATTATTAAAAGCACAATCCAACGGCTGTAAGAGGGAGTCTGCATTTAAGCATAGTGCGGGATTCCTTGGGGGTTTTTTGGCTAAAAAAGCCAAGTGGCTTATTTTTTTGTCCATATTCAAATTTTTTCACCATTTATTAATTTTTCGTCAATTTTTTGAGGATTATTGCTTTTCATGACGAGAGGAATCTAAAAAGTAAAAAATTATGATCAAATATCAGCAACATGACAATTGCCTCTAATTTAGATTAGGAACCAAGGACTTTAAATATTAGGAACAATTCTCCCTGGCTTAGGCACGACTTTTTTCTTCTTTTATTTTATTTTATTTCAAATGAAAGTTTATGCAATGTGTTCACGAATGGAAAGTAAATGTTATGTAGTTCCATTTTGATGTTATTATGAAAAGGGTTATAATTGAAAGCTAAACTGCCGTTTCAAGTTGAATTGGTAAAACAAAAAGTGGAATTGGTAAAATAAAAAGTGGAATTGGTAAAATTTTGAAGCATGATTTATCAGTACTTGATAAAGTTATCACTTGTTAAATTTTTTGTATTTTCTGGAATGAACACAACGATACATAGATATTTGGAACTGAATTACTTGAATGATGAATGTGTTTTAAAAAAATGTTAAACTTTGGATAAATTGGCAAAATGATATCATCGTATAGAACAAGGGATATTTGGAGGGTCCTGGTGGATTGGAGTTGGGCAATTTTTTTTCTAATAAAAATATGTAAATTACTTACTTTTGAATAACAAAATTCTTTTAGTCTTCAATTTAATTTAAAGACTTGGGAGAAAAAATTTGAGTACAGTTAATTGTATTTTTTTTACATATTTCTATGGTTGAGGGTAAAATCGGAAATTATCATTCTAATCCTATCCAATCCAGTCCCAAACAAACATGGTATTAATAATCCTATCATCTAATCTTGTGCCAACCAAACATGCAAATTACGAATCCCTTCTTATTATCAATCCCTTCTCATTATCAATCCCAAGCCCAATCCCATCTCCTTACGAATCCCACTCATCTATCACAATTATCAAACGTGGCCTTATAATGTATAAGGTATTATGAGTTTCCAATTCCACCTCAGGTTATGGCCCTTACGGGGCTTTCGGAAGATGTTAATGAGCCTTCCGTGGCTGCATTGGTCCACCGTTGAAATCTCCTGATATTTGATGAGCCTCTGTTTGCTGTCGAGAAAGCCTTTTCTGGGACCCGTGATGCTGTTTCTTCCTCTTGATTTTTTCTTTAACTCGCACTGCCGAGTTAGCTCATTGAGCTTGTAAATCATGTTTGTGATTGTAATGAACGGTTCATTTCTGTAATTTTTTGACTTTGATCTGAATGTGTGGTAATTCCTAACCATTCTTGTGGTCATTCTAACTTTTCAAACGTTAACTGAATTTAATCTAAGGCCTGAGGCATGTTTGGGGACATCATTTATTTTTGTCCCCCACGAAAACTGTCGAAAAATGAAGCACACACAAAATGAGGCCGATTTGGATGTAAGCAAAATAAATGAACTACAAACATTATACAATCTGATTTTTTTCAGGAACATTGTTTGTGTTTGCACAAAAGCATAGCAAGGGTGTCGTACAACGGCTGTGTAAGAAAAAATGGAATTCCAAATATGGTTGGAAACTTCCAAGTTCATTTTTTCCTGAGAACTATGTCCGATCGATTTGATTTTTGGTATGGATGTTCTTCTCGATGAGTCCTACAAATTGAGTGAATTTCAATCAATTTTTTTGGTCACCCACAAAATCCCAAAGTTGGAGGAGACTAGAAGATGGAGTAACAAACTGGACTAAAACTCTTGGGCCTGGAGAGAGAGAGAGAATGCAGGAACTTTTCTGGGTATGGAATTGAAAGAGTCCACTTCAATGTTTTCGAAAGACTTTTAAGGCTGAGCCCAATATTTAGGATGGGCGGAACTATAATGACAAATTAATACTGTTAATTGTGGTAGTGGTGGCGGCGTGGTGGTGGTCATTGTGATGGCGGTGGTGGCGTGGTGTTGGTGATGGTGGAGTGGTGGTGGTGGTGGTGGTGGCGGCGGCGTTGTGGTGGTGATGGTGGAGTGGTGGTCGTCATTGTGGTGGTGGTGGCGATGTGATGGTGACGGCGGTGGTGGTGGTGTTGTGGTGGTGGTGGTGGTGGTGGCGGTGGTGGTGGTGGTGGTGGCGGCGGCTTGGTGGTGGTGGTGGTATTTTTGTTTCTATCCAATCGCCTTTTTTTTTTGTGAGGGGTATTTTTGTCAACAAATTAATGAAGAGGACCTAATGGGCTATAGGCTCTTTGGGCAGGACCTAATGGGCTATTCTTCACCCAAGGAGGACCGGCTAGGAAGTTCCCCTTTGTCATTCGTATCGAGTTAAGAGATTTGTACTGTTGTTCCTTTGGCTAGGGAGTATACATACAAGCAACATGCATCGTTGCGTTCAAACGGCAATGTTCCGGACACAGATATCCTGACACAAATCTCAGCACAGATGTTTGCAACTGTTCGATGCACATAGGCTCCATACAATACAAACGTGAATTGGACAACTTTCGAACACGCCTGTGTTTGAACATCTGGGTCCAAACCATTTTCCGTGTTCAAGTGATATTTGAACAAGTCAAGGTAAGCATTCAAGTGGGGCAGTTGAGCCAACGGTTGGGTGGCTGTGAAGTTTATAAGTTGCTTTCTTATGGAGAGGAAATACTCTTGCGGATGGATTGAGTAAGAATTGGAGTAATACGAGTTCTTTTAAATGGATTGAGTAAGAATTGGAGTAATATAAATTCTTTTAAAATGTGAAAAAAAAAATATAAGTATCGTTTTATACAATACTAGGAGTAGATGTGCATTATCCTAATGTTAATGATTGGATTCTCTACCCATTTTTAATCTCTCCTAAGTCACAATTATTAGGGTTTGAGTCACCATTCATACCTCCCTCCGCATCCCATCGAAGTGTCATTTGTGGGCCCCACTCTAGACCCGCAACTATGACTCCGTCCGTAGTTTCTCCCACGTATGAATAACTTATGAAAAAAGATCAGTTTGATCAAACATTGACAAACACATAAACATGTTGTGGAGGAGCGTTAATGAGGCATAATATTGAGGTTGGCTCATTCACGGAGCCGGGCGATCTCGGCTTTAGACGGTCTGGATTTAAATGGAACTTTTTCCGGGGAAGAGTTTAACTCTTTTCCGGAAAAGTTTCATCAACATTCGGACCGTCCAAAAACACTCTTTGGACGGACGAAACACTCCGTTAAAAAGATTTTCTCATATTATTAGACAATTGTAATATGGTAGGACACTGAAATGACAATGAGGTACACACCTTTTCTTTTCTTTATAAGAAAAAAAAAAGGGTGTGGACTAGAATTCTCCGACAAAAGAAAGAGATTACTACTAAAAAACAACTCATGCAGGCCCGGCCCTTTCAACTCTAATTTCGGTCAGTTAATAGATCCTAAGGGAAATAAATGAGAAATAAGGGCACCCATCACACACCAATACAATCGGTTGTCCTCTTAATGCCTCTCTCCAATTCCTTGAGAGAGAGAGAGAGAGAGAGAGAGAGAGAGAGAGAGACTTAAACCAAACCATCTCTTTCACCACATAATTGCCAAAATACACAAGACGTAAACAGTCACTAGAGTAATCACACAATGATCCGGGGTTAGTCCGATTGGTCGGTGGGTTTGCTCCTCATACAATTCAATTCTTGGGAACATGGCAAAAGAAAGTAATTTCCTGGGCATTCCCAACTCCTAGCGCGTGGATGGCTTGCCTTTGACAGACCATGGAGGGAATCAGTTGAGTGCATGTGAGCTGACCAGGACACCCTTGACCTTCGAAAAAACCTCACCCAATGACCCAAAATATCTCTGATTTCAACTTTTGCCACTCCCTGCATCCCAATTTCACTTCTCTACTACGAGTAATATCCAATAGCAGCAACTCCTTTTAACTAACTTACCGGAAAATGAAAAATAAAAAATTTCATCTTGTCACCCGCATGGAAAATCACAAATCTCTATATGATATCAATATATATATGAGTAAGCTTCTAATGCGGACCTCCGCATCCAAGCAAAGTGCGGACCTCCTCTTTTCCTATTGAATTTCGATGATCTGAGCAGCTCAATGTGTTCAGAACGTGATTTTAAGGGTACCCGCGAGAAATAAGCAAAAAAAGAGATCGGGATAGGCTTCATCCGAGCAGTTTTTGTTTATTTTTTATTGAACGGTTCAAATAAAAACTGCTCAAATCAAGCCTTTCCCGGTCATTTTTTTTGCCGATTTCTCGCGGGTACCCTTAAAATTACGTTTTGAACACATTGAACGGCTCGGATCATAAAATTTCAATTGGGAAAGGAGAGAAATGGGGTGGTCCGCACTTTGCTTGGATGCGGAGGTCCGCATTAGAAGCTTACTCTCTCTCTATATATATATACACATTTTGTCACCTATATGTTTTTTATAACCGGATGTCCGCGCAACTTAATTAATTTCAGAACCTGAAGTTAACGACCGGCTAATCCACCGGTCGCTCCAAAGTTTAGAATATTTGGCCTTATGTCACCTATGAAAAAGGGTGACATAAGCCGAGTTCAGGTAAATTTCTTTTTCATTGAAGAATACAACTTATCAAGCCCGGTAATAAGTTGTTCGAGCTTGATTTGAAACCTTAACATGCTAAAAAATGCAAATATCTACTTGCCCCTTAAACTATCCAAATTTTGTTTACTTCGTCCTTTAACTATTAATTGCACACTCTTGCCCCTTAAACTAACCAATCTGAACTTACTAAGGCCAATTATCACTTTCCATCCATCTCTTGGACGAAAACCCTTAGGTTGGATGGAAAACTGCCTTGTTCTCTTCCCTTTTCTAAAAGAATTTTTCAAAAAATTCCTCCTAGATTCTCCCTACTTTCAACATTTCTCTCTCTCTATCTCTCTCCACTTATTACCCCTACTATTTTTCAAAAAACTTTTCAAAACACAAACCAAACAAAGCAGATTACCCAAAATATTTTGGGTCCAAAATACGGATATTTTAGACTTTTTACTCCCAAAAACCCTAAAACAAGAACAAATCGATTTGGGGGTTTTCATACTTGAAGGTTTTCAACTGGTTTAAATTCATGACCAAAGTTGAGTGAGGCTTAACTGCGATGAGCAATATCAATCCCCTCACGTATCCAGAAAGTGAGATTTGCCCCTAACTTCCTCTTCTCTTCCCAGTCTTCTTCTTCTTCATTGTTGTTGTAGTCGTCATCCTCTGGCACGTAAGGGGAAGAAGGGTCCTGAATGCTTTTGGCTCGAAAGAAGGGGTTGGCAAGCATGCTTACTTGGCCAAAGTGGGAGATTTCCACAACGACCGTATCGTCATCTACTGGGAGAGGTTTCTGTTGGGATTACGCCCGATAATCCCACCCGCAACGGAAGCGCAACAAACAAAAACAAAATAACACGAGAAAGTTATTTTGTGGGAGACCCCCAAAGGGGTTCCCGGACTGACTCTCCTCTCTGCTCAGTCTTTCTTTCTTTCTCCTCACACTCTGCACTTCACACACACATGCACCACTTCACTTAAATAGGGCTAGGAGAAAGTTCTACACACTTGGCTCTTCATATTCCAACCATCACAAATCCCCTTTGAGATCCAAAACATGCACAGCCGGCATACCCACTTCCAAAAAAAAGCACAATGACTTTGGCCAATAAATGTATAACCAGCCAACCAACACATTTGACCATTTCAATGCTGAACACCACCGATTTCTTTTTTTCTCTTTTTCCCGTTTCTTTTTTTTTCTTTTCCAATTTCACATCGGGGCCAAACCCAACAAACACCCCCTTTTGCTCATGTGAAATCGCACCCCCTCGCTCGAATGCCTTGCACCCTCATCACTGCGTGAACGTCTAGTCATCTGCGACTTGCCTATTCACTTGCACCCGAAGCTTTCATGTGAACGTCTAGTCATCCGTGACTTGCCTATTCACTTGCTTTAATCTTAGAACTAGCACCGTTTCCACTGCCACTCTGATAAAGCGCCTGTGTCATTCCCCTGAATGTATCCTTGCTCCACCTAGAGTCACCATGGAAATTTCCTTTTTCTTCTTCTTGGTCTGCCAGCCCAAATACCCACTGATTTACTCTTCACAAAATCCATGGACATACACATACACACATGCACGGCATCTCCATGCCACATGCACACATACCATCACCATGACCATGAGCATCCATACCCATACACACATACATGTTTGCACTCGCTTTTTCTCTTCTCAGAGCACAAACACACAGTGTACTAACATCTTCTTTTCCGAGGGCCCAACAAAGCAGCACGTCCCTTTTTGTGTTCCTCCTGACAACCACAGTCCGGATCTGCAACCGTCGACTGCTCCAGGATCGCCAACCATCGGCTCTTCTCAGGATCGCTAACCATTAGCTCTGATACCAGTTGTTGGGATTACGCCCGATAATCCCACCCGCAACGGAAGCGCAACAAACAAAAACAAAATAACACGAGAGAACAACACAACCAAAATACGTGGTTCCCCAAACTCGGGTACGTCCACGGGAGAGAGAAATCTTCCACTAATATTGAATGAGTACAATGAGATACAAAATACCCTACTCTAGCTCTCAAGCTCTCGGTATTTTTATCTCCCTCAAACTCACCAATATTCTCCCACAATTTTTCTCTCTCACACAAAACCTCGCGGTGGGGGAGACCCCCAAAGGGGTTCCCGGACTGACTCTCCTCTCTGCTCAGTCTTTCTTTCTTTCTCCTCACACTCTGCACTTCACACACACATGCACCACTTCACTTAAATAGGGCTAGGAGAAAGTTTTACACACTTGGCTCTTCATATTCCAACCATCACAAATCCCCTTTGAGATCCAAAACATGCACAGCCGGCATACCCACTTCCAAAAAAAAGCACAATGACTTTGGCCAATAAATGTATAACCAGCCAACCAACACATTTGACCATTTCAATGCTGAACACCACCGATTTCTTTTTTTCTCTTTTTCCCGTTTCTTTTTTTTTCTTTTCCAATTTCACATCGGGGCCAAACTCAACAGTTTCCATGGCTCCCCGTCAATCCTCATGAATGTATATATGTTCAGTTCAGCTGCACCTTGTGAAACTCAAAAAAGAATTCTGTTTGCCTGCATCCAAAAAGCAAAAGACATTTTTAGCATCCGACTAGGTTTTCCATCCATGAGATGGATGGAAAGTGAGAATTGGCCTTAATAAGTTTAGATTGGTTAGTTTAAGGGGCAAGATTGTGCAATTAATAGTTAAAAGGACGAAGTAAACAAAATTTGGATAGTTTAAGGGGCAAGTACATATTTTACATTTTTCTTAACGTGAGGAGGTGATTCCAACTAAACGTATCGTCCTATCCTATGCTGTGAATGTGTGTTTGAGAAGCACATATTTTTATATATCTACATATGGAGCTTTGTGGGCACATTTAGAAAGGTTCTCTAGCTGTACGCTGTTTTGCTCCTGAGAATCCAACAGGAAACAGAGGACTTGACAACGAGAAACAGCATGCATTCAAGTGCTTAACTGAAGCAAAAGGCTTGAAAAGGGTCTGAAAATGTCGGCTGCATTGATAGGAGATGACTTGGCAGTGACGTCTATGAGCCGGCGGCTGAGCGTCGGCTCCGGCAGCCGGAGGAGTTGGGCCACCACCAGTCTCCGGGAAGCATGGGGCGCCCCTGATGTTTTCCTGAGGAGCAAGAGGGAAGAGGATGAGGAAGAACTCAGGTGGGCTGCACTAGAACGGCTTCCCACTTATGATAGGCTGAGGCAAGGAATCATAAAGCAAGTTCTTGAAAATGGAAGGATTGTTCATGAACAAGTTGACGTTGCACACCTTGGAATGGAGGATAGAAAGATTTTGATGGAAAGCATACTTAAAGTCGCGGAAGATGATAACGAGAGGTTTCTTCAGAGGCTCCGGGAAAGGACTGACCGGTAAAATTTACAACTTTTTAGTGCAGGTTGTTTGAAATTCTGAGAGTGTAATGGGAATTTTGATTTGGGTTTTTTCGCATAGAGTTGGAATCGAAATCCCGAAGATTGAAGTCCGGTTCGAGCATTTGTGTGTAGAAGGAGATGCATATGTTGGCACTAGAGCACTTCCCACTCTGCTGAATTCTACTCTGAATGAAATAGAGGTGTTGATCCTGTTTCTCTGCTTTTTTCTTGAGTTCTTGCATTCAATCTCATTAATCATTCAGTGAGCCCATATAGGAAATTTCCAGCTGCAATCTAATTTCTACTTCTTTTGTCCTATAGACTTCGAAAGTTTTCGGTAAATCCTTTTTATTTGGACTTTTATCTCTTTTCACAATCTTTCTCATTATACTGTTTATGGTGGAAGTGGGTTTTCATTTCTTTTCTGGGTAAAGAGGGAGGCCTTGATCACCTAAAATTTGGTATTATTTTTATTTGGTTTTTTTTTTTGTGGAGTCCTCAATATTCTGTGCTTTGTTATGACTCTGTAACTCTACTGATGAAGGACTTGGTGTTTATTTTTGTTGTTGCTGTGAATAGGGGTTTCTTGGGTTAATAAAGCTTCTTCCATCCAAGAAAAAGGTAGTCAAGATACTCCAAGATGTGAGCGGAATTGTTAAGCCATCAAGGTATGTTCTTGAAGTTTTACCCCCCAAATATGAAACCTATATGGAATTGACACTCAATTCGCAACGTATACGCGAATTGTATGAGCACATTTTCTGCTGAAAATAGCTTTGTCTGGGTTCTCCAAAAAAAAAAAAATGAAAAGAAAAGAAAAAAGGCTTTTTATCTCAGGCAGCCCATCTGCCCTTTTGGTTGCGGTTTTCAGAATATAGATAGGGGTTGCGGATCAAAAAAAAAAAAGAATATAGATAGGGGTTTTGTCCGGGAACATGTTGTTCATTGTTTTCTGAAATTTGGTTTCCACTTTTTTTTTTGAAATCTATTTTTGGGAAAACATCAAAATTGGTTTTCATATCATTTGGAAATCATTGCTACTTATTAAAATGAGTTCGATATGTAAGTGACATCAAAAGCACTTTCTAAAAGTGTTCTGCAAAACTGATTCTAAAAGTGTTCTGCAAAACTGATTCTATAAACTACCCAAAAGCTTTTCTTGTGTCTACTTAAATCAGTAAATTTTCTCTCTTTCTAAGGTGACACTACTTATTGAATTTAGCCGAGATTCTTGAAAATTTGTTGGTTTTCTCAGGATGACACTACTGCTGGGGCCTCCAGGCTCTGGGAAGACCACATTATTGCAGGCACTTGCTGGAAAGATGGACAAGGATCTAAGGGTGGATTTTGAAGTCTTTTTGTGAAAATGCTCTCCTTGGTCGTTGTTTTCAGAACGAATTCTGAAAAACACTATTCAACTTTTTGAAAAACAACCCATTTTCGGGAACAGTGAAAAATTCTTTTGAAATTCCTGTAAAACTAATAATTAGCGAAAATGAGAAGTTTTTCAATGTTGGCAACATTTTCGTTAGGTGTTCTGCATTTCTAGAACAATTTGTAGAAGGTATTGTGCAAGCAACTTTTTGGAAGACAACTGATTTTTGAGAAAATTAAAGAAATGTTTCGAAATGCCAAACTTCTAATTGCATATGAAATAAGCTATAAAATCAAGTTTTTCTATGTTTGAATCCGTTTTCAAAAGGTGTTCTGCATTTCTATAAAAATTTGTAGAAGGTACCGAGCAAAGTTGATTCTTAAAACATCAACCAAACAGTCTTTTAGTGCAAGCTTCTCATGTGGTTTACTACTTCTTCTGACAGGCAACAGGAAATATCACTTATTGTGGTCATGAAATGTCCGAATTTATTCCTCAGAGAACCTCTTCTTATATTAGCCAGCATGATCTTCACCACGGTGAGATGACAGTTAGAGAGACACTGGATTTCGCAGGACGCTGTTTGGGAGTCGGAACCAGATATGAACTGCTTGTAGAATTGTCAAGAAGAGAAAAGGAATCTGGAATCAAACCAGACCCCGAGATCGATGCATTCATGAAAGCCACTGCCATGGCTGGCCAACAGTCCAGTTTGGTCACAGACTATGTCCTAAAAGTTAGTTTCTTCCTTTTCCCGGTATAGAATGCTTCATGTACGCTCCTTTTGTTTCGGCAAATAGTTTATGACAAGTGGAAAATGCTTTCCAGAAAAAACTGTTTCTGGTGTTTAGTTGCAACTCTGAAAATAACAGCACTAGTGGGCTATGGTGTGAGGATGGCCGGTTGTGGGTAGTGGTGGCAGCAGTGGTGGATGAGTGGTAGTGGTGCTGGTGTGGTATTAGTGCTGATCTGGAAAGCGTTTTTCAACTTCAAGAATTGGAAAATGTTTTCTGACTAAAGAACCAATTTTCCGTTGACTTTTTCTTCCGTCGCTCCAAACAACTGAAAGTAGAGAAATGTGTTCTAGGAAGCATTTTCCACCGAAACAAACAAAGCGTTAGCAACCAATTTTTTTTCATGTGGGACTAATTATTTAGGGATTATGAGCCATGACAGGTTCTTGGATTAGACAATTGTGCTGATATTATGGTCGGTGATGAGATGAGGAGGGGAATCTCCGGTGGACAGAAGAAGCGCCTCACCACTGGTATTTGAAAAACTTCACATTGATGATTGACATTATACCTGACTTTCTGTTATTTTCAATTTCTCTATATGAGACCGTGCTAACTAATTTCACAAATGCGATTGAAATTAGGTTTGTTTGTATTGTTCTATTTTTCCTGAATGCAGGAGAAATGTTGGTAGGACCAGCAAAAGTCTTTTTCATGGATGAAATCTCAACTGGTCTAGACAGTTCAACAACTTTCCAAATCAACAAATACATGAGGCAGATGGTTCATATAATGGACGTAACCATGATAATCTCCCTTCTGCAGCCTGCACCCGAAACTTATGCTCTTTTTGACGAAATTATTCTGCTTTCAGAGGGAAAAATTGTCTACCATGGTCCACGTGAGAGTGTTCTTGAGTTCTTTGAAAGTGTGGGATTCAAATGCCCAGAAAGGAAAGGAGTGGCAGACTTTCTTCAAGAAGTAACTTCTAAGAAAGACCAAGAGCAGTACTGGTTCAAAAGGAATGAGCCTTATCGTTATGTTTCTGTTTCAGACTTTGTGCGCCATTTTAACTCTTTCCACGTTGGTCAGAGTCTATGTGACGAGCTTGGAATTCCTTACAACAGAAATAAGGTCCACCCTGCTGCCCTGGCAACTAAAAAGTATGGCATTTCCAAAGTGGATCTCTTCAAGGCTTGTTTAACTCGGGAGTGGCTACTGATGAAACGCAACTCGTTTGTGTACATATTCAAGACTACCCAGATCACGATTATGTCAATAATCGCCTTCACTGTTTTCTTCAGAACGGAGATGAAATCCGGTCAACTAATGGATGGGAGTAAATTTTACGGTGCACTGTTTTTCAGTCTCATTAATGTGATGTTTAATGGGATGGCTGAGCTTCACTTGACCTGTATGAGGCTTTCTGTGTTCTTTAAACAGAGGGATTCCCTGTTTTTCCCCGCATGGGCTTTTGCACTACCAATTTGGCTTCTCCGAATTCCCTTATCTCTGATGGAATCAGCGATATGGATCATTCTCACATACTACACTATTGGGTTTGCTCCTGCTGCTAGTAGGTAATATTTTCCTTTTTCCCTTGGAGTTTAATACCTGAACATAAATCAGTAGTTTTTCATGTTGCAGTCATGGCATATTTGCTAAAATAATAGTTTATATCTATAGTTCTATACATATACGTACTCATCTATTCTAAGTTCTAAGTTTACATTTTTCAGGTTTTTCCGCCAATTTTTAGCATTCTTTGGTATACATCAGATGGCCTTATCTCTCTTCCGTTTTATTGCGGCCCTTGGGAGAACACAGGTTGTTGCAAACACTCTCGGCACCTTTGCATTGTTGGTGGTTTTTGTCTTTGGTGGTTTCATTGTTGCCAAAGGTTGGTATTTTCCCTTTTTTTTATATATATATATTTTTTTATAGCTTTTACTATGTATAATATTCATTTTTTAGGTGAAGATTTAGTTGATGTGGTTTCAAAATTATTCAATTGTCTGTTATATTGTAGCATAATTATGATACCTTGTAACAACCATTATTATCATCACATGCAGATGACATTCAACCATGGATGAGATGGGGATATTATATTTCTCCCATGATGTATGGACAGAATGCCATAGCCATGAATGAATTTCTGGATAAAAGATGGAGCACGGTAAGCGCAGTTATGATATTGTTAATCAATTTGCTTCCATTTTGTTTTAGCTCAAATGCTGTCATCTTTATAACTTGATAGCTTTAGATAGCTAATTTATTTTATATATTTTTGGCAGCCAAATTCCGACCCTAGGTTTCCTGAACCTACTGTTGGAAAGGTTCTTCTTAAAGCCAGGGGGATGTTTGTGGATGACTACATGTATTGGGTTTGTGTGATCGCACTCTTCGGATTTTCTGTGCTCTTCAATATCTGCTTTATAGCGGCTCTGGCCTACTTGAATCGTAAGATACTATGCAATCTTATTCAGCTATTTCAGCTCATCTCTATCTCCGATATGGAATCTTATTTTGGTTTTGGCATTTTTTTTTAAAACTAAAATGCAGCTTTTGGAGATTCTAAATCTGTTATTATGAATGATGATGATGAAGTGAAAAAAAAGAAGCGACCACTCTCCAATGGGAAGAAGCCATCCACTGATAGGAGTTCAGCATCTACAGCCTCATCTTTTGAAGGTTAAATATTACAACTCCCTCGATCTCAACTGATCAGATGATTGATCTTCATATTGTACTCGAACTGTATTGTCTAACACGTTTATAGGATGAGGAGTGTGAATTAGAACTTCACCAGATCGACATGTCAATCTAAGTTCCCAAAATGATTTATTTCAAAGAAGAGACATTTATATCATATTGGTCCTCCCCAGTATCTCCATTTTATGAATCATACAGTTTTTAGACGAACATTTTGCTAACTAGTTTTCTCGTATATGATGGATATCATTGTTTAATAGCCCTTAACTTAAGAACATGATTCTGGATTATGTTGATGACTGCTAATGATTACCAAAACAAATAAAGGATACGTGTCTGGCTCTTTGGACCGCATTCCTAAATCTTGGAGCACTGAAGTTAGGAAAAATTCACATCATGAACTGCTATGCCATTGCTTCATTTGAGCTACAACAAAAATAGTAACAGTTTTCCTCTTTACTTGTCGCTAAAATAGCCTGAACAATTGCAGGTATCAACATGGGAGTGAGAAATACTCCAGACAATGACAACTTAGATGTCAAAGACATTGCAACTGGAAAAAGAGGAATGGTGCTGCCTTTCCAGCCCTTGTCACTTGCATTTGATCATGTGAATTACTATGTCGATATGCCTGCTGTAAGTCACTTGTTCTAAGCTCTTTTAGTGTCCGAGAGACTAGATTCTGAGGTGTCTTTTTCTAGCATAACGTAAAAAAATATGGAGGTTTCTCAGAATTTCAGCAAATTTGATAAGCATTGTTCATCAAAGAGATTGTTATGGGTAGGTTGACTACTGTTACATATTGGTTTTTGTTGATGAAATGCATTACAAAAGAAAGGGTTTCCCACTAAATTTTCCAACAATCTAGTTCACTGCATTGAACCAAGGCTGCTGGGGTTTACAGAGACCTATGTTTTGTTTCTGAATCAGTTTCTTAGACCATTTTAAAGGAGATTCTCACTTGTACAAATTGCGGTTTTATTCATTAGGAAATGAAAAGCCGGGGCATTGAGGAGGCTCGTCTCCAACTGTTACAAGACGTCAGTGGTGCTTTTAGGCCAGGTGTTCTAACCGCATTGGTCGGTGTGACTGGTGCTGGAAAGACCACCTTGATGGATGTGCTAGCAGGAAGAAAGACAGGTGGCTATATCGAAGGATGTATCAGCATTTCTGGCTTTCCGAAAAATCAAGCAACTTTTGCTCGTATTAGCGGTTATTGTGAACAGAATGATATCCATTCTCCACATGTTACTGTACATGAGTCCATTGTGTACTCTGCCTGGTTGCGCCTGGCTCCAGATGTCGATAAGGAAACACGAAAGGTACTTGCTTTTTCGTCACCTTTTCCTTCTTGGTCTTTCATATCATAATCCAGTATTCTGCTCTTCTTGACCATGTCCCTTAGCAATATTGTGTCAGCCATGAAGTGGATGCCTTATCAATTTCTCTCTCTCTCTCTCTCTCTCTCTCTCTCTCTTTTTCTTCTTTCTGTAGATTGTGTTTGGATACCTTATCCTTTTCCCCTTTCTATTTTTTTTAAGATTCTTAAATCCTTCAAATTTTCCATTTCCTACCCTTATCCTTGATCCAAATACAGCCTTAGGATGTGTTGGAATTATGGATGTTTGGATAGACTTACCAAGGAAAAGAAAAATCAAAAAGGAAAGCAAAGGAATTCTTCTTAGCCATATCTTTTTTTAGCAGTTTCCCCGGAGATCTTTATCATTAATGCTCTTTTCTCTCTAAAGATCTGTCTACAAATCGATTATGGAAACACTATCTTACTATGCTAGGGCTTCTGTAAAGCAAGAAAAGGTGATAATCTATGGAATTTATAGTATTAGTTTTGTGTTTGTAATACGTAATATATTCTCTACACTTATGGCTCATGATCTCAGCATTGTCACGCCTAGTAACTTAGTTCACCTTATGGCAAAATGCTAATTGGGGTTTACAAATTTTGTGGTTTAGATGTTTGTTGAAGAAGTAATGGAGTTGGTTGAGTTGAGCCCACTAAGGGATGCTATAGTTGGTCTTCCGGGAGTAGATGGTCTCTCAACTGAACAAAGAAAGAGGCTCACCATAGCCGTAGAATTGGTTGCTAATCCATCAATCATCTTCATGGATGAGCCAACATCAGGGCTTGACGCTAGAGCTGCAGCAATTGTGATGCGAACTGTGAGAAACACGGTGAATACTGGCCGAACTGTGGTTTGTACAATCCATCAGCCGAGCATTGACATTTTTGAAGCTTTTGATGAGGTATTTCTCAGTTTCAACGAGAATAAGTCTATGGACTGACTAATCCAGCGAATGAACCACCTAAATGCTTTGTTGTGAACTGTACATTTATTCTGGAATCGAAACTCATATAAGATGGATATAATTGTGCATATATTAGTTAAAGAGCCCCTGGGTGTGGTCATCCTTTGCTGATCATCATTATCCAAGCCATTCATTCTGTAGGTTCACTGAACATGTTATATGAACAAAAAATCAGATTAATCTGTCATTTATAGCCACATGATTGGGACACATTTTCCTTATGCTTAATTTTCCTTATGATTGAATACATGGGTATCTAATCATGTGGCTACAAAAGTATCTGGTCAATTTGATTGTGATGCACTCACTACACTTCTCAACTTTGTTGTATTATTTTGGCAGCTCTTGTTGATGAAGAGAGGGGGGAGGGTCATATATGCTGGACCTCTTGGCCAAAATTCTCACCACCTGGTTGAATATTTCGAAGTAAGTACCATCTATCATTATGTGACTGTATAGACAATCAAACTCAAATACATGGAGACATGTAGATTGATATGTGAGTTACTGCAGTCTATCGCGGGGGTACCTAAAATCATAGAGGGTAGCAATCCTGCTACATGGATGCTAGAGATCACCTCTTCTGCAGTTGAGGCACAACTTGATGTGGATTTTGGGGAAATCTTTGCCAATTCTGATTTATACAGGTATGGAGAACGCAACAACCAGAATCTATCCACGGGAAAACATGCAAAATACTCTGGGCCCCACACCCATGAGAGCATTCCATGTACTTTCTGTGGTTGATTTCTTTATACTTCCAATAGAAATACTAGCACTCAACTATTCTCGACCTTAGTCTTGCAGTATATAACAACTCTCTCTCCCTCTCCCTCTCAGGAGGAATGAAGAACTCGTCAAAGATCTGAGCACCCCACCACCAGGGTCCAAGGACCTGTATTTTCCCACCAAGTACTCGCAAACATTTATCACTCAATGCAAAGCTTGCTTCTGGAAACAGCATTGGTCCTACTGGAGGAATTCCCAGTACAATGCCACCCGTCTTATCATGACGACCCTTATTGGAATTTTATTTGGAGTCATTTTCTGGAAAAAGGGTGAACAAATGTAAGTCAAATCCTATAGTTTTGAACGCACATTAAGCTTATGTCTCGATTCTGGGTTTGTGAAGGGATTTACAGAGGAAAAAGAAAACTATAGGAAGACCAAGGAAACAAATGTGGATTTTTCAACTTTTCCTTCACAAAATCCCTGAACAGAATATACAGTGCCATTACTATCTTTACAACAAGATGATGTTTCCAACAGGCACAAAGAACAAGATCTGATAAATCTACTGGGAGCTATGTATGTTGCTATCATGTTTCTTGGAGGAACCAACACTTCAGGAGTGCAGTCTGTTGTGGCTATAGAAAGAACCGTCTTCTATCGTGAGAGAGCAGCTGGGATGTACTCAGCATTGCCTTATGCATTTGCTCAGGTGATAGTTGAGGACATTTTTGTATCATTTCGCTCGGTCAGGGAGGTAGCTCTTTTGGTTTCCCAAGGATAGTGGCTGCTTGTTTTATTTGGGGTCATCTCTTTTGTTTTCTGTCTTCTGTTCTCATTATCCGGGACACATATAAAACATGTACTGTGAAGGGTTTCCGAAGCCTGTTTTCGAGAAAATTCTCTTAAAGAAAGCACTATTCGGAAAAGACCCGAAAGATGTTTTCAAACTCCCAGAAACTGTTCGCCCTCCAAAAGTGGAACTGGAATGTAAAGGACTAGTGTTTTTGATCTCTACATTGTGCTCGTTTCCCAAACTCAAAGAAGCATTACGAAACAAAAAGAAAACTGCCTAATATCTAGTTCTTGTGCTTTGCAGGTGGCAATAGAGACCATTTATGTTGCAATCCAAACCTTCGTCTATAGTCTTATCCTTTACTCCATGATTGGATTCCACTGGAGAGTTGATAAGTTCTTGTGGTTCTACTACTATGTGCTAATGTGCTTCGTCTACTTCACGTTGTATGGGATGATGCTTGTAGCACTTACCCCAGGTTACCAAATTGCTGCAATTTGCATGTCTTTCTTCCTCACCTTCTGGAACCTCTTCGCAGGCTTTATGATTCCCAGGACGGTATGTACAAGAAAACTTCCTGTTTGGTATTGTTTTTCTTGTTTCATCATCTTTAGATTCTATTCTCTCCGAATCATAAACAAGTAAAAAGCTCCAAAATACTCAACGTTTCCATACGGCATCATTTTTATGCAAAAGGATTTTCCGGAAATTGAATACTTCTTGTTGATGTTTACCGGAAGCATTTCCCTAAAAATAGTTATGCCAATTTAGTTCTCTTTGTTTTATGGGAAAATAAAATGACAAACAATGAGAATTATAATATTGACTTGTTCATCGATTTAGCAAAAGCAACATGGGAAAAAAGACAAAGAAAAGCTAATGATAATGGAAAAGAATGGTTCCAAATTCCAATTCTTTCTGTATCTTCAAGGCAGTATTCTTGGAATTGAAGTACTTTAATTTGTATATGTTTCTCTGAGATTGAAACATCTAAACTTTCTGCCCAATGACTGTGCGGTTGCAGCAAATTCCAATATGGTGGAGGTGGTACTACTGGGCTTCTCCAATGTCATGGACCATCTATGGCCTTGTGACGTCTCAAGTGGGCGACAAGATGGATCTGGTTGAAATACCAGGAGAAGGTGCCATACCGGTGAAGGTTTTCCTTGAGCAGTTCTTAGGCTATAAATATGACTTCCTTGGTGCTGTTGCTGTTGCTCATGTTGGTTGGGTTCTCCTCTTCTTCTTCTTCTTTGCCTACGGCATCAAGTTCCTTAACTTCCAAAGGCGATAATACAACCCTTTTGGTATAGTTTTCCTTTTCTGTTTCACTCTTGTGGAAAATTTGTTTTGCAAACAGTGAGCGAAAATGTTTTCAAGAAATCGCAAAACAGCTCACTTTTTTTTTTTTCAGAAAACACTATGAAAATGTTCATGGATCTCCGAAATGTATTTAGCACAGAAATAGATGCAATGTGTGTTTCCAGAGGAAGTTAAAAATTTAGGTAAAGGATTTACTCTTCTATTCAGTTTGGAAAACTGATTCTAACTTAAGCAGGTTATCAAGAACGAATACGCTATTACAATCTGATCCAAATGTGGTAATCGTAGACACCCGGAACCACACTTCTTCTGCCTCACGATTCCTATCATCCAAACCGAGCCTAATTGAAATCAAATTTGTCCACAATGAAAGCCTGTCTTATCTGCCAAGGGGAAGAAGAGTTTTATTCATAACCAGCCTTTATGAAAAGAACCATCAAGATTATATGTGATGAATTGACCTGTCTTTTAATGGGTTGGATTCCTCTGTTTGCCCTAACCCTCAAGTGTGTGTTTGCCCTAACCCTCAAATATTGTGTGGAAAAACAAGTGAACCACATCCACAAGCAATCAAACAAACAAACAAAGAGTAAAACTAAAAACAGACCAAACATTATCTGAGAAACTTGCTCATGCTTCAAGCAATGTATTTGTTTTTTTCTATAGATTGCTTACATGATCAGCTATGTCCTCACGAACAATAGCTATGGCTCGAACCGGACATTCCACAGCGGGTAGGAAGCCCCTATAGTCACACCCAAGGGGTGTTGCTACGCTGGTCGCCCCCTCTTACCCTTTCAATGATAAAAAAAAAAAAAATTATCAAATCTTTCGAGTTCGATTCAGGACTCTGGAGCCCATACATACACAGACCCATACATACATACATACATATATATACATACATACATACATATATATATATATATATATATATATATAGTGAGCTTCCATTAAGGGATCTCTTAACTTGCTAAGTTAAGGACCTCATGAGTTTGATATTGTTCCCGATCAAATTTTGATGATCCGAACTGTTCAATGTGTTTAATACGTGATTTTAAGGGTACCCGCGAAAAATCGACAAAAAATATGACCGGGAAAGGCATATAAACGCTATAAAACGTGATTTCATAAAAATGCATTTAAACACTATAAATGTATTTTTATGAAAAATTGTTCAGATCAAGTCCTTCCCGGTCATTTTTTTTGCTTGTTTCTCGTGAGGACCCTTAAAATCACGTTTTGATCACATTGAGCAGTTCGGATCATTAAAATTCGATCGGGAAAGGGGAGGTCCTTAACTTAACTCAATAATGGATCTCTTATTGGAAGGGGACTATATATATATATATACACACGCCGAGCTTCTAGTGAGGGACCCCGCACGCTATTTGCATGCGGACTTCTAATCTCAGCCGTCGGATCTCAAATGGTAGATTTCAGAATTTCTGAGCAACCTGAATAGCATTGACAAAAAGTTGATTCTTGTGGTAATACAAATGGGGTAGGTGTATATTATTGGGACGATTTTCCTCTTGCATTTTGTAGAATGTTTTCAAAGGGAAGCAACTTGTCCAGAAGGAGAAAGAGATTTAAAGCAAAAGCAAAAGACAAGATATGTAGGAGACAAACACAAGAGAATAAGAAGGGGTGCATGCACCTATTGCTAGCAATTGATCAGCAGTGACAGTGGAAACAAAATTTAAGCACTGGCAATGAAGACCTTGGGAAATAATAACGGCGAAAATGAGATGCTATCGACTGACAATGAGGAAGAGCTATTTCTAGCATTTTCGATGTCTTCGTTTCAAGCGCGAGAAGAAGAGATCGAGAGGAAGAAGATGGAGATCAGGGAGAAGGTTCAAATGCAGTTGGGCCGCGCTGAGGAAGAGTCCAGGCGCTTGTCGCATGTTTAGGAAGTAAGTTTGCGGAACAAGTAAAAAAACTAGTGCCTCTATTAGTCCGAAATCTAAACACAGACGATTTTCCGAAAGGATTTGTGATCTCATAAATAGTAATCTTGAATCTTTCTTAAAGTTTGTCACCGGCCTTTTTGCTGAATCTCATTAGGAGCTCGAGGTTTTGGTGGATCCCATGAAGAAAGAAGTTGCGATTATTCGTAAGAGGATCGATGTAGTTAACCGAGATCTAAAATCACTTGGCCAAAGCTGCCAAAAGAAGGTAACATTTGCTGCTCCTGTTCTGTTTGGTATTGTCTATGTTGTCTACATTTTAGTTTTTCCTTTCCATTTTCATACTTTTGGAAACCAAAACAATGAAAACCTTTTCATAGCATTCTAGTGAAAAGTATCTTTTAGTGCTCAGTGACAGAAGGGTTGTCTCAGAAAATTATATCTGGAAAAGTATTGGCAACCTGTTCAAAAGAAGTTTTGTATATGTCTGTCTTCCTTGGAAACAAAAACAGAAACGAAACCGAAACCGAAAACCATCTCAAGCAGATAAGCTAGCAAAGTGCATAAATGTATAATCAAGTGTCAACAATAGCTACTATTGTGTTTTACTGTATTGAGTTGGGTTTCCAATTGACAACAGGAGAAAGAATACAGAGAAGCACTGGAGGCCTTCAATGAAAAGAGCTGTGAGAAAGCTCAACTAACATCCACATTAGTGGAGGTGAGTCTTTACCTTTCTCTTTAGGAAAAATGAAAGCATATTCTATTTTGGTACTCCCTTCATTTAGGTACTATTTCATTTGAGGGCTTCTTTTCTGCCCATTCTCTCTTTGCAACCACACGATTAGGTGCGAACGGGGCCACATTGAACAGTTATTGGGTACGTTCATCCACCACACATTCCTGTGGGGCTAGACTTGTTTGATAATATGAATTCAGCACTTAAAACTGAATCAATTAAGTAATAAGTTATTCAGTAGGTTTGATAACCACATTTTACATTACTGAACAAATTAAGTGCTACTTAAAATAAATGCTAAAAATTTGAAAAAAATTAAGTAGCTTTGAGCTACTTAATTCTGGCTGAATTTTTGTGTACTTGCATTCAACCACTATACCACCACCTCAACCTCTCCCACCACCACCACCACTCTTACAACCATTCCACCACCGCCACTACCACTTCACCACCATCACCATCAATCCTCCACCACCACCACCACCTCACCACTCCAGCCCACCACCACATCGCCATCATCAGTACCACGCCGTTGCCACCGCCACCACTTACCACCACCACCACCACCCTCGCTCCATCACCATAATTACCACTCCACCATTAACATAAGTATATTGTGACCATTAGTAAATTAAGAGAGAATTGGAACTAAAATTAATTAATTATTTTTTTTAATTCAGTCCTTAATATATTTATCAAACTTTTTAGCTTAAAAAATTCAGCTTTCAGTACTTAATTTTTTTAGCTTTCAGTTTCAATTTTCAGTTTTATCAAACAGCCCCTAAGTCTGTGAACAAATGAAAGCATATCTAATTCTATCTTGATACAACTCCATTTAGGTATTTCATTTGAGGCTCCTTTTTTTGCCCCTCTTTGCAACCACATAATTAGGTGCGGGTGGGACCACAACACCCCAAACTCTAGTAAAATATAGTATTTTGACCCCTTCAAAATCTTGATAATTTTAATTTGGCTCCTTCAAATTGGTTTTTTTGCCATAATCCCTTCAAAATCTAAAGAGTTTTGAATTTCGCCCCTACTTTGTGAAAATTTTCGTCCACGCTAGTGCACAGGAGTATTTATTAATTAGAATGCCACATATCACCATTTTATATGTTACCGATGCTCTAATTTAAGGTTTGCCTTGCGATTCATGTTTCTTATACGTACATTAGTTACATATCAAATGATCATATACAAAATTTCATCCATTGCATCATTCATTGTTGTCACCCGCTATTTCAACCATACATGTACGATTTCTTCCAAACAAAAACCAATCACAAGCATCAAACTATGTATTTGTTTCTTTGCTTGAGTTTCTTATGTTGTGATTCTCTGTTGTGATAACGAAACCAGCTAGTGAATGAAAGTGAAAAACTAAGAATGAAGAAGCTGGAGGAGCTCAGCAAGATTATTGATCCAGCAATCTGAAAATTTCTTCTCCTCATTACGAATCTACAACGTGTTCTCAGTTTAATTTCTCTTTGAATTTCTTTTTATTTTCTTTTTCTACTTTTTTTGTTATGTGGAAACTGTAAAGGTATTTATGTGTGGTGAGCAATGCTATCATCACAACGTCAAAGATGACAAATTGTACACTAATGTCTCTAAACTAAAGGTTTGAGGTTTGTTTATGGAGAAACATTAGACGCCCATTAGTATCTGACAAAAAAAATAAAAATCATTGGACGCTACGAATGAATAACCGGAAGAACCCGATTTAAAACACAACGGTCAAACAAAACACGCAAGCCCGTTTTGATCAGGACTAAAGAGAAGTCTCACCAACCTCATCGTGTTCTTAGATTCGTATGAACGAGATAGAATAACATCTGAAATAACATCCAATTGGATCTCTACTAATTTCCAAGAAACCTTCAAAGCAGTTGCAATTTCAAATTTCTTCAAATCGTTTTGCCCTCATTGCAAAGTTGCACAAACTCTTCTACCAATCCATCTATGGCTTCCTCCCCTTTCATTCTTATGATCTCACTAAGTTCTCTTGCTTTACTCCTTACCTGAACACCACTCTCATCCTTCACCACTTTCCTTATAACTTGTGCTATGTTTTCTCTGTTGAGCTTTCCTATTCTCATCCCTCTTGACTTCCACACCAACCCCAACATCCTCCACCACTTTACCACTGACGGGCTGGTCGTGTTTCATGGGCATCGCTATGATCGGAACCCCGAATTTCAAGCTCTCTATTACAGAATTCCAGCCGCAATGACTCAAGAACCCGCAGGTACTTGAATGGGCTAGAATTTGGGCCTGCGGGGCCCAACCGTCCACGACCAATCCTCTCTGTCCTATCCTGTCAAACAAAGGAAATTTTCTCAAAGACCAAGGAAAGAAGTTACAAAAAAATACACCCTCGGTCCTTTTTCAAGTGTCCCTTCAGAAAAGACGTGTAATTGTTTGGCACCAATTTTTTTCTTTCTATAGAGAACTCTTAAAAGAGGACGGCAGGAGTAATTTTTAAATTAAGAACATAAAGATATAAATTGCAAAAAAATTGCTTGGAAAATAAATGAGTTGTCCAGATCAAACCAACCTGTTGTGACAGTGACCACTTGTAGAATGAATCTGTGCTACATATTGATGTATCTGTATGAGTTTTTTTCAAATGTTTTCTGTGTATTTTAAATTGCTCATTTTTTTCCGTTCTAAAATTGATCAACTTTGTACAAAAATGAAACATATAAAATGATGTGACAGTGATTTATCACATATGAAATGAAATGATGGATATGTCCAACAATTTTATTGGTATATATAGCTTTACTCATACCTTTCAAGAAATCCCACAGGCAGTGCCTCTTCAACCTCAGTTCTCTCTCCTCCTGGAAACCTAACAACTTATATGAAATTAACACCGCTAAGCTCCAACCCATTAGCTATTTCTTCCCTCTCCTCCTCCGACAGAAAACTCTCACTTTCAAAGGACACAAACACAGTCGAGAGCTCATCTTTTGTGCCAAGCCATTGCATTATCGCCGAATCCTTGTTCTCTTCGTGATCAGTTTCGTGAACTAATGGACCAATCGGAACTATCTTTTTCTCAATTGAAATAGGTAAATAATCAAGGTATTTACCCTCAAGTTCTCTGAAAGTATTGAACAAAATTATTTTACTTGATTTTTTCATGCATTCTAGCATAGGTGTCTGCTTGCCACCTCCACCATCATCTACAGGCCTGTTTGGCTGTGCGTTACGAAAGCTCCGGCAGAATTTAGACACGAGTTCGTCAATGGAAATACATAATGAAACTCATACCGTGAAATCGATCCATGAACAAAAAGAGAATTAAAAGATGACAGCTGAATCATGTAAATCGATGTGAAAAATAAAATGCGAGATTGCTAAGCGGCATGACAAGGATTGTCCTAATGCCAGTTTCCCAGGTCGTTTGTGAGGACTGCGAAATGGCGGTTTCTCAGCGATCATTATTGGGGTCTGGCAACTCTTGGGATTCACGACGATGCGGGCAGCCGGTTAGTGGTGCCTGGTGGTGGCGCGGTTGATGTGGCTCGCGGCGGTATTGGTGGTGGCGTGAATGAAACTGAACAGGTTTAGGTTTAGGTTTAGGTTTAGGTGTTTGGGCTGGTCTTGGCCCATTTGGGTGTTAGAGCCTTGCCCTTTAGGTGTTTTGGGCTTTGTCTCAACTGATGTTTTTATTTTCATCTAACATTTTGTTTAATTTCCCTTGATATACCTGTTGTTAAGTTTTTTTTAATAAAATATTACTTTTGCCGATAAAAAAAATAAACCCGATATTTATCTTGTTTTATTTAGTTGTCTACATGTAGTGAACTTATACGTACTCCGTATTAAACTTTGATGATACATGTTGGAAGTTGAATAATCAAGTGCACTTCACGAGACTATTCAAACTTTGAAACTTGTTATTGTTATTGTTGTTATTATTATTATTTGGCTTTAAGAGGACCCACATTGTGCCGTTCAAAAAATAAGAGGCCCACATCGTGGGAAAAAAAATTATTATTATTTGGCTTTAAGAGGACCCACATTGTGCCGTTCAAAAAATAAGAGGCCCACATCGTGGAAAAAAAAAAATTGATTCGCTATCGTAAGCACTAGATTATATGAGGATGAGGTGGAGATTTGAAAACTCATTCCTTACTCTTCAAACTTGAGGAGAAAAAGAGAGCTACTCCAAAAAATAGATAGCAAATTAATGAACAATTTACTATACTTGGGTTAAAAAGTATAGTAAATTATGCAGTTAAGACAAATCGATAACCCACCCTAACAACGGCTGAAGTTCCGGGAATGGGAGTTCAACGTCGGATTTCTTGAACGCGAGGAAGGAGAAGAAAGAAACCACTGCCGATCCGGTGGTTACGAACTCCACCGCCGGAATGTTGTACTCCGAGGCAATCGTCGGGGCCCACGGCTGCAAAAAGTCATAAATGACCAAATCCGGCCGGAGTGTCTGTACGAGTTTGGAGAATTCGGGGCTTGCTGAGTCAAAGGCGTTTATCAAGGTCGGGAGGAGGTGTGGCGGGAGGCCGTTGGTGGTGTGGTGGTGGGGAGGGAGCTCCGGTGACGTCGGCAGGAGGTGGAGTGGTATTAGTTGTATGGAGAGGGATTGGGTTTTGGTGATTCTGTTTTGGATAGAAGTGAGAATGATGGGTGTGGAGCATAGGTAGATGTGGAAGTCTTTGGTGGAGAGTTTCTTGGCTAGCTCTAGGAAGGGAGTTATGTGGCCTTGGGCTAACCATGGAAGCATTAGGACTTTGGTGGCGTTGCTCTGTTTTGAATCCATTCCCCCTCTCTCTCTCGACCTCTGACGACGGGATTGTTTGGTATAGGTTTTGAGGTAGAATTTTGGGGTAACGAGTGCGGATAGATGGATAGAAAGATCGAAGTAATGAGGGAAGAGAAACTTATTGGAAACTATTTACAGAGAGTTTTTGAGACCCCGAGAGAAAGGAACTCAAGCGATCGACTGACTCCCAACGAATCCTGATGGGTTCATTCATCGCAATTTAAAGCCATGAAACTTTGTAATGAAAATACAGGAGTAACATTCTTGGGAAGATATATATGTGATTGATGTCATGGATGACTAACACGACTAATATCATATGCATGGATAAGAATATCAGATGATCCCATATGTCATGGATGACTATTACTCAATACGGACAGTATGTCGCCGAGCAAAAAAAAAAAAAAAAGGACTGTATGTCATGGATGACTAATACTCATTGATCAATCGATCGGCCGTATGTTATAAATTGAGTGACGCCATGTTCGTTTTAAGGTCTCAAGAACGACCATATCTTGTTTGTGGTCTTCAATAATTTTTCTTATCTCTCTCTCCATTTATTACTTTCAAAAACTTTCATCAAAACTCAAAACGAACAAAGCAAGATCGACCATGCCTTGTTTGTTTTTCGCTGTTAAAATAAAGTTATGAGCCGGCTCTGTTCGCACATCTGGATATCAGAAAAAAAAAAAAAAAAAGTGAATTGTGTACGTTTTTGTTTGGCTCTCGGCTCCAGAGACTACTTTATCAGTCAAGTGATCTGTAATGGTTTTTTGTCAAAGTTTTGATAGTCAAAGCTTTTCTAGAAAAGCAGAAATCAACTACGTATGACTTATCTGCTTTTCAAAAAAAAAAAACCTATGACTGAATCTTAGAGTGAAAGGGGAACTTGAATTGCTTGGATGGTATGTAAGTGTTCGGAAAAAATTATTGTGAGGATGTTTGGGAGCCCCTTATTTTACATGTCAGATTGTCAAGTTTTGCACTATTCTGAAAAATGAATTCAAAATGTAGAATTCAAAAATCATCACATGAGAAGAAACTTTTGAATTCTGATTATAATTTCACCCATAAAGTAATTTGCAAAATTTATTCTGTACATATTGTGCAAATATATATTTTTATTAATTCTGATTATATTGTCCAAAAGTTTAGAATCCACACCCCGTTATCTAAAATATAATTGGCTCACAAACAACCCACATGCTAGTGATGTCTGAAACAAATTTTTCAATAAACAAAGATGAATAACATGGATACATCCAGAATTGAAAAAGAATCTAAGTGCAAAGTATACAAAACGTACATAATGGAAAATAAGATCCAGTTTGGATGTTTCTACTTCTCCCTTCGTCCCATATTGTTGGTCTCAACAAATAAAAAAAAAGGTACAATTTTTGGATAAAAAAATAAAGTATTTTCGTGCATAATTTTTTAAAATTTTCTGACACCAAATTACAGATCTCAATTGCCAAGAAAACCCACAACAGTTGGAACTTCAATTTCCAAGTCATTTGCCATCGGTGCAAAGTTGGGCCAACTCTTTTACCAGTCCATCTATTTCTTCATCTCCTTTCTTTCTTGGGGAAATTTCTGGCCGGTCCCAAATTTTACATGGGGTTCCATGCAAACCCTTTTTTAAAGTCCTATCCCATATAGACACTTTTTAAAGATGTTTTTACTTTTCATACCTCAAGAATTCACATCTCTCAGAATTCACACCTCTCAGAATTCACACTCACCAGAATTCACACTCACCAGAATTCACACCCCTCAGAATTCACACTCCCAATAATTCACACCTCCAAGAATTCACACCGACCAGAATTCACACCCCAAGAATTCACTTTTTTGCAGAATTCACACCCTTTGCAAGAATTCACACCCCTTTGCAGAATTCACACCCTTTGCAAAAATTCACATCCCTTTGCAGAATTCACACCCTCCGAATTCACATCCATTTGCAGAATTCACACCCCCAAAAATTCACACCCCCAGAATTATTCATTTGGGTGTGCATTATTAGAAATGTGAATTCTTGATGTGAATTCTTAAAATTGTGAATTCTTGGGGTGTGAAAATCAATCCAAACTAAGGTTTCTCCTGCCTCTACTTTCAACACCTGTAGAAACCGAAAAAATGACTCTCTAAGTTCTAACCACCGGCCCTTTGGGCGTTTTTGCGGATTAAAAAAAAAAAAAGTCTCTACCCACTGAACAGTTCAACCCGACAAAGACATAAATACAAGCCTGAAAATCACTACTGATGAACACCTTAATATCATCCGGTGCATCAACAATGAATTGACCTAAACTTATCTACGCTAAGCTGTTCATTTTTATGTCTGTTTATGGGGTGTGAATAATTAGAGGTGTGAATTTACACCATTTTGAAGAATTCACACCCACAAAATTCACGTCATGCTTGCAAAATTCACACATCATCCACACTATTCACCTTGGAGAATTCACACATTTTTACATAATTCACAACTATCTGCACAATTCACACCTCTAAATGCAGAAAAAAAATCCCAACGTCCCTGTCGTCAACAACAAACACCAGAAACCCTAAATTTCAGCCAACAAAACAAAAGCTAATGTTGCCTTCCTCCTTTTCTCCTAAATTTCAGCCGCCAAAACAAAAACTCCGTACATGCCCTGTATAAATAAGTGCAGGATTTGTGTAAAATACTATACCGATTCAACGCTGTTTAGATCGGAAAAGGTGAAAATTCCTCGATCTATACCGATTGGTTGTCTACAAAATTCCTCGATCTATATCTGAGGGTGAGAAGTTTTGGAGGACGGTGTAGAAGAGATTATGCCTATGGCCGCTCTATCCCTTTGCTCGTTGCCACTGGCTCCAGATCATGGCGTAGTTTCCCCCGGTTGCCGGGGTACAGGCCCTCATTTTGAAGCTTAGAAGTGAAGATTGGAGACTAGAGTCTACGGTGGGACTGGGAGGTGGACAATGACAGAAGGCGACGAAGAAGAAGACGCTAGTCTGGCCAACGGAAGATTGAAGTCGAAGTCGCCAGCCAACGGAAGATCAAAGAGATTTTTGTGCGTCTCTTTCTAGCGGGGTGTTTTGGGTAGTTTACTAAAAACAGGGCTTATGAGGAATGAGTTTGACAAAGAGGTGGGCTTGGATGGGTAAGGGAAGACAAAATTGGGCCGGCCAGTAAGAATAATCTCACAAAATTCTCTTGCTTTACTTCTCACATCCACCCCCTCTTCATCCACCACCACTTTCCTTATAACTTGTGCTATGTTTTCTCTATCCAGCCTTTTATATTACTCCAATTCTTACTCAATCCATCCACAAGCACTTGGAAGTTGGATTTTTCCAAGAACAAGTTCATTTTGTTATACTAACCATAAGGGCAAAGTACGAATTATCTCCCTGAGGTTTTTCCGTTTGGCAAATAACCTCCGTGAGCTTTACTAATGACCACATCGCCCACCTATGGTTTTGGATATGTTGCACTTGACCTCCCTACCGTTAAAAACTCCGTCTAAGTTAACAAAGAGTGGATCCCACACGCATATTTTAAGACTAAAAGTTAAAAACAAAATTAAAATTGTATACGAAAAGACTACAATGCCCATCTTCTTCTTCCCCCAAAACTTCTCTCTCCACAATCGGAAAACCCCTTCTTCTTCACCGCCACCACCATCCGAACCGGAATCCACAACCACAAATTAGGATGTCAATCATACCAAATCCGACCGGAATCATGAACACCCCAACAGCTCAAAAAAAAAAAAAAAACGCTGCTTGTATTTTAGCTACAGCGAGCAAACCAGTGGTTTTAACAAATTTCCTTGCACTAAAAACACAAACTTCATAACCAAAACACTCGTGCATTAATATCAGACAAAGTTGTGCATTTTTCAACTGCATTTAGATTTTATCAGAAACCAAGAAAAATGTTGCATTTAGATTTTATCAGAAACCCAGTACAAGGAGTGCAGAGTTTTTCCTATTTCTCTAATTATGTAATATGAGTCGAATTTATTGGTTCTCCATTATCATCAAGAGCCCAATACGCAGCAAACAACAAAAAAAGACAGTTTTTTTTTTTTTGGTTCTAAGAATTCAAGTATTTCACAGAGAGAGAGAGACCATGATTTCACGGATGGCGGTGGGGGAGATGCCATCGCCGCCCTTGGACTGCTTGAACTTCTTGATGGCGATGGACTTGCTCCGATTGGACTCGATCTGGAAAACGGAGAGAGAGAGAGAGAGAGAGAGATTGGTATGTGCAAAGGATCGGAGTCGAGGTTGATCTCCCCATCGCCGTCGGCGTGGCACTCGGCGATGGTCCCACGGCAGCCGGATCTGGGGTGCCCCCACCCGACTAGATGCTGGTCGTGGTCCCTGATAGTGAGGAGAATATCAGGGTTGTTGTGAAGCAGAGGATGAAAGCCTTGGCCATTGATGTATTTTTCCCTTTGTGTGAATACTTGAAGAAGAAGTGGGCTGCTCCTTGTTCCCTCTCTCTCCAGGTCTGGTTTGGGGTGAGAGCACCGGGAGGGGTGGGAAATACAAAATTGCTTATTTAACAAAAGGGTAACAATGTCTTTTTGCTCTTTTCCGTTAACAGAGTTACGGTTGCACTTTACTCCAAAACCACAGGGGGCAATGTGGTCATTAGTAAAGCTCAGGGAGGTCATCTGTCAAACGGAAAAACCTCAGGGAGGTAATCCGTACTTTGTCCTAACCATAATCTCTATAAATCATTATGTTTGTATCATTACGAGGTACCTCACCTTTGTTGTTAAGGAAACTAGAAAGGGCAGTATCAGTGTCTTGATGCTACCATGGCTAGCCCATGGTCACATATCTGCCTTCCTAGAGCTAGCTAAAAGACTAACAGAGAAGGATTTCTTCATATACTTTTGCTCTACAAGCATCAATCTTAATTCTGTTAAGAAGATGCTCCCAGAGAAATACTCTCCCTCTGTACAACTAGTGGAACTCCATCTGCCCTCCTCGCCGGAGCTCCCTCCTCACCTCCACACCACCAATGGCCTACCACCCCATCTAATGCCCATTCTCAAAATTGCCTTTGAAGAATCAAAACCCTTTTTCTCTCACATACTCAATACCCTCAATCCAGACCTAATTATGTATGACTTCAACATGTCGTGGGTCTCAGCTAGCGCTTCTTTGCTCAATATTCCATCCGTTCTTTTTTTCTCTTTTGGGGCTTTGTTCACTTCTTTCGCCTTTCGTTTCATGGAAAATCCTGGTGCTGAATACCCATTTCAGTCCATTCAGCTTCACGAGTCTGAAAAAACTTCTTTAAAAGCCATGTTGGAGTTTCCTACAAACGGAGTGAAAGACGTAGACCTTATTCGCGAATCCATCAAGCTCTCTCGCGATGTTATGTTGATCAAAACTTCTACAGAGATAGAGGAAAAGTATATTGATTATCTCTCTATGTTAGTCAAGAAAAAGGTTCAACCTGTCGGTCCGTTGGTTCGAGAAATCGTGGATGAAGACGAAGATACTGAAGTCATGCGATTTCTTCATAAGAAAGATGAGTCCTCGGTTGTGTTTGTTGCCTTCGGAAGTGAGTTTTTTCTATCTAATGAAGAAAGGGAAGAGATAGCTTATGGGCTAGAGCTTAGAAGGGTTGGTTTCATATGGGTCGTTAGGTTTCCAGTGGGAGAGAAAACTACGGTCGAAGAGGCGTTGCCAGTGGGTTTTCTTGACAGGGTTGGAGATCTAGGAATGGTTGTGGAGGGGTGGGCTCCACAGGCAAAAATCCTAACGCATCCAAGCACCGGTGGTTTCGTGAGTCATTGCGGATGGAATTCTGTGTTAGAAAGTATAAAATTTGGTGTTCCGATTATAGCCATGCCTATGCATATTGACCAGCCATTGAATGCCAGGCTAGTTGAGGATGTTGGTGTGGGTGTGGAGGCGAAGAGAGATGAGACTGGCAGGCTTGATAGAAAGGAGATAGCAAGAGTTATAAGAAGGATAGTGGTGGAGAAACATGGAATGGAAGTTAGAAATAAGGCAAGGGAATTGAGTGAGAAGATGGCAATGAAAGAAGTGGAAGAGATAGATGAGGTGGTGGAGGAGATGGTGAAACTCTCCGGGAAGAGGAAATAGTGCACCCAGGCTCTGGGCAGTGTGTGTCCGCCAGCGCGAGCGTGTGTTTTTGTTAGTATTGCTTCTCTTTACATCAACGTCCTTTATCCTTGAATTCCACTTATTTTATTTCCGGGACGGACCTTGTATTTCTGGTGTGTTTATTATCAAGTTACGAATTTTGGTTTTAAAAAAATGCAATATATAAGGTACAGAGGTGCTACGGTCACCGCACAAGTCCAAAGCACGCCTACGTGGCCCCACGTAGGCGTGCGGTGATTGTAGACTTTAATGTATAAGGTATTGTGAGTTTCCATTTGGCTTGGGGACTCTGGAAAAGGTATAGCCTTAAGGTCATCCAGCAGAGTCAAGTAACTGAGTAAGTGGCCAAGGCCATCAAGCAGAGTCAGGCGGGCGGCCACTGGCTCTCCCCTGACCCTACCAAGTCGGTACCGGGGCGGTCTCCTCTGGCCAGTATATATAAGTCAGGTGTTCTGTCACCTCTTCTTGTTCGGGCGATTGATGGCTGATCCTAACCGGAGGTGGATACCCACCATATATCCGTGCCCTCCACCAATTCCACCTCGGGTTATGGGGCTTTCGGAAGATGTTAATGAGCCTTCCGTGGCTGCATTGGTCCACCGTTGAAATCTCCTGATGTTCGATGAGCCTCTCCGCTGTTGAGAAAGCCTTCTCTGGTACCCGTGATGCTGTTTCTTCCTCTTGATTTTTTTCTTTAACTCACACCGCTGAGTTAGCTCTTTGAGCTTGTAAATCATGTTGTAATTGTAATGAACAGTTCATTTCTGTAATTTTTTTGACTTCGATCTGAATGTGTGGTAATTGCTGACCATTCTTGTGGTCATTCTAACTTTTCAAACGTTAACTGAATTTAATCTAAGGCCTGAGGCATGTTTAGGGACATCATTTATTTTTGTCTCCCACGAAAATTGTCGAAAAATGAAGCACGCACAAAATGAGGCCGATTTGGATGTAAACTTCAAGTTCATTTTTTTTTTCCTGAGAACTATGTCCGATCGATTTGATTTTTGGAATGGATGTTCTTCTCGATGAATCCTACAAATTGAGTGAATTTCAATCTATTTTTTTGGTCACCCACAAAATCCCAAAGCTGGAGGAGACTAGAAGATGGAGTAATAACAAACTGGACTAAAACTCTAGGGCCTGGAGAGAGAGAGAGAGAGAGAATGCAGGAACTTTTCTGGGTATGGAATTGAAAGAGTCCACTACTCCACTTCAATGTTTTCGAAAGACTTTTAAGGCTGAGCCCAATATTTAGGATGGACCGAACTATATTTGTCAGGGGTTCTTCCGGGCCAGTTTTATGTGAGTGGAATATGTTTCATTAGGTCCTTTTTTTTTTGATCCAGTTTCATTAGGTCTTTGCGCACAAGTATCTTCCCACAAAGTCCTATTTGCATGCGCGCAAGTTGTTCCTCTTTGTCTCTCTCTCCTCCGTCAGTCCCAAGCGCACCCCACTCGCTCTCCTTATTCCACGTAGAAGAGTAAAAGCAATTACTCCATGGATAGTTGGGAACTTGGGAAGCAAAAAAGTCTGACTTGCACTGTGATGTAAGTGCAAAATGGTCCCTCTTTCTCTCTCCTCTCTATTTTCAGCCTTCTCTCTCTCATTTTCTCTCTCTTCTTTTTTAAATTCAAAAAACTTAAAATCTTTTATAACTTTTTTTTGTACATATCTATTATTTACAAAATTTATATTTTTGAAGGGAAATAATAATGTCAAAACTGATTTTGTTAGTGTAAAAACTCCAGTGCATAAAAGGCTTGTACTATGTCCAGTGTACAAGTGTTTTATGCACTGAAATTTTGGCACTAACAAAAACAGTTTTGGCATTATCACTACCTTTTTTGAAATGTACTCGTAGAGATCTAGCTAATGAGACCAATATTGAATATAAAATTGTGAAAAAATAAAATTTTATTTTTCAATGTCTGTTTTATTTTGTCTAAATTTATAATTTACTATCTAAATTCACAATTAACAATATTTATTTAATAACTAATTGTGTTTAAATTATTAATTAACAGCCTAAATTTATAATTAACAGTGTTTATTTAAATATTAATAGTGTTAATTAACATCCTAATAGTATTAATTAACAGTTTAAATTTACAACTAATAGTATTAATTAACATCCTAACGATTTATTAACAATTGATAGCGTAAAACAAAACGAAAAAAGTCTACACCTAAAAAAAATCATTCTTCCTAACATAATTTTACACTCAATATTAGTCTTGTTTAATATATTTTTTCGAGTAAATTTTAAAATATAAATTTTATAAAAAAAATGCTTATTTACAAAAAAAAACTACTACTATTAGTATAAGATTTTAAATAAAAAAAGTAAGAGAGAGGATGGAGAGAGAGAGAGAGTGAGTGTGTACTTATCTTGGCTGAGCCAAGTCAAAGAGAGTGTACTTATCTTGGTTGAGCCAAGTCAAGAGAGTGCATTAAAGTGGGGCAGCTGGGCAAGAATGGGTACAGTGCGTGGGTTTTTTTTGGGAGGACCCCCAGAATCTGTAAGGCATTGCACATATAGCGCATAGGATTTGGTGGGCTACAAACTCGAAATCTAGGACCGACCAGTTATTTTCTCTATTTGTCATTCGTATCGAGTTAAGAGATTTGTACTCGTGGATGGCTGTGCAGTTGTAAGTCCCTTTCTTATGGAGAAGAGAATATACTCTTCTGGATGGATTGAGTGAGAGTTGGAGTAATATAAGTTCTTTTAAATGGATTGAGTAAGAAATTGGAGTAATATAAATTCTTTTAAAAAATATATATAAGTATCGTTTTATGCAATACTAGGAGTAGATGTGCATTATCTTAATGATAATGATCGGATTCTCTACCCGTTTTAATCTCTCCTAATTAAGTCTCATACCTCCCTCCGCATCCCATCGAAATGTCATTTGTGGGCCCCACTCTAGACCCCCAACTATGACTCCGCCCGTAGTTTCTCCCCCGTATGAATAACTTATGAAAAAAGATCAGCTTGATCGAACATCGACAAACGCATAAACATGTCGTGGAGGAGAGTTAATAAGGCATAATATTGAGGTTGGCTTATTCACGGAGCCGCGCGATCTCGGCCTTAGACGGTCTGGATTTAAACGGAACTTTTCCGGGGAAGAGTTTAACTCTTTTCCGGAAGAGTTTCATCAACATTCGGACGGTCCAAAACACTCTTTGGATGGACGGAACCCTCTGTTAAAAAGATTTTCTCATATTATTAGACAATTGTAATAGGGTAGGACACCGCAATGACAATGTGGTACACACCTTACCTTTTTTTTTTCTTAAAAGAAAAAAGGGTGTGGACTAGAATTTTCCGACGAAAGAAAGAGATTACTAATGCAGGCCCTTTCAACTCTAATTTCGGTCAGTTAATAGATCCATCGGGAAATAAATAAGAAATAAGGGCCCCATCACACACCCATATAATCGGTTGTCCTCTTAATGCCTCTCTCCAATTCCTTGAGAGAGAGAGTTTAAACCAAACCATCTCTTTCACCACATAATTACCAAAATAGAGAGATACCTAAACTAAACCATCTCTTTCACCACATAATTGCCAAAATACAAAAGACGTAAACAGTCACTAGAGTAATCACACAATGACCCGGGGTTTGTCCAATTGGTCGGTGGGTTTGCTCCCCCACACAATTCAATTCTTGGGGACAGGGCAAAAGAAAGTAATTTCCTGGGCATTCCCAACTCCTGGCGCGCGGATGGCTTGCCTTTGACGGACACAGGGAGGGGATCAGTTGAGTGCATGTGAGCTGGCCCGGACACCCTTGACCTTCGAAAAAACCTCACCCAATGACCCAAAATATCTCTGATTTCAACTTCTGCCACTCCCTGCATCCCAATTTCACTTCTCTCCTACGAGTAATATCCAATATAGCAGCAACTCCTTTTAACTAACTTACCGGAAAATGAAAATTAAAAAATTTCATCTTGTCACCCGCATGGAAAATCACAAATCTCTATATGATATATATATATATATATATAAACACACATTTTGTCACCTATATGTTTTTTATAACCGGATGTCCGCGCAACTTAATTAATTTCAGAACCTGAAGTTAACGACCGGCTAATCCACCGGTCGCTCCAAAGTTTAGAATATTTGGCCTTATGTCACCTATGAAAAAGGGTGACATAAGCCGAGTTCAGGTAAATTTCTTTTTCGTTGAAGAATACAACTTACCAAGCCCGGTAATAAGTTGTTTGGCCTTATGTCAAATGTAATTTTCTTAACGTGAGGAGGTGATTTCAACTAAACTTATCGTCCTATCCTTTGCTGTGAATGTGTGTTTGAGATGCACATATTTTTATATATCTACATATGGAGCTTTGTGGGCATATTTAGAAAGGTTCTCTAGCTGTACGCTGTTTTTCTTCTGAGAATCCAACAGGAAACAGAGGACTTGACAACGAGAAACAGCATGCATTCACGTGCTTAACTGAAGCAAAAGGCTTGAAAAGGGTCTGAAAATGTCGGCTGCATTGATAGGAGATGACTTGGCAGTGAGGTCTATGAGCCAGCGGCTGAGCGTCGGCTCCGGCAGCCGGAGGAGTTGGGCCACCACCAGTCTCCGGGAAGCATGGGGCGCCCCTGATGTTTTCCTGAGGAGCAAGAGGGAAGAGGATGAGGAAGAACTCAGGTGGGCTGCACTAGAACGGCTTCCCACTTATGATAGGCTGAGGCAAGGAATCATACAGCAAGTTCTTGAAAATGGAAGGATTGTTCATGAACAAGTTGACGTTGCACACCTTGGAATGGAGGATAGAAAGATTTTGATGGAAAGCATACTTAAAGTCGCGGAAGATGACAACGAGAAGTTTCTTCAGAGGCTCCGGGCAAGGACTGACCGGTAAAATTTACAACTTTTTATTGCAGGTTGTTTGAAATTCTGAGAGTGTAATGGGAATTTTGATTTGGGTTTTTTCGCATAGAGTTGGAATCGAAATCCCGAAGATTGAAGTCCGGTTCGAGCATTTGTGTGTAGAAGGAGATGCATATGTTGGCACTAGAGCACTTCCCACTCTGCTGAATTCTACTCTGAATGAAATAGAGGTGTTGATCCTGTTTCTCTGCTTTTCTTGATTTCTTGCGTTCAATCTCAGTAATCATTCAGTGAGCCCATATAGGAAATTTCCAGCTGCAATCTGATTTCTACTACTTCTTTTGTCCTATAGACTTTGAAAGTTTTCGGTAAATCCTTTTTATTTGGACTTTTATCTCTTTTCACAATCTTTCTCATTATACTGTTTATGGTGGAAGTGGGTTTTCATTTCTTTTCTGGGTAAAGAGGGAGGCCTTGATCACCTAAAATTTGGTATTATTTTTATTTGTTTTATTTATTTATTTATTTATTTGTGGAGTCCTCAATATTCTGTGCTTTGTTATGACTCTGTAACTCTACTGATGAAGGACTTGGTGTTTATTTTTGTTGATGCTGTGAATAGGGGTTTCTTGGGTTAATAAAACTTCTTCCATCCAAGAAAAAGGTAGTCAAGATACTCCAAGATGTGAGTGGAATTGTCAAGCCATCAAGGTATGTTCTTGAAGTTTTACCCCCCAAATATGAAACCTATATGGAATTGAAACTCAATTTGCAACGTATGCGCGAATTGTATGAGCACATTTTCTGCTGAAAATAGCTTTGTATGGGTTATCCAAAAAATTAAAAAAAGAAAAGAGAAGAAAAGAAAAAAGGCTTTATCTCAGGCAGCCCACCGGCCCTTTTGGTTGCGGTTTTCAGAATATAGATAGGGGTTTTGTCCGGGAACATGTTGTTCATTGTTTTCTGAAATTTGGTTTCCACTTTTTTTTTTTTTTTTTTGAAATCAATTTTTGGGAAAACATCAAAATTGGTTTTCATATCATTTGGGAAATCATTGCTACTTAAAATGAGTTGGATATGTAAGTGACATCAAAAGCACTTTCTAAAAGTGTTCTGCAAAACTGATTCTAAAAGTGTTCTGCAAAACTGATTCTATAAACTACCCAAAAGCTTTTCTTGTGTCTACTTAAATCAGTAAATTTTCTCACTTTCTAAGGTGACACTACTTATTGAATTTAGCCGAGATTCTTGAAAATTTGTTGGTTTTCTCAGGATGACACTACTGCTGGGGCCTCCAGGCTCTGGGAAGACCACATTATTGCAGGCACTTGCTGGAAAGATGGACAAGGATCTAAGGGTGGATTTTGAAGTCTTTTTGTGAAAATGCTCTCCTTGGTCGTTGTTTTCAGAACGAATTCTGAAAAACACTATTCAACTTTTTGAAAAACAACCCATTTTCGGAAACAGTGAAAAAATCTTTTGAAATTCCTGTAAAACTAATAATTAGCGAAAATGAGAAGTTTTTCAATGTTGGCAACATTTTCGTTAGGTGTTCTGCATTTCTAGAACAATTTGTAGAAGGTATTGTGCAAGCAACTTTTTGGAAGACAACTGATTTTTGAGAAAATTAAAGAAATGTTTCGAAATGCCAAACATCTAATTGCTATGAAATAAGATACGAAATCAAGTTTTTCTATGTTTGAATCCGTTTTCAAAAGGTGTTCTGCATATCTATAAAAATTTGTAGAAGGTACTGAGCAAAGTTGATTCTTAAAACATCAACCAAACAGTCTTTTAGTTCAAGCTTCTCATGTGGTTTACTACTTCTTCTGACAGGCAACAGGAAATATCACTTATTGTGGTCATGAAATGTCCGAATTTATTCCTCAGAGAACCTCTGCTTATATTAGCCAGCATGATCTTCACCATGGTGAGATGACAGTCAGAGAGACACTGGATTTCGCAGGACGCTGTTTGGGAGTCGGAACCAGATATGAACTGCTTGTAGAATTGTCAAGAAGAGAAAAGGAATCTGGAATCAAACCAGACCCCGAGATCGATGCATTCATGAAAGCCACTGCCATGGCTGGCCAACAGTCCAGTTTGGTCACAGACTATGTCCTAAAAGTTAGTTTCTTCCTTTTCCCGGTATAGAATGCTTCATTTACACTCCTTTTGTTTCGGCAAATAGTTTATGACAAGTGGAAAATGCTTTCCAGAAAAACTGTTTCTGGTGTTTAGTTGCAACTCTGAAAATAACAGCACTAGTGAGCTATGGTAGTGAGGATGGCCGGTTGTGGGTAGTGGTGGCAGCAGTGGTGGATGGTGATGGTGGATGAGTGGTAGTGGTGCTGGTGTGGTATTAGTGCTGATCTGGAAAGCGTTTTTCAACTTCAAGAGTTGGAAAATGTTTTCTGACTAAGGAACCAATTTTCCGTAGACTTTTTCTTCCGTCGCTCCAAACAACTGAAAGTAGAGAAATGTTTTCTAGGAAGCATTTTCCACCGAAACAAACGAAGCGTTAGCAACCAATTTTTTTTCATGTGGGACTAATTATTTAGGGATTATGAGCCATGACAGGTTCTTGGATTAGACAATTGTGCTGATATTATGGTCGGTGATGAGATGAGGAGGGGAATCTCTGGTGGACAGAAGAAGCGCCTCACCACTGGTATTTGAAAAACTTCACATTGATGATTGAGATTATACCTGACTTTCTGTTATTTTCAATTTCTCTTTATGAGACCGTGCTAACTAATTTCACAAATGCGATTGAAATTAGGTTTGTTTGTATTGTTCTATTTTTCCTGAATGCAGGAGAAATGTTGGTAGGACCGGCAAAAGTCTTTTTCATGGATGAAATCTCAACTGGTCTAGACAGTTCAACAACTTTCCAAATCAACAAATACATGAGGCAGATGGTTCATATAATGGACGTAACCATGATAATCTCCCTTCTGCAGCCTGCACCCGAAACTTATGCTCTTTTTGACGAAATTATTCTGCTTTCAGAGGGAAAAATCGTCTACCATGGTCCACGTGAGAGCGTTCTTGAGTTCTTTGAAAGTGTGGGATTCAAATGCCCAGAAAGGAAAGGAGTGGCAGACTTTCTTCAAGAAGTAACTTCTAAGAAAGACCAAGAGCAGTACTGGTTCAAAAGGAATGAGCCTTATCGTTATGTTTCTGTTTCAGACTTTGTGCGCCATTTTAACTCTTTCCACGTTGGTCAGAGTCTATGTGAGGAGCTTGGAATTCCTTATAACAGAAATAAGGTCCACCCTGCTGCCCTGGCAACTAAAAAGTACGGCATTTCCAAAGTGGATCTCTTCAAGGCTTGTTTAACTCGGGAGTGGCTACTGATGAAACGCAACTCGTTTGTGTACATATTCAAGACTACCCAGATCACAATTATGTCAATAATCGCCTTCACTGTTTTCTTAAGAACGGAGATGAAATCCGGTCAACTAATGGATGGGGGTAAATTTTATGGTGCACTGTTTTTCAGTCTCATTAACGTGATGTTTAATGGGATGGCTGAGCTTCACTTGACCTGTATGAGGCTTCATGTGTTCTTTAAACAGAGGGATTCCCTGTTTTTCCCCGCATGGGCTTTTGCACTACCAATTTGGCTTCTCCGAATTCCCTTATCTCTGATGGAATCAGCGATATGGATCATTCTCACTTACTACACTATTGGGTTTGCTCCTGCTGCTAGTAGGTAATATTTTCCTTTTTCCCTTGGAGTTTAATACCTGAACATAAATCAGTAGTTTTTCATGTTGCAGTCATGGCATATTTGCTAAAATAATAGTTTATATCTATAGTTCTATACATATACGTACTCATCTATTCTAAGTTCTAAGTTTACATTTTTCAGGTTTTTCCGCCAATTTTTAGCATTCTTTGGTATACATCAGATGGCCTTATCTCTCTTCCGTTTTATTGCGGCCCTTGGGAGAACACAGGTTGTTGCAAACACTCTTGGCACCTTTGCATTGTTGGTGGTTTTTGTCTTTGGTGGTTTCATTGTTGCCAAAGGTTGGTATTTTCCCTTTTTTTTTTTTTTTTTATAGCTTTTACTATGTATAATATTCATTTTTTAAGTGAACAGATTTAGTTGATGTGGTTTCAAAATTATTCAATTGTCTGTTATATAGTAGCATAAATATGATACCTTGTAACAACCATTATTATCATCACATGCAGATGACATTCAACCATGGCTGAGATGGGGATATTATATTTCTCCCATGATGTATGGACAGAATGCCATAGCCATGAATGAATTTCTGGATAAAAGATGGAGCACGGTAAGCTCAGTTATGATATTGTTAATCAATTTGCTTCCGTTTTGTTTTAGCTCAAATGCTGTCATCTTTATAACTTGATAGCTTTAGATAGCTAATTTATTTTATATATTTTTGGCAGCCAAATTCCGACCGTAGGTTTCCTGAACCTACTGTTGGAAAGGTTCTTCTTAAAGCCAGGGGGATGTTTGTGGATGACTACATGTATTGGGTTTGTGTGATCGCACTCTTTGGATTTTCTGTGCTCTTCAATATCTGCACTATAGCGGCTCTGGCCTACTTGAATCGTAAGATACTATGCAATCTTATTCAGCTATTTCAGCTCATCTCTATCTCCGATATGGAATCTTATTTTGGTTTTGGCATTTTTTTTATAACTAAAATGCAGCTTTGGGAGATTCTAAATCTGTTATTATGAATGATGATGATGAAGTGAAAAAAAAGAAGCGACCACTCTCCAATGGGAAGAAGCCGTCCACTGATAGGAGTTCAGCATCTACAACCTCATCTTTTGAAGGTTAAATATTACAACTCCCTCAATCTCAACTGATCAGATGATTGATCTTCATATTGTACTCGAACTGTATTGTCTAACACGTTTATAGGACGAGGAGTGTGAATTAGAACTTCACCAGATCGACATGTCAATCTAAGTTCCCAAAATGATTTATTTCAAAGAAGAGACATTTATATCATATTGGTCCTCCCTGGTATCTCCATTTTATGAATCGTACAGTTTTTAGACGAACATTTTGCTAACAACTAGTTTTCTCGTATATGATGGATATCATTGTTTAATAGCCCTTAACTTAAGAACATGATTCTGGATTATGTTGATGACTGCTAATGATTACCAAAACAAATAAAGGATACGTGTCTGGCTCTTTGGACCGCATTCCTAAATCTTGGAGCACTGAAGTTGGGAAAATTTCACATCATGAACTGCTATGCCATTGCTTCATTTGAGCTACAACAAAAATAGTAACAGTTTTCCTCTTTACTTGTCGCTAAAATAGCCTGAACAATTGCAGGTATCAACATGGGAGTGAGAAATACTCCAGACAATGACAACTTAGATGTCAAAGACATTGCAACTGGAAAAAGAGGAATGGTGCTGCCTTTCCAGCCCTTGTCACTTGCATTTGATCATGTGAATTACTATGTCGATATGCCTGCTGTAAGTCACTTGTTCTAAGCTCTTTTAGTGTCCGAGAGACTAGATTCTGAGGTGTCTTTTTCTAGCATAACGTAACAAAACATGGAGGTTTCTCAGAATTTCAGCAAATTTGATAAGCATTGTTCATCAAAGAGATTGTTATGGGTAGGTTGACTACTGTTACATACTGGTTTTTGTTGATGAAATGCATTACAAAAGAAAGGGTTTCCCACTAAATTTTCCAACAATCTAGTTCACTGCATTGAACCAAGGCTGCTGGGGTTTACAGAGACCTATGTTTTGTTTCTGAATCAGTTTCTTAGACCATTTTAAAGGAGATTCTCACTTGTACAAATTGCGGTTTTATTCATTAGGAAATGAAAACCCGCGGCATAGAGGAGGCTCGTCTCCAACTATTACAAGACGTCAGTGGTGCTTTTAGGCCAGGTGTTCTAACCGCATTGGTCGGTGTGACTGGTGCTGGAAAGACCACCTTGATGGATGTGCTAGCAGGAAGAAAGACAGGTGGCTATATCGAAGGATGTATCAGCATTTCTGGCTTTCCGAAAAATCAAGCAACTTTTGCTCGTATTAGCGGTTATTGTGAACAGAATGATATCCATTCTCCACATGTTACTGTACATGAGTCCATTGTGTACTCTGCCTGGTTGCGCCTGGCTCCAGATGTCAATAAGGAAACACGAAAGGTACTTGCTTTTTCGTCACCTTGTCCTTCTTGGTCTTTCATATCATAATCCAGTATTCTGCTCTTCTTGACCATGTCCCTTAGCAATATTGTGTCAGCCATGAAGTGGATGCCTTATCAATTTCTCTCTCTCTCTCTCTCTTTTTCTTCTTTCTGTAGATTGTGTTTGGATACCTTATCCTTTTCCCCTTTCTATTTTTTTTTAGATTCTTAAATCCTTCAAATTTTCCATTTCCTACCCATATCCTTGATCCAAATACAACCTTAGATGTGTTGGAATTATGGATGTTTGGATAGACTTACCAAGGAAAAGAAAAATCAAAAGGAAAGCAAAGGAATTCTTCTTAGCCATATCTTTTTTTAGCAGTTTCCCCGGAGATCTTTATCATTAATGCTCTTTTCTCTCTAAAGATCTGTCTACAAATCGATTATGGAAACACTATCTTACTATGCTAGGGCTTCTGTAAAGCAAGAAAAGGTGATAATCTATGGAATTTATAGTATTAGTTTTGTGTTTGTAATACGTAATATATTCTCTACACTTATGGCTCATGATCTCAGCATTGTCACGCCTAGTAACTTAGTTCACCTTATGGTAAAATGCTAATTGGGGTTTACAAATTTTGTGATTTAGATGTTTGTTGAAGAAGTAATGGAGTTGGTTGAGTTGAGCCCACTAAGGGATGCTAGAGTTGGTCTTCCGGGAGTAGATGGTCTCTCAACTGAACAAAGAAAGAGGCTCACCATAGCCGTAGAATTGGTTGCTAATCCATCAATCATCTTCATGGATGAGCCAACATCAGGGCTTGACGCTAGAGCTGCAGCAATTGTGATGCGAACTGTGAGAAACACGGTGAATACTGGCCGAACTGTGGTTTGTACAATCCATCAGCCGAGCATTGACATTTTTGAAGCTTTTGATGAGGTATTTCTCAGTTTCAACGAGAATAAGTCTATGGACTGACTAATCCAGCGAATGAACCACCTAAATGCTTCGTTGTGAACTGTACATTTATTCTGGAATCGAAACTCATATAAGATGGATATAATTGTGCATATATTAGTTAAAGAGCCCCTGGGTGTGGTCATCGTTTGCTGATCATCATTATCCAAGCCATTCATTCTGTAGGTTCACTGAACATGTTATATGAACAAAAAATCAGATTAATCTGTCACATGATTGGGACACATTTTCCTTATGCTTAATTTTCCTTATGATTGAATACATGGGTATCTAATCATGTGGCTAAAAAGGTATCTGGTCAATTTGATTGTGATGCACTCACTACACTTCTCAACTTTGTTGTATTATTTTGGCAGCTCTTGTTGATGAAGAGAGGGGGGAGGGTCATATATGCTGGACCTCTTGGCCAAAATTCTCACCACCTGGTTGAATATTTCGAAGTAAGTACCATCTCTCATTATGTGACTGTATAGACAATCAAACTCAAATACATGGAGACATATGTAGATTGATATGTGAGTTACTGCAGTCTATCGCGGGGGTACCTAAAATCATAGAGGGTAGCAATCCTGCTACATGGATGCTAGAGATCACCTCTTCTGCAGTTGAGGCACAACTTGATGTGGATTTTGGGGAAATCTTTGCCAATTCTGATTTATACAGGTATGGAGAATGCAACAACCAGAATCTATCCACGGGAAAACATGCAAAACACTCTGGGCCCCACACCCATGAGAGCATTCCATGTACTTTCTGTGGTTGATTTCTTTATACTTCCAATAGAAATACTAGCACTCAACTATTCTCGACCTTAGTCTTGCAGTATATAACAACTCTCTCTCCCTCTCAGGAGGAATGAAGAACTCATCAAAGATCTGAGCACCCCACCACCAGGGTCCAAGGACCTGTATTTTCCCACCAAGTACTCGCAAACATTTATCACTCAATGCAAAGCTTGCTTCTGGAAACAGCATTGGTCCTACTGGAGGAATTCCCAGTACAATGCCACCCGTCTTATCATGACGACCCTTATTGGAATTTTATTTGGAGTCATTTTCTGGAAAAAGGGTGAACAAATGTAAGTCAAATCCTATAGTTTTGAACGCACATTAAGCTTATGTCTCGATTCTGGGTTTGTGAAGGGATTTACAGAGGAAAAAGAAAACTATAGGAAGACCAAGGAAACAAATGTGGATTTTTCAACTTTTCCTTCACAAAATCCCTGAACAGAATATACAGTGCCATTACTATCTTTACAACAAGATGATGTTTCCAACAGGCACAAAGAACAAGATCTGATAAATCTACTGGGAGCTATGTATGTTGCTGTCATGTTTCTTGGAGGAACCAACACTTCAGGAGTGCAGTCTGTTGTGGCTATAGAAAGAACCGTCTTCTATCGTGAGAGAGCAGCTGGGATGTACTCAGCATTGCCTTATGCATTTGCTCAGGTGATAGTTGAGGACATTTTTGTATCATTTCGCTCGGTCAGGGCGGTAGCTCTTTTGGTTTCCCAAGGATAGTGGCTGCTTGTTTTATTTGGGGTCATCTCTTTTGTTTTCTGTCTTCTGTTCTCATTATCCGGGACACATATAAAACATGTACTGTGAAGGGTTTCCGAAGCCTGTTTTCGAGAAAATTCTCTTAAAGAAAGCACTATTCGGAAAAGACCCGAAAGATGTTTTCAAACTCCCGGAAACTGTTCGCCCTCCAAAAGTGGAACTGGAATGTAAAGGACTAGTGTTTTTGATCTCTACATTGTGCTCGTTTCCCAAACTCAAAGAAACATTACGAAACAAAAAGAAAACTGTGCCTAATATCTAGTTCTTGTGCTTTGCAGGTGGCAATAGAGACCATTTATGTTGCAATCCAAACCTTCGTCTATAGTCTTATCCTTTACTCCATGATTGGATTCCACTGGAGAGTTGATAAGTTCTTGTGGTTCTACTACTATGTGCTAATGTGCTTCATCTACTTCACGTTGTATGGGATGATGCTTGTAGCACTTACCCCAGGTTACCAAATTGCTGCAATTTGCATGTCTTTCTTCCTCAGTTTCTGGAACCTCTTCTCAGGCTTTATGATTCCCAGGACGGTAAGTACAAGAAAACTTCCTGTTTGGTATTGTTTTTCTTGTTTCATCATCTTTAGATTCTATTCTTTCCGAATCATAAACAAGTAAAAAGCTCCAAAATACTCAACGTTTCCATACGGCATCATTTTTATGCAAAAGTATTTTCCGGAAATTGAATACATCTTGTTGATGTTTACCGGAAGCATTTCCCTAAAAACAGTTATGCCAATTTAGTTCTCTTTAATTGTTTTGTGGGAAAATAAAATGACAAACAATGAGAATTATAATATTGACTTGTTCATCGATTTAGCAAAAGCAACATGGGAAAAAAGACAAAGAAAAGCTAATGATAACGGAAAAGAATGGTTCCAAATTCCAATTCTTTCTGTATCTTCAAGGCAGTATTCTTGGAATTGAAGTACTTTTGTATATGTTTCTCTGAGATTGAAACATCTAAACTTTCTGCCCAACGACTGTGCGGTTGCAGCAAATTCCAATATGGTGGAGGTGGTACTACTGGGCTTCTCCAGTGGCATGGACCATCTATGGCCTTGTGACGTCTCAAGTGGGCGACAAGATGGATCTGGTTGAAATACCAGGAGAAGAAGCCATACCGGTGAAGGTTTTCCTTGAGCAGTTCTTAGGCTATAAATATGACTTCCTTGGTGCTGTTGCTGTTGCTCATGTTGGTTGGGTTCTCCTCTTCTTCTTCGTCTTTGCCTACGGCATCAAGTTCCTTAACTTCCAAAGGCGATAATACAACCCTTTTGGTATAGTTTTCCTTTTCTGTTTCACTGTTGTGGAAAATTTGTTTTGCAAACTGTTAGCGAAAATGTTTTCAAGAAATCACAAAACAACTTACTTTTTTTTTTTCAGAACACACTATGAAAATGTTCATGGATCTCCGAAATGTATTTAGCACAGAAATAGATGCAATGTGTGTTTCCGGGAGGGACAAAGCTGGTACTTAATATTGTGTATTTTTGTCTTCATGTCTTCTGAACTCAATACCTATTTTCGGTGACTCTTGTATTTGCATGATTCATGGAAGCTACATTTTCCCAGAGGAAGTTAAATTTAGGTAAAGGATTTACTCTTCTATTCAGTTTGGAAAACTGATTCTAACTTAAGCAGGTTATCAAGAACGAATACGCTATTACAATCTGATCCAAATGTGGTAATCGTAGACACCCGGAACCACACTTCTTCTGCCTCACGATTCCTATCATCCAAACCGAGCCTCACTGAAATTAAATTTGTCCACAATGAAGCCAAGCATTACAAAATCTCCGTAACGACCGTACTTCCTTTTTATCTGCAGGGGAAGAAGAGTTTTATTCATAACCAGTCTTCTTGAAAAGAACCATCAAGATTATATGTGATGAATTGACCTGTCTTTTAATGGTTTGGATTCCTCTGTTTGCCCTAACCCTCAAATATTATGTGGAAAAACAAGTGAACCACATCCACAAGCAATCAAACAAACAAACAAAGAGTAGAACTAAAAACAGACCGAACATTATCTGAGAAACTTGCTCATGCTTCAAGCAATGTATTTGGTTTTTTCTATAGATTACTTGCATAATCAACTATGTCCTCACGAACAATAGCTATGGCTCGAACTGGACATTCCACAGCGGATAGGGAGCCCCTATGGTCACGCCCAAGGGGGATTGCTATTCTGGTTGCCCCCTCCCACCCTTTTAATGATCCAAAAAAAAAAACCCAACATAAACATCAAATCTTTCGAGTTCGATTCAGGACTCTGCTCTGGAGCCCATATATTCGCCGAGCTTCTAGTGAGGGATCCTGCACGCTATTTGCTTGCGGACTTCTAATCTCAGCCGTTGGATCTCAAATGGTGGATTTCAGAATTTCTGCGCAACCTGAATAGGCGAATAGCATTGACAAAAAGTTGTCTGGATTCTTGTGGTAATACAAAATACAAATAGGGTAGGTGTATATTATTGGGAGGATTTTGCTCTTGTTTTTTTTTTTGTAAGATGTTTTCAAAGGGAAGCAACTTGTCCAGAAGGAGAGAGAGATTTAAAGCAAAAGCAAAAGACAAGGCATGTAGGAGACAAACACAAGAGAATAAGAAGGGGTGCATGCACCTATTGCTAGCAATGGATCAGCAGTGACAGTGGGAAAAAAATTTAAGCACTGGCAATGAAGACCTCGGGAAATAATAACGGCGAAAATGAGACGCTATCGACTGACAATGAGGAAGAGCTATTTCCAGCATTTTCGATATCTTCGTTTCAAGCCCGAGAAGAAGAGATCGAGAGGAGGAAGATGGAGATCAGGGAGAAGGTTCAAATGCAGTTGGGCCGCGCTGAGGAAGAGTCCAGGCGCTTGTCGCATGTTTGGGAAGTAAGTTTGCGGAACAAGTAAAAAAAACTAGTACCTCTATAAGTCCGAAATCTAAACACAGACTTGAGATTTTCCGAAAGGATTTGTGATCTCATAGATAGACATAGTAATCTTGAGTCTTTCTTAAGGTTTATCATCCTTTTTGCTGAATCTCGTTAGGAGCTCGAGGTTTTGGTGGATCCAATGAAGAAAGAAGTTGCGATTATTCGTAAGAGGATCGATGTGGTTAACCGAGATCTAAAATCACTTGGCCAAAGCTGCCAAAAGAAGGTAACATTTGCTGCTCCTGTTCTGTTTGGTATTGTCTATGTTGTCTACATTTTAGTTTTTCCTTTCCATTTTCATACTTTTGGAAACCAAAACAATGAAAACCTTTTATATATGTCTGTACTTCCTTAGAAACAAAAACCGAAACCGAAACCGAAAACCATCTCAAGCAGATAAGCTAGCAAAGTGCATATAAATGTATAATCAAGTGTCAACAATAGCTACTATTGTGTTTACTGTATTGAGTTGGGTTTCCAATTGACAACAGGAGAAAGAATACAGAGAAGCACTGGAGGCCTTCAATGAAAAGAGCTGTGAGAAAGCTCAACTAACATCCACATTAGTGGAGGTGAGTCTTTTACCTTTCTCTTTTGGAAAAATGAAAGCATATTCTATTTTGGTACTCCTTCATTTAGGTCCTATTTCATTTGAGCCTTCTTTTCTACCCATTCTCTCTTTGCAACCACACAATTAGGTGCGAACGGGGCCACATTGAAAAGTTATTGGGTACGTTCATCCACCACGCATTCCCGTGGGACTAGACATTAAGTCTGTGAACAAATGAAAGCATATCTAATTCTATCTTGATACAACTTCATTTAGATATTTCATTTTAGGCTTCTTTTCTGCCCCTCTTTGCAACCACACAATTAGGTGCGGGTGGGGCCACAACACCCCAAACTCTAGTAAAATATAGTATTTTGACCCCTTCAAAATCTTGATAATTTTAATTTGGCTCCTTCAAAATTGGTTTTTTTGCCATAATTCCTTCAAAATCTAAAGAGTTTTGAATTTGGCCCCTACTTTGTGAAAAAAATTCGTCTGCGCTAGCGCACACAACTTGCACTAGGAGTATTTATTAGAATGCCACATATCACCATTTTATCTGGGTTTTTTTTTTTTTTTTGGGTCAAAATTTAGAAGATTGCCATTGCAGAAATGAAAGCATATCTAATTCTATCTTGATACAACTTCATTTAGGTATTTCATTTTAGGCTTCTTTTCTGCACCTCTTTGCAACCACACAATTAGGTGTGGGTGGGACCACAACAATCCAAACTCTAGTAAAATATAGTATTTTGACCCCTTCAAAATCTTGATAATTTTAATTTGGCTCCTTCATATTGGTTTTTCTGCCATAATCCCTTCAAAATCTAAAAAGTTTTGAATTTAGCCCCTACTGTGTGAAAATTTTCGTCGGCGCTAGTGCACACAGGAGTATTTATTAATTAGAATGCCACATATCAACATTTTATATGCTACCGATGCTCTAATTTAAGGTTTGCCTCGCGATTCATGTTTCTTATACGTACATTAGTTACATATCAAATGATCATATACAGAATTTCGTCCATTGCATCATTCATTCATTGTTGTCACCCGCTATTCCAACCATACATGTACGATTTCTTCCAAACAAAAACCAATCACAAGCACCAAACTATGCAGTTATACAAAACGGCGGGAAAAAAATTTGAATGCCGTGATCGATGTATTTGTTCTTCATTATATTTGCAATGTTTTTTTGTTTCTTTGCTTGAGTTTCTTATGTTGTGATTCTCTGTTGTGATACGAAACCAGCTAGTGAATGAAAGTGAAAAACTAAGAATGAAGAAGCTGGAGGAGCTCAGCAAGATTATTGATCCAGCAATCTGAAAATTTCTTCTCCTCATTACGAATCTACAACGTGTTCTCAGTTTAATTTCTCTTTGAATTTCTTTTTCTACTTTTTTTGTTATGTGGAAACTGTAAAGGTATTTATTATGTGGCTATCGATCATCACAACGTGAAAGATGACAAATTGTACACTAATGTCTTTAAATTAGAGATTTAATTGAGATTTTTTATGGATAAACATCGGGACGCCCATTAGTATCTGACAAAATAAAAATAAAAAAAACATTGAACGCTATGAATGAATCACCGGAAGAACCTGATTTAAAACACAACGGTCAAACAAAACACGTAAGTCCGTTTTGATCAGGACGAAAGAGAAGTCTCACCAACCTCATTGTGCTCTTAGATACGTATGAACGAGATAGAATAACATCTGAAATAACATCCAATTGGGATCTCTACTAATTTCCAAGAAAACCTTCAAAGCAGTGGCAATTTCAAATCGTTTTGCCCTCATTGCAAAGTTGCACAAACTCTTCTACCAATCCATCTATGGCTTTCTCCCCTTTCATTCTTATGATCTCACTAAGTTCTCTTGCTTTACTCCTTACCTGCACGCCACTCTCATCCTTCACCACTTTCCTTATAACTTGTGCTATGTTTTCTCTGTTGAGCTTCCTGTTCTCATCCCTCTTGACTTCCACACCGACCCCAACATCCTCCACCACTTTACCACTGACGGGCTGGTCGTGTTTCATGGGCATCGCTATGATCGGAACCCCGAATTTCAAGCTCTCTAATATAGAGTTCCAGCCGCAATGGCTCACAAACCCACAGGTACTTGAATGGGCTAGAATTTGGGCATGCGGGGCCCAACCGTCCACGACCAATCCTCTCTGTCCTATCCTGTCAAACAAAGGAAATTTTCTCAAAGACCAAGGAAAGAAGTTACAAAAAAAATACTCCCTCGGTCCTTTTTCAAGTGTCCCTTAAGAAAAGACGTGTAATTTTTTGCATCAAAAGAATACAATATAATATATTTCCGTGCGTAATTGTGCATAATTTTTTCAATTTGTTTGGCACCAATTTTTTTTTTTTTTTCTGTAGAGGACTCTTAAAAGAGGACGGCAGGAGTAATTTTTAAAATTAAAAACATGAAGACATAAATTGCAAAAAAATTGCTTGGAATATAAATGAGTTGTCCAGATCAAACCTTGGTGCAACAGTGACTACTTGTGGAATGAATCTGTGCTACGTATTGATGTATCTGTACGAGTTTTTTTCAAATATTTTATGTGTATTTTAAATTCCTCATTTTTTTCCGTTCTAAAATTGATCAACTTTGTACAAAAATGAAACATATAAAATGATAGTGACAGTGATTTATCACATATGAAATGCAATGATGGATATGTCCAATAATTTTATTGGTATATATAGCTTTACTCATACCTTTCAAGAAATCCCACAGGCAGTGCCTCTTCAACCTTAGTTCTCTCTCCTACTGGAAACCTAACAACCCATATGAAATTAACACCGCTAAGCTCCAACCCATTAGCTATTTCTTCCCTCTCCTCCTCCGACAGAAAACTCTCACTTCCAAAGGACACAAACACAGTCGAGAGCTCATCTTTTGTGCCAAGCCATTGCATTATCGCCGAATCCTTGTTCTCATCGTGATCGGTTTCGTGAACTAATGGACCAATCGGAACTATCTTTTTCTCAATTGAAATAGGTAAATAATCAATGTATTTACCCTCAAGTTCTCTGAAAGTATTGAACAAAATCATTTTACTTGATTTTTTCATGCATTCTAGCATAGGTGTCTGCTTGCCACCTCCACCATCATCTACGGGCCTGTTTGGCTGTGCGTTACGAAAGCTCCTACAGAATTTAGAAACGAATTCGTCAATGGAAATACATAATGAAACTCATACCGTGAAATCGATCCATGAACAAAAAGAGAATTAAAAGATGACAGCTGAATCATGTAAATCGATATGAAAAATAAAATGCGAGATTGCTAAGCGGCATGACAAGGATTGTCCTAATGCCGGTTTCCCAGGTCTGAGGACTGTGAAATGATGGTTTCTCGGCGATCATTATTGGGGTCTGGCAACTCTTGGGATTCACGACGATGCGGGCAGCCGGTTAGTGGTGCCTGGTGGTGGCGCGGTTGATGTGGCGCGCGGCGGTATTGGTGGTGGCGTGAATGAAACTGAACAGGTTTAGAGTTAGGTTTAGGTGTTTGGGCTGGTCTTGGCCCATTTGGGTGTTAGAGCCTTGCCCTTTAGGTGTTTTAGACTTCGTCCCAACTGGTGTTTTTATTTTCATCCAACATTTTATTGGATTTTCCTTGATATACCCATTGTTAAGTTTTTTTTATAAATAAAATGTTACTTTTGCCGATAAAAAAAATAAACCCGATATTTATCTTGTTTTATTTAGTTGTCTACATGTAGTGAACTTATACTTACTCCGTATTAAACTTTGATGACACATGTTGGAAGTTGAATAATCAAGTGCACTTCACGAGACTATTCAAACTTTGAACTTGTTATTATTATTATTATTATTTTTTCTTGGCTTTAAGAGGATCCACATTGTGCCGTTCAAAAAATAAGAGGCCCACATTGTGAGAAAGAAAAAAAAAATGATTCGCTATCGTAAGCACTAGATTATATGAGGTGGAGATTTGGAAAATCATTCCTTACTCTTCAAACTTGAAGAGAAAAAGAGAGCTACTCCAAAAAATAGATAGCTTGGAGTGTCTTTTGCTGACATATGGTTTTAAGAATATAGTAGTTCTTTTTAATTTGCCCACAGATTAGATACCGTCAAAAAGATACATGAAAATATATTTCACGGAGAGAAGAAATATTACCCGAATTTTAGGATTGGCTACGACTAGACAAGATATTTCACAGAGAGAAGAAATATTACCCGAATTTTAGTCATGATTCTCACGTAAATATATGGTGGTGGACGGCCCTGGAGGACCATGCGGCTGTGCTCCACGAGAATTTAATGAACTCTTTTGGGTTAAAAAGTATAGTAAATTATGCAGTTAAGACAAATCGATAACCCAGCGTAACAACGGCTGAAGTTCCGGGAATGGGAGTTCAACGTCGGGTTTCTTGAACGCGAGGAAGGAGAAGAAAGAAACCACCGCCGCTCCGGTGGTTACGAACTCCACCGCCGGAATGTTGTACTCCGAGGCAATCGTCGGGGCCCACGGCTGCAAAAAGTCATAAATGACCAAATCCGGCCGGAGTGTCTGTACGAGTTTGGAGAATTCAGGGCTTGCTGAGTCAAAGGCGTTTATCAAGGTTGGGAGGAGGTGCGGCGGGAGGCCGTTGGTGGTGTGGTGGTGGGGAGGGAGCTCCGGTGACGTCGGCGGGAGGTGGAGTGGTACTAGTTCTATGGAGAGGGATTGGGTTTTGGAGATTCTGTTCTGGATTGAAGTGAGAATGATGGGTGTGGAGCATAGGTAGATGTGGAAGTCTTTGGTTGAGAGTTTCTTGGCTAGCTCTAGGAAGGGAGTTATGTGGCCTTGGGCTAACCATGGTAGCATTAGGACTTTGGTGGCGTTGCTCTGTTTTGAATCCATTCCCCCTCTCTCTCTCGGCCTCTGACGACGGGATTGTTTGGTATAGGTTTTGAGGTAGAATTTTAATATTTGGGGTAACGAGTGCGGATAGATGGATAGAAAGATCGAAGTAATGAGTTGAGAGAAACTTATTGAAAACTGTTTACAGAAAGAGTTTTTGAGACCCCGAGAGAAAGGAACTCAAGCGATCGACTGACTCCCAACGAATCCTGATGGGTTCATTCATCGCAATTTAAAGCCATGAAGCTTTGTAATGAAAATACAGTAGTAACATTCTTGGGAAGATATATGTGATTGATGTCATGGATGACTAACACGACTAATATCATATGCATGGATAAGAATATCAGATGATCCCGTATGTCATGGATGACTATTACTCAATACGGACAGTATGTCGCCGAGCAAAAAAAAAAAAAAAACGGACTGTATGTCATGGATGACTAATACTCATTGATCAATCGATCGGCCGTATGTTATAAATTGAGTGACGCCATGTTCGTTTTAATGTCTCAAGAACGACCATGCCTTGTTTGTGGTCTTCAATAAATTTTTTCTATCTCTCTCTCCATTTATTACTTTCAAAAACTTTCATCAAAACCCAAAACGAACAAAGCAAGATCGACCATTTGTTTGTTTTTCGCTGTTAAAATAAAGTTATGAGCCGGCTCTGTTCGCATATCTGGATATCGAAAAAAAAAAAATTGAATTGTGTACGTTTTTGTTTGGCTCTCGGCTCCAGAGACTACTTTATCAGTCAAGTGACCTGTAATGGTTTTTTGTCGAAGTTTTGATAGTCAAAGCTTTTCTAGAAAAGCTCAAATCAACTATGACTTTATCTATTATAAAAAAAAAACTATGACTTTATCTGCTTTTCAAAAAAAAAAAAAACCTATGACTGAATTAGAGTGAAAGGGGAACTTGAATTGCTTGGATGGTATGTAAGTGTTTGGAAGAAATTATTGTGAGGATGTTTGGGAGCCCCTTATTTTACATGTCAGATTGTCAAGTTTTGTACTATTCTGAAAAATGAATTGAAAATGTAGATTAATTCAAAAATCACATGAGAAGAAACTTTGGGATTTTGGTTATAATTTCACCCATAAATTAATTTGCAAAATTTATTCTGTACATTTCGTGCAAATATATACTTTTATTAATTCTGATTATTGTCCAAAAGTTTACAATCCACACCCCGTTATCTAAAATATAATTGGCTCACAAACAACCCACATGCTAGTGATGTCGGAAACAATTTTTGAATAAACAAAGATGAATAACATGGATACATCCAGAATTGAAAAAAGAATCTAAGTGCAAAGTATACAAAACGCACATAATGGGAAATAAGATCCAGTTTGGATGTTTCTACTTCTTCCTTCGTCCCATATTGTTGGTTCTCAACAACAACAACAAAAAAAGGTACAATTTTTGGATAAAAAAATAAAGTATTTTCGTGCATAATTTTTTAAAATTTTCTGACACCAAATTACAGATCTCAATTGCCAAGAAAACCCACAACAGTTGGAACTTCAATTTCCAAGTCATTTGCCCTCGGTGCAAAGTTGGGCCAACTCTTTTACCAATCCATCTATTTCTTCATCTCCTTTCTTTCTTATAATCTCACTAAATTCTCTTGCTTTAGTTCTCACACCCACCCCCTCTTCATCCACCACCACTTTCTTTATAACTTGTGCTATGTTTTCTCTATCCAGCCTTTTATTCTCATCTCTCTTGACCTCCACGCCAAACTCAGCTGCCTCCACCAATTTCGCGTTGACTGGCTGGTCATGGTGCATGGGCATGGCTACGATTGGAATCCCGAATTTCAAGCTCTCCAATATGGAATTCCAACCGCAATGGCTCACAAATCCGCCGGTGCTTGGATGGGCCAAGATTTGGGCCTGTGGAGCCCAACCCTCTACAATCATTCCTCTCTCTCCTATCCTGCAAGCAAACGATAATGTCTCAAAAAAAAAGAAAAGAAAAACTACTAATAATATAAGAGGTGATAGTAGCAACAAAATATAATCTTTATAACTAAAACAGCAGAAACAAAAAATGAGAGTTTCATAAAGGGAAATGATTTTGCCACAACATTTTTTGTTAATGTTACACCCTGCAAGTATATTTTTGCACCAAAAAATACACTTACAGGGTGTGACATTAACAAATAAGGGTGTGGCAAAATCACTAGCCTTCATAAAAAGTCAAAAGAGTATTCTAGAAATATTGATTCATCTGTAATAGTTTTTTTTTTTTCTTTTTTTTTTTCGAAACGGCCATCTGTAATAGTTTCTTTGTATTTTCGCATTTTCTTTGTTTACATTCATTAAATTGCTCAATTTTTCTACTCTACAATCGATCAATTTCGTTGAAATTTACAACATATAGAATGATGTTATAAGTACTTATTTTTTAAATTAAAGGTGATGTATTATGAGAGAATAACATGTCTCGTAAAATAAAAAATAAATATTTAAAAAATAAAAACATTAGCAGAACGGGACCCTTAGTTTGTTTGGGTTTACCTCTCAAGAAACTCCACAGGGAGTGCCTCACCAACCTCGATTCTCTCTCCTGCCGGAAACCTGACAATCCATATGAAATTAACACCGCTAAGCTCCAGACCATGAGCTATTTCTTCCCTCTCCTCCTTGGACAAAAAACTCTCACTCCCAAAGGAAACGAACACAGTCGAGGACTCATCTTTTGTGCCCAGCCACTGCAATATCTCCAAATCCTTGTCCCCATCGGTAAAGTCTTGAACCAGTGGACCAGTTGGAATGATCTTTTTCTCTAATAGAATGGGTAAGTAGTCAAAGTACTTACCTTCAAGTTCTCTGAAGCTATTGATCAAAGTCATTTTACACGATATTCTCGGGCGTTCTAATCTACGTCTCGTCTCAGCTCTATCACTTCCAGGAAACCTTTGGCTGCAAATTATAAGGAAACCCACGGTTGATGATTTAGACATGAATTAATTTATTCAACCAAATACCTAATTTATGAATTTTTGGGACAGGAGAGTATAACCCAAGCGGTGAGAGATCTGAGGATCAAATCGACTGAACGACGTAGGTCTGTCGTAGCAATATAAAGTCTACTAACATATTAACATTCTATCGGGGAAAAAAAAAAATGTAAATGCAATTTAGACAAATCGATGACTTTACTTTGAATTTAGCTGGAGTTCCGGGAATGGGAATTCAGCGTCGGGTTTCCTGAACTTGTGGTAGCCAAAAGAAACTACCGCAGCTCCGCTGGTCATGAGCTCCACTGCCGGAATTTGATACTCCGGGGAGGCAATTGTTGGGGGCCGCGGCCGGAAAATGTCATAGATGACTAGATCAGGGCTTAGTTTTCGGAGGGTATCGGAGAAACTGGGGCTTTCCATTTCAAAGGCGTCTATTAAGGGGCGGAGGAGGTGCGGTGGGAGGCCGTTGGTGGTGTGGTGGTGGGGAGGGAGCTCCGGCGTGGGCGGGAGGTGGAATGGTACCAGTTCTATGGAGAGGGATTGGGTTTTGGTGATTCTGTTCTGGATTGAGGTGAGAATGATGGGTGTGGAGCATAGGTAGATGTGGAAGTCTTTGGTTGAGAGTTTCTTGGCTAGCTCTAGGAAGGGAGTTATGTGGCCTTGGGCTAACCACGGCAGCATTAGGACTTTGGTGGTGTTGCTGCTCTGTTTTGAATCCATGCTCTCTCTCTCTCTCTCAATTTTGTATTCCTGAATGGTGATTCCTGGTATGTCAGTAACTAATAAGCATATAAAAGGAAGAGTAATTCTAGGACCGCATCCACTTTACACATCCATACACAAAAATGTGTGAAGACTCCACACATACTAGAATGTGTAGTGTGTATAGAACACACGTAAATGTGTATTTGGATGTGGTCTTAAAATAATTGTATAAAGAAGAAGTCAATAGTTTACGATTATTTTAGAACCACACCCAAATAAAAAAGAATTGCTTCGACTGTCGGTGAGGATGTTTGGGAGCCCCTTCTTTTACATTTTAGATAGATATTCAAGATTTGTATTTTGGTGTTTAGGAGCTAATTATAAAATGCATTTGTATTATATATGGCACATATGAATTATGGTTTTAAAGGAATTCTCCATATCTTGTGCTTAAGATTTATTCTATTGGTCAAATAGAGAAGTTGTTTCCTAAATACGCTATATTTTGATGAGAAGTTAGTATCAATATTTAATAAGGAAATCGGTCCTCTCTCTACCTATAAAAGAGCATCTAGGATTCCATCAATTTAACGTCATATACCAAACAACTAGAAAGTGAGGCAAGGGAGAGAAACCGTCTTCCACCTAGGGCTTAATGCTCTAGTAAAATTATGATCACTACAGTCACTCACCGGATTGCTCAAGTTTCGCATAAATGAATCCGGGTACGCTGTTTCTGATTATTTAACTTCCGCTTAATGATTGTATTGTGATTATCATGATAGTTCTAGACCCTGGCATAAATGTAATGTAACGCCCTGATTTTTGGGAACGTTAATTAAAATAAATGCAAATTCAATTCAACATTTATTTTAAATAAAATAGATAATTGAGTCATTACAATAATTAAGTTCGAGTTTCAAATACAATTATTCTAATCAAAAGGGAAAGGGTACTACGGTAAGTCTATTCTACTTGATGTCCAGCTTCTTCTTCAATATTCTGCTCAGCTTTGAACTCCTCCGAGTATTAAAACTTTTCCTGTTCGTCATCTAGGTCTGGCATAATATATTAATATGTCAGGGTCACAAAAATAATACCGTGAGCTTTTAAGCTCAGTAGCTAACTCCTACTCCTATGTCTCATACTTTAGTAAAAATAATATATAACTTTGCAAAGTAAAACTCAGAGATTTAACAGTTCAACATATAAATAACAGTTCAACAAAAATGTCAATGTCTTTCAGAGTCAACGCAGCGTATTGTAATTCGTGTCATCATTTTATCAGTATCGATTTCATTTTCCATTTTATTTTCTCGAGCACTGGTTCCGCTAACCATCTTTCAAATTCCATCGGGCTCCCAGGCTAATTTGTTCCTCCCAAAAGCACTGATTCCGCTAACCGTCTCTTTCAGATTCCATCGGACTCTCAGACTTATTCATTTCTTTGGCTCTTTCACCATTTTCACACGACACTAGTTCCGCTAACCATCCTTTCAGATTCCATCGGGCTCCTAGGTCACACACACCCGAGCCATAATTCCGCTAACCATTTCAGATTCCATCGGGCTCTCATGCTCACACAATTAATCTTTTCACATTTCAATATCTCATTTATTCTTGTCAACTATTTCTCGTTTCTCGTGTCTTGTAAACATACATCATTTTTTTGCGTTCACATTATTCTTTCAAAGCTTGCTAAAGTATGTGATAGTTAATAATCATGCCTCTATATAAAAAAAAATTTACAAGAATACAGTCGCACGAAATTTAGGATTTTAACATGTCAATTGTCACTTCAAATAATCATGCAATAACAGGAAATTTCCAATTCCAAGTCATACTTTTCTATATCCAAGAATCAACACCAGTGTACTTTTTTTTTTTTTTTTTGACAAGTCAAAAAAACACCAGTGTACTTGACATCTCCATTTTTCCCATCAAGGTACCATTTACTAGTTCCAGGAGGTAAACTTCCAGTGAACTACTCTAGCATTTTTTCTAGCATTTTTATTAACGGTCCCGCTAATGGGCACTATAATGCACCGCTTAACCTCGTAAATGGAGTACTATTATATTATTTTATGTCCATTTAGGCTACACATAGAGTATTTAAAAGCATTTTTCCCTGTCAGAACATTATTGCCCCGTGTACAACTACTGCTTTATTTTGGGAGCCAACTGTAGTTGTTTATTTGACATCTTTACCCTTTCTCACACCTTCTCTTTGGACTTTTTTTAGTTTTTTTTTTCTTTTTCGGGAATAATGCTACATACATATTAAGTTATTAACCAACTACACTTCTATCACATGGAGGGGAGCCCCGTATTGCGCAGCGTGCTGTGCATGGCAAATCGCCGCAGCTGCGGCCTCGCTCAAGTGATTGGAAACGTTTATTTCGTAGAGCTCATCGAGTAGAACTAATTTATCAAAAATTAGCTTGATCGGATATCATTAAGTGCCTCATCCGAACATTATTATCTTGAAATGAATGGATCTGAACCACTAGATAAAATCCACTATTTTTTTGTACACTTAATAATTTCAAGATAATAATGTCCGGATGAGCTACTTAATGATATCCGATTGAGCTAATTTTTGGTACACTTGTTCCAATCGATGAGCTCTACGAAGTGAACGATTTCGGTCATCGAAACAAGAACGGAGTAGCGGCGATTTGCCGTGCATAGCACGCTGCGCAGCAATCTCATACATGTGGGCCCACATGTAGGCTACAAATTTTAAAAAAGCTCTTACGTATATCGGATTGAGATAAAAAAATTTATAAGAACACATGAAAAAATATTTTAAAAATAACTTCTTGTTTGAATCATTTTTTGTTTAATTCTTATTGAATTATATTTTTTGTGTTTGTTAATTTTGCACCAACTTTTATGTATAATTGATTCGTCTCGACGAGAGGAATCAGTAAAGTATAACTTGTAATGACCCGGTATTTTTAATAAATAATAATAATTACAAAAAAAAAAATTATTTTCCTCGTTAGTTTATTGATTCTGAAATTTTTTTTATGTCATCACACCAATTTTGTTTCTATAATCGATTGTGTGCGCACATATCCAGTGAGTAATTTTCCTAGTGTGTGCATGTGTTGCACCGGATCTTTTTTCCAACCCAAACCCATTTCTTCTCCCTTTTTCCATTTCATACTTTCGGGCTTCGGCTGAGAAGAAAAGAAAAAAAAAATAAAAAATTCCTCATTCTCCTCCAATCAAAACTCGACAACACATGATTAACCACATGCTATTAACCCCCATGCAAAAATCCAAAATCCAATTATATATTCCCCCTTCTCCATTCCCTTTTCTTGTTCCCAGCCAATTTCCCAACCTTTCGGCAGAGAGAGAGAGAGAGATTAGTTCACACCTCCTCCATTTCTTCCACCACCATTTCCCCCTACTGTCACAACTGAACTCACCCAATCCAAGTTCTAAAAATCAGCCCGTTACAGCCTCGTTCCAACTCCATTTAAGCACCAAAACAGCTCGTGAAATACCAGTTCCGAACAGCTCCTTTCAGCCCCAAAAATCAGCTGCATTCCAGTCCAAAACCTGCTGCATTTCAGCTCCAAAAGCCGCCATGTTCTGGTCCGAACAGCTCGGTAAACCAGCTCCTTTCCATTTCCGAATCAGCTCCAGAACCCGTTCAAACCAGCACCGAACTGGGTCTCGATCCGGCTCCAAAACAGCTCCTATTGTAGCCTTGAAAATCAGTCCGGAGCCACCACCACCGGGCGAGCTCCACGCCACTCCGACCGCCACCGATATCTTTCCGAAACCCTGTTTCGCCGGACAAGAGGTAGTTCGGAACTCACCTCCCTACGTATATATCGTGTTTATATATTGATTTTACGTTTCGGTGTGATAATAATCGAACCCGACGTCGTCGGTCGAGTCCGGCCGAAACCCATGTTTTTTCCGTTGAAAACAGTTACTGGAAAGTTTGAAATGGTTTTAGTATATTACAGTTTAGCCCTCGAGATTTAAGAGCTTATAAATTTGACTCTTGAGTAGTAAAAATTGATATTAAGTCCCGAGGTTAATTAGTTTTTAATTCGGTTCTAATTCCATTAACATCCCGCGACGATTAAGAGTAAACGTAGGCTTTAGTTTTGAAAAAGAAAAGAGAAAATAATAAGGATCACTTATTTTATTTTAATCGCATGATTAATTCTATGACATGACTAGTTTTATCGCATGACTTGTTTTTATCGCGTGATTAATGTTGTTAGCATATTAACATGTTTTGTTGAAATGTCCTAATGATGTGGAGATCTAAACCTGTTAAATGCAAGTATTAGTTTAAAAGACGATTGGTGTTAGGTCGATTACTCTGTTTAAGTGATAGTTGGTAATGAAAGGTGAACATGGTTATTAGTTCTTGTGAAGCATGATTTATTTTGTCTCTTGCTTAATTCCTGTTAACTGTGGACATGCATGATTTCGAAAACCTAGAATGGACATTAGAACCCGGGGTGGTATACGATTAGAGGATCACGTAGACGCTGATAAGTAAAGGATAAATTGGAAAGTAATTGAGTTATGATTTTAAGATGGGTGCTAACAGGGGCCCAGTCTTGTGCTAAGATGGGTGCTAACAGGGGCCCAGTCTTGTGTTAAAGATGGGTGCTAACAGGGGCCCAGTCTTGTGCTAAGATGGGTGCTAACAGGGGCCCAGTCTTATGTTAATGGGTGCTAACAGGGGCCCAGGTTGTTTGAGAAACGTAACCCTAGGCAGGGCACAGTGGTGATTGGCTGCGAGAACATGTTTGGTTCCTTCCTTGTGTGGTTGCGTCGACTGTAGATCCGAGTAAATAATTTGGTAGCTATCAGCGGGACACAACAAGGAGCTGTCTGAATCACACTGGGTTGCCCTACGCTGGAGGTTGAGGGTAGGACGGATCTCGAGGTGGAGATCTTAGACTGTCATATAAGTTGAAGGATAGTAACGAAATCAAGCGCTGTCATTTGCATTGCACTCTTTATCTTGTTGTGTGTATGTTATGGGTTCGGGTAGGTTTTGGCTACTGAGCGTCATCGCTCACGGTACTATGTTACCCTGGTAACTCGAACGCCAGGTACAGAAGATGGAACAGAAGTATCGTACGATTCGATCGAGTTCAATCCTATTGAGGAAGAAGCTGAAAACCTTGGATTCCCATGCGCATAGTCGCTCTGATTAATTTAAGTCGACTTTATTTTGGAAGCTTGTAAGTTTATTTTGGAAATTGAAATGTGTTGATTTATTCGAAATGGCTGACATATGCTTTTGAAATGGTGACGCAGTAAATCTATGAATTTCTTTTGAGAAAATAATCTTCTTATGTTTAAATAATGTCTCTGAATTTTCGGGGCGTTACAAATGGTATCAGAGCTCTAGGTTCAAACCCTCGGCCTTGGGTAGATTGGGTAGATCATTTTCCTAGAGTGTTATCCGGGGTAGTTATGCGCTTAATCTATCTATTGTCTTAGCTACTATACGATTCTATTTTAAGAAGTGGCATATAATTATGTTAGAAGCCGTCGCCCGAATCAATGCCATCAAAGTACTAAAGCCCGCAATCCCAAGAAAGAGTTAGAAGAACTTGCTCCTATTGGAAATATGGAGCCGATCAACGGGGTCAAAAAGTAGTAGTTCGAAGACGAGGAGATCGACCTTGGCAAGCGTGGGAGAAGAAATTGAGGCTGACGAAGAGGCTACCTAGGAGAATGAGTACCTGTTGAAAGATGATCTTCCTTCCCCGTCTAAACTACGTTCAAAATAGGTTGGATATGGTAGGGCCATTGTGAGAACGTACGGTGAGAAAACTTAAGTGTTACATGTATGACTAGCAGCTAGGGCTAACTGTAGAAAGCACGTGTCGGGCCTATGTTGCACTTTTTGCATAGATACTCTCAATTATTATTATTATTATTATTATTTTTTAATTAAATTTTTTTTTTTTTTGCATGTCATTGTATATGAATATTTGAAATCTGTTTTACTCTTGCAACTTCAAAATCTTTGTCATGTTACCGTAATTAGAAACCCCTATCCCTAACTTCGTATAAACCTCAATGCCAACGTTAACACCGCTTACATCATCAACATGCTAATGTCAAACTCGAGGTCAACGCAACACGAAGCCCAATGAGATACCGAGTAACATGGAGGTTATGCAACTTCTACAAGCGATTGCCACATCGACTATTTCAACACCCCAACCTCAAGCGTCGCAGACTCCTCGAAATAGTAGATCGACGAATAAAAGTATGATGTTGTCAGAGATTCGCAATCGTTACCCAACTATATACCATGAAACTACATCCGACAATGACACCATCGTAGTTCAAACAGATCGAGAAGAGTTCAAGATCATGAATAATTGAGAAAGCGTCGACCATTCTCTTGGAGGAGCTTTTATTATTTTTAAGGGGGATAGAAGAGCTCTTCTCCAACTCAAACCTAATTGAACCTCAATTCGTGGAAGGGGAACCATTCGTACTTTCTATTTGGTGCTATGACCTTGGACATTTGGCTCATGTTGAAAGCTTTTGAACATTTTTGTAATATTCTCATTCCTTTGGAGAAAAGTATCATCCACCATCTAAGAGGCAGGGAATCTTACGGCAGACTCTACATCAACGAGATTATTCGATTGCACAGAGTGCCAGCATCTAGAGTTTCTGATCGAGACCCCGTTTCACCTCTAGATTTTGGGGAAGCCTGCAGAAAGCATTGGGAACAGATATCCGTTGGAGCACAGCTTTTCACCCTCAAACTAATGGAAAATCTGAGAGGACGATTCAAACCCTGGAGGACATGCTTCGAGCTTGTGTGTTAGATTTTAAAGGAAGTTGGGAGAGACACCTACCGCTGGTGGAGTTTGCCTATAACAACAGTTACCAAGCTAGCATCGGGATGACCCCCCTTATGAAGCACTATACGAACAACCATACCGATCGCCCATCTGTTGGATCGAGGTTAGAGAAGACGCTATGCTTGGACCTGAGCTAGTCCGAGAAACTACTGAGAAGACAAAGATGATCAGAGAGCGACTTTTGATCGTGCAAAACAGACAAAAGAGTTATGCTGACAAGAGAGTAAGGCATTTGACGTTTAATGTGGGAGATCATGTGTTCTTGAAAATCAAGTCGCGCCGTGGGCTCATCCGATTTGGCAAGAAAGGGAAATTATCGCCTTGCTACATTGGTCCATTCAAAACCTTGAGGCGAATTGGAGAAGTAACCTATGACATAGCTTTACAGCCGCAGATCGCCAAAGTTCACAACGTTTTTCACGTCTCCATGCTACGGAAATACATGGCCCATCCCTACCCATGTGTTCAATTGGGAGGACGTCAAACCTGGACGAGGATACGACTTTTGAAGAACAACAGGTGGAAATTCAGGATCATGGAGAAAAGTTACCCAAGGACAAACAATCAAATTAGTCAAAGTCCAATGGAGACATCGAAGATTGGAGAAATCAACTTGGGACCGCGAGGACACAATGGAAGCCAACTATCCGCAGTATTTTCAAATCGAAGGTATATCTTAATTTCGAGGACGAAATTGTTTTAAGGGGGATAGGTTGTAATGACCCGGTATTTTTAATAAATAATAATAATTACAAAAAAAAAAATTATTTTCCTCGTTAGTTTATTGATTCTGAAATTTTTTTTATGTCATCACACCAATTTTGTTTCTATAATCGATTGTGTGCGCACATATCCAGTGAGTAATTTTCCTAGTGTGTGCATGTGTTGCACCGGATCTTTTTTCCAACCCAAACCCATTTCTTCTCCCTTTTTCCATTTCATACTTTCGGGCTTCGGCTGAGAAGAAAAGAAAAAAAAAAAAAAAATTCCTCATTCTCCTCCAATCAAAACTCGACAACACATGATTAACCACATGCTATTAACCCCCATGCAAAAATCCAAAATCCAATTATATATTCCCCCTTCTCCATTCCCTTTTCTTGTTCCCAGCCAATTTCCCAACCTTTCGGCAGAGAGAGAGAGAGAGATTAGTTCACACCTCCTCCATTTCTTCCACCACCATTTCCCCCTACTGTCACAACTGAACTCACCCAATCCAAGTTCTAAAAATCAGCCCGTTACAGCCTCGTTCCAACTCCATTTAAGCACCAAAACAGCTCGTGAAATACCAGTTCCGAACAGCTCCTTTCAGCCCCAAAAATCAGCTGCATTCCAGTCCAAAACCTGCTGCATTTCAGCTCCAAAAGCCGCCATGTTCTGGTCCGAACAGCTCGGTAAACCAGCTCCTTTCCATTTCCGAATCAGCTCCAGAACCCGTTCAAACCAGCACCGAACTGGGTCTCGATCCGGCTCCAAAACAGCTCCTATTGTAGCCTTGAAAATCAGTCCGGAGCCACCACCACCGGGCGAGCTCCACGCCACTCCGACCGCCACCGATATCTTTCCGAAACCCTGTTTCGCCGGACAAGAGGTAGTTCGGAACTCACCTCCCTACGTATATATCGTGTTTATATATTGATTTTACGTTTCGGTGTGATAATAATCGAACCCGACGTCGTCGGTCGAGTCCGGCCGAAACCCATGTTTTTTCCGTTGAAAACAGTTACTGGAAAGTTTGAAATGGTTTTAGTATATTACAGTTTAGCCCTCGAGATTTAAGAGCTTATAAATTTGACTCTTGAGTAGTAAAAATTGATATTAAGTCCCGAGGTTAATTAGTTTTCAATTCGGTTCTAATTCCATTAACATCCCGCGACGATTAAGAGTAAACGTAGGCTTTAGTTTTGAAAAAGAAAAGAGAAAATAATAAGGATCACTTATTTTATTTTAATCGCATGATTAATTCTATGACATGACTAGTTTTATCGCATGACTTGTTTTTATCGCGTGATTAATGTTGTTAGCATATTAACATGTTTTGTTGAAATGTCCTAATGATGTGGAGATCTAAACCTGTTAAATGCAAGTATTAGTTTAAAAGACGATTGGTGTTAGGTCGATTACTCTGTTTAAGTGATAGTTGGTAATGAAAGGTGAACATGGTTATTAGTTCTTGTGAAGCATGATTTATTTTGTCTCTTGCTTAATTCCTGTTAACTGTGGACATGCATGATTTCGAAAACCTAGAATGGACATTAGAACCCGGGGTGGTATACGATTAGAGGATCACGTAGACGCTGATAAGTAAAGGATAAATTGGAAAGTAATTGAGTTATGATTTTAAGATGGGTGCTAACAGGGGCCCAGTCTTGTGCTAAGATGGGTGCTAACAGGGGCCCAGTCTTGTGTTAAAGATGGGTGCTAACAGGGGCCCAGTCTTGTGCTAAGATGGGTGCTAACAGGGGCCCAGTCTTATGTTAATGGGTGCTAACAGGGGCCCAGGTTGTTTGAGAAACGTAACCCTAGGCAGGGCACAGTGGTGATTGGCTGCGAGAACATGTTTGGTTCCTTCCTTGTGTGGTTGCGTCGACTGTAGATCCGAGTAAATAATTTGGTAGCTATCAGCGGGACACAACAAGGAGCTGTCTGAATCACACTGGGTTGCCCTACGCTGGAGGTTGAGGGTAGGACGGATCTCGAGGTGGAGATCTTAGACTGTCATATAAGTTGAAGGATAGTAACGAAATCAAGCGCTGTCATTTGCATTGCACTCTTTATCTTGTTGTGTGTATGTTATGGGTTCGGGTAGGTTTTGGCTACTGAGCGTCATCGCTCACGGTACTATGTTACCCTGGTAACTCGAACGCCAGGTACAGAAGATGGAACAGAAGTATCGTACGATTCGATCGAGTTCAATCCTATTGAGGAAGAAGCTGAAAACCTTGGATTCCCATGCGCATAGTCGCTCTGATTAATTTAAGTCGACTTTATTTTGGAAGCTTGTAAGTTTATTTTGGAAATTGAAATGTGTTGATTTATTCGAAATGGCTGACATATGCTTTTGAAATGGTGACGCAGTAAATCTATGAATTTCTTTTGAGAAAATAATCTTCTTATGTTTAAATAATGTCTCTGAATTTTCGGGGCGTTACATAACTTATGACTTTTAAAAGAAAATATTCAAGAACAAGCCCAAAAAGTCAAATTTTGGGGGTTTTTCTTAAATAATTCAAAAAAATCTAGATATATATATATATATATATATATATATTGATTGTTTGAAAATGCACGAATTTATGTAAGGGACATTTAAAGTGGGACATATGAAGTAAGAAGCTTAGCGAAACGGGGCCTAAAAGAGTTAAATATACAAAATCGTCTCGTCTCTGACTTTAAAAGGAAAACAAGTAAATCAAACTGAAAATAATGAGTCAGTTTTTTTTATAAAAGACATTACCATTATTGATGGAAAATGGAGAGGCTGATTTTGGGGCATTTATTATTAGTGTGTGGGTAGAGAGAGATTGTCAGGAAAGATTGGGAACAACACAAAGGGTAAAAGTGTCATTTCGGGCACATGATAAAAGTTTAGCTGCACACACTGACATTTGAGTTGGCTGCAGGGCTAAAAGGCTGCAAAGAATGGCGCGTGAGGTTCACAAAGGGGCGCTATATTGCGGTAGTTAGCATTTGCCTTTTACTAAACATGCAATTATCGTAAAAGCCTAATTTTGATACTTTATTAAAAATTATTACGGTGATATACTTAGATAAGTAGATAAGAAGTTTCTTTGTCGCGGTCGATATATAAATTTTAACATGCGATACCGTACAAATTCTAATTTCAATATTTAATCATATAACGCATCAACATTATACTTAGGTGAGTAGGTAAGAGATTTCTACTGTTCTTCTAGGTGGTAGTACGGGCTACGGAAACGCCAGATTGAAATGTGGGCAGCGTAGCTTCGCTCGGCTTCGGATTGATCGAGTAATCGTAAAAATCTTAGAATAAATATGAGATGTTGACGATGAGGTGACTGAAAGGTGGTGGGTGTATATAGTAAATTTCTTTCCCTTTTACCTCTCACTCTTTCGGCTCTCTCTCTCCTTCTAAGAGCAAGTTTACCAGAGGAGGTAAATCCCCTTTTGTAGCTATTTTACCTCTTCAAGACACCAAAAGAAGGCTGCAGCAGATTAGGCAAACAAGTAGGTATTTTTCATTTATGAACAGTTCTTCTCTACTTCTACCTCACAACTGTTTACAAGGTAAGTATTAAAATATTATTTCTTTCTCTCTCCTCCCTACCAATCTCTCTCTGAAACTCAGGGAAAAAAAATATAAAGATAAAGAAAAAAAGTGAAAGAATGTATATTTTAATTGGTGTTAGGTAAAATAGATAGTATTAGTGTAGTTGTGAAAGAAAAAAGTGATAGCTAAACTAGAATTGTAAACTATTGAGGAGGTATTTTACCAAATCATTGGTGTACATGCTCTAAAAGTGGCAATGGGTGAGGTGGTGAGAAATGGCAAAGAATGGATGGCTATTTATAGGCAAATAGGCCACTTAGCTTAATTAACCGAACGGAGTAATTCGGAGGGAGATTATTTAACCGAACGGAGGCAATTGTTGGGCGCCGCGGCCGGAAACCATCATAGATGACTAGATCAGGGCTCAGCGTTCTGAGGATATTGGTCAAACTGGGGCTTTCCATTTCAAAGGCGTCTATTAAGGCGCGGAGGAGGTGTGGCGGGAGGCCGTTGGTTGTGTGGCGGTGGGGAGGGAGCTCCGGCGTGGGCGGGAGGTGGAATGGTACCAGTTGTATGGAGAGGGATTGGGTTTTGGTGATTCTGTTTTGGATAGAAGTGAGAATGATGGGTGTGGAGCATAGGTAGATGTGGAAGTCTTTGGTGGAGAGTTTCTTGGCTAGCTCTAGGAAGGGAGTTATGTGGCCTTGGGCTAACCATGGTAGCATTAGGACTTTGGTGGTGTTGCTGCTCTGTTTTGAACCCATGCCCCCTCTCTCTCTCTCTCTCTCTCTCTCTCTCTAGGAAAGTCAGTACTTTGTTATTCTAATTAGTAATTACTATACGTGTTTGGATCAAGTGTTCATACTATTCTTTAAGCGATAAACAATGAGTCAAATTGCTTCGACTTCCGGCAAGTGTTTGCCAGGAAAGATATTATTGTGAATATTGAATTGGGCCCGGAGTGTCTCATAGATTTACTTACGGGGAGAGATACGCGGCGGGCGGAAAACGCTATAGTAATGGGGAATGAGTTGAGTTTACAACGGCGGACGGTGGTGGGAATGCTCTGGAGAAGTAGGGGAATGCGCAAAATAGAGAGAGACACCTAAAAGACAGTGCTGTTTTTTTTTTTTTGGTGATCCTAATGACAGAAGTTGATGACAAGTGAGTAAAAAGAACTAATGACATTTTTGTAAAATATTTGATAGAGTTTGGGCACTTTCTTAAGAGAGTTAGAAAGCACACCTTATCCCTTGGATCAAATCGATCTCAGCTCTTTTTTCAACTTGTATTTGTGTGGACCCCACACCCTTGCATTTTATTATTAGGTATCACTGAAATCCCTGTCAATAAATGAGAACCAATCAAAAAATAGACAACTAGTACTATTTTAAGATTGAAGAAAGAGAGGGATTATTTTATTTTTTTTCGGGATTACTTCATTTCGTCTTGAAAAGCAAGCCATCTCTGGATAGGAGTTGGGGGAGGTGCTGTTACTTAAAGGGACAGCAGCCTGATGTCTCGGCCAGGGGGCCATGCTCCGGTCTTGCTCCAATGATCGGAAACGTTCACTTTGTAGATCTTGTCGGTTTGAACTAGTATGTAAAAAATCAGCTCGATCAGATATCATTAAGTACTTAATCAAAACCTTTTTGTCTTGAAAAGAATGGATCCGAAACACTGTATCAAATCTACTATAACCCATTATTAACAAGTTATATGTGTTCCGATCAGGCACTTAATGATATTCAATCAGACTCATTTTTTGTATACTTGTTCAACTCAACGAGCTCTACGAGGTGAATGTTTTCGATCATCAGAGCAAGACCACAGTGGGGCCCCCTCGACCGGGACAGCACGCTGCTGTCCCTTCACAGCAGCTCCCCCCAGTCCCTCTGGATAGGGCCTGAAGGAACGATTGTTCCTGTACATTGCGCTCTGTTCTTTTATTTTCATCAGTTTAATAATATTTCAAAACTTATCTGATTCACTTATTAATTTTTTTTTTTTTTTTGATAAAGCGTTATTTCTTAAGCCTAGTAAACGGTATCCTCAATATTAATCAAGGTGCGCGCAAGCTGATCTGACAACTGAATACTAAAAAGAAGAAAATTGTGTGCATTTTTGTTTGACTGTCAGCTCCGGAGGTCCTGTTCAGTTTTGATTTTGAGGGAGGTTTTTTTTTTAGAGTAGTAATGGTTTTGCTTTGAGATCCAATCAATGGTTTTCGTCAAAGTTTTGATAGTCACAAAGCTTTCCTAGAAAAGCTGAAATCAACTATGACTACTGAATAGGGCTGCTCGCGGTCCGGTTCGGTTCGGATTTCTAGGAATCCGAGGACCGAACCGCTAGTCACGGTTTTTATAAAATGAAATCCGTGTCCGGACCAAAAGTCCTACGGTTCGGTTTTTACAAAATAAAATCCGATCCGTGACTCGCGGATCGGTTACGGTTTTGTCCACAGATTTTAACAAAAATAAAGTTTAAGCATATATCCCACACTAAAAGGGAAGAATGTTACATTCAAAATTAAGTTTAACACCACCAGAAAATACTTGTTACATAAACTACCAAAAACCTATTTTAAAATCAAATTCAAAAGAATCTAAACACTAGTAGAATTGTATCATTATAGTACATAACATTAAAAAAATGAAAAAGAAACGAACTAGTGAAACTCAACTAGGGTTACCCGTTATTTTAATGAAAACACTATAATTTACTCCTTAAATTTATGTACATCTACATTATATCCCATTATTAAGATAAAATACTAAAATTGGTAGAAAAAAATGTTAACATTACTAACAATTTATTATATAAATACACATATATATTTATATATATTATTTATATAAAATAAATATCTCACGGTTCGGTTCGGTTAATCCACGGTTTTGTAATGAAAATCCGTGGACCGAACCGCGAGTCACGGTTTTCTAATTTTTCAATCCGTGTCCGGACCATTAATCCACGGACAAAATCCAAAAGATACGGATCGGTTCGGTCCGGACCGGTTTCACGGTTCACCGGATTTTTTGAGCAGCCCTACTACTGAATACTGAATAGTAGAGGGGAAGGGGAATTTGAATTGCTGGGATAGTAGGTTTAGGAAGAAATTATTGTGAGGATGTTTGGGAGCCCTTATTTTACATGTCGGATCGTCAAGTTTTGTACATTCTGAAAAATGAATTGAAAATGTAGATTAATTCAAAAATCACATGAGAAGAAACTTTGGGATTTTGGTTATAATTTCACCCATAAATTAATTTGCAAAATTTATTCTGTACATATCGTGCAAATATATATACTTTTATTAATTCTGATTATTGTCCAAAAGTTTATAATCCACACCCGGTAATCTAAAATACAATTGGCTCACAAACAACCCACATGCTAGTGATGCCTGAAACAATTTTTATTTTATTTTATAAAATAAAACTGTGTTAAACTACACACTTGCATAGTGATACAAAGATGAATAACATCGATACATCCAGAATTGACAAAAGAATCTAAGTGCAAAATATACAAAACATAATAGAAAATAAGATCCGGTTTGGATGTTTCTACTACTCCCTCCATTCCATATTGTTGGTTCTCAACAAAAAGCCGTTCAATTTTCGGGAAAAAAATAAAGTACTTTCATGCATAATTTTTTAAAATTTTCGGACACCAAATTACAGATCTCAATTGCCAAGAAAACTCACAACAGTTGGAACTTCAATTTCCAAGTCATTTGCCCTCGGTGCAAAGTTGGGCCAACTCTTTTACCACTCCATCTATTTCTTCATCTCCTTTCTTCCTTATAATCTCACTAAATTCTCTTGCTTTAGTTCTCACATCCACCCCCACTTCATCCTCCACCACTTTCTTTATAACTTGTGCTATGTTTTCTCTATCCAGCCTTTTATTCTCATCTCTCTTCACCTCCACGCCAAACCCAGCCGCCTCCACCAATTTTGCATTGACGGGCTGGTCATGGTGCATGGGCACGGCTACGATTGGAACCCCGAATTTCAAGCTCTCCAATATGGAATTCCAACCGCAATGGCTCACAAATCCGCCGGTGCTTGGATGGGCCAAGATTTGGGCCTGTGGAGCCCAACCCTCTACAATCATTCCTCTCTCTCCTATCCTGTGAGCAAAGGAAAATGTCTCAAAAAAAAAAAAAACCTAATAATATAAGAGGTGATAGTAGCAACAAAATATAATCTTTATAACTAAAACAGCAGAAACAAAAAATGAGAGTTTCATAAAAAGTCAAAGAGTATTCTAGAAATATTGATTCATCTATATATATATATATATATATATAAATGGCCATCTGTAATAGTTTCTTTGCATTTTCGCATTTTCTTTGTGTACGTTCATTAAATTGCTCAATTTTTTTACTCTGCAATCGATCAATTTCGTTGAAATTTACAACATATAGAATGGTGTTATAAGTACTTATTTTTTGAATTACATGTGATGTATTATAAGAAAATGACATGTCTCGTAAAATAGAAAATAAATACTTAAAAAATAAGAACCTTAGCAGAACGGAGCCCTTAGTTTGTCTGGGTTTACCTCTCAAGAAACTCCACAGGAAGTGCCTCACCAACCTCGATTCTCTCTCCTGCCGGAAACCTGACAATCCATATGAAATTAACACCACTAAGCTCCAGACCGTGAGCTATTTCTTCCCTCTCCTCCTTGGACAGAAAACTCTCACTCCCAAAGGAAACAAACACAGTCGAGAACTCATCTTTCGCGCCCAGCCACTGCAATATCTCCGAATCCTTGTCCCCATCGACGACTGTCGTTCCTTGAACCAGTGGACCAGTTGGAATGAACTTTTTCTCTATTAGAATGGGTAAGTAGTCAATGTACTTGCCTTCAAGTTCTCTGAAGCTATTGATCAAAGTCATTTTACATGATATTCTCGGGCTTTCTAATCTACGTCTCGTGTCAGCTCTATCACTTCCAGGAAACCTTTTTTTTTTATCGGCACTTCCAGGAAACCTTTGGCTGCAAATTATAAGGAAAACCACGGTTGATGATTTAGACATGAATTTATTCAACCAAATACCTAAAAGAAACACATGAAATCACTAAAAACTAAAATTTTGGGACAGGAGAGTGTATGTAATTTATGAATTTAACAGATGCAGCATAATGTGCGATAATTAAACAAGTATTCTTAGAGAGTTAGAGATATTGATTGCTTTCAATGCAAGTTTAAGACATTATGGGCTCGAATCATATTTGACTCGTGATCAATCCATAGAAATACGAAGAAAAAAAAACCGTCCAGGAATGATGAAATTTGTGTTTGTATATGCCCTGTTTGGCTGTTTCTATCTAACATGAGTACTAGCTCGCCCACGTGAAAATTCAGACCGCGCGCCTAAAATAGGTAGGCTTTTTATCTCGCCGCAAGAGTGAGATCATTTATCTCGCTTTTTTCCGCGCTAAAGTTTTTTATCACGCTACAAGGGTGTGAGGTCTTTTCTCTTTTATCTCGGCACAAGAGCGAGATCTTTTATCTCATTCTTTTCCGCCCTAAAATCTTTTATCACGCCACAAGGGTGAGGTCTTTTCTCTTTTTTATCACGCCACAAGGGTGAGATCTTTTCTCTTTTATCTCGCCACAAGAGCGAGATCTTTTATCTCATTTTTTTTCGCCCTAAAATCTTTTATCACACCGCAAGGATGAGGTTGCTTTTCTTTTATCTCGCTGCAAGAGCGAGGTCTTTTATTTCGCGCTAAAATTCACTTTTTATCTCAGTTTTGGACTTAAACTGCGATAAGAAAATTTAAGCACCACTTTTTATCACGCTTTCACTAAAAACCGTAATCTTTGTGAATCTCCTTAGTGTGACGCATATCTATTATTGTAGTACTGAATATATGTACGCTTCTTGATTTTGGGCCACCTGTTTTGGCCTTCATATATCCATCATCCAATGCTTTATTGGAGGTTTCTCTTTTTTCCTATCCCATGTATCAATATCATGGTGTTAGGCTTCCTTTCTCTTTTCTCGATGTACCCTTATCAAGTTTCTAATAAAATATCTTTTTGCCGATCGAAAAAGTAGAAGATGAAATTCGTTTTATTTGCCGCATTTAATTATCTTCTTCAAATAATACAACTCATTCGAGTCATTGGATTCTCTTGGTATCTTTTAGCTTGCCGCTTACTCCTATGAAGAGTAAACCAAAATCATCGTTTAATAGCTATTTTGCTTCAACTTCATCTCTTCAGATCAAAAATTGAAGATTTAGTTACTATTAGAAATTTACTATTCTATCTTCATCCAAGGATATAGTACCTGGTTCTTCTCAATTTGCCCCAAAATTAGCATAATATATACCATAGTCCATAGAAAAAAAGTTTCAAACAGAGAGAACTAATGAAGATTTTAGGACCGTCTACTACTACTCCCCCCATTCTGATTTGTTTATCCAATATCAGGTTTCCCACTTCTTAAGGAAACCAAATCTAATCCTTTGATTTGAAAATTTATATAATCAGAGCCATTGATTTTGAAATTGGACAGTCAATTTGGAACATATATAAGTCAAAAAAGGGACAAACAAATCGGGACGGAGAAAATAATATATATAGCTCACGAAATCTTTTGAAAAATGTAAATGTTGTTTCGAATTATAGTTGATTGCACCGGTGTGTGCCGTCTCATGGCATTATCACAAATTGATTTCTTTTTTTTTTTTGGTCAAACGGAATTTCATCACAAATTGATTTCATTTGTGTGTTTATTAGTCAAATCGTACAGTACTAGAAATCAATTCAATTTGATAACCCAGTAGTATTTGCGTAACTTTATTTTATTTTCCCTACCCCCCCAAAAAAAACTTTATTTATTATTTATTTATTTATTTGACATGGATAACGGCGACTAAACAGCTACAAAATACAGCTTTTCGGAGTTTACAATTGCTTCTGTACCTAATCTCTCTAGAGTCAGCATACCCTCGAAACATTTATTTAGTGGGCCCACGCCAGACCCTTAATTACTACAATTCAAGCTAATCATCTAGTATAAAACAAAAAATAACACGTCCGCGAAAATTAAATTCAATCAAATGTTGATAGACAAATGGTCAAGTTATACTCCTATTTGTTTGTGTTTTTCTTTTGGTAATTGTATTTGTTTATGTTGAATGTACGATTATGTCCATAATATTTTCGCCAACCATTTGAACTTGAAATAGTCGGCAAGAATCTAATGAACATAATCGTATAAAGTATAACTTGTTCACATCTCTACCGATTTTCAATCGGACTAAACTCTTGTAACTAGACATATTTTCTTGTGCGCGTTCTACTATAAACGGCTTTGAGCATCATCTTTGAATCAAGGGATATAATTTGGATATGGAGAGGAGCTTGAAGCAAGAAACCTATAAATAGAGACCAAAGTTGTAACTCGAGTGGTGTAAGGTCTCGGGATCAAATCGATGGAACGACGTAGGTCTGTTGTAGTAATTTAACTCTACCAATATACTAAGGAAAATGATATTGGCAATCCAAAAATTGATGGAGGTACTCCAAAAAAGAGAAAATTACCTTTATATCCCTTCGACTTATGTGAAAAGTTCGTTGGCTCCCGTCAGTAATTTGGACGGAAAAGGGTCATGTGCCCATCACATGAGCATCCCCAGGGGCATATTTGTCCATTCCCATCCTCCTCCTCCTTCTCCTCTCTCTCTCTTTCCATAAAACCCAGAAAAAAAAAAAAAACACAAATCGAAGAGAGAGAGAAAGGCAGCCATAGCCACCGCCACCTTCGGTTCACCACCATAACTGCTGCCGGCCACCACCATCACCGGCCTCCATCTCGGCCAGCCTCCTACCACCGCACCACCTCACCTCCCCGACTCCTCTCCTCCGGTCCAGTCACCACCAATTCCTGATGCCCAAACCCAACACCGGATCTTCCCCAACCAAATCGAAGAGAGAGAGAAAGGCAGCCATTCCCCTCCTCCTCCTCCTCCTTCTTCTTCTTCATAAAACCGAGACCAAAAAAAAAAAAAAACAGTCCAAACAGTCACCAATCACAACCCGTCAACACCACCACCACCCGTTTCACTACCACCACTAGTCAACACCATCAATCACCGCCAGCACAAACCCGAATTCAAACCCCCAAACAGTCCAATTTCAAATTTCAGAAACCCCTAAATTCAAAATTAAAACCCTAACTTGAAACCCCCAATTCGAACCCGCAAAGGAAATCGCTGTACGTTACCGCCGCTGGTGGTGGGGAGGGAGGCGTACCACTGCTGCTGGAGCTTCTTCCCAGTGCCGTCCGCGATCGCGAATTCGCAGGGCATGAAGAAGGCGGCCGTGACGGTGGTGTTTTGGGTGGTGATGGTGGTACGGAGGAGGTGAGCGGAGGAGGCCGAGGGTGGAGGTGTACGGGCTGGAGCTCCGGTTGGTGGTTATGGAGTTCTTGGTGGTGACCGGAGGAGGCCGAGGGTGGAGGTGCACGGCGGGGGAGGTGAACAGTGGGAGGTGGCTCAAGGGGGAGAGGTGTTAATGGTGGGTGGGTTGTTGGCTGACATGGAGTTTGGTATGGGGTGAGGATGTCCGGTGGTAGTGGCTCGGGTGGTGATGGAGGTACACGGTCGTGGTGAGATGGATTGATGGAGTTCGGTGGTGAGAGGTGAGGAGTGGAGGTGGAACCGGTGGTGGGAAATGGTGATGGTGGCAGGTGGTGATGAGACGTGGGGAGGGTAATTGATTAGGGTTAGGGGAGGGAGGGGAATGGGCAAATATGCCCCAAGGGGATGCTCACGTGATGGGCACATGACCCTTTTCCGTCCAAATTACTGACGGGAGCCAACGAAAGGATGACATTGAAATCAATTTGCAAATCGAAGGTTTAATTGGGTGAAATTGAAACTGGAAGGACTAAGTTGAACTTTTCACATAAGTCGAAGGGATATAAAGGTAATTTTTTCTCCAAAAAATAAAGGAAAGTGGATTTAGAAATTACAATGATTTTGGAGTGCCTGCATCAATTTTTGGAGTGCCAATATCATCACCTTATACTAAAATCTGGAAAAGAAAACTACTGTATGTGAATACAATTAAGACAAATTAGTGACTTACTTTGAATTTAGCTGAAGTTCCGGGAAAGGGAATTCAACGTCGGATTTCGTGAACTTGTGGTAGCCAAACGAAACTACCGCAGCTCCGCTGGTCATTAACAACACCGCCGGAATTTTATACTCTGAGGCATCTGTACTTGGGGGCCGCGGCCGGAAAACGTCATAGATGACTAGATCAGGGCTTAGTGTTTGGAGGGTATTGGAGAAACTGGGGCTTTCCATTTCAAAGGCGTCTATTAAGGCGCGGAGGAGGTGTGGCTGGAGGCCGTTGGTGGTGTGGCGGTGGGGAGGGAGCTCCGGCGTGGGCGGGAGGTGGAATGGTACCAGTTGTATGGAGAGGGATTGGGTTTCGGTGATTCTGTTCTGGATTGAAGTGAGAATGATGGGTGTGGAGCATAGGTAGATGTGGAAGTCTTTGGTAGAGAGTTTCTTGGCTAGCTCTAGGAAGGGAGTTATGTGGCCTTGGGCTAACCATGGCAGCATTAGGACTTTGGTGGTGTTGCTCTGTTTTGAATCCATGCGCTCTCTCTCTCTCTCTCTCTTGTTTTCTTGATTGGCGATTACTCGTATGGAAATAAAAAGATGTCGGTAACGAATAAGCATATAAGGAAAGTCAATAGTTTGCAATGAAAATAACTTTCCTGTGAAAATATCTGGTTCACTTGCTTATTTTAATTAGGGGAAATTACAGTAAGCCCCCTCCAACTATACCTCAGTAACGAGTTGTCCCATTCATCGTTTAACTCGGACACTTAACCCCCTTCATCTTTTATCGCGTGACACTTAAACCCACCTGTTAGTGAGCCGTTAGTGAGCTGTTAGCGAGGGACCCGGGGGCTCTGCCCACGGTGCCAAAACGGTACCGTTTTGGTTAAAAAGTAAAAAATTACGATCGAAACCTAATTTTTTGAATACAGTAAGCCCCCTAGAGCTAAAAATGAATTATTACCCTTTAAAATTACTGTATATGATAAGAATAACAAGATCTTTGTACCGATTCAAACGGAGTGAAAATGTGAGCACTAATTTTTTGAGACTGTTTATATATTAAAAAATATGGTTAAAAAATTAATTGGTCCAATTTTTAATCCGTTTGAACGGGTGTGAAGATCTTAATGTTCTGATCATATTATTCTAAAGAGACATAATCAAATTTTGTCTCTAAGGCTTTCAAAATCACGTTTCTGCTCCATAGGATTGCAAATTGGTGGTGAGAAATTTGGTTTTAACCAAAACGGTACCGTTTTGGCAGCGTGGGCAGAGCCCCCGGGTCCCTCGCTAACGGCTCACTAACGGGTGGGCTTAAGTGTCACGCGATAAAAGATGAAGGGGGTTAAGTGTCCGAGTTAAACGATGAAGGGGGCAACTCGTTACTGAGGTATAGTTGGAGGGGGCTTACTGTAATTTCCCCTTTTAATTACTAGTATTGGTTAAGCGAATCAAGCGATAAACAAAGCGTTTTTGTTTGGGAGACTTAAATATTCATCATCAGAACCCAATTGACTTATGTTTTCATCCTGCTCATTTTGAACACTTATGATTTCATCCTCTATCTTTTTTAATCCCAAAAGTGCCCTTATGTGTGTGTGTATATATAGTAGAGAAATTAAGGACGAGAACTTAAGTCCTCCCGTCCTGCTATTATTCCAGCCATTAATATCCCATTGATTTCGCCTTCTAATCCCGGAAATCTCTGCAAAAATTGAAACCATTCCATTTGAACTTTGGGCTCCCCATTTTTCCGAAAACCATTCCATCCACAGTCCTCCGTCCGAACTCAATCGCCGCAACGAAGACAGAAAAATCGTTCATGATCTCACACATCCCCACCGCCGCCGCCGATTCCCTCCTCCCTCTCGCCAATTAATCATCCTCCGTCGTCATCAATGAAGCCGACATAAATCTCCCTCCGGTACCGTCGCTGTCCACCGATTCCCTCCTCCCTTTTGCCAATCAATCATCTTCTGTCGTCGATGAAGTTTAACGGAGAAGTGGGCGTTATCGTGGTTGCCGTCGATTTCGCCGGAGCAAATCTTCAAGAGGTAGTCTTCGAGGTTCTTAGCGAGATTGACGGCCCAGTTGGTTTCCAAGTCACGAAGGGGTTGCATGCACCATGTGGAATCGCCCACAATTGTTGCTGGCTTCTCCTCACCCATCCCGCCGCCGTCCTCCATCGCCATCCCACAGATATTACGAAAGAGTTGGTAATGTTATGCTAGTACCTGGTTTGCCACACAGTGGGTTCATGAAGCAGCATGGTTTGAAGGTGAATCTCTAGGTTTTGGCTTCCAAGAAAGGTGGTGATGGTTTTGATTTTGATTTTGTTTACGGCTTTTTCAGTATCGCAAATAAACCGTGAATTGGCAATTGAATATACATGGTTTTTGGTCATCTTGTTCGCGATAGAGATAAACCATGTTTTTGTTTGGTTTATAACTTGTTTGGGTATTCATGGTTATATTGGTTTTAGTTTTCATGGTAAATTATTTGTATCATTTACCATGAAATATGTTTTTCTGTTATTTTTATTTGATAAATTATTTGAACCGTTTACCATGAAATATTTGTTTGAATCATGGGATATTTTTCGTGTTCACGTTGTAATCGTCAAGGGATATTTATCGTGTCCACATTGTAGTCGCCATGGTAATTTAACCATGTAATGTCATGGTAATTTAACCATTTAATCATATAACGGTTTGAGTATGTCATGGTATTTCTTTTTTTATGGTAATTTAGCCATGTTCCGTGTAATAAGATCAATGGAAAATATGACTTTTTGTTGTCTGGTTGGCCAACTTAAAGATTGAAGAAAACATGCAAAAATGTGGTCAACTTATCATGTTATATTCCTAAAAAAAAATCAATTCTACAAATACATTCCATGATTAAAAAAAGGTAATCAATAATATTTAAATTTACCAAATCCCACTAAATTAGGAAAATAATCCAATTCAATCCCATTAAATTGGAAAAACAATCCAATCCAATCCCACTAAATTAGGAAAGCAATATAACATAATATATATATATATATATATATATCATAGTGAAAAGGGTAAGAAAGGTAATTCACACACTAAGAGGATGAAAACATAAGCATGAAAAAAGGACATGATGAATTTTTACATGGCATGGATAAAGAGGATGGATATTTAAATATTCCGAATTTGAATTGGTGGGATAGTAGTAGGAAGAAATTATTGTGAGGATGTTTGGGAGCCCTTATTTTACATGTCAGATTGTCAAGTTTTGTACATTCTGAAAAATGAATTGAAAATGTAGATTAATTCAAAAATCACATGAGAAGAAACTTTGGGATTTTGGTTATAATTTCACCCATAAATTAATTTGCAAAATTTATTCTGTACATATCGTGCAAAATTATATACTTTTATTAATTCTGATTATTATCCAAAAGTTTATAATCCACACCCCGTAATCTAAAATACAATTGGCTCACAAACAACCCACATGCTAGTGATGCCTGAAAGGCTGAAACAATTTTTTTTATATAAAATAAAATTGTGTTAAACTACACACTTGCACAGTGATACAAAGATGAATAACATCGATATATACATCCACAATTGACAAAAGAATCTAAGTGCAAAATATACAAAACATAATAGAAAATAAGATCTGGTTTGGATGTTTCTACTACTCCCTCCATTCCATATTGTTGGTTCTCAACAAAAAGCCGTTCAATTTTCGGGGGGAAAAATAAAGTACTTTCATGCATAATTTTTTAAAATTTTCGGACACCAAATTACAGATCTCAATTGCCAAGAAAACTCACAACAGTTGGAACTTCAATTTCCAAGTCATTTGCCCTCGGTGCAAAGTTGGGCCAACTCTTTTACCACTCCATCTATTTCTTCATCTCCTTTCCTCCTTATAATCTCACTAAATTCTCCTGCTTTACTTCTCACACCCACCCCCTCTTCATCCACCACCACTTCCTTTATAACTTGTGCTATGTTTTCTCTATCCAGCCTTTTATTCTCATCTCTCTTCACCTCCACGCCAACCCCAGCCGCCTCCACCAATTTCGCATTGACGGGCTGGTCATGGTGAATGGGCACGGCTATGATTGGAACCCCAAATTTCAAGCTCTCCAATATGGAATTCCAACCGCAATGGCTCACAAATCCGCCGATGCTTGGATGGGCCAAGATTTGGGCCTGTGGGGCCCAACCCTCTACAATCATTCCTCTCTCTCCTATCCTGCAAGCAAATGAAAATGTCTCAAAAAAAAAAAACTAATAATATAAGAGGTGATAGTAGCAACAAAATATAATTTTTATAACTAAAACAGCAGAAACAAAAAATGAGAGTTTCATAAAAAGTCAAAGAGAATTCTAGAAATATTGATTCATTTGTAATAGTTTTTTTTTTTTTTTTTTTGAAACGGCCATCTGCAATAGTTTCTTTGCATTTTCGCATTTTCTTTGTGTACGTTCGTTAAATTGCTCAATTTTTTTTACTCTACAATCGATCAATTTCGTTGAAATTTACGACATATAGAATGATGTTATAAGTACTTATTTTTTGAATTAAAGGTAATATATTATTAGAAAATGACATATCTTGTAAAATAGAAAATAAATACTTCAAAAATAAGAACCTTAGCGGAACGGGCCCTTAGTTTGTTTGGGTTTACCTCTCAAGAAACTCCACAGGAAGTGCCTCACCAACCTCGATTCTCTCTCCTGCTGGAAACCTGACAATCCATATGAAGTTAACTCCGCTAAGCTCCAGACCGTGAGCGATTTCTTCCCTCTCCTCCTTGGACAGAAAACTCTCACTCCCAAAGGAAACAAACACAGTCGAGAACTCATCTTTCGCGCCCAGCCACTGCAATACCTCCGAATCCTTGTCCCCATCGACTGTCGTTCCTTGAACCAGTGGACCAGTTGGAATGAACTTTTTCTCTAATAGAATGGGTAAGTAGTCAAAGTACTTACCTTCAAGTTCTCTGAAGCTATTGATCAAAGTCATTTTACATGATATTCTCGGGCTTTCTAATCTACGTCTCGTCTCAGCTCTATCACTTCCAGGAAACCTTTGGCTGCAAATTATAAGGCAAAACCACGGTTGATGATTTAGACATGAATTTATTCAACCAAATACCTAAAAGAAACACATGAAATCACTAAAAACTAAAATTTTGGGACAAGAGAGTGTACGTAATTTATGAATTTAACAGATGCCTATACGGAAGCATAATGTGTGATAAGCACCCGATAATGCAATGAAGAGTGTGCTAGTTATCTAGTTTTAGTTAATTTTATCGCCTATTTAGTTATTCTTAATTACTTTTGCTCGTAGGGTAAGTTTACCTTATTTTGTAGGTAAACCGCCTAATAAGGGAGTCTTAAAGCCTAAAGCAAGCCGGAGGCGTCCAAAACTCAAAGGTGACAAAGCAAAGAAGCCATCGGGGCCAAAGAATCAAGCATTGAAGACCCGACGGGTGGCCAAGGACGTTGGAAGCCAAGCCGGAGGCTGGAAGCGGAAGAACCCAAGCATTTGAAGGCAGTATTGATACTCAGAAACCCGTATCAATACCATTTAAAGACAGAAAGATTGGGAACTGGAATTGTGATTGGGTATCGATACGCCGTTTTGCTGTATCGATACTGGTTGGTTTTCTGCGACCCAGTGGTGATGGACGAAAGTGATCCGGTATCGATACTCCATTTCCTTGTATCGATACCAAGTGTCCACGTAGCAGATTTCTGGAGCATCTTTTTGGGATATTCTGTGCGCGTACCATGGAGAATATAAAAGCCCATGATGTCATTGTACCAAACAAGTAGAATAACTTTTGTATTGCGTTTTTAGATCTAGATTTAGGATTTCAAATTGTTCTTATTGTTCTTGAGTGTTTTTCATTCCCAGCTCTTACTTTTTCATTTTCTGCTCTTTTTAGTTAACTTTTGGTACTCTAACCTTTATTAAAGTTGTTCTCAATTACTTGATCTATCTTTCTACCTTAAAATGAGTAAATTGAGTAGGAGGACATACTATAAGGGTTTTTGCTATAATAAGGACATAAATATTTTCCTCTAAAGTCTAAAGGACATTCTGTCAAAAATTTACAAATAACCCCTCCTAAAGTTGACCGGCGTTGACCAAGATTAACCGGCATTGACCAAGGTTGATCGGCGTTGACCAAGGTTGACCGGCGTTGACCAAGGTTGACCGGCATTGAAAGTGCCTAAAACCCTAGGCTACTCTATAAAAGTGCCTAAAATCTTAGGGGTACCCTTTATATGAAAGTATCTAAAACCCTAGGGTACCCTATGAAAGTGCCTAAAATCTTAGGATACCCTATATATGAAAGTGTCTAAAACCGTAGGGTACCGTATGAAAGTGCCTAAACCGCTAAAACCCTATAATAGAAAAATGCACCCTAAAATCCTATCAAAGTGCCTAAAATCCTAGGGTACCCAATGAAAGTGCCTAAAAGCCTAGGGTACCCTATGAAAGTGCAACAAGATCGAAAAACACGAAAAAATACATATTTTGTGTTAGCCAAATAAGGCCCTTGTCTCATTTAAAACCATTTAAATGAAAAAAGATATTTTTTTTGTTAGCCAAACAAGGTCCTTGTCTCATTAAAGGCAATTTGGTCTTTTCACGGACTTTAAACTCCAAAATATTTTCATTAATGAACTTTACACATCACTGAAACTTAAGCTAGACTAAATCTACCTTGGGACCTCTTCTTTTGGACTTTAGACCAATTTGCTGTATTTTCTTTTAGTGTTGTGTTTACAATTATGGTAGTTAGGTTTTTACTTGCTTCTATCTTCTTAGATATGAGTGAGTAGCTTTTTAAGGTTGGGTCATGGGGTGATTAGCACCTCAGGGCTTGAGTAAAAATTGTATTTTTCACCAAAAAATTTGAATTTTTGGTTCGAAAATCGATGTGTAGTTCGGGTTTGTTTGTCAAATTGCCAAGGTGTTAACCTCCTTGATCATGTGTAGGTAAGAGTATCGCCTACTTACCACACATGATGCTTGGAGCTCTGTCGCTCGAAGCGTTTGTTAAATAAATTCTAGAGCTAGCTTGGTAATCGAACCATTCTATCTTCCGGATTAAGAGCCTTAGTTGAGCATCTTAAATCGTGTATTTGGGTTAAAAATACAGTTTTACTTGAGTCGTGAGTGTTAGTGATTCCTAGACCTAACCTGCCTTTTTATCATAGTTTATTCTCGTTTAATTTAGCTTTTTTACTTTCCACCACATACATAAAACAAAGTTGACTGCCTAAAAGCCGAAAACCTTACTTACATCTACAAATCCAGCAAAGCCGTACTAATTATTCCAGTGGGTACGATCCCGGTCTTCCAGATTATTATGCTTCAATTGGACGCTTATACCCTACGCTTGGGATGATCTTATTTAATATATCGACGAACGAAGTAATGTGCGATAATTAAACAAGTATTCTTAGAGATATTAATTAATTGCTTTCAATGCAAGTTTAAGACATTATGGGCTCGAATCATATTTCGACTCATGATCAATCCATAGAGATGGGAAAAAAAAAAATCCACGAATGATGAAATTTGTTTTGTATATGCCCTGTTTGGCTGTTTCTATCTAATATATGTACGCTTCTTGAACCTGATTTTGGGCCACCTGTTTTGGCCTTCATATATCCATCATCCAATGCTTTATTGGTGGTTTCTCTTTTTCCTATCCCATGTATCAATACCATGGTGTTAGGCTTCCTTCCTCTTTTCTTGATGTATCTTTATCAAGTTTCTAATAAAATACTCTTTTTGCCGATCGAAAAAGTAGAAGATGAAATTCGTTTTATTTGCCTCATTTAATTATCTTCTTCAAATAATACAAATCATTCGAGTCATCGGATTCTCTTGGTATCTTTTAACTTGCCGCTTACTCCTATGAAGAGTAAACCAAAATTATCGTTTAATAGCTATTTTGCTTCAACTTTTTCTCTTCAGATAAAAAAATTGAAGATTTAGTTATGATTAGAAATCTACTTTTCTATCTTCATCCAAGGATATACTACCTGGTTCTTCTCAATTTGCCCCAAAATTAGCATATACCATAGCATATACACTTGGGATCCAATGAGGGATCCCGCACGGCCTTACCGTGCGGGACTCCCATTTCCCGATTGAATTGTGACGATCCAAGCTGCTCAAAGTGTGCAGAACGTGATTTTAAGGGTACCAACAAGAAATCAGCAAAAAAAAAATTGATCGGGAAGGGCTTGATCCGAGCAGTTTTTTACTGAACCGTTCAATAAAAAACTGTTCGGATCAAGCCCTTCCCAATCTTTTTTTTTGCTGATTTCTCGCGGGTACCCTTAAAATCACGTTCTGATCACTTTGAGCGGCTCGGATTGTCGCAATTCGATCGGGAAAGGGGAGTCCCGCACGGTAAGACCGTGCGGGATCCCTTAGGAGATCCGGACTGTATACCATAGTCCATAGAAAAGAAGTTTCAAACAGAGAGAACTAATGAAGATTTTAGGACCGTCTACTACTACTCCTCCCACCGTCCCGATTTATTTGTCCAATCTCGGGTTTCCAACTTATTAAGGAAACCAAATCTAATCTATTGATTTGAAAATTTACATAATCTGAGCCATTGATTTTGAAATTGAACAGTTAACTTGAGACATGTACAAGTTAAAAGGAGGACAAACAAATCGGGACGGAGGGAATAATATATATAGAGCTCGCGAAATCTTTTTGAAAAATGTAAATGTTGTTGCGAATGATACGGAGTAGTTGATTGCACCGGTGTATGCCGTCTCATGGCATCATCACAAATTGATTTCATTTGTGTGTTTATTTGTCAAATCGTACAGTACTAGAAAACAATTCAATTTGATAATCCAGTAGTATTTGCGTAACTTTATTTTATTTTCCCTACCTCCCAAAAAAAAAAAAAACTTTATTTTATTTTATTTTATTTTTGACATGGATAACGGCGACTAACCAGCTACAAAATACAAGCTTTTCGGGTACCAAGCCGCTCAAAGTGTGCAGAACGTAATTTTAAGGGTACCAACAAGAAATCAGCAAAAAAACTGATCGGGAAGGGCTTGATCCGAGCAGTTTTTTACTGAACTGTTCAATAAAAAACTGTTCGGATCAAGCCCTTCCCAATCTTTTTTTTTGTTGATTTCTCGCGGGTACCCTTAAAATCACGTTCTGATCACTTTGAGCGGCTCGGATTATCGCAATTCGATCGGGAAAGGGGAGTCCCGCATGGTAAGACCGTGCGGGATCCCTTTGGAGATCTGGACTGTATACCATAGTCCATAGAAAAGAAGTTTCAAACAGAGAGAACTAATGAAGATTTTAGGACCGTCTACTACTACTCCTCCCACCGTCCCGATTTATTTGTCAATCTCGGGTTTCCAACTTATTAAGGAAATCAAATCTAATCCATTGATTTGAAAATTTACATAATCCGAGCCATTGATTTTGAAATTGGACAGTTAATTTGAGACATGTACAAGTTAAAAGGAGGACAAACAAATCGGGACGGAGGGAATAATATATATAGAGCTCGCGAAATCTTTTTGAAAAATGTAAATGTTGTTGCGAATGATACGGAGTAGTTGATTGCACCGGTGTATGCCGTCTCATGGCATCATCACAAATTGATTTCATTTGTGTGTTTATTTGTCAAATCGTACAGTACTAGAAAACAATTCAATTTGATAACCCAGTAGTATTTGCGTAACTTTATTTTTTTTCCCTACCCCCAAAAAAAAAAAAAAACTTTATTTTATTTTATTTTATTTTTGACATGGATAACGGCGACTAACCAGCTACAAAATACAAGCTTTTCGGATTTTACAATTGCTTCTGTACCTAATCTCTCTTGATTCAGCATACACTCGAAACATTTATTTAGTGGGCCCACTCCAGACCCTTAATTAACTACTCCCTCCGTCCCATTTTTATTGTCTTTTTTTTTTTTATGTTTGTATCAGTTTTCAATCGCTTATATCTTCCAATGTGAATCTCCAAAAATATGCAATATGGATCTTATTTGATAGATTTCAATTTGTTCTATAATACAAAGATGTCAAAATCATGAAAAATATTATAGATTGAAAAATATACGCAATAAATATAAAAGTGACAAAAGGAATAATGGATAATGAAAATGGGACGGAGGGAGTACAATTCAAGCTAATCATCTAGTATAAAACAAAAAAGAACACGTCCGCAAAAATTAAATTCAATCAAATGTTAATAGACAAATGGTCAAGTTATACTCCTATTTGTTTATGTTTTTCTTTTTGGTAATTGTATTTGTTAATGTTGAATGTACGATTATGTCCATAATATTTTCGCCGACCATTTGAACTTCAAATAGTCGGCAAGAATCTAATGAACATAATCGTATAAAGTATAACTTGTTCACATCTCTACCGATTTTCAATCGGACTAAACTCTTGTAGCTAGACATTTTCTTGTGCATGTTCTACTATAAACGGCTTTGAACATCATCTTTGGATCAAGGGATATAGTTTGGATATGGAGAGCAGCTTGAAGCAAGAAACCTATAAATAGAGACAAAAGTTGTAACTCAAGCGGTGCAAGGTCTGGGGATCAAATCGATGGAAAGACATAGGTCTGTTGTAGTAATCTAACTCTACCAATATACTAACATCTGGAAAAGAAAATTACGTGAATACAATTAAGACAAATTAGTGACTTACTTTGAATTTAGCTGAAGTTCCGGGAATGGGAATTCAACGTCGGGTTTCGTGAACTTGTGGTAGCCAAACGAAACTACCGCAGCTCCGCTGGTCATTAACTCCACCGCCGGAATTTTATACTCTGAGGCATCTGTACTCGGGGGCCGCGGCCGGAAAACGTCATAGATGACTAGATCAGGGCTTAGTGTTTGGAGGGTATTGGAGAAACTGGGGCTTTCCATTTCAAAGGCGTCTATTAAGGGGCGGAGGAGGTGCGGTGGGAGGCCGTTGGTGGTGTGGTGGTGGGGAGGGAGCTCCGGCGTGGGCGGGAGGTGGAATGGTACCAGTTCTATGGAGAGGGATTGGGTTTTGGTGATTCTGTTCTGGATTGAGGTGAGAATGATGGGTGTGGAGCATAGGTAGATGTGGAAGTCTTTGGTTGAGAGTTTCTTGGCTAGCTCTAGGAAGGGAGTTATGTGGCCTTGGGCTAACCATGGCAGCATTAGGACTTTGGTGGTGTTGCTGCTCTGTTTTGAATCCATTCTCTCTCTCTCTCTCTCTCTCTCTCTCTCTCTCTCTCTCTCTCTCTCTCTCTCTCGTTTTCTTGATTGGAGATTAGTCGTATGGAAATAAAAAGATGTCATGAGTAACCATTAAACATACAATTAAGGAAAGTCAGTACTTTGCTAGGAAAATAACTTTGCTGTGAAATGGAGTATCACATGATTGCTTATTCTAATTACTATTGATTATTACGTGTTTGGATCAAGTGTTCATACTATTCTTTAAGCGATAAACAATGCGTTTTTGTTTGGCTGTTGGCTGGCTCCAGAACTATTTTATTATTCAAGTGATCTGAATGGAGAGAGAGAGAGAGAGAGAGAGAGAGAGAGAGAGAGAGGAGGGGGGGTGGTGGGAAGTCGAATTGCTTGGACTGTCGGCGAGTGTTGGCCGGGGAAGATATTACTGTGAATATTGAACATGTTGGGTCCGGAGTGTTCTCATAGATTTGGTTATACAATGTCATTCCTTGTGAGCGCTCTAAAAACAGACTTGCAGGTGCGATGTCGAATGTAAGAAAAGACTTAATTGAAGTCATTCCTAACACCAATTGATTTTAGAAGAGATAGTGAAAAAATGGTCCCACAAGTGGTATCAGAGCCAGAAAGTCAGAGGTTCGAGTCGTGGGAACGTCATCATGAGAGAGAGATTGTTGGGCCCGGAGTACCCCCATAGATTTGGATTCACAATGTCATAAAAAACTTAATTGAAACCATTCCTTGATTTTAAGAGCGATAGTGAAAAAACGGTCCGAAAAAACCATTGACCTTAAGAGCAAAGAATGGAAACCTTACCACAACTAGGCCAAAAAGCTATATGTAGTGATAGATTTGGGGGGTAGATTTGATATTTAGGGTGTAGTGATAAATTCATGTGAAAATATTATGGGAGAAATTTTTCGATAGTTTGCTTCCTTGCCAACTAGAGAAATTTTATTTGGGTTTTTTTTTTCTTTCTTTCTTTCCTTCCCCTTGTATTATTTTATTATTATTAATGAAATATTGCTTTCTTCCCCTTGTAATATTTGTGAGGATGTTTGAGAGGGAGCCCTTATTTTACATTTTAGAGATTCAAATTTATATTTTGGTGTTTATGAGCTAATTTTAAAATGAATTTTTTTAAAATGAACTGAGAATGCAGGATTCAAAAATAACATCTAAAGAAGCACGTAACATACAAAGAAGCACGTTGGATTCTGATTATAATTACACTCATAAAGTGCTTCTGCAGAATTTACTCTGTATATATCATCCAAGCTTTCGAAGACTTTTTTTTGTCGGCAGCTTTTTAATTCTTACTAAAAGGTAAGCACAACTATGTGCACATTTTTAGAATTGTTGTGCATAGTGGAGTAGTGATTATACAAGGTAGTTTTTAGGCAATTACTACAATTTTTCCCATATCAATTTGTTCAAATAAAAAACAAAATGGGGAATGAGATCCAAGAAATTCACAACAGTTAATTATGAACTTCAATTTTCAAGTAATTTTCCCTCGGTGGAAAGTTGCACCAACTCTTTTACCACTCCATCTATTTCTTCATCTCCTTTCTTTCTTATAATCTCACTAAATTCTTTTGCTTTAGTTCTTACATCTGCCCCCTCTTCATCCACCACCACTTTCCTTATAACATGTGCTATATTTTCTCTATCAAGCCTCCTATTCTCATCTCTCTTGACCTCCACGCCAAACCCAACCGCTTCCGTCAATTTCGCGTTGAAGGGCTGGTCATGGTGCATGGGCACGGCTATGATTGGAACTCCGAATTTCAAACTCTCCAATATAGAATTCCAACCGCAATGGCTCACAAACCCACCGGTGCTTGGATGGGCCAAGATTTGGGCCTGTGGAGCCCAACCCTCTACAACCTTTCCTCTCTCTCCTATCCTGCCAACAAAGAAAATGTCTCAAAAAAATAAAACAAACAATATAAGAGGTAATGTTAGTAAAAACATGTACTCTTTATTATAACTAAAAGGTCAAAAAGACTATTCTAGATGAAACCTTGGTCTAATGACGACTACCTAAATAGCAAGATGAATTCGAGTCACATATTGATGAATCATTTGTAATAGTTTCTTTGCATTTTCTTCGTGTACAAGGAATTGCTCAATTTATTTGCTCTACAATTGATCAATTTCATTGAAATACACCACATACAGAATGATGCGACAATAATATTAGATATAAAAAAACAACGGCGGAATGAAATTATAATTTAATTTGTCTAGCTTTACCTCCTAAGAAACTCCGCAGGAAGTGCCTCTTCAACCTCGATTCTCTCCTCCGCCGGAAACCTGACAATCCATACGAAACTAACACCACTAAGCTCCAGACCATGAGCTACTTCCTCCCTCTCCTCCTTGGACAAAAAACTCTCACTTCCAAAGGAAACATACACAGTTGACTGCTCATCTTTTGTGTCCAGCCACTGCAATATCTCCACATCCTTGTGATCCCCATTGATAATAATTTCTTGAACCAGTGGACCAATTGGGATTATGATCTTCTTCTCCATTAAAATGGGTAAGTAATCAATGTACTTACCCTCAAGCTCTCTGAAACTATTGAGCAACATCATTTTACATGATATTTTCGTGCTTTCGATTCTATGTCTCGTTTCGGCTATATCGCGCTTGTTTCGAGGAGCCGTTTGGCTGCACATGATGGAAACCGCTGTTGAGGATTTGAATTTAGGGCAAATTTTCGTAGTCGTCCCTCTAGTTTTGCGGTTGTTTCAATTTCGTCACTCTAGTTTCAATTATCTCAATTTCGTCCCTATAGTTTGTTTTACGTTCCAAATTGATAAAATCGTTAACACCGTTAATGAAACTAACGGAAAAATATGATTAAAAAATTAAGTGCTCCAATTTTCAATCTGGTTGAACCGGTGCGAAGATCTTATTTTTTTGATCATTTTATCCTAGATGGTCGTAATGAATTTTTGGCTCTAAGGCATTTCAATGAGCACCTTAAGAGAGTCCTGAAACTAAATAAGGAGTCTTCGGGTGCTCGTTGAAAGGCCTTAGAGTCAAAAATTCAGTACGACCATCTAGGATAAAATGATCAAAAAAATAAAATTTTCGCACTGGTTCAACCGGATTGAAAATTGGAGCACTTAATTTTTTAATAATATTTTCCCGTTAGTTTCATTAACGGTGTTAACGATTTTACCAATTTGGAACGTAAAACAAACTACAGGGACGAAATTGAGACAATTGAAACTAGAGAAACGAAATTGAGACAACCATAAAACTAGAAGGATGACTACGAAAATTTGCCCTTAAATTTATTAAACAAAATACATAAAAGAAACTCATGATGAAATCACTAAAATCATCAATGCATTACGAGTTGTAGCGGAAGCGGTGTGAGGTCTCAGGATCAAATCGATGGAACTGACATAAGCCAAAGACACTATTAATAAAATCAACACAGATTGTAATGGCTTACTTTGAATTTAGCTGAAGTTCCGGGAATGGGAATTCAACGTCGGGTTTCGTGAACATGTGGTAGCCAACCGCTCCGCTAGTAATGAACTCCACCGCCGGAATACTATACTCTGGTGAGGCACCTGTACTCGGGCGCCGCGGCCGGAAGAAGTCATAGATGACTAAATCGGGGCTTAGTGTTCGGAGGGTATGGGAGAAACAATGGCTTTCCATTTCAAAGGCGTTTATTAAGGGGAGGAGGAGGTGCGGCGGGAGGCCGTTGGTGGTGTGGTGGTGGGGAGGGAGCTCCGGAGTTGGCGGAAGGTGGAATGGTACTAGTTGTATGGAGAGGGATTGGGTTTTGGTGATTCTGTTTTGGATAGAAGTGAGAATGATGGGTGTGGAGCATAGGTAGATGTGGAAGTTCTTGGTTGAGAGTTTCTTGGCTAGCTCTAGGAAGGGTGTTATGTGGCCTTGGGCTAACCATGGCAGCATTAGGACTTTGGTGGTGTTGCTGCTCTGTTTTGAATCCATGCTCTCACACTCTCTCTCTCTCTCTCTCTCAATTTTGTTTTCTTGATTGGGAGTAGTCTCCTATTAAAGTACTCCATGACCATACCCAATAAAGGCAGATAAGAAAAGAGAGGTGCTATTCACACAGACAAAGGGTGCACAGATCGTACACAGGTCTCAATGTGGGATCTACTATGGGTCTCACACAAATGATTCAAACCGTTCATTAAATTTGAAACATTTTTTAAAGAGCTCCTACAAAAAATCAACTCAATCCGATACCTAAAAGTACTCGATTTAATCATCTAACTTTTCATTCAACTATGAACCTGAATGAAAACTTATATGGTTAGATCAAGTACTTATAGGTATCGGATTGAACTGATTTTTCACGGGAGCCTTTGAAAAAATATTTTAAATTTAATGAACGGCTTGGATTTTTCGTGTAGGACCCGTAATGGACCCCACATTAGAATCTATGCACCATTTGTCTGTGTCGACAGACTTACGCATAAGAAAAATGTTCGATACCGCAAGCAATGACGTGCATGTGATGGATGAAGAATTAAAAAGGTGAAATTATACAGTGTAGTCCGGATTATTTTACAACCATACATTCTTGTACTGTTTACCATAAGTATATGTACTTCATAGAAATGCGTGGTTGTAAAGTAGTTCGTACAGTACTACCAGACTATTTTGAATAATTACGTTCAATATTTGGGTCAAAGATCCTCAATGTCAATTTTCTGGTTTATGGATGGTTGCGACTATTCGCAACCCTGTATTTTCTTCCTTAGCCAATTTCTTCACGTAGCCCATTTCCAATATTTTAAAAACAGAAAATTCCTCCATATAACCCATTAAATGTACATGATCTTCCCATTATACCCTTTCCCTCTCCAAAATTACACTTTAACTCCCACCCTAAGCCTCCACCCCCCATTTACGTCTCCCACCTCCATAGCCACCACCTCCACCACCATAGCCACCACCGTACCGCTGCCGTCGCCGCACCTTCAAGGTGTCGTTCTCTCTCTCTCTCTCTCTCTCTCTCTCTCTCTCTCTCTCTCTCTCTCTCTGTGTTCGTCAGTCTCTTTCTCTGTTCGTCAATCTCTTTCTCTCTCTGTGAGTATATACATACATGTATGTATATATACAATAACAGCAATTAGATCACTTTCGGTAACAATATGTCGAAAATATGTACAAAATTCGGTAACCAACTGCCGAACTATATATACGAAAATCATACATAACATTTCGATAAATAGCTGTTGAAAACAAGATTATATTTCGGTAATTACATGTCGAAAATATGTTTAACCTTCGGTAAACAACTACCGAACTACTATATACGAAAATCATACATATATTTCGGTAAATAGCTGTTGAAAATAATATTATATTTCGGTAACTGCATATTGAAAATGTATCTCAATTCCGGTAACTAACTGTCGAGTTTGGTAATATTTTACAGTGGTTATCTACCGAAATTAATTACTTTATTCTATTCGAACCAGAAACATCGAAAAACCCTCGAAAAAATTGAGTTTTGTAAACCCAGACGCCATAGCAACAAACCAGAGGCATTGTAAATGGAAAAACATATCTCCTCACGCGGCTTTCAAGATACAATGTCCATCACGGTATCTTTCTTCTCCTCTGTCATCATATGGTTGTCAATAGAATTTGATTCAATTTCAAAATTCAAACCTACAAGTGGGTCAAAAAATGGATCAATGGAATGACTTGAACCTTCTATTGATACAATATTTGGCCCTTGTTCCTCCTCCATTGAAAAATTTGAGAGAGAGGAGAAAAGAGAATGATGATTTAGAGAGAGGAGAAGAGAAGATGAACAGGAGTAGATGAAGAACAGGAGCATATGAAGAACAGTGGGTCGTCTGTGTATTTTTTTTTAAAAAACGTGAATCTGATTTTTGATGGGGAAGGGGGAAGACCATAATTTAGGGGTTTTGGTCATAAGGGCGTGTAGGTCATTCCATGTATAGGTATAAGGGTAAGTAGGTCATTTTGCATTAGGGGGTCATGTTGTAATTAGTTGGAAATTTTTAACGGGCTAAGGGAGAAAATACGGGGTTGCGAATAGTCGCCCCCTTATGGATGTTCCAAGCGGTAAATTAAGGGATAAATTTAGAAATGCTCCCTCTAGTTTCGATTGAGTCTCGATTTTGTCCTCCTAGTACCAATTGCAACGCTTTTAACCCTAAAATTTGATTAGCATACCTGTTATGTCCAATTGATAGTGTTTGCTTCCCAGATTGATGGAAAATTGACTAATTAATGAATTGAATTGAGAGACATGGTTAAGGAGCAGAATTGAGAGACATGAGAAAAAGGCCCTGAAACGTCAAAACTGCCATTTATTAGGCACTTTTCCGTAAATTTGGAAACAAATGTTATCTATTGGACCTAATACGGATGTTAACCAAACTTCGGGGTTAAATGCCTTGCAATTAATACTATAGGTAAACTGAAACTCGGTTGAAACTAGAAGAATCATTTCATAAATTAACACATCCATGTATCCATTTTTTTTTTTTTGAATTGATCCATGTATCAATTGGGTTGTCCGTTAATTAGTTTCTATTTTTGAAAAGTTAATTTGTAAATGTTGGTACATTTTTCATTTTAATTGTTCTTTTGAGTAGATTTCATTTTGAAATGTTAGTAGTAGGCAAAAGTATGATGATGATGTTTCTATGAAAGGCAATTATGAAAAGTTCAAATATTTAAATGTAGTGATAATGTCTCCATCAAAAATTGAATTTACGAACTTGGACACTTAAAAGGGGATAGACGGAGTATAAAACTAGAATAAACCAACCACTTTTAATAAAACTATGATACATGAAACCAAAAAAGTACACGTGTTCTAAAATTAATCGTTCGTAATTCCAACGAAAGCAATGGAATATTCAAATCCAATTGGATCTTAACTACTTGCAAAGAACCTTCAAATAAGTTGCAATTTCAATTTTTTGTTTTTCCCTCATTTGCCCTCGGTGGAAAGTTGAGCCAACTCTTTTACCAATCCATCTATTTCTTCATCTCCTTTCTTCCTTATAATCTCACTAAATTCTCTTGCTTTACTTCTCACATCCGCCCCCTCTTCATCCACCACCACTTTCCTTATAACTTGTGCTATGTTTTCTCTATCGAGCCTTTTATTCTCATCTCTCTTGACCTCCACACCAAACCCAACCGCCTCCACCACTTTCGCATTGATGGGTTGGTCGTGGTGCACGGGCACGGCTACAATTGGAACCCCGAGTTTCAAACTCTCCAATATAGAATTCCAACCGCAATGGCTCACAAATCCTCCGGTGCTTGGATGGGCCAAAATTTGGGTCTGTGGAGCCCAACCCTCCACAACCATTCCTCTCTCTCCTATCCTGCGAGCAAGCAAAGGAAATATCTTAGACAAAAAATATGAACCTGAGCTACATATTGATTTATCTGCACAAGTTTCTTTGCGTTTTTAATGCATTTGTTATTGGTATATTGCATATACTAAAAGTTGATCAATTTGTACTGATATTTAACAAATAGAATGATGCGACAGTGATACTTATTTGCGTAGTTTTACCTTTCGAGAAATCCCACAGGCAGTGCCTCTTCAATAGTACTCTCTCCCAGCGCTGGAAACCTGACAATCCATATGAAATTAACACCACTAAGCTCCAACCCATGAGCTATTTCATCCCTCTCCTCCTTCGATGGAAAACTCTCACTTCCAAATGACACAAACACAGTTGAGAGCTCATCTTTGGTGCCGAGCCATTGCATTATCTCCGAGTCCTTGTTCTTTTCATCGATTTCTTGAACTAGTGGACCAAGTGGAACTACCTTTTTCTTAGTTAGAATAGATAGGTAATCAATGTATTTACCCTCAAATTCTCTGAAAGTATTGAACAAAATCATTTTACATGATTTTTCCAAGCTTTCTAGGAGACGTGTCTTGTCATCTGCACCATCATTTGTAGGAGCCTCCTCTGGCTGTGCTTTAGGGAAACCCCTGTTGAGGATTACGATACGAATTTATTAAAGAAAGTACACAATAGAAACTCAAATCGCAAAATAAAATTAAACGAAATCCATATGTGTATATAGAAAATATTATTATACATCAAAAAATGTATAAATTTTTTTAAGAAGTGTGAATAATGATTTTGGACAATTTGGGACGCAGAGGGAGGGAGTAAATTATAAGTACTTTACATTAAGACTAAGTCTGTCAATGGGCCGGATTCGATTCAGATCCTATAAATTCGAATTCGATCCAAATCTGATAAGACTCGAATCCGATAGTGATAATCTGAATCCGAAAAATTCGGATCCGATCCAAAAATCCAAATCCGATCCAATAATTTTTTTACTTCAAAAAATTAAGCCCAAAAAAAAAATTTTAAATAAAAATACAACTTCTTAAACTTTTTTTTCAAAATAAAAAATTTACAGTTTTTTATAAAAAAATTAAAAAAATAAAGTTCAGATCGGATTGATAACGGATTTAATCTGATCCGTATTTGGATTACCGGATTCGGATCGAATTTTTCGGATCGAATCCGGTCCATTAACAAGCCTAATTAAGACGAACTAACGAGTAACGACTCACTTGAGAATATGCTGATACTCCGGGAAAGGCAATTCAACGCCGGGTCTCGAGTGCAAGTGGAGGCCCAAAGAAACCAGCGCTGCTCCCGCGATAAAGAACAACACCGCCGGGATTTCACACTCCGAGGCGATCGTTGCCGCCCACGGCTGCAGAAAGTCGTAGATGACCAAATCCGGGCTCAGTGTTTGTACAACTTCGGAGAAACGAGGGCTGGCTGAGTCGAAGGCCCTTTTTAAGGCGGGGATGAGATGTGGCGGGAGGCCGTTGGTGGTGTGGCGGTGGGGAGGGAGCTCCGGCGACGTAGGCGGGAGGTGGAGTGGTACTAGTTCTATGGAGAGGGATTGGGTTTCGGTGATTCTGTCCTGGATAGAAGTGAGAATGATGGGTGTGGAGCATAGGTAGATGTGGAAGTTTTTGGTAGAGAGTTTCTTGGCGAGTTCTAGGAAGGGAGTTATGTGGCCATGGGCTAACCATGGTAACATTAGGACTTTGGTACAGCTCTTTTTTGAATCCATTGTCTCTCGCTCTCGTTCTCGCTCTCGCTTCGCTGTTCATTGGCGATTGCAGATTGCATAACTTTATAGGGACTTGAGATTGTTCAGAAAGTGACACCAATTTTATAATGAAAATAACTTTTTGTGAGTGATTTCATGGAGAACCACCATGGTGTACTTTTGCGGATTAAACGAAGGTTGGATTGACAAATGGCAATCGGGGGTGTGCTGTGTCTCACCATGCTGTCCCGCCGAGTGGGATTGGAAAATCTCGTAGTGCAAGGTCCTGCAAGAAACCTTGTAGGACGTACACAGGCCATCGATCTTGATAATGAATGGTTGATATATGATTTTTAATTATGACCGGTAAGAATCATTTATTACTGGTTATAATTGATTTTTAATGTGGACCGTTGATTGATGAGATCGACGGCTGTGTGCCGCTCTACACGTGCACTACACGAGGGTGCACTACAGCACCTTCGGATCCCACCGAGTGAGACCCGCTCCGGTCTCGCTCCGATTGATTGGAATTTGTAGAGTTGGTTGAGTAGAATAAGCTAGTGTGCCAAACACCAGCTTGATCGGATATTATTAAGTTTCTGATAATCAGAACACGTATAACTTGAAAATAATTGGTTCCAATGAATTTGATCCAGTGTTTCATGATTTATCCTTTTCAAAATAAAAGTGTTTTCGATGAAGGATTTCATGATGTCCGAAATACCCCTGAGTTCTGACAGATGCAAATGGTGCAATACCTACACCATGGTTCACGTGTTTATGTAATATATAATTGTACATTGCGTGGTTTGAGAATAGTACTCGTAATTTTCTAAGAGGAAAAAATGCGTTTGTTTGGAAGTCAGCTTCAGAGTTACCGACAATGAATTAATGCTCTAGTATTTTTGTTATTATTTTATCTTTCAGTTTTTTGTTCAGTTTTTTGTCATTAATGTGGATTAGGCCCCGTTTCAGTTTCTTTAAAAAAGAACTTTTAGAAAAAAAGGTAATTTCGAGCTCAAAAACTATGTGTTTACGCAAATAATTTTCCTACCAATATGGATCTTATTTGATAGATCTCATTGAGATCTTTTTAAACGGTGCCAAAAAAATTAAAAAATTATTTTTCATTTTCATTATATTTGAGCTTGAAATTACCTTCTTTTTGAAAAATAAAGTTTTAAAAGAAAGCGGAACGACACCTTAATCATTCATCTCGATAAAAAGAATATAAAAAAAAAAGTAAAACTGTGAATTGAAATTTTAAAAGTTTAGATAGGACGATAGTGAAGACAAAAAAATATCTCTAAACTTTTTTCGTCTTTACTGAACTTTTTTTTTTTACTTTTTGTCGTAATTTTTAACTTTTTAACTCCTCTCGTCGAGAAGGAATGATCAATCCCAAAAATTTAAATTGAAAAAAAATGAAAATAACTACCAAATCAATAATTTAGGAAGAACATGGCCTAAATCAGCCCTATTATTTTATTGTTCAGATGATTTGAGATGGTTTTTGTGCGTTAAATTGTTTATCATGTTTATGGATCATACGTACTCAGGTGTTGTTTCTCTATGGAACTTTTTGGGTTTTTTGGCTTTTTCCATTTTGTCCTAATATTCAAATTTTTCTCGCGTTTAAAATTTTTGGGCTTTAATTTTGAATATTTAAAATAATACTACGTATTAAGGTAAATTTAGAAAATTTTACTTTTCCGATTGTTCTCGTCGAGACGAATCAATAATTTACAAAAATTCAACGCAAAACGAACAAATGCGAGAAAAATTTGAATAAATACAAACGGAAAAAGTCCAAAAGCTCCTTAAAATAAAAAAATACCGAAAAAAATTTCAGACTTATAAATTTAAGGATAAGTTTATAAGAACTCATCTCATTATTTGGTGGAGCCCCATATACACTAACCAAAATTTAAATTTTCAAGGCCATTTCCAGGCCGGTCCTACTTAACTTTAATTTGCCCCGTCCAGTCCTGGCTCACGAATACACATAATTATTTTCCCACCAAATCCTCTCCCATGCGCGTGGCACAAATAGAGGAGTCTTCTGACTTTTATTACTCTTGTCCTTGGTAAATAGGAGTAATTACTTTTCCATTCTCCTGACACACACACACTCTCTCTCTCTCTCTCCATCTGTTCTCCCTCTCTCTCTCCATCTGTTCGATCCTTTCTCTCCCCTCTCTTCCATGATTCCAACATCCTCTCTCTCTCTCTCCTTTTCATTTCAAAACATACAATTTTAAAAAATGCTTGTAAACTTTTGTAAATATATATCTATTCGTAGATATCTACATAATGAGACCAATATTGAATATAAGATTATGTAAAAATAAATAGTTAAAAATTAGGATTTAAGGTTAGAATTTGGAGATTGAAAACACTGTCAATTAACAATTAAAATTTAATTAACAGTTAAAATTAGGGTTTAGGATTTTTAGGTTTTGGAGATTGAAAATAGTGCTAATTAACAGTAAAAAAAATTAGGATGGTTTAGGGTTTTAGAGTTAGGATTTTAAGGTTTTAAAAACACTACTAATTAACGGTTAAAAATTAGGATTTAAAGTTTAAGATTACAATTTTAGAAACTTGATCAGTGAACCTAGTGGGTTACAAACATGTTATAGTGGACCTCCCACCAATTTTTTATTAAAAATATTGCTAATTAACAATTTTTTTATTCGCGCTAATTAACAGTTCACATAATGGATTTAAGACCAGTTTTCATATAAAATTCCACTTAAATTTAAATTTTAGGTTTTCAAAAATTTTATATTCAATATTCATCTCATTTGATAGATCCTTACAAGTAGATTTTGAATATTCAAATTTTATAAAAAAATAAATATGTAGAATAAAAGTTATGTACATTATAAGATTTATTAGAACAAAAAGAGGAAGAGATGATGAGAGAGGAGAGTGGGTGAGTGCGCAGGGATGAGAGAGACATAAATGATAGGTGGGCGCATTTTTATTGTGCCGGGAGGGAAAGAGAGAGAGAAAGTGCACATGTATGAGAGATTCCCCTCATAAAGGGGTGTGTGATGTTCATGTGCGCGTGAAGGACCAAGGGGGCATTGCACTTATAGGGAAACAGTAAGTCTAACGGTACAGAAAAAAGGGAAGCTGTGGGGTCAACTGACTCTTATTTTATATCATAACATAAAAATTTGAGAAAATGCTGGGCCGGTCCTGCTTTTTAATTTTATAGTCCACCAAGTCATTTCCCTATCAGTAAGTCTAACGGTACAGAAAAAGTGTACAGATTTTGTGTGGGGCCCACTACGGGTCCCACACAAATGATCCGAGCCATTCATTAAATGTAAAACAGTTTTTCAAAGTCCCTTGCGAAAAATCAGCTCAATCCGATACTTATAGATGCTCAATCCAATCATCTAACTTTTGATTTCGATTCCCTGATAATGAAACATTCTATAATTGGATTGAGCATCTATAAGTATCGATTGAACTGATTTTTCGCGGGAGCCCTTGAAAAACTGTTTTACATTTAATGAACGGCTCGGATCATTTGTGTGGGACCCGTAGTGGGCCCCCCATAAAATTTGTACTCAAAATCTGTACATTTTTTCTGTACCGTTAGACTTACTGATAGGGAAATGACTTGGTGGACTATAAAATTAAAAAGCAGGACCGGCCCAGCATTTTCTCAAATTTTTATGTTATGATATAAAATAAGAGTCAGTTGACCCCACAGCTTGCCTACTGTATCCGCCCCTACCACCCTCTCTCCCTTGGTCTCAATTTTGTTTTTATGATTGATGACTATGGGCACAAGGCTGGGCCCGGACCTCATTGGGCCTCCAGTGGATCAAATAATAAGGGCCTTGAAAGTAATAGTTCAATGATTATATCACAAGAGTTTTTTTCTTTTTATCCCATAAATTATGCATATTTTCTCTTCTTAGTCCATAAGCTATCAATTTGATGATTTCATCCCCTCAACTATTATACCGTTACCTACTTAGTCCAATAGATAACGGAAATTAGAAATTTGGATGGAAAATGTCATGTAAGACCTTGTTTGGACCCTGTAAAGAAGATACTTGATTATGAGAGTATTAGAGATAAAAATTAATTATGACCTTTTAAGATAAAATGATCAAAAAAATAAGATATTCGCACTAGTTCAAACAAATTGAAAATTGGAGCACTTAATTTTTTTACAAGGTTCATATATTAGAATCCTACGTGACATTTTATAGAAACTAATACATACATATTTAAAAAAAAAAACTGAATTCCTTATATAGAATTTAGACTGTTTCTATATTAAAAATATGGTTAAAAATTAAGCGATCCAATTTTCAATCAGTGTGAACCAATACGAAAATCTTATTTTTACGATCATTTTATGCTAAAAGGTTATAGTTAATTTTTTTTCTAGAGCTCTCATAATCAAGTATCTTCTCTAAAAGGTCTCAAATAAAAAGCAAATATTTAATTATGATAGCCCTAGAGATAAAAATTAATCATGACTCTTTAGAATAATATGATCAGAAAAATAATATCTTCGCACCGTTCCAAATGGTTTAAAAATTCAAGCACTTAATTTTTTTTAGAAGGTCTATATACTAAAAAATATAGTTAAAAAATTAAGTGCTCCAATTTTCAATCTGTTGAAACCGGTGCGAATGTCTTATTTTTCTAATTATTTTATCCTAAAGAGTCATAATTAATTTTTATCTTTAAGGTTCTCATAATCAAATATCTGCTCTACAGGGTCCCAAATAGGCCATACATGGCATTTTCCGTCCAAATTCCTAACTTCCGTTATCTATTGGACTAAGTAGGTAATGGTATGATAGTTGAGGAGATGAAATCGTCAAATTGATAGTTTAGCTACTAAGCCCCGTTCCGCAACTGAAAATAAGTACTTATTTTTTAAGAAGGCAATTTCAAGCTCAAAAATTATATGCTTACGTAAATAATTTTCCTATCACTATGGATCTTATTTAATAGATCTTATTGAGATCTTTAATACGGTGCAAACAAAAAATTGAAAAATTATTTTTCATCTACATTATTTTTGAGTTTGAAAATGTGAAATAAGCTGCTTATTTTTTAAGAAGCGTTCTGGAACGGAGAGTAGAGAAAATGTGCATAGTTTGAGGGATAAAAAAGAAAAAAAACTCTATATCACAATGGAACTCAACTTTCTTTCAAATCTCGAAAATCATCTAAGATTAATTTTCCATTTTGTTATGCAGTAGATGTGAAATCCCATATTGTCCGAGGAAGGTAAGCATCCATAGGTCCAAATCCAATGTCTACGAATGGAAAGGATGAGTGGAAAAGCATGCTAGCTACTAGCTTCCCAACTAGATTCTCGAAATGATTGCTTGATTTTCTTTTGCTTAGATTCTCGAAATTATTGCTTTGTACAAGCCAGTGGATAGAACTTGTACTTGGAAAATCTTGTAAATAGAGTGGCCGATCTTCTATTTTTGGAGATTTACCCCAAAAAAAGTCTTCTATTTTTGGAGGACCAATGCCTATCCACTAAAATGGGGGAGAGCTTTTAAAGGGGTGGTTACCGGATAATAATCCTCCAAAATATAGGGAAATGAAGGATGGTTGAAGATGTGTCCAACTGTCCATGTTCTTGAATGAGACTGTAAGCTATTAACGTTGTGTTTGGTTGAGAGTTTAGTTTAGTTTAGTTTTGGTAATGGGTGGAGAGAGAAATAGAGTAATGATTGAAGATAGGGGTAATGATTGGAGAGAGATAGAGAGAGATGAGAAAGTAATAATTGAAAAAATAGGGTAATGATTGAAAAAAAAAAATAGAGTAATGATTGAAAACAAAACTAAAACAAAACTAAAACTAAAACTAAACGGATAACCAAACAAAAATTTTTTTTGTTTGATTTGTCTACGCGCGTGTCTACCGTATTTAAAATAAGAATAACCCATCTAGAAAGGGAAGCGGGGGCGTAGCAGCTTGCGGTTGTGTCCGAATTTTGGGCCCACTCCGGTCTCGTTCTGATGATCAGAAGCGTTCACTTCGTAGAGCTCTTCGAGTAAAACAGTTATGCAAAAAATTAGCTTAATTGGTTATCATTAAGTATCTTATCAAAACCCATATAACTCTCGGTCCATGGGTTACAATGGATTTGATCTAGTGTTTCGGATCTATTCTTTTCAAGATAAAAAGGTTCCGATCAGACACTTAATGATATCCAATTAATCTAATTTTTTGCATAGTTGTTCTACTCGACGAGTTCTACGAAATGAACGCTTCCGATCATCGGAGCGAAACCAGAGTGGGCCCAAAATTCGAACACAACTGCAAGCTGCTGCCCCTAAGGGGACAACAGCGCCCCGCGTCCTCTAGAAAGCAACCTGGTACCTGAAAGGATAATTCTGTAATTCATCTTTCTTCTTAAGTTATGAATCTTGAAAGTTGAACATATTGGTGTGGGTTAGAGGTTTAAATCCCAAAATCTTCGGGTTTGTCCGTTTGGAGGTCTCAAAATCCCTGCACATGGCCCTTAATAAATTTTCTCTATCTATTTCTCTTCACTCATTACTCTCAAAAACCTCTCTCATAACCCAAAACGAACAGGGTCGAACATTTTTTTGAGACTTTTTTGTTTTGGTTCCAAGTGAACAAAAATAAGGAAGAGAAAGTTGGAAATGAGAACGTGATACCCATAAAAATTAAAAGGAATGCTTATCCACCATGCAAGAAGGGAAGATGATTCCTTAGAACACTGCTCTGGTTCACTTTGCATAAAGTAAAAGGTTGATGGATGGCTCAAAGAGTCAAAGAAAGAAATAGTGGGATTTTTAACCTTTGCATATTTCTCCCACTACTACATTAGTATTAAAACATGATTAGTGACTGTAAAGCAAAAGAGTGAATTGGATCCAACAATAATTGCCTCTGCATTATTTAAGAGGATAAAGTATTGATATAAGTACTCTCACTCCAAGGGGTTACTCTAAGAGCATCTCCAATCCATGCTCTATTCCTTCATTTGAGAGTATGGAATTCCTCCAACCCATCCTTTCAAGCCTCCTCTATTTGAGAGGATGAGATTTTGATCCTCCATATTTAGAGGATGAGAGAAAATATGGAGGATCCCCTCTATAACACTATTCACCTTTTAAAATGGCATTTGTATCCTTAGAGCATCTCCAACCCATGCTTTATTCCTTCATTTGAGAGTATGAAACTTCTCCAACCCATCCTCTCAAGCCTCCTCTATTTTAGAGGGAAAAATAGAGGGTTTGTGGTTGGAGTAAATAGGAATAGTAATTTCCTCTAAAATCACTTTATGAATAAAATAGAGTATTTTGATACTCTCAAATAGAGCATTGGATTGGAGATGCTCTAAAGTAAGTGGGACTCAACTAGTAAAAGAGTGAGGGATCCAACATACAAATTAAAGTACTAATTACAGCTAACCAAGCCCATTAGGATTTGAATTCTTTATGCTCGAAGTAACAATTTCTTGGGATGATCTCTGTGACTACTTTTAAGTTTTAAGTGGGTTACTTTTATACTTTTGTTTCTAAAACTAGAAGTCTCGTAACCTCGTGCGATGCGCAGAGTGTAAAATATATACGTGTAAAGGAAATAGTTATTGGCTAATTAATGGACAATTTAAGTGACTTGGGATAGTATAAAGGTAAAAGAAGAAAAATAAGTAAGATGAAAGAAGCGTCGGCTAATTTAAATGTAGATTTTAAACGTTGGGATGCAATAGACGCAATTTGTATATTGAGGAACAAATTAACATTTCGCTACTTTAGGGACCATTCGGGTAAAAAGCCAGGGATGAATGAATCAAAATTCGATTAATTTATGGGATAGCAGTGAAATTAGCCCTTTTTAATTTGTATCATTACTCACTAATCTCTCTCTCTCTCTCTCTCTCTCTCCATTATCTAAGACCCTCTGTCTCCCTCCTCTCTTTCTGGAATATTTGTCTCTGGCTCTTGACCATTTCCTGCGTGGCTTTCTCTCTCTTTACAGAATCTACGCTCTACAAATCTCCCACATCATAAAACCCAGATTCGAGAGAGAGAGAGAGAGAGAGAGAAAGAGAGCAGTGTATATATTTACGTATATACGCCGACAGAGAGAGAGAGAGAGAGCGAGAAAGAGCGACAGATTGGTAGATTTTCACTCCTCTCTCCCTACTGGGAGATAAAACAGAGCCAATTGAGCAAGAAATGGTGATAGCGGGAGCTTGCCATTACGATGAGTAGTTGAAAGAGTGAAGCTTTGGGCCTTGGTCTGTTGTTTTTTTCGCTGAAATCGATGATTTGTCGTTTGGAAATGGTAATCTGTTTCTTGGTTTTGGAGTAGAGGTACTACCGAGGGGTATTCGATCAGTCAGAGAGGTTCTCTCAAGAGCAATAAAGAATTGGAGCGAAGCCTTAATAATAATAAAATGATGTCGACGGGAATCAACTTGGTGATGACGGTGATTGGGTTTACGGTGAGTACGATGTTCATCGTGTTCGTGTGCACCAGGCTCATCTGGGCTCGCATTCTAGTCAGTGCTTCCAGACGCTCCTTATCGGTTTCTCCTAGATCTGATCTTACTTTAGTAAGCTCTCCTCCTTCATGTCCTGATTTATCACTACTTGATTACCACTGTTTTCCTGAATTACTTTATGGGTTTGTTTGCTTGGAGGAAGTAAAATAGTGAAGGCATATAGTAGAATTTTTGATGACCGGATGTCCTCACGGTACCTCGAAATAACAACCGGGCAAACCATCCAGTGACCCCAAGGTTGGAATGGTTGCCCTTCGTGGGATTCAAACGTGCGACCTCAGTGAGGTCCAACACTTATTTGTCTTCTCATGTACACTTGGCCGAACCCCTTTTTGGGTTAAGGCATGTATAATCTTACCGGATATATAATCCCACCTGATTATTCAGTTGTGTGATCGGTTTGATAATGGCATAGGGCATTGTACAATCCCTACTCTATGGGATTATATATTCCGATGCGTGTTTAATCCGGGTGGTAAGTTTATTAACCAAACACCCAATAGTCGGTCTCTTCGATCTATAGTCCAATCTGAAGCTCATATCCCGTTTCCCGGATAGGCCCTATGTGTATTTTTTTTTTCTCTTGTTATTTTTTTAATCTTTGTTCATTTTTGTTTTCTTAATTGTACATAATTGGAGTGTTGGTTAGTGATTGCATCTGATATATGTTGTGTGTCTTTCAGGCCTAGCTGTTCTGGCAACCTCTATTTTTGTTATGCTTTGAAAAATTTTCTTTTATTTTGCAAAGTAGTTATTAGAGAACATAAGTTTTGGACTTTTCAAACCTGGTCGTATTATGCTTTGTCTTCCCTTATTCTTGTTGTTTCCATTTAGTTTCTTTTAGTTTTCCATAGTTCATATAATTTTCCATTTAGTTCCTAGTTTTGGTAACGGGATTTTATTTTTCAGATAGAAAAATATAAGGTTTCCTCTCTACCTGATTTTGTATCTCAAACATAATCTCTTAAACAGCTTTCATGCTTCGGCTTAGAACATCTTCAATGGCTTGTCAATTCTCTTGCCAAAGTAAAATTTAGCAAGAGTTCCAAAATGGTGTTGGAATAAGCAGACTTTGTGTCTTACTGGGTATGTTTGGTTGGATGGAATCAAGGTTGGAATCGAATAGTCATTCCAATGACTTACTTATTCCAATGTTTGGATCACCATTGAATAATGGAATGATGATTCCAAATGGAATCACTATTCACCTTAGTAAAGGAATTGTCATTCCATCCAAAAAACTAAGGAATTGTCATTCCATTTCTTTGTCACACCAAAATTACTAGTGCCACTCCAACACTCACTATTGCCACTCCAAAAAAATGCTATTGCCACACCAAAAATTACTATTGCCACTCCAAAAAATGCTATTGCCACTCCAAAAATTACTATTGTCACTCCAAAAATTGCTATTGCCACACTATTCCATTGGAGATGAGAATGACTATTCCTTAGCACAACCAAACATGAGAATGGGAATGATTATTCCATTCTCAATTCCTCCAATTCTATTCCATTCTTAATTCCATTCCTATTCACATTCCATTCAACCAAACGCACCCTTAGTACTTTCACTTTGGGAGTTGCATTTTACTTAATGGTTTTAGTATTACTAGTGGAAGTGAAGTTATGAGTGGTGTGTTTATTTTGAAGTAGTGGAAGAGTGGGAGGTCGGTTCGGTTAGTGGAAGAGTCCTTGTTATTTATGCAAGTGGAGATCATGGGTGTAGTGCATGTTAACTAGGGGTGATGAGTTACATTTTTTTTAATCTCTATAGATACCCATGTAACCTATAATTTTGAAGTATAAGAAGAAAATATTCCAACTATACTTGTCTTTTTCTGAATTTGTGAGTGTGTGAAATAGATAATAAGCTCTTGCCTCAAACAAAACATGCACCCTAATGCTTTGAGAAATCTTTTGCCAAAATCTGGCCCAAGATATGGCAAAGGCTTTCTTTGGCACATAACCATACTCGTGATTGAAATCTTTAGGAGATGGTTCAAACGTTGTAATAGTTGGTCAAGGTACAAGATGGCTTTGGCACAATTCAGCAAGTTGCAACTGTCACGACTCACGAGTAATTTTGAGGCTGACTTTCGAAAAATGATTAAAACCTCTGGAGATCTGTTTATTGGTCTATTTCTTAGGTTCCATTTGAAAGCCTGAAAGCCTGGAAAAAAAACCATTTACTGTAGTCTTTTTGCTTTACTGAGAATTTCAAAATTGTCTTTCATTTTCGACTGAACTGGTTTGTTGTCGCTGTTTTTATCTGAATGTGACATCAGTTTGTCTTAACATTTTGCTGTTGCATTAGACAAACTGTCCTCTTTCCTTTACCATCTATATCATTTTTGCTGATTTTTTGTGGTCTAACTCAAGTGATTGTTTACTTTTCTGGCAGTTGGAACGGGGTTTACATGGCCTTGAGCCTCTTGTCATAGCCAACTTTCCTATGCAGAAGTACAATGATACATATTTTTATTCTTCAGAAGATGCTCAGTAAGTTTGTCTTCTCATATTTCTTTTTAACTGGCTTTACCTGGTTTGTGTTTAATGTAACTATCAGTTTCGTTCCTTGAAGCCGGTTGTTCTTTCTCATGAAGGCATAAATGGCTTCAAATAGGATGTTTCATAAGCACACAGCAATATATGGTCATTCAATATAATATATCCTGGTCATTACTAGGTGATGCAGAGAGTGGTGTGATGGGTGAACTAAATGTTCTGTAATTTTCACCTTCAATATCTTTAGTCTTTAAGGAATCTGATGATGGTGGACTAGGGACATAGACTTGAGGGAACCTGTTAAAACATGCATGGGCCTTATCTCCATATGTTGTTGGTATGGATGCATGCCCGGGCCAGTCGAATATTGTGTTTTCTAGTTCTGTTGAGTTGTTGCAAGAATATTGCATAATACGAATAATGTACTTGCCTTTACCTTCTGAAAAACATCAAATAGACAGTATATTGTCATCAACTATGAACAATTTGAACATGCATTTTCCCAAAAAAAAGGAAAAAAGAGAAACAGAACAATCTTGTTCACTGCCCTGGGCTCCCGATTACAATAGGGTCTGGGAAAGGTATTATGCAGGCAGTCTAACCCTTAGTCACATGATTCGTGGTATCAGGCCGATGAACCGCAAGCTGGTTCGCGGATTGGCGGTTCCTGTCAAAGTTCTTCAAAAATTCGCGCATGACTTCTTCTCTATTCTCGAACTTGTAAATGGTCCAGACGAATTTACCACAGGGAACCAATAAGTAAGCGACACATGCTATGCACTAGCTTTGCAAAACCCAATAGCACTTCAGAGGCATGCAATCCACTGCTTCACGTCCCATCAACCTTTGTATTTGGCTGGACAAAATCATTCCCAAGCCAATCTCTATCCATTTTATTATTCCTCCTTGGAATACTATACACACACAAACACAGATCCATAGGCATTAGTTATTACCTACAAGTGCATCATCATCAAAGGTGTTCATTACTTCTTGTCATTTTTTTCGCTTTAAAATTCGTTGTTGTTGTCCAAGAGAAAGAGTATGACTGGAAATCTTGGAGAAATCCAGCTGTCAATTTGAGGTGTGACAGAGAAAATAATCAAGGGGATAAAAAACGTGGTGAAAAATAAAATTGCCAAGCCAAAAATTGGAAACTATTGTTTATAGAATTACGTTGAGTTGAGAAGTACAATATTGTATGGAATATCATATCCGTTTATTTTTGGTGTATAGTTTTATATTGACAAGTTGTGTTGGTGTGTAGTGTGATGACCTTTTGTTATGGCAGTTTATCATGTAGGATCTATTTTCTTTCTTCCAAATAATATCTTGATATACCCCATATGATTTGACTTGGACAAATTCTTCATTCAATGACGACTGTGAGACTTGGACTCTCAGGGGGCAGCTATTCTGTAAATAATGTTGGCTTTACCTCTTTCCCACTCTTTTGTTCATGCACATCTCATATAAATGAGTGATTATTCAGTGCCCCAAGGCATCGTCACTTGGTGCCGCAGTCCTCTCTCAACACAACACTTTGTGGTGGGCACCGCACAAATATGTGGTGGAGAGATGAGTTGGGGCACCACATGCCAATGCCTCTGGACAATAACCCACAATCCACATAAATATTTTTTGTTCTTTCCGCTGCAAATCTTTTCCCGTTAGAAGGAATGATGTTTCTCTCAACTCTTCTTTGATTCCCTTGTAAAAATTTCTGCGTAAGGGCTTGGTGTATGAAAGTCTTCTGGCCATCCTTTACAGAGAATATTTGAACCTGTTGGTGAAGATTAGGAAAAATGTCCTCATTGCCCCTCTGGAAGATGTTCACTTTTTGCTTCTTTAGCGTAGGAAGTTTCTCTCCAATTAGATTCATTTAGAAGTTTGGGATCCTTGGGAAAAGTTGCTTTTCTCTTTTGCATGCCAGCAACGGACAGCCCTTCTCTTGACACTATCTGATTGCACGCGATGGGAGGTTCCTTTTTTTGAAGCTTCCTTGTGAGTACGTCTAGAGATGTATGTCATACTTTTTCCTTCTCTTTTTTGAGGTAAGTAATGTATAGTATCATTCTTTGCAGAGGTCCTCTAAATTGAGTTGAACTCGAAAGTTTAAAAGTATAGATGTTTCTTATCTGCCCGTGGCCATATGATTTGTTGAATCGTGTCTTCACTGTCAAGTATGATATAGTTATCTGATTTCCATGGTATGCAGTCTCGGTATTTGACAGACATAGGACCCGATTTTCTCATCGATGATATTACTAATCTGTCTAATGTTGCTCTTTTTTTGCTCTAACGAAAAATCTTAATTAGTTTTTTTTCCCGTCAGATGCACGGTTTGCCTTGCTGAATATCACAAGGAAGACATACTGCGTGTCCTTCCTTACTGCGGCCACTCCTTCCACGCGACATGCATAGACAAATGGCTGCAGCAGCACTCAACATGCCCCGTGTGTAGAATTTCACTTCGCGAGTTACCTGAGAAGAAGCAAATGCAACCAATGTTCAGCTCGGCTGTCCGATTCCAATATGACACTGTATCCCTCGGCGCGAATTCGTGTCACTGTATGTCGACTGGCCAGAGGGTTGGACCCATCCAGGAGAGAGGAGGGGTAGCGGCTGGAGAGACCGTCTCCATCTTGATTGAGGGTAGCCGAACCGTAAAAGATTCGGGAAACAAACATGTGGAGAGCCCATCTGATACTTAAAATCATAACGGTTCCGGTTCCTGGAATCTGAGCTTCAAGATATGGAATTGGGAAATGGGTGAATCTGAAAAGTTGGAACTGAATTCGCCCAGATTTTGTGCCAGAAGTTGATTCTTTTTTCCTTGTGGCCTGCTGTACATATTAACATACCGATTTATTTTCCTCCTTTTCCCTTCTTTGTTTTCACATTTTCCCTCCCTATCACTCTTTTCCTATTAGAGAGCTGGTTTTTAAGCAGTTTTGCTAGTTCAGTTGTAAAACCTGGGCAGCTGTTTTTGTTCTTCAGGGCTTGTTCTCTCTCTCTCTCTCTCTCTCTCTCTCTCTCACACAGGCAGGGAGACATGTTTCCACACATAGTAGCTACATTTGGCTTACAAAAGAGGATGCGAGGTATGAATCTCTGATCAGACCATCATTTGGGGCACAAAAACCATCTTTTGTTAGTAAATTATGAAGGGGGCACAAAATTGGATCTTTGTATCTCCTTAGAATGAACTTTTAAAACACGTTTGTAATTCGGTGTAGGTCCAAAAGCATGGTCTGTATTCTACATATATGAAGAAAAATATGACACTGCTATTACGTTCGTGTAGTTTTTTCTCTATTGTTATATGTTAGTAGGGGTTAGCAGAGAATTAATAAGTTAGAGTTCGTGTAGTTTACATGGTGATTTGTTGTAAGAAAATTTAGTTTAGAAAAGATTCATCTCACTTATAAATGCAAGAAATAAGCAATGGCAACCCAACGACCAAAAAACACTCTATTGATCTATTCTTATCTTATTATTATTATCAAAAAAGAAACTATTCCTTCAGTTCCCTTTTTTTTTTAGTTCCTTTTGGGAATTTTAGCTATATAAGGGAATATAATTATTGTATGTCTAATCATCATATTTTTTCATTTTGTCTTTCAATCATTGCTTTTTAATTTTTTTTTAAGTACTATTGATTTTAAAGTAGAAGGGTAAAGTAGAACTTTCATTAACAATAGGGAAATGATTTTGTCACTCTATTTTTTGTTAACGTCATTCTCCTGCAAGTGCATTTTTAATACAAAAATACACTTGCAGGGAAGTGGCATTAACAAAAAAGTAAATGGCAAAATCAGCAGCCTAACAATAACTCTTATTCGGAACTGAGACAATATTTTTAGGACAACAAAAAGTGTTAACTGAGACTAAAAACTGGAACCTAGGGAGTACTTTATTCTTCTCTCTCTCTCTCTCTCTCTCTCTCTCTCTCTTTTGAGTAGGAGCACATGACAAGGGGGTGTCTCAGTCATTTCCTCAAATTACGAGGGCCACATAATTTTCTTCCCCATTTTCCCCGGTTTTCCCATCTCCAATCCCATTTTCCGGGAAAATAATCAAAATATGTTAGGGCTCCCAACCCCTATCTTCTTCTTCCCATCAACCCTAATTTCAATCCCATCACTATCCAACCCATTTCTCCCACTCACTACCGCCCGCAAACCCCCTTCTCCAACCCTCAAATTCCACCCTCGAACAAACCCTAAAAAACCCAGAAAATTTCAAATCTTAGCAGAAAATGGCAACGGACAGAGCGGGGATCCGAAGGAGGAGAGAGAAGAAGAACAAGGGTTCAAGAAGGAGGAGGAGGAGGAGGAAGTGAAGAGGAACGGACGGCCGACGTTCAATCTGAGGTGGGCTGATCTGGTGCTTGATCCAGACCCTGATAACATCTTGGCCGTCGGATTGACGGGCCTCCTTGCGTGGGCCAGTGCACAAGTTCTGTGGCAGCTCTTCTTCATATCTTTGGCGATCCTTGTTGCTGCTCTTAAGTATTCTTTCATTGCCGCTCTTCTCATTTTCATCCTCATTACCCTCCTTTGAACCTCTCTCTCTCTCTGAAGTAAAAGATTTGTTCTTTATTAGTATGTATATACTTATGTATGTATAGGTGTCGTATGGATACAATGAGATGGTGATTTGCTCATTGGGTTTTTCTGATTATTGGGTTTTTCTGATTTTTGAATCTTGCTTGATTGATGTTTTGTGAGGATGCAGATAAGCATTAGGAAATGTTATTGGGGGATTCAGACTTCAGAGCATGAACTTAGCACAATTGCAAGTTCATAACTTCGTGTGATTAAATGACTATTGAACAATGTCAATTTCCAGTTCAAAAAAATAAATATCAATGTTAAAAATGGTTCTACCATTGATCATCTGTTTTTATTTTGTCCTGTCATCGTTGTTTGGTGTTTTAACTTCAAGCCAAAACTGAAAGAATTGATTGTTTTTTGTTTGGGTAATGATTTCCACACTTGCTTCTTTTTTTTTTTATGAATGCACTCTATTCTTGTTGTTTAGTAAAATTATTATGTGTAATTTTCACACTCGAAGACGAGAAATAGAATGTATTATAAAAAAAAAGAGTGTGAAAATCATAATCGTTTTTGTTTTTTTTATGGGGAAGTAAACACTAAAGAGTTTTCAATGTTGAGAACCAAATAGAAAGGTCTTCATTTGTAAGAGCCTAAAAGAGAGGTAGTACATGGGGTGTGTTTTTTTTTTTTGCCCTGATTATCTATGATGACGTCTATGTTTTCTTTTACCAGGAAATTTCCACACCTTTTTTTTTTTTAATGCACACCCTTTTCTATCTTCTTGCAATGTCAATATACAAGTGTGAAAGAATATACAAATGAAATTTTAATATTGTAAATTAACTTACAGAATAACAACAAAAAAAAGCACGAAATTCACCACCGCTCCGGTCTCGTTCCAATGATCAGAAACGTTCACTTAGTAGAGCTTGTCGAGTAGAACAAGTGTATCAAAAATCAGCTCGATCGGATATCATTAAATGCCTCATCCGAACATTATTATCTTGAAACGCATGGATCCGAAACACTAGATTAAAATCCACTGTTTTTTGGTACACTTAATAATTTCAAGATAATAATGTTCGGATGAGACATTTATTGATATCCGATCGAGCTGATTTTTGATACACTTGTTCTACTTGACGAGCTCTACAAAGTGAACGTTTCCGATCATCGGAACGAGACCGGAGCGGTGGCAATTTGCCCTGCACAGCACACTGCGCAGTCCCTCAGTCCTTTCTTATTTGATCAGATAATAGAACAGGGAACCTTTACCGCATAGGACAAGGGTACCTAGTGTGCTAATGCACTACATTGTCCTACGATTAGCAGAACAATTGAAGTCAGTTCAGCTGTAAAGAATGTTTTCTTTCTTTTTCCTCTCTGCAGAAAGGGTTGAAGCAATATAGTTGAAAAGGGCCAAAGGACTAACAAAAGAAACAATTTGATTTCTCTTATGTTTATGAGTTTTCCAGGATAAAACTTGAATGCAGTAGCTGTACTTCAAAACCCTGGTTTGTTTTGGTTTCACATTCCAGCTTTTCGGGTTAGTATTTCCTTTTAAAGCTAAAGGAAACTTAAAATAAGCTGAAATAACGATTGCGTTAGACACAGTATATAACCAGAAGATCTCGGGTCGTTTTGTCAAGCTAAGTTTCGAAATTTATGAAGTATATCTTACAACACCACCAACCAACATGAACATGAAAAAGCTCAACAAGAAAAACCCTGTGAATGTCAGCAAAACCCAGAAATTTGTTGCAGCAAAAGTAGGATCTAGCAAACACAGAATTGCAACTGGTGGAGTTGAGTTTATATCTGCTGTAGAGCTATTTTACTACAGTGACCATACTTGATCAGCCATTCTCACATCATGCTTATGAAATTAAAGCTATGCTACACTAGTGAAAATGAATACAATACCCAAATCATTTTAGGCAGTTCCCAATTTCAATCTGAACTCTTGGATCTCGGGTTCTTATACATTCTTACCCGGGATTTTTTCCAAACAACAAAGATTCAAAAGTAGAAAAGAAAATCTCCCTTACAATGGTAAACAGCACATAAACTCACAAAATTTCTGTCACTTGCTCTTTTGTCAACTGACGAACGGTTGTAGAAAAAAAAACATGGAGTCATCTTTAGAGTTCATCTTCGACCATGGAAATAGAGTGACAAAGATTTCTTACAGCATCAGGCACTGCTTGCCCACATCTTTCAAGGATTTCAATCAGTTGTTCGATGAGTGTTGCATTTTCAGTTGTTAAAAAGCTATGCAACGCACCACTGACTGTGTGGCGGGCCATCCTCGTCAGGATCTGGACATAATCATCAATCGAGTGCACGAAATCTGAAATTATTACTAGTTCAAATCCCCTAAAATCACTTGTATTGATATGTTCCACCTTGGATATAAGTACTGCAGGCCTTCTTTTTCTGCCAAAGTTGAAGACATGAATGATTGACCATTTCGGGTCTTGTTGTGGGGAAAAAATACAGTAGGCTTACAAAAAATACAGCAGAACAAGCATCAGACATGGAAAACCAAGCATATTGAACTAAAATAAAATTTGAACTACAGCCATGATCTATGAGGTAATCCCTATTCTCATCTCACAACCCCTAAAGAAAATTAGCGCAGAAGTCCCTAGAAAAAAGAAACCATGGTAAAACAGCAAAGTTAATAACTGGACCAAATGGAAAAACATGGGAGAAACCACCACGGCTCTGTGGCAAGGACTGACCATCACTTATAACGATGGTTCCATTGCCCCATTTCAAGTAGTTGCATAAAGCTAGAGATTTCAAGATTAAAATACTTGTCAGAAATGAAAAGATTGAAACAATGACCATAGAAAACTTAAATTGTCAACTACTAACAAAAAATTAAATAAATTTTCAACAAGTCCAATAATTCAGTAAAATACAAAGGCCCTATTTATTTCACTATACTAATATTCATAATCCTATTGGACTAATAGTGAGCGGATTAACAATATATCTGACGGGCATTTAATCCCAAACGCAGGATATGTGGTCCCCTTGGATCTATAGCCTAATGACTCTAATACAATGCTTTTTTTTTTTTTAAAAAAAAAAGTGCAGGCTAATCCGATGCTTTAATCCATCCAAACAAAATAGGCCGAATGGTATAGCAAATGCTATTTGGTAGGTTGGATGGGATGGAAGAAACTCAATGCTTATATTAATGTAGAAGAGTGAATGCAACCTGTACCAAATATCTAGGCTTTCAGGTGCCAAGAGTAATTAAACAAGAGCTGTGGTTTTAATTGAGTAATGGCTTATCAATAGAATCGGCTTCCTATTCAAAATGTATGATAGTGTAAGGCCAATAAGTCACAATCTTACCTGTTCTTAATTTCTGAACCAGGAGCTGAGTTTACTGCGACAGAGTAACCCTTAGACTCGATGGCAGTAACTAAAGGATTAAAATTGCTCTCATTCCCAACTACAAATAGCACCTTAGAAAGCTGCAGATTAGGTTGATCACCACAAGCTTGATCCAAAACTTGAATACCCTGCACAAGTTAATTGTCAATTTACGGAAATAAAAATCACTCTGAAGACTCAAAGGAAAGGGAGAAAAATAACTTGCAACATATTAGAAAGCCAGAGTCTTGTCAGTATACAGATCATTGGTCTATTACATTACTTGACATTGGAGAATGGAGATAAGGCCTTGGCATGAAGAATAACTGAAACAACCATATTCACTACAGATCTTTAGAGTACTGCTAAGGTAGGTCAAGAAGCTAACAGTTGAAGTTCAAAGTTAGAACTGACGGCTTAGATACCTTCAATATCTTTTCTTCTTCTGACACACAAACGTGTATGGATTGGAGAACGCATGCACCTTGACTGCTAATAGAATTATTCAATGACAATCTGCGAATTGATCCACAAAGAAGGTTTTGCACAAGAGGTATCGATGCGTGACTTGAGCAATCACTGAAAACCACCGTGTGGGGATTGGTAGATATATGTTGCCTTATGGATTTAATAACATCGCTGTGACCACCTTTAATAAGTGTCTCCAGTCCATCAACAACCTACGAGGTGCCAAAAACAAAATAGATCAGAAAGAGACGATAAAGCTTACATAACAACAAACAACTTACCAAACCAAAGCAAGTGAAGGCACTTTTCGTATATGACTGAAAATAATATTACCAACCAAAAGCACTTTATTGGGTAATTCTTATTCGATGAACCATCCTTCACCAAGCAAAGTAGGTTCACACCAGAAAATGTTTCCAATTTCCAGCAAACTCGATAATCTAGCAACGTAAGGTCATAACCAAAAAGCAATGGGCAAGAAATATCAGAAAAACAACGCCCAGAAGGCAGTCAAGGAACTTCTTTCAACAGTATCTCAACTAGAAAGATCCTGTTGAATTGTTAGATAAGTGCAAGCATGTGTTGACTCCTATATTAGAAGTCTGCTGCTTGGGTATAGAAATTGGAGGAATGAACCAAAAGACATCATTGCAAATTGCAAGCAAAAGTGAATGACTTTTGTCGTTGTTGTTTACAGTATCAAAGCAAACCAGTATACATGGTAGAGTGAATTATGAGAAATGAAGCGCAAAGTTGCTTAAACGTGGGTTGACTACGAGCTTGTCAGGGTTTTTGGACTCAACCATAGGGCAAGCAAGAGGAGATTGTAATGACCCCTGTTTGAGTTGTACTTCGAAGTCCGACATTAAGATTTTGGGCAAGCCGGATCCACAAAAAAAAAGAGATTTTGGGCAAGAAGTGAAAGCAATGAACACAGGACAAACTTACTATGACTTCCTTTGCTAGCCCTTTTGAGGTGGATTCACGTGGTTGCTACTAAACATTAACCTAACACTTGGTTTCATTAACTTTAAATTTCTTCATTTTGGCATCTAGAGAACACATCTGTATTTCTTTCTTGTAGTATTGGGAACCAATGTGCTAAAGAAGGGGGAAGGAGGTGGGTGTCAAATTCTTACCAGTACCGATACCCCAGAGATATCAATGGTCTTCAAAGAAACAAGCTCCAGCAGTCTCTCAGGTGTAGATACAAGGAACTCTGGCTCAATACTCTTTAGGCTGTGGGTGAAAATACAGCCTTCAATGAGAGTGGAGAGATGAAAAGAGAACTCATTCCAAAATTTCAAGAATTAGATAGAATGCATCATGCATCTTCCGTGCACAGCCTGAACATTGACATACAAATGTGCTAGGGAAGCAAGAACAAGTCAGAACAGACATGTGCATTTTAATACAACAAGCATGACTTCCAGACTTGTAGTCAAACGAGTAAAACGTGGGTGTGGACCCTTCTTGCAAGGCAAGATATCTGCTTTTGGTTGTCAAACTCTTGACCACTACCCCATCTCATGAACCCTTGATGGGTCTAATATACTAGAATGAACCTATCTGAAGCAGACTTTAATACATAAACACTCTGACACTGGAACAATTATGCCTGGAATACCAACCAAGCTTATATTAGCCACAAAAGTGGATTAAATGAAGGGCCAATTGCAGCAAAACATTATGTTGTTCACAAACCACCAAGTGATGTGGGGGACAGGCAAGGTGCTTATATGGTGACCAATGGGAGAAAGATTATATACTTACCCATGGATTTGATGATCTATGGAGGTACCAGTATGAAGACTCACAGTATGTATTCCATGACCCTTCAAAGATTTGCACACAGTGCGTACCTACACAAAACACAAAATTAGAAAGCATCCATCACCAAACAAAGCTAATTGGTAACAAGGCTCAGTACAGCCCTAGGTCAAAACAAATTGACCAAAAGAGAAGGGATTCTAACTTCGGAAGCGCCTTAAACTGTGCCCTTCTGCTTTTAATCTCATAAAAGGTCTAGTTTGCATTAGTCTTCCATTAACCACAGAGAGTTCAAATAAGAAAAAAAAAGAGCAAGAGGGGATGCCCTTTTTTTTATATTTTTTATTTTATAGTTGCACATAAGTTCGATAGAGAAAAATTACATTGTCAACCTTCTAAAAACTGCATTGTTCCTTATTTAGCGCAACTTGTTCCATTATCTGATATGCACAAATCATTCAACCCAAAAGACAGATTTATGTAGAGATACCTTAAAAAAATTGATTATGTCTCTTCCTCCTAACTGAAAGACATTAAGCAGAGGCAAAAACAAAATTGCCATAGCATTAAAAGATTGTGGAAAAATATGGCCATACATCATAAGAAAAGATTAGAAAACTAGAACACCAGAAATTACAAATCTTAATAGCCTTCTCTTGGAATGATACAATGGATAAAAGCAAAGGAACCACGAGCAAAGACATTAACTCTACGCCATAATTGATTGTCCATAGCATGAAAAGACTGCAGCCAAAGATGACTGCATATAATAAGAACAAAATTAAGAAAACCAGAACAAAATTTACAAACCTTAATGGCCTTCTCTTGGGACGGTACGAGGAATAAAAGAAACGGACCCGTTAGTGATAGACCTTCTTTCTCCTTTCTTGCAATGCTATCAGTAGCAGTTGAAGCTATCCAAGCAATTTGCTCTGTTGTAGAACAAGCACCGCTTGTTTCCAATATATCTTTTCCAACTGAATAGCATTTCCAAAACTCAACTCCCCATTTGTCAATAAACAAAGGCTTGTCCTCTTCAGCACTGAAACCATTGTGTCGCATTGCATTTTGAACCGAATTCAAACACAGAGCTAGAAACTTTGATGGACAACCTGATTGTTCAAAATCTTGCCCTTTTACTGGTTTGACAACATTCTTCTTCCCCATGTTATTTATAGATTTGAGTGACATTGTCGGGTCATCCCACCAATTATTCCCTTTCACCGTTTCCTGCTGTTGATGATGATCTGTGCTTACATGATTTCTACCAAGAGTTCCTTTCTTTGATGCCACACTATTCCCATTAATAGCCACCTTACAATCAGCCTTGGAAGGCACAGGCTTCTTTGTTTCCTTTCCTTTGATGTCCCTTTTCTCATACTTGTCATTGAAGGGATTCTCGGGTGTAGGAAGGCTAAAACACATTCCCTGTTGAGAAAGAATAGAAACATTATGAGATATAAATGTGAACACCATGCAGTTTGAAACAGCACAACCATTTCAAGCAGATACTGCAAGAGGATGTTATTTATTTCTTTTATTGTATAACAATAGGAGCTTGTTTGGTTGAGGATTGAGGATTTGGACTCAAAATTATTACCCTACTCCAACATCCACTCATTACCCCTATCTCCAACCACTACTTTCATTTTTATCTCTATCTCTCTCCAATCATTACCCTATCTCCCTACCCTAATCATTACAAATTCAAATCCAAAAACCTTCAACCGAACAAGCCCTAGGTGTTACCAATTTCTGACCAGAGATTAACAGAAATCAAGATTTGAATTCTGTTCTTACTATCTCTACGGAGATTTATCAAAGTCTAGGTTAGATGTGGCTACAATGTTTCCAGGATATCATTAGAAACAAATATCAAGTGAATACATGAGTAATGTAATGGAATATTATCCAAACATGGTAATGAAAAACACAAAACGAAAAACTGAATGAAAAGAACTTTTAAAATCAGGTGAGCTGTTTCTCCACAAGAAGTAATCGGTTGGAGTGACAGATACGGTACAAACCTGTCCTGTCCCGTGCACACCTAAGCTCCATAAATACTCCAAAGCTTTTAATAGGTGTTCTAAAAGTTGAACATTGTTCAGTGATATATTTACCAATATAGAAAATCTGAATCCCAAAGCACCACATGCAAAATCCCAAGAGCTATTGCACCCATACTACATATCTCTGGCCTAAACTGATTCCTGTTCTCGAAAACACCATTCACAAAAAACTCCCATCAACTAACTAAACCCAGATTCTCATCCCTCTCATGCCATATTTCCAACAATTGACAGCTCAGCCGAACTTGGAAATCAGTACAATGCGTATCCAAACTACAAGTACTGAACCCTACTGCATCTACCACAGTATTCCACGACAATATTTAGTTCACAGGGTAACAGCTACTAAACCTCAGCACAAAACATCAAAAGCCAACGTCTTTGAAGATGTTATCACAAATATTACAAAGCATATATTTACATATCCAAAGCAACAGTTTTCAAACAAAAGGGTGACCAACAGGATGGCCACTCTTGGTCTTACTTTTGATTTTTTTTTTCTTTTTGATGAATTGATAAAAAGAGGTACATTGAAGACTTACTCAGCTTTTAACTGGGGTTCTAAAAGTTGAACACTTCTTAATGATATCATTACCAATATGGCAAATCTGAATCCCAAAGCACCACACACAAAATCCCAAGAACTATTGCACCAGTACTATATATTTCTTGCCTAAACCGATCCCAAGAACTAATGCACCAGTCCTATATATTTCGGCTGCTCAAGAACTTGGAAACCAGTACACTGCGTATCCAAACAAGGCGTAATCCACCCAAACTAGAACCCAGTTCAAATAAACCTCAGAAACTCCAAAAAAGTCGAAATTAAAGAACTTGATAACCAGTACAATGCATATCCAAACAAGGCGTAACGTTCCCAACTGCTTCGTCTCTCGATAACAAACCAAATAAACTAAAACCCAGTTCAAATAAACCACAGAAACTCCCAAAGAATCGAACTTTAAGAAACCAATCGATCCAAAATCGCAAGTACCTGACAATTTCGACGTTTGCCGGTCAGTCGGCGCTTTTTGGCGGCGATTATGGCGGCGATGCGATTAGACACCGTGGCGGAAACATCGGCTCTCTGCTTCTTTCTGTTTAGTTTGTTCTTCTTTCTCCTCAATGCGTCGTCGCCCTTTGCCATTGTTGTGAGAGAGAGAGAGAGAGAGAGGAAGGAAGGAGGCTACCTTGGGAGGTTTTTGCGTGGTTTTGGGTGCAGTAGCTTCCTGTGTAGGGTTGATATTTTGACGGAAAAGGATGGGCTTTTAGTCATTTCACCTAATGTTAATGCACCCAAATAAGTTATTTTTCATTTATTCCCACATTACCCCTCAAATTTCGAGAGAGAGAAACCGCAAACCTACACTCATAAAAAAATGGGGAACTGTTTGGGCGCTGGGATTTTTGGCTACTTGGAAAATATGATTGTGTGCGAGTGTGCCAGAAAAAACTTGTATTATCCTTTTCAGATTTCAAGCTTATGAAAAGCCAAATTTAATCAGGTGATTGTGTGTCGGTTCAATTACCTCGACAAAGAGGATTTTTCTATCTAGAAGTATTAGAATCTCTATTAGAATGGCACAACGATCCACTTAGAAACTTGATAAACCCAAAGAACCAGGAATCAGATTGCTAGTAATGAATCAGATTCCAAGTAATTCGTTACCCAGAGTAATTCTATTCCGACGTTTGGATTAATTAAGTAATCTTCTCCAGGAATCATTTATTTTGGAAATATTCTAAAGTCAAACGTTTTCTTTTTATATTGATCGAGTTAGGAATCCAAGATTCCCATGGGAGGTGGAAGGGATCAGATTTCTCTTATATTCAAGAATGTGATTCCTCATGGATTAAGAGATTAGTAATCTCATTCTCATTCTTACTCTTCACAAACATAGGAATGTTAGAGTTCCGAATTATATTCTCATTCTCCCCTAAGATACCTGTCATCCAAACACACTCTAAAAGTAATGTTGTTTAATTGATGATTAGGAAACTATTACCTAGTTCGGAAAATTAATGTTGCCAAGGACATGAGGATTGGGGGTGCAGCTGCACTACACCGTCTAGTATTGTGGTTGATCAGGCCATCCATCTCGGATTTAGTCCGAGCTCATACGAATCATAGCCGTTCAATATTGTTTGGACTAAAATCCGAGCCGTACGGCCCGCGATCGGCAGTGTAGTTTGGGAGGAGCCCTACAGTACTTCTGGATCCAGGACAAGAATAATAACTTAATTGGATGAATGCCCTCCCTCACGATACAGTATTAGAGACGTTTTGAACCCCAAGGGGTTTGGTAAAGAGAAATCAATTACGTGATTGTCTTGTATTTAAATAACAATAGTAGACTGTATAATTTTCTATTGCGCTGATTTTCATTTTTAGTAGTTAGTATATTTGAGTGGGGCATTAACATAAACCTTAGTGGACCGAATCACTGTGCAAAATTTTTTTGTGAGATAGAACGGTTGTCCGTGGACGTGTTGCCGTCCAGATTCCATTTGCGCTTTCTCGGATTTGAGTTGGCTTAGGCGAATGTGTGGAATATATATATGAATCTTGGGTTGACTTTTGTAGCCCAATGACTTTTTCTCTCACTATGTATATATTTTCTTTATGATTCGTAACATTTTTGTGCGATTCGTAACATTTTCTCTATGATTCGTAACTTTTTTGTCGATTCGTAACTTTTATACAAAAAATCATAACTTTTTTCTATCAATTCGTAACATTTTTGGGGGTACATATGATACACACCCAAATAAGGGGTGTGTATTGTAGAATTTCCCATATTGCCTTCAAAATATTTGAATCTCATTCTTCCCATAACTACGATCTTGGAGAGAGAGAGAGAGAGAGAGAGAGAGAGAGATGGCCAATGTTACACAAAACTCTACTGAAACACAGTTAACAGAGACGGCCAATGTTGCAGAAAACTCCACTGAAACACAGTTAACGGAGACGGCCAACGTTGTACCAAACCCCGCTGAAACCCAGGTAACTGCAGAGACGACCAATATTGCACCAAACTCCACTGAAACACAGTTAACAGATAAGGAAACTAGTGCAAAACCCAGAAAAGAACTCGATGCCGGTGCTCTTTTTGTGCTTAAATCCCGAGGTAAGACCTTCTCCCTATTCATCCATATGGCCATATTTCTTTTACAAATAATAATATGGAACTTGCATCTTCTTCATCTTCGACATATGATGATCGCGTTTCATTTGAATATATACGTACTAGTATCAGTTATTTAATGGACATGAAGGAGTATTTGTGTTTGTTGATGTAACTCTATGCAATATCCACAACGTTTCATTAATACTCTTTCGACTTAGGGACGGAGTCAGGATTTTCGCGAAGGAGGGGCCAAAATTTTAAAACCTAAAATTTCATGTATTGACATATATGATTACCTAAATTTTTTTACTTTTACCTTACATATATTTTAAATATAAGCATAAAATTTGAATTAAAATTAGTGATCACATGCACTTGAAGTAAAATCACTCCCCATGCGAAAGCAAAATGATAGGAGATGAGTTAATATGCATCGGCGATGTGTTTCTCACAGCTCAAAGTATATATGTTAAGAGGAGTGCTAAATCAATTTCCTTTAAACTTTTCATAAGTTGAGGAGTCGCTCGTATGAGGAGTGTGGAATAATAGCAATATAAAGGACCTTTGCTTACTTTTAAAAATTATTCACTTTTACTCACGGTGTCTAGCTTATTTTTTTAGGTTTGGGGGTGCCAATATAGCAAATTATTATTAATATGGGTATGTATATTATCCATGGGTGGTAAAACAAAGTTGGAGGTGGCCTAGGCCCTCCCACCATGAAAGGTAGCTCTGTCCCTGCAGGGGTCAAGTACTTAGAGCCTCTTCCTAGTGAAGTTGGTTGTCTTATTCTCCCTCCACAGAGGAGGCGGAGGTTTGAGCCCCACGGGAGGTGAATTTGGAGTTTACGACTATGGACAGCTTCTAGACTCTCTGTTGACTAACATATGCTTGCTCGACCAAAGTGTGTGTCGTAGTAAAGAGTGCCCCAAGCGTAGGGCTAGGTCGGTTGCAGCATAATAAACTCGGAAGTCCGAGGTCGAATCCACAGGGAGCCAATGGAGCTAGGCCGGAGGTTTGATTTACGAAGGGTTTTTAGCGTTAGGACCGCTAACCTTTAGTTCGGCTTTGAGACGGCCAACTTTTGAGTGATGGAAATTCTCTCTACCTCCTAACTTTAATTGAAAACAAAGATTGACTAGAAATTAAAAGCGGCAAGGTCTAGGGGTTCATTCCGCCCATAACTTAGGCCGTTCAATGCTTCTCTTTGATAACTCAAGTGAGAGTCATTATCATTTGATCTCACTCGGAAGATTTAACCATAAAAATCAAGTTTAACTCATACAACGGGGTTTGGAAATGGAAAGGAACTCATTTAGGCATTTTATCAAACACATAGAGTGCCATGGTTCTAAGCATTGGGTGTGCCAAGGAGCCTTGTCTACACCCGATCAAAGAAGTTAACAACTCTAAGTTTAGACCAAAGATTAGAGTTCAACAAGTTCTTTGAGGCATTTTGGCAAACACCTAGAGTGACATAGCTCCAAGCATTAAATGTGGCAAGAGATCGAGTCCTTGCCTACACATAATCAATGAGGTTAACAACCCTCGATTTTGGTACATAAAAATGAACGTAGTCCATTCACAAACCACATTAAGCACAAGAAATGAGAGAAGCCATTAAACTACCCAAGTCACGAGATAGAAATCACCCCATGACCAAGCCTTTATCACTACTCAACCATAGAACAAGAACGAAGAACAAGCATAAAAAGATAAATACGATTCATGGATGAAAACGAAAATAAACTTAAGATTAATGAAGATCTCGACAATACAAACAACTTTAATAAAAGTGAAATACCTCAAAACCCAACTCTTCAATCTCCTTTGAAGAGAGATGAAGCGTTTGAGAGGAGAGGGAGGTAGAGAGAGAAGTTCCTAGGGCTGAGAAATGAAAGATATGACTGAAAATGAGGTTAAAAAACTATTTATAGTCCCAAACATTCGGGATACAAAAGTCTAAACTACCCCTGAAATGTCCAACAGTCGGGCAAAAAAATGCAGAAATTTGGGAATGTCTACCGGTAGACATTGAATGTCTACCGATAGACATTGGTCGTTTCAGAATGATGCCAAAATGGTGTCCTCACTGATCTGGAATTGAACCGGTAGACATTGAATGTCTACCGGTAGACATTGTGCCCGCCAGCCTTCCACAGCAGCTCATGTCAGCTCATGTCAGGCTTTGTTCCGGGGCTTCCACGACAATCCCCAAGCTCCGGAATCGCTCCGATTGGAGCCCTCGGATCACCGAACGTTGTTGGAGCGAAACTTGGCTTTAATCAAGCCTTAATCACACGGAAAACCTGTAATCACCAAAAACGCACCTTTCGCGCAATATCAAACAAAAACAAAGAGTTATGCGCGTGAGCGTGGCAAAAATGAGCGAGATAAGCCCGGTTATTTACACTATTGAGGGCTTATCACACCCCCCAACTTGGACTTTGCTAGTCCCTAGCAAAACTAAAATAAAAAAAAAAAAAACTAATGCTATGCAATTTTCCCCTAAAATAAGATACGACAATTATGCTCAACAAAGGATACGGCAAGAGTTCACAATCAACACCCCTTCAAACTCAATCACATGCAACCCACGCACATGCATACAATGAACTAAGGTGAACAAATTATGCCAACGGCCAAGCAACACACATCCACCTTGAATTTCAATTCCAGGACTCAAAAGAGCGTGCTCTGATATGAACTTGCACAAAGTAATAAACTAGAACAACATCCCATGATAAGCGCTAGCAAGAATTGCAATAGCAAGAGACAAAAAAGCTATGCATGCTAATCAAAAGAGCGCCGACAAAGAGAGCTAAGAAATTATTCACAAACAAACTAAGGTAACGGACATTCCATACTAAATTAGCATTAAATATCGATCATGCATCAAAAGGAGTTAGATGAGCGTACATTAGGATCAACGGAGGACTTTAGTAGCTTATAATGACCTCGGTGCCAAGAAAAGGGAAACAAAAGGGGTAGCGGCCATAACATTGCTTGGTTTCAACTACCATTGGCCACTACCATCCCCTAGACTACCCAACCACGGCCACATACCGGCCAATCACCAAACAAAGCTACGAAGAAGAAATAAAGAAAATCTACTAGATTAATCCTACTAAAACTACTACCACCGACTCCTCCACACCTAGTCATAATTCTCATCCGGCTCCTCACGTTATTTAGCCTTGTGCTCTCCCTTCTCATTGGACTCCTTCTCATCGGGAATGTCTGTTAGCTCGGATATCTAACCAATCCTCTCATCATAGTATTTAACCCTCTTTCGAATTCGGTTTTGCTCTTTCATAGCATTTCTTTGAGAAATAGGGTCCTTTGAGGTGAGATTTGTAGTAAGAGAGATTGAGGGTCCAATTTTGAGAGCTTTGGAGAGGGAGATGAAAATTTGGGGCTTTAGCTTTTGAAGTGGGAGAGGAGAGATATGGAATCATGCATCAATTCTTCGTCCTTTTGCATCCCAACCACTTCTATCACATTCACACCACCCCCAAACCTCCTTGAATCATTGAAAATCAATTTCACACAACCCTCCAAACATCCGGTTACCTAAGTTTGAACAAAAACGGAGACTCGGACAATGGTTCAACAATTTAGGACGAGGGGACACATTTGTGGTTTTATCACGCAAAAATTGCCTTGTATCATTTCCTACGTACGCCAATCAACTCCAATATGATGCATAAAAGATATCTAAACTACTCACGTATGAACAAACGGATCGAAATTATTTACGCAAGTGCGGAAAAAAGAGACAAACAAGCATGGGATGCTTTAAAAAGAACTTCAACTCTAAGCGATGCAACTACTTGACACACCTTGGAGCTCAATTTGTTCAACAAAGTTCACGTATATGCATGCAACATGGATTCAACACATAATCAAATTCGACGGGGTGCACAACTCTTGCCATTATTAGGGAAAATTGAGCATAATCTAAGTATCTAGCACTTGAAATTACTAATTACAAGGGAAAATTGCACAAAAATTTTAAAATTTTCTAAGCAATACCGAGAACGAAATAAACTTAAAGCATAAACCATCCCCCCAACTTGAAATATGCAGTGTCCTCAATGCAAAAAGACAAAAAAAGTAAGGAGAGGGATATAACAAACCGATTGGGTGGAATGTCAACCACCTGATACCTCGACCAAGTTGGAGGATTTTGCGTCATTGCCTCCGTTCGTCATTAGCAAAGCTTCCAAGGCTCATTCCTGCAAAAGGCTTAAGAACAAACCTCCTACTTGGAGACAAAAGACATTAGTACCGCCGGCTCGTGGTAGCCCGGCAACAAAAATTATTATTAACAAGTATTGAAACCACCGAATCGTCACGTGATTAGACGGGTACTACTTTTCTCCCCGTGTCTCGCTTAAGGCGCCGCAGAGCTAGTCATACAACATCTTAAGTTTGAAACGGGTGGCTATACCAGACCATCAAAAGAGAAAAAGGAGAGAGAGAGAGAGAGAATTTATGTACGTTCAGCCAAACGCGGGCTCCGAATATTTATCATGCCAACGAGAGCTAACAAAATTAACATAGCACTCCACTCCAAAATCTTGGTCAAAAATTGAATCCGGCCATACCACAAAATAAGATACTTTGAGCAACACATTTGCCGAATCCATTTTAGATATTTAAGTTCCACCAAGTGAGCATTCCAAACTAGATTGATTTTCAGATTGTTGACAAAATCCACAAGATAAGGATGATAAACTAAATTAAAATCATCAACACCAAGAAAATCGACCCGTTCAACTTCAACAAAATCGTTCAATGGTGGAGACCTAATAGGAGTATGTGCAACATCTACAGGATTCTCCAGAGTAGGAGACCGACTCTTTGTCTCATATACCCTGTCTTGCTCTTCTAATAAGGAGTACAAGTAATCCACTTCTGCGTCCATCTCTTCAACAGTGAGAAGTTTCTCCCCCAGATCGAAACATAAAGGGGGATCCACAGGGGGGAGACACTGGATGTCAAGCTCATCATTAGGCACATCACTCCATTCGGACTCCGATGAGCTATCAAAATCTAAACTAACTTCATCAATAAAGTTATGTGGCTCAATTTCCTCTTCCATGGCATGTGAGTTGAGACCTTGAAAATGTTTAACATAAACCCGAGACCTTAAAATTTCAGCCAATTGATCAAAAAAATCTAAAGCTTCAGCGGGTTCTTTGTCTAAAAATTCCCCATTGCACATCATGTCCAAGAATTGTTGACTCTTTTGAGAAAGTCCTTTATAAAAATAGCCCACTATTTCGAAAATGTCATAACCATGATGCGGAACCGCTTTGAACAAGTCTTGATATCTTCCCCAACATACATAAAATGGCTCATTCTCTCTTTCGGCAAAAGTTTGAATTTGTTGCTGGAGAGCCCATGTATAATATATGGGAAGGAACATTTTGTAAAATTCTTTTTGCAAATCATCCCAAGTCCGCACGGATTGAGGATTCAAGGAATCGAGCCAAGTTAGGGCACTATCCCTTAAAGAGAGAGAGAAAAAATTCATCCGCGCGGTCTCTGACATCACAAGGGTACTAATTTTGGCCTCGAAAGCCCTAACATGAGAGAGAGGATTTTCGTGATCCATGCCATAGAAGTGGGGCAGCCAATTGGAAATGCTCATTTGAATCCTAAAAACATTGGCGTCATGAGTGGCTATGCTAGGAGGTGTAAACGTGTGTGCAAGATAACGTAACTCCTGCATAGTCCTAGATTCTATCTCCTCATGTGCCGAAGACATTCTATTTTAAAGCTATAAACATGAAGTAAAAACAAAAGATAGAATACTTACAGTGCGGTGTAAAGCAATATCTCCGAGTTAGCTACCAATTGATTCCCCGGCAACGGCGCCAAAAATGCTTGCTCGACCAAAGTGTGTGTCGTAGTAAAGAGTGCCCCAAGCGTAGGGCTAGGTCGGTTGCAGCATAATAAACTCGGAAGTCCGAGGTCGAATCCACAGGGAGCCAATGGAGCTAGGCCGGAGGTTTGATTTACGAAGGGTTTTTAGCGTTAGGACCGCTAACCTTTAGTTCGGCTTTGAGACGGCCAACTTTTGAGTGATGGAAATTCTCTCTACCTCCTAACTTTAATTGAAAACAAAGATTGACTAGAAATTAAAAGCGGCAAGGTCTAGGGGTTCATTCCGCCCATAACTTAGGCCGTTCAATGCTTCTCTTTGATAACTCAAGTGAGAGTCATTATCATTTGATCTCACTCGGAAGATTTAACCATAAAAATCAAGTTTAACTCATACAACGGGGTTTGGAAATGGAAAGGAACTCATTTAGGCATTTTATCAAACACATAGAGTGCCATGGTTCTAAGCATTGGGTGTGCCAAGGAGCCTTGTCTACACCCGATCAAAGAAGTTAACAACTCTAAGTTTAGACCAAAGATTAGAGTTCAACAAGTTCTTTGAGGCATTTTGGCAAACACCTAGAGTGACATAGCTCCAAGCATTAAATGTGGCAAGAGATCGAGTCCTTGCCTACACATAATCAATGAGGTTAACAACCCTCGGTTTTGGTACATAAAAATGAACGTAGTCCATTCACAAACCACATTAAGCACAAGAAATGAGAGAAGCCATTAAACTACCCAAGTCACGAGATAGAAATCACCCCATGACCAAGCCTTTATCACTACTCAACCATAGAACAAGAACGAAGAACAAGCATAAAAAGATAAATACGATTCATGGATGAAAACGAAAATAAACTTAAGATTAATGAAGATCTCGACAATACAAACAACTTTAATAAAAGTGAAATACCTCAAAACCCAACTCTTCAATCTCCTTTGAAGAGAGATGAAGCGTTTGAGAGGAGAGGGAGGTAGAGAGAGAAGTTCCTAGGGCTGAGAAATGAAAGATATGACTGAAAATGAGGTTAAAAAACTATTTATAGTCCCAAACATTCGGGATACAAAAGTCTAAACTACCCCTGAAATGTCCAACAGTCGGGCAAAAAAATGCAGAAATTTGGGAATGTCTACCGGTAGACATTGAATGTCTACCGATAGACATTGGTCGTTTCAGAATGATGCCAAAATGGTGTCCTCACTGATCTGGAATTGAACCGGTAGACATTGAATGTCTACCGGTAGACATTGTGCCCGCCAGCCTTCCACAGCAGCTCATGTCAGCTCATGTCAGGCTTTGTTCCGGGGCTTCCACGACAATCCCCAAGCTCCGGAATCGCTCCGATTGGAGCCCTCGGATCACCGAACGTTGTTGGAGCGAAACTTGGCTTTAATCAAGCCTTAATCACACGGAAAACCTGTAATCACCAAAAACGCACCTTTCGCGCAATATCAAACAAAAACAAAGAGTTATGCGCGTGAGCGTGGCAAAAATGAGCGAGATAAGCCCGGTTATTTACACTATTGAGGGCTTATCAACATACTAACACATCGTTAACTCCGTTGATGTATACAATATGGGGGGGGGGGGGGGGCCAAAGTACTTGGAGCTACGTGTGATTTGTTTCCATTTGGATGACTTCTTAATATATTTGGGATTACATGTGGAAAATACAGACCATACCCATTCTAAGAGGGTTTTCCAACTTGGGGGAGCCAAGTGACCCCACTTTCCACTAGCTAGCTCAGCCTTTTAGTCGAAAGTTTGGTGCGGCGCGGGTCATCCAAGAGATTATTTTGTATCCATACCTATCCACTCCAGGTTGGCCACTCTAATCCCCTTTTACGAGTGTGATCAACGGGTCTGACTCCAACGTCTGAGTTCCAGGCAGCTTTTCTTTTCTTTTCTTTTGTTTGTTTGTTTGTTGTTTGTTATTTCTATATTTCCAGACCGATAGTATCCGTTTTTTGTACTGTGTTTTTAATTTCTTATCAATAATATATGGGATCATGATCTTGTTCGTCGAAAAAGTGAGATTAAATTTTGTCTTCGTAATTCTTTCATAACAATAATATTAGTTGCATAAAAAATAACACTCTTTTCTCCGCTACGCAATGATTAGCCTCCTTTCAAACAAATGTTATGGGTTAGTCCATCCGTCCAAACGCGATTTTGTGTTGCAGTAATGGTGGTGCTTGTACGTACAGGGTCATGGTTGCACTGTGCATATCACTTAACCGGCGCGACAGTAGGGCTGGCGATGTTCAGCCTTCCCTTTGCGATGGCGTTGTTCGGTTGGGCAGGAGTTATGTGCCTCGCGTTGATGACTATGGTCAGCTTCTACTCGTATAACCTACTGTCTATCGTTTTGGAACATCACGCCCACCTTGGCAACCGTCAGCTCCGTTTCCGGGATATGGCCCAGGACATTCTAGGTATGTTGTGGTCATGACATTCATTCTAGGAAAAATGACGGCTCAGGACTTATTTTGATAATTAATACCCGCCAAGAACATGCTGAGTACATTTGTTAATACTGAAAATATTCTTGTTGGGTATTAATTATCAAAACACGTCCTTGGCTGGCCGTCATTTTCCCTTCATTCTACTTCCATCCGCATGCAACATGCATACATACATACATAGGAGGAAGGGAAAAATTTTCAGTGCCGAGCGGGTACCACGTGGTGTCCGCTCGTGCATCCGAGCCGTCCATTTCGTGTTTGAACGGCTCAGATTTAGAGAGAGAGAAAGTGTTGGGGTGAGAGGAGAGAGAGGGTTTCAATCCGAGCCGTCCAAAAGTGAATCGAACGGCTCAGATGCGCCGAGCGGGTGCCACGTCGGCAATACCCGCTCGGCACTGAAAAACTTCTCAGGAGGAAGAGCTTCTCGATCCCTTTTGGACGGACGGGAAGATATTGTTGCGGCCGTGAGTCTTATTTCACATTTTCAAACTCAAAAATAATGTAAATAAAAAATAATTTTTTATTTTTTTTGCACTGTATATAAAAGATCTCAATGAGATCTATCAAACAAGGTACATATTGATAGGAAAATTATTTGCGTAAACACATGATTTTTGAGCTTTAAATTGCTTTCTTAAAAAATAAGTACTTATTTCCCTTTCGGGAACGGAGCCTGAATCTTCAAATCTCTAGTTTTTGACATTTGCTACCCCTATAGAGATGCTCCTAAGAAGCTAAAATATTTCCTTGTATATATGCAAATGACAACAACATTTGGCCAATATATGCATACTAATCAATAGGATTATATTCGATATGAGCTAGCTTATTGTATTTAATAATTGAAAACGAGGATTTCCAAATCAACAAACGATCAAAACATGATGGAACTTTCTCTAAGTCAATAAAAAATTGTTAAATTGAAGCGTTCTCAAAATTTTATAGCACGTATCATATATGGACCCGGATTAGTCGGCCCGATGATCAAGTTAGCTAGTCTTGGTCACAGAACAGAAAAAAATTAAATGAACAACGTCAACGGAGACAGGAGTTGAACAATAAAAAAAAGAAAACAGATCGAGCCATGCGTGCCGCGTGATACTCCCTCCGTCCCAATTTAATTGTCATTTTTGGGAATTTGTGCCACTTTTCAATTGATTATTTCTCATAATTTAAATGTTTTACGTGATTTCGAAAACATTGTATTATAGAACTAATAGAGATCTATCAAACAAGATTCATATTCGATATTGAATTTTTTATGGATTTAAAGATATAACTCATTTTTTAACCGGTTAGAATAGAACGATGGACAATTAAATTGGGACAAAGGGAGTATCATTTATCATTTAGGCAGATTCTGCGTTGTTACACCACACAAGGACTATTCTTTTTTTTGAACCGCACACAAGAACAGTTCTTTTTTTGATTTTATTTTATTTTTTTGTAGAAAACACGCAAGAACTATTTTTTTTTGGTTTTTTTGTTCCGCCACGCAAGAACTATTCGACGAACAGAACTCCAAGCGAGTGATTTTTCAGTGCCGAGCGGGTATATCCTACGTGGTACTCGCTCGGCGCATCCGAACCGTCCGATACACTTTTAGATGGCTCGGATTGAAACCCTCTCTCTCCTCATCCCAGCACTTTCTCTCTCCAAATTATTCTAACACGTAATGGACGGCTCAGATGCGCGAGCGGGCACCACGTGGCACCCTCTCGGCCCTGAAAAAATTTCCCCTACAAGCTGAAGGCCGAAGCCCAAGCCCAAGACCAATGGTTCTGGTCACGGCTTGGGCGCTCGCTATCCACATGCAAGTGGGTCCCAAAATTGGATTATATTCGATACGAGCTCTCTTATTGTACTCCCTCCGTCCATTTTTAAGTGTCCTGCTTCGTAATTCCAACTTATTAAAAAGACATCATCATTATACCTTTTCACATCAACTTTTTCCTCCACTTTCCTTACTTACCTATCATCATTACACTTTTACTTACTTAACTTTTCAAAATGGAATCTACTTTTAGGAATAAAATAGACAATTCGCCAACTTTTACCCACTAATTTTATAAAATGGACACTTACTAAGGGACAGCCCAAAATGGAATACTGGAGTCTAAATAAGGGACGGAGGGAGTAGTATTTAATAATAGTTGAAAATTAGGATTTCCAAAATAAACAGACCATACGTCAAAGCATGATGGCACTATCACTAAGTCAATAAAAATTGTCAAATTGAAGTGTTCTCAAATTTTTCTAGCATGGACCCGGATTGGTTGGGCCGATGGTCAAGTTAGCCAGTCTTGGTTGCAGAACACAAAAACTATTTTTCTAAAATTTCAATCTATTTATAAGCTGACTTTTGAGATTCGGCAACACTAACAGCATTTTTTTTTTCTCGTTTCTTACCCTTTTGTCAAATAGCTAGGGCCTTAGCTTGTATCAAAATTAAATGCTCACTCACTAAGTCAACGTAAAACAAACATCATCTATTTGTATTGTTAGTGGATAGTAGGGATGAACTATATATAAAGGTATAAACGAGGCGCCATCTATTTGTATTGTTAGTGGATAGTAGGGATGAGCTATAAAGGTATAGACGGGGCACCATCTATTTTTATTGTTAGTGGATAATAGGGATGAGCTATAAAGGTATAGACGAGGCACCATCTATTTTTATTATTAATGGATAGTAGGGATGAGCTATAAAGGTATAGACGAGGCACTATCTATTTGTATTGTTAGTGGATAGTAGGGATGAACTATATATAAAGGTATAAACGAGGCACCATCTATTTGTATTGTTAGTGGATAGTAAGGATGAACTATAAAGGTATAGACGGAGCACCATCTATTTTTATTGTTAGTGGATAGTAGGGATGAGCTATAAAAGTATAGACGAGGCACCATCTATTTGTGTCGTTAATGAATGGTAGGGATGAGCTATAAAGGTATAGACGATAGACCATCTAATAATTAAAGAATCAATAACTTGCTGTTTGGTGTTTTCCCAAAAAGAGGAAATGAGATCTCCACCCATTCCTTAATAGTCAAAGCGATAAGTGCATATTCCTTTATTAATTTGTGCTTATTTCCTTTTCCAGTAAGAAGGGAAAAGTACAGGCCGTTCAGCTAAATAAGTCAAGTGGCTTATTTTTTTGTCCTTATTCAAATTTTTTTCGTATCACTTGGCTTATTATCAATTTTTCGGGGATTATTGCATCCTCATGACAAGAGGAATCTAAAAAGTAAATTTTTTTGATCAAAATCCAATTTTTTTTGAATAAAGACGAAAAAATTGGCTTATTGGCTTATTTTCGTCTTTATTCAAAAAAAATTGGATTTCGGTCAAAAAAATTTACTTTTTAGATTCCTCTTGACATGAGGATGCAATAATCTCCAAAAATTTGATGATAAGCCAAGTGATACGAAAAAAAATTGAATAAGTACAAAAAAATAAGCCACTTTGCTTATTTAGCCGAACAACCCAACTTATACAGAGCTGGTTCTGATCTAAAGTTTGAGGTGCTAGCCACCAAAATTTTACAAATGTCTGGGGGTTTCCTACTTTGTAATAACCCAACAAAAAAGGGCCCATATTTAATCCTTGGTTTAGGCCCTCGAAAAGTCAGACCCTGCCGGCTCTGTCACCATAAAAGCAATGTAATCACATAGTTAATTACTTTGTGCAAAAAATACAAAAGGTTAGAGGGAGATAAGTGTCTTGCAAATACAAATCGCCATTTTGATTCTTAGTAAGAGGAAAAAAAATTGTGCCAGCCTCCCCAAGTTCGAAAGCTTGTGTGAAATAGCTATGAAAGGGGCTCCGAAGCCTCCGATGTACTGGAGTTAGTGATAAAAAAAAGGTCAATTTTCCCTCACCAAACCAAATTATTACAGTCTTATGTCCCAGCTAATTAGAGTCTGTTAAAGCATTTACTTCTTTAATATATAGAAGAAAAATACATTTAAAACGGGCTTAAAATAAAGAGCCGAGCAGGAGTGCTCATTCAAACTTGGTGGTTAAGCTAGGTTTGGCCATTGGACTAATCATATTGGTCGTTCCCAATATTCCGAAGTACCAAAAAATTAAAAAATTTATTGGTCGTTCCCCAGCATATATAACCGATCGATAACTGATATACATTAATATGTGCTTTTCTAAATTCACGTACGGGATCAGGATGGGGCCGATTTTTCGTGGACCCACTTCAGTTGGGCGTATGTTACGTCGGAGTCATTGCCTATATACTTCTAGGAGGGCAGAGCCTCAAGGTCAGTCACAAGGCCTCGTTTTTTTTTTTTTGCTGCTCTTTATGCGACTTTATTTCTCCTGGGCTTTTCTTCGTAGAGGTTTTTAAGACTCAAGACTAGTAAATGAGAAAAGGTAGTAATTATAAAAAGCTACTGATTTTGTCACTCTCTTTTTTGTTAACGCCACTCCTTTGTAAGTGTATTTTTGGTGTAAAAATACACTTGCAGATGAGTGGCGTTAACAAAAAAGGGAGTGGCAAAATCATTTCCCTTATAAAAGCTGGAAAAAGTAGATGATTGTCAAATGTCCATTCTCTTTGCGTAGGTGCTCAAACCAATCTTCCATTTGTTTCATTCAGATTTCGGATCTATGAAAAAATGGAAGATTGGATCGAGCATTTACACATATTGGATTGAGCTGTTTTTTCAAGGGCCCACTTCTTCTTTTTTTAAATTATTGAACGGCTTGGATCATCCATGCAGGGCCGGAGTGGGCCCCGCGTGTCCGTCGGTGGCTCCCATTGGTTTCTTTAGTTTTTGTATGGATATAAATTCATGTGGTTCACTAATATATATATATGGTGGTTTAATTCCTTCTCTCTTGCAGGTCATTTACTTGTTGTATAAAGCAGATGGGAGAATGGAGCTCTACCAGTTTGTCATCATTTTTGGAGGCCTAATGCTGGTTTTGGCACAAATGCCAATGCCATCTTTCCACTCCCTCAGACACTTCAACCTCACTTCCTTGATCTTGAGCCTTGCTTACTGTGTCTGTATCACTGCTTGTGCTATACATATTGGTAAGTAACAACATACCACCAACACGTCTAACAAGCTTTTTCATTATTGATTTGCAAATACGAGAAGTAGCTTGTGAAGGCTTTAAATATCGGCCGCTAACTAAGAAGCATTTTTTGACCATCCCATATGCTACAATCTGTATAGCGGCGAGTCTAAAAAAAACGCACGCGTATTGGCCTATTCTTGCTACGTAACGCTTCGTTTCCGAGTCAGGCCAACTGGGTCATTGCTGCGCTAATTAAGGTCGATTTAGGTACTCCGAAGATTCTTTCGATCAATTTTTGAAGATTCAAGATTGATACAACATTCTTGTCACATATTGTTCGGTATTCTTATACCTTTGCATAAACACAGCATAAATATGTGGGGCTCACACACACTACCACCAGTGTATATATGTGTGGCCCCATACATATGTGTGAGAGTGTTTGTGTATTTCTTTATGTATTCTGGTTGTAGTTCTGGACTTGTCGATAGAAGAAATAAGTGACGGTTAAATATAGGCATACACAGATAATCAAACATGTAACTATTAATTTTAGCTGTGATGGTTCAAATGCATCTTCTCAGAATCTATAAAAGATCAAATACTATTACATTGATCAATTTTCAGTTTCCAAAAATTTAGGACAAATTTCATACTAAATTGCTAGCTGTATGTATATATATTGGTTGTGCAATTGTGGTGTTTTACGTACCAAGGACACAAACTACATGTTTGTTTGGAATTTCGGTACATACGATGGCCTAAAAGACACGGTCATCGCTTGTTTTCTTTGAACGGCGAAAAAAGATGTGGAGTATTAATCTTCGAATGTGAATACACGGTGGTCATCGCTTGTTAGACGTGTTTCACAAGCTTGAAGATTTTCCTATTCTCTATCGATCCTTCCACAATTAACGTACCTTAATGTCTTCCCATGAAATCTTGCAGGAGATTCCAAAAATGCGCCGCCAAAGGACTACGCTGTAACTGCAACTGGTGTCGATCGTCTGTTCAAATTTTTCACTGCTATTTCGATCATTTGCAACGCATACGGCAACGGAATTGTCCCTGAAATACAGGTTTTCTACTAGATTAATTTGAGAACCATCTACACACACACACCAAAAAAAAAAAAAAGGAAGACCATTACTCCAATGTTGTTAAACTTTTGCAGGCGACTATAGCGCCTCCGATCACTGGGAAAATGTTCAAAGGACTTCTGGTGAGTTACGCAGTCGCTATATCAACGTTTTTCAGCGTCGCGATATCGGGGTACTGGGCAATCGGGAACCAGTCTCAGGGTAATATCCTTCAGAATTTCATAGTTAACGGGCAGCCATTGGTGCCCAAGTGGTTTCTTGCGATGACCAATGCCTTAATTCTGCTGCGAGTAATTCCAGGTGCTCTGGTAAGACTCTCCACTTCTTATTATCATGAAAGTTTAAACATATTTGACAGTGTCTCGTAATTAAAATTGTTAACATAATATTGAGAAATATTATGTTATATTTTGTAGGTTTTATTATTCATGTTTCCAGGTTAGGCTGATTTCTTTATACATGTTTCTTATTTGGTTTATATTTCTTAGTGACCAAGAACATTGTAGCCTATATAAAGGCATGCTATGGTTTGAACACAATCAATAATACATCATTTCTCTTTTCTTCACATGGTATCAGAGCTATAAGATCTAGGCCCTGTGAAATTTTTGCTCTCGGCGGGCGGCCTAAATTTTGTTGCCGTCCGCCGGGCACTCGTAGTAATATGTAACCGGCTCGTACACTCGGATTTCACCTCAAATCTCTACTGTCATGGCTTTTCTCGCTCATGGCTGTATTTTGGCCCTCCTGGCCGTTTCTCTTTCCTGACTTCTTCTAGTTTCTCTTGGCTTGGCTTGGTGTAACGTGGCTGCTCCTGGTTTCTTTTTGACTTGGTTCTTCTTGGTTTCTCGTGGCTTTTTTCAAACTCAAGTTGGTAGATCTACTTGAGTTTGAGGGGGGATGTTAACATAATATTGAGAAATATTATGTTACCATATTTTGTAGGTTTTATTATTCATGTTTTCAAGCTAGGCTGATTTCTTTATAATGCATGTTTCCTATTTGGTTTATATTTCTTAGTGACCAAGAACATTGTAGCCTATATAAAGATATGCTAGGGTTATGTTTCATACACATTCAATAATACATCATTTCTCTTTTCTTCACAAAAATCATTGCGCTAATCATTCTTGGCAATGGGAATTCAGACGTTCCTGCAAACGCGGTGCTGGAGCGCGTGTTTGCTGATCCGCAGAAGGACCAGTTCTCCTTCCGCAACGTCATGCCGCGGATCATTTTGTGGTCGCTGTCGATGGTGGTCGCCACGCTCGTGGCCGCAATGCTGCCTTTCTTCGGGGACATGGTGGCTCTGTTGGGAGCGTTCGCGTGCATCCCTTTGGACTTCGTTCTGCCCATGGTTTTCTACAATCTCACCTTCAAGCCTTCCAGGAAGACCTTAATCTTCTGGGGAAACGCATTCATCGCGTCTATCTTCACCATGTTGTCGTTGATCGGAGCTGTGGCGTCGGTGAGGCAAATAGTTCTTGATGCAAAGACCTATCACTTGTTTGCTAATGTGTTGCCATGATTTAGAGCCAGAGGATTAGAGGTCAAATGATCAGTATTGGAGCTCAGACATAGACTATCATTAGAAATTCTAATCGTTGGGGATCTCTGATAATTGTGGATCAAATGATGGTCGTTTGTTTCTTTGTTTTTATTTGTTTCTGTTGGGGACTTGTGTGCATGCATGGGTTGTTTCTGTTTCCAGTAACACGACGATCACCACATTTTGAGTATCATGTGATGCGTCGTGTATTTTTGAATTGGCAAAATATATTGACAAGTGAAATCTATTCTTGCAATGCAGTGATGACAAAAACGAGACGGTTTTTGTTATTTCCCGCTAACTCTCCATCGACGTATACAACATTGGCAAAAAGAACACAAATCTTGCGTCCACCACTGGTGCTAAGGACACATTAGGAGGTTAAAATGTCATTTTTCTAACTCTGCCGAGGTAAAAATTTCCATACATGTATAGTTCATGTATACCCATGTAGAGACTGTTGATTTGTCCCTAATAATATCAATATTAATTTATTTATTTTTTGAACTGTCAATATTAACTTGATTGAGATAATTTTTTCCACTTCTTTTAACAATTTAAACGATAGAACTATAACACCAATATATATACTTCATGTTTGACGTATCGACAACGTGTCTTTGTCCTAATTTCGCTAAGAAATAACGTGTCCGCATGTCCGTGTGTAACGACCCGAATCTCGGGCTAATGAATAAAATTAAATATTTTATTGAAGTATTTTTGTAGATATAATTGATTTCGATAAATCTAAACCTAGACTTTCTAGGAAACCCTAGCCCTACTTCATAATCCTAAAAATCTAGGATAAGATTAGATTAGATTAGATTGTACTCCTAGATTTTGTGAGATGATATAGGATTTTATTAGATATGATAGGGATAAGATTGGATTGGATTTTATTAGATATTATATAGATTTTGTTAGATTATATAAGATATGATTGGATTTGATTAGATTAGATTAGATTCATTAGGATTTGTTTTAGATTTTACTAAGATATTATTAGATAATATAAGATTTGCTCTAGATTTTGTTAGATATGATTAGATATGGTAGAATATTCTAGAGCTTGTGATCCAACACTATAAATAGCCCTCTCATCTACTTCAAAAGCACACACCACAAACACATCACACTACACACACCACCAAGTAAATAGAGAAAGGAAAGAGAGAATAAAAAGGGGAGAAAGAGAAGAGGGAGAAAATATTTTAAGGCATTGATTTGTAGACAAAACAGTCGGCCATATTTGAGGTAATACGGGGAGTATACGATATGCTTCCCACTTCCGGAATCATTTCTTCACTCTCATCTTTGTACTCTTTTTGATTATCTCGTCATATTTGTTCAATCTTGTGGAATATTGTTGAAAAGTGGAATAATTGGTGTCGAATATGATATTGTTGGTTGAGTACTATAGAACTGTTTAGTACAGAGATCGAGTGAACTCATGCACCAATAGCCTATCCAATATCCAGGATGGGTCGAGGATGACTCGGTGAGGAAGGTATTGGGGGAGAGTCACTGGTCATGTACTGAGGAGGACATGGAATGAGGTCCCTTGTGATTGTTGCTTCGACTTGATGGTCGATTATCGTTTATTGATTCCACTTATGAGCTTTGTTATTCTGTTGTATCGTATACTGCCCGGATAATTTCTTTTTCAGGTGTGGGGCCGGATTAGAGGAAATTGAATTGGAGCACATAAGGATTAATTTGGAGAGGTTTTAGGAGAGTTGATCTTTTTGGAAGATCTAGAAGATTATTTACCTGGCGGCTTAATTTATTTTGGTGATGTAATTTATTTATGGAGAGAATAGGGCCTTAGCTGGTGCCAAGGCTCCAGATTTTTCTCTTACCAAACCAAATTAAGTCTTAGTTATTTATCATTAATAAAACTCTGAGTCTGCATGGGAAACCCCTTTATTACTTCTTTATTGTAAAAGAAGGATATACATAAAACGGGCTTAATTAAAAATCAAGAGCCAAAGGCCATTGGACTAATCATAATATTGGTTATTCACCTGCATATATAACTAATAAAGTAACATTATGTGTTTTCTAAATTCGCAGGACCGGGATGGGGTCGGTTTTTTGTGAACCGGCTTCAATTGGGTCTATGTTATGGTGCAGTCATTGCCTATATCCTTTTGGGAGGGCAGAGCCTCCAGGCCGATCAGTCACAAGGCGCCTCAAATTTCCGTACATCTTACTACATTGCACCTACATATTCTTTCCGCGCGATTTGTGTTGCCGTTTTGCGAATTTCCACCCAATCTTTCGCTTTCTTGCGCGATCTTATTTCTCCTCACTTGTTTTAGTAGAGGTTTTTAACATAGTATCTGACCCTATAGAGGCAAATATTGCATGAAGTGCCTACTACAGTTCGATTGGCAAATGTCCATTCTGTTTAGCCTAAGTTCCGCTAAGGGATTTTTTGGGCTTTTTTCATTTTGGTCCTTATTCAAATTCTTTTTTTATCATTTTGTCTTCGTAATTTTTTCATAATAATAATACCTTTTAAAAAAAAATAGAATTGCTAAAAAACAAATTTAATGGGTTAGTCCATAAGTCCAAATGCAATTTGTGTTAGTAATGGACCTAATGGTGGTGGTTGTACGGTGCAAAGGTTTTCCGTCGTGTGGCGTCGTATGGTGGTGGTGGGGGGCACCGTGGGGTTGGGTTGTATGGTGGTTGGGGCTCTCTTTGGTTTTTGTTGTCACTTCCATGTGGTCAGTGCAGGTTGTTTCGTTATTTGTGATTTGCTCTTATCGACAGGTGATTAGCGGCCGGGGGTGTCAATTGGAACCCATTTCGTTCGTTATGATGCCTCGTTCTTTCTATCTTTTTAATCATTGTAATTTTACAATGCCTTGTTTGTAATTTTTACAATGCCTTGCAGTCATTGCCTATATCCTTTTGGGAGGGCAGAGCCTCCAGGCCGGTCAGTCACAAGGCGCCTCAAATTTTCGTACAACTTACTACATTGCACCTACATATTCTTTCCGCTCGATTTGTGTTGCCGTTTTGCGAATTACCACCCAATTTTTCGCTTTCTTGCGCGATCTTATTTCTCCTCGCTTGTTTTAGTAGAGGTTTTTAACATAGTATCTGACCCTATAGAGGCAAATATTGCATGAAGTGCCTACTACAGTTCGATTGGCAAATGTCCATTCTGTTTAGCCTAAGTTCCGCTAAGGGATTTTTTGGGCTTTTTTCATTTTGGTCCTTATTCAAATTCTTTTCGCGTTTGTTTGTTTTGCCGCAAACTTTTCACCCCTATTGATTCGTCTCGGCAAGAGGAATCGGAAAAGTAAGATTTTTTGGTTCGCTTATATATATGGCGGTTTCCTTCTCTTGCAGGTCACTTACCTGTTGCATAAGGCAGATGGGAGAATGGAGCTCTACCAGTTTGTGATCATTTTCGGAGGCCTAATGCTGGTTTTGGCACAAATGCCATCTTTCCACTCCCTCAGACACTTCAACCTCTCTTCCTTAATCTTAAGCCTTGCCTACTGTGTCTATACCACTGCTGGTGCTATACATATTGGTAACAATAGACGGCAACTCGACCCTTAACGAGCTTTTTCGTGCACTCGACCCTCGTTTCTATCTGTTTTCTATCTACTGTAACACAAGCTTGAAGATTTTTCTATTTCCAATCGTTCCACGACCTTATCTTTTCACCTTCAAATCTTGCAGGAGATTCCAGAAACGCGCCGCCAAAAGACTATACTGTAGCTGGAAAACATTGTTGATCGTCTTTTCGGAATTTTTACTGCTGTTTCGATCATTTCCACCTCATACGGCAATGGAATCGTCCCTGAAATACAGGTTTTCTACTACTACTACTAGATTATTAGACCTGTCGAGGGGAAAGACCATAACTCCAATGTTTGTTAAACTTTTGCAGGCAACTATAGCGCCTCCGACCACTGGGAAAATGTTCAAAGGACTTCTTCTGAGTTACGCAGTCGCTATATCAACGTTTTTCAGCGTCGCGATATCGGGGTACTGGGCAATCGGGAACCAGTCTCAGGGTAATATTCTTCAGAATTTCATAGTTAACGGGCAGCCATTGGTGCCCAAGTGGTTTCTTGCGATGACCAATGTCTTAATGCTGAGGCAACTCATTCCAGGTGCTCTGGTAAGACTTCATAGTCTAGGGCTGACCTTAGCATAATTTTTCGAGTTTTCCATGCTAACTTGGCCACCAAAATAGATCCATCAAGACTTCACACACGTACAAAAAAATTCTAATCTTAGCAATGGGAATGCAGACGTAGCTGCAGCCAACAAACGTGGTGCTGGAGCGCGCGTTTGCTGATCCAGAGAAGGACGATTTCTCCTCCCTCAATGTCATCCCGCGGATTGTTTTCCAGTCCCTGTCGGTAGTGGTCGCCACGCTTTTGGCTGCAATGTTGCCTTTCTTCGGAGACATGGTGGCTCTGTTGGGAGCGTTCGCGTGCATCCCTTTGGACTTTATTCTGCCCATGATCTTCTACAATGTCACCTTCAAGCCTTCCAAGAAGACCATAATTTTTTGGGGAAACACGTTTATTGCGTTCATCTCCACGGTGTTGTCGTTGGTCGGAGCTGTGGCATCAGTTAGGCAAATCGTTCTTGATGCAAAGACTTATCGTTTGTTTGCGAATGTCTAACCGAAATCATAGCCGGAAAAGAATAAAAGCGTGCATACCATTAGAGTTCAAATGATCAGTATTTCGAGACTGATCATTCGAGCTCAGTCAAAGACGATCCCCAGAAACAGTTGTGTAATAATTGGGGTATGTATCTCTGATAATTGGTGACGGTCACGTGTTACTTTGTTTTGATTTGTTTCCGTTGGGACTTCTTGTGTGCATGGAGCCATTGAGCGTACTGATTTTCAATGCATGGTACCCAAAATATGATCACTACTACTGTTTTGCGCAGGTTTTCTGGCTTCAGTGTGTTGGTGCTTTGCCCTCGCGTACTGCATTCATCTCGTAGGTCCATGAAAGAACATACGTGCAAAATTTCAATTTGATCGGATACGAATGACTACATGAACAAATCTTTCAAAGTAAATAGTTTGACTCTAAAATCGATCATATCTACTAGCCATTTCATAGAGTAGAATTCAAATTGTTCATGTATCAGACGATGCTCGATCAAGTTCATTTTTTGAAAACAAATTAGAAGGGCTTAACCCTCTTCTACATGCAAGGGAGAAAACAAATTAGAAGAGCTTAACCCTCTTCTACATGCCCCCTTGCAATCAGTTAACCGAATTCTCTCCGGCCATAAAATTATTCCTGCTTTTTTCACAACTAATATGATAAACAATATATGTACTCATGCCTTCGAAACGATAAAGAAAAAATCAGCTCAAACCATCAAATGAATACCAAAGGAGACGAGTAATAAGCCCGCGAAAACGTGAAAGTCTGCTATGTCCCCTGAGAGGAGGCGGATAGATACCCGTTACATGAAATACCCCCTCCATGAAAACCATATATACTGGTAAATACTCCAAGCCGAAATCACATGGATGAAATCAATTCACATCGGGATCAATATTAATGATCACAAATACAGTACCACAAGAATTCTCTAATAACACCCCAGACATGCATTGCAAAATGACAACCTAATATTTGGACTGAACTAACAATAAGAACTGACTTCTAAAAGCACAAATCTCTCTTGTACCTGTTCCCATGTGTTTTCAGCTGTTGGATCACGCAGAACTTTTAAAAACACTGGAATTTCAACGCAAGATAGCTAAAACACATGGGAACGAACATGAGTGCAGAGAAAAAATGAGTAGAGGTGACCCGGTGCCACAAAATACCACGACGTCATGATCAGGCGATTGTACAGTGATTAGCAACCATTAAAGTAGACAAATTATAAAGGTACTTGAGCAAAGAATTAAACCAAATCTGTAAAGCCATTGGCAAGGACAAAGCCTGTTGTTCAGCCACCAATCCCAAACTAAAGCAAGATTATACATTGCAAAAGTCGAAAGCACTGTAAAATGTGAGTCCGTAATAATTTAAAGAAGAGACTAGTCATCAGCCGGAGATGGCTCGTCATCGTCATCCGATGACTTCTTTTTGGCCCTCCTTTCCTTCCATCTTGCAAATACCCAGTTCAAAACAAAGAACCCTCCAATAGCATAGACCTGAAACCAGCCACAACAGATATACAGGAAGTCTATCTCTATATCCTCAAAGAAACAATTTAATGGAAAACAAATTCAAATCGACAAGAACACAAACATAAGGAACAAGCGGAGGAAGGAGGAAAGTGTGAAATTAAAGAAGCGGCAAGCGCTTCTGACCGACAGCTGCAATTTATTTATACATATAACCACCAATAAGCCTTTAGTTTTCATTCCTGAACTGTGTTTATGTAAAACTATTAGACTAACAATATCTTCCCCTAAAGTAGTTAAGATGAGACAAACAAGGGTGTAGACAAAGTTAAGATTCATCAGTTTCACCAACAAAACTTTGAGACTGTCTGCAAAGAGATACTTCACTAGACTCTGCACGATCACTTTGAAGGAAGACAGCTATAGCTCGAATATATTGCATGATTAGAGTTCTTCCAAAACCCGTGTGCTCTATTGTACAGGTACCAATCTACCACTACAGCCGGATCGCGTCAATAATAAGGCATCAGAAAGCATATTATTGACCATTTACTATAGTTGTCTACCATCAATGTCTACAGACAGAAAACTAGTCCTTTATACAACAGATGCTATAAATCCATTGGATTTCTCAAAAATTTGGCTCCCCAACCAGAAACGAATCTATGAGGTTTGTAATTGTAGGCCTTAAATCATAATCCCGACGCTTACTAGTGTTTCTAATTCTCTTGTTAAAAGCATGTCTTAATTGTGAACACTACAGAACAGACATGCCAGGTTAAATACTTGACATAATTGAGTGGAACCTTTTTTCATAAGCAATGAAATTCCTTCAACTAATGGTCCCCACAAACTAGTACCTTGCTATCAATAACAGAATTAGATGAATCATAGCTGCTTCTCGTTGTCGAGCTTGACATTTAATTGAGTCAAATGAGGTGAATTTAAAGTCCATCAAAATTCTTTCACTACCTGTGCCAAGACCCTGGTATGAGCACAAGTGAGAGTGTGTCCTTACGCATAGAGGACACTTGTACCTTGAATCCTATGGTATGGTGATATATCCAAAAGTTATGGGTTAAGTGAACACGTCCCCAACTTGTAAAGGTTATTATAGCGTGCATGTGTACACTGAACAGATATTGTAATAATCAACACACATTCCAGGGAAAAGCGTGTCCTATCACTCATCTGCGAGACCAACATGAAATTAATGGTCAATTGGTCATTAAATTCAACCAATGGACAATGGGTTATTATAGAGAGCATCTTGAGTTATCAGACAAGGATTTATTCATTCTGAACATGTTTTAGTGCAGGCATTTGTTGATAGAAGACTTCCATTTGGGCAGAAAAGAACTGAGCAATGATCTTGAAGAGGTGGTTCTCGGATAATAGGTTTTTTGTTTCAAATATTAGAAGTGTTGAGACAATTCATGATATTATGCCAGTGCCCCGTATCATTCTGCAGGTATATTAAATACTGTAAAACAGTGGCAACCGTGGTAAAACTTACCAAATGTGAATATAATAGTGCTGCTTTAAAGACCGTAAAGGTTCACAGTCCCTTCGGAGCTTTGAAACAAGCACGAATTGCTTATAATGCTAGTATAATGACAATCCTTTGTTTTCTGAGTGAGCCTACCATCTCAATGAATAGACTTACACGTGCTAGAGTAGCTGTTGATATATCCGTAAACAAGGAAATCAAGGAGAAAATCAATGTGAATCTTGGTTATTGGGAGCTTTTGGGATTACAATAGAAATTACTTGGACCCCGCAAAGATGTTCAAGTTGTGACACTTCTGGACATACTACATAATTTGCCACAAAGGACCGAAAAAGCCCCCAAAACAAGAGCGGAAAAGGAAGGAGGAGCTTCAGGAGAGAAACCCTAAGGACATTTCAAATGGGTGGACAGTGCAACAAACAAAGAGGTGAAAGTAATTAGTCCTTCAAAGGTGGGTTCCAACAAAGATAACATCAAATATGCCAGACTCGTCTGTGCTTTCATCTTCAAATGATTTTGGTTTCTTCAAATGTTGCATTGGGAAAGATGGGGGTGGAACTCAGATACAAGAGGAATAAAAATGGAAGAATCATTTCCATATAAACAAGGTGATAAGAACAGGATATCTTTCGCAGGAGTTAAAAATCAAAAGAAGCTTGAAAAGAAGATTTTGCAACTAAAAACTGTATAGACAGAAAGCTTAAACCAGGCTAGCAATCATCGTTTGTAAGTCGGACTTTTAGATTTTTTATCGTGGTTTTCTTGACCCAGCCTCTTGGGTTTGTGATTTTCTTTAAAGGCTGGATTTACCGTGTTCCCTCTTTTGGAGCTTTTGCTCCTTAGCCTTGCATGTTCTATGGGACTATGCTATCCTTGCTTTTTTGGTAGCAATAAACTTGCTTCCTTACGAAAAAGAAAAAGAGAATGCAATTATGCAAGACCTGTGTACGCCATAATCTTGATGTGTACTACACATTACACACTTTCATATGTCGCCACAAAAATTTGGAACTTACACCATTAATAGAGAGCAACAAACACCACAAACTTTCAAAACAAAATCACACCAGAAAAATTTGCAACAGATAACCACAAGTTACGTGACCAACCACAAAATCTCTAACTCCACTTTTATCTACGGCGCACACCCTCGTGACTAGTGACTACACTACAAATGTATATAACTAACACCACAAAAGTAACTAAATTAACTAATAGTAGTACAAATAGAACACAGCAAGGGTACCATAGCTTTCTTGTCCCAAGTTAGGCCAAAATATTCTCAATAGTTTTCCCAATTTTGTTCGGACTCCCATTGGAATCCAACTTCCACCGACCTTTCACAATTAACTGACGAATCCAAATCCCAAGGTCCTAAACATAAGTATTGCTGAGAAATCGGCTAAACCAACAAACACTGTTAGACACACCGCGTGCAATTGTGTGAATAACAATATTGAAAAGAAACATAAAACGCAAAAAACGTAGATATTTTTACCTGATACATCCACCACGTAAAGAAGAATAGAGCAGAATAGCATCGGCTGCATATAACAAGTATTTATATCCTAGGGTTGCGCCATCAATTACCGCAATACCCCTCTCTAGTTTTTGGGCGCTACTAAGCAAAGAGTCAGTGAAGCCCAAATTAGAAACCCAATTTCGAGTATCTATACAAATTATACCAAAGGAACACCAATTTTCTTGAAGCTACTGATTTTGGTCAAGCCAACCGGATTTTCACCCTTAAACTACCCTCCACTTCTACAACTCACAGGGTTATAAGTTTATAACCTAAGTCACATGATACGCGTGCGCGAGTAGTAGTGCAAGCACAAGCGTGAAAGCGATTATGAAGGCATCTTTCAAAAATATCCAAAGTACTAAAATTGGCGAGAGCGACGACTGAGAACGGGTCAGAAGGATTACATGACTAAGGTTATAACGGCAAACCCATTAACTAAACCGAAAACTGAAAACAAATCCATTAATGCACAAGATAAGGGCTGGAAAAGTTGATACCTACCCTGAAAAATCCAAATCAGATATTTCCTAGGGTTTTACTTTCAATTACCTGCCACAGAACAATAGGGTTGGTGTTGCGGTCACACTCCTCGCCCTCGAGCTTCAGCGAAGGCAAGTCGGTCGTCTTTGGGTTCGGGACCTTCACGACGACTGTCTTCTTGCCTTCTTCCCCACGCTCGCCGACGGTCACCGTCTTCTTCTCGGAGGTTATAGTATCTGGTTTGGCTGAGTTGCGCTTGGGTTGAAGGAAGTTGAGGAAGGGAAATCTTGAGAGGAGACAGAGTACGGGGTTCGGATGTCGCTCTTCTCCATCTCTGATCACGATTTCGGTTTTCTCGATCTTTACTTCTCTCTCTGCCATCTCTCTCTCTCTCTCTCTGGATCTCTCTGGACTGGTTCTGCGATTTGGCAGCGGCGGAGATTACATACAGAGACGAAGGGGGTTTTGCGTGAATACACTGGCGGCTACCTTGTTTTAAGAAACCGATAAAATTTGGATAAAATAAAAGTATGTGTTGCTAATATCAAAGTAGTATTTTTGTTTGCGTCATAATTGTAGTGCATTAAACTTTTGTACTATGTCTACGTGTAAGGTACAATGCTTTTACGTATTCCCTCCGTTCCAAATTAATAATTCGGTTCGGTCTTCAATGCAACTTTTAAATTGTTAATATCTTTCAATCTATAATGTATTTAAAGATTTTAAAAACTTTGTATAATAGAACTAATTGAGATCTATCATATGAGATCCATATTGCACATAAAATTCATTATAGATTGAAAGATATTAACAATTTAAAAAACGCATTGGAGACCGAACCGGACTATTAATTTGGAACGGAGGGAGTATTAAAGTTTTAGTATAAATAAAAGCGGTTTTGGCACAAACAAAAACGGTTTTGAAATTAATATTTTCCTAATAGTACTCCTCCGTTTTCATCTTGGTCGGCAAACGGGCGGCGGACGCATGCATCGCTTCTAGCCCGGATTCTGACTTAGAGGCGTTCAGTCATAATCCAGCCCACGGTAGCTTCGCGCCACTGGCTTTTCAACCAAACGAGCTGTTAATGAGGTTCTATTTTTGAAAAGTTAATAGGTAAAAGTTTTGTAAAACTATCATTTTGTAAAAGTTCGTAAAGTTAATGGATAAAGAGTTAATGAATAAAAGTGAAGGATAAATTTGAAAAGTGAAGACAAAAGTTGCTATGAAATGTATAATGATATGTCTCCTTAATAAATTGAAATTATCAACCTGGACAGCTCGAACATAGATGGATGGAGTTTTTTTTTTTTCTTGTGCTATAGATACGCCAAAAAGTCCCTTTTAAACCAAAAAAATTTGACTCAAATTTTAGTAAAAATTAAAAGAAATAAACCAAAAAGAATCGACAAAAAGTTAGGTTAGAGGAGGCCTTATTAGTTATTACAACCGAACTTTTTTGTTTTGATGCCAATCATTTTATCTGTTATTTTTTTCTCAAAAATCAGAATTTAGGGTAATATTAGTATTTTTTACTTGCATATACCATTATATACAAAAATACAATATATGGTAGGTAATGTATTGGTTAAGATAGGCTACGTTACAGGTTAACTTTTCATACAAGTCGCTTGTATCCATAGGTGGGTTATCTTACACGTTAGAGCCACGTTAACATAACATTTCTTAATTTGCTTATGAAGAAATTCATCCCAAATTCCCAAACATTATTTTGAAATAAGTAGACCTCATGCTCGTTTGTAGAGGCTCGTTTAGTGGATGATCAGGGCTTGACTTGATTACAAATAAGTTGAATTCGAACTCGAATTGCAGGCTCGTTTATCAAACAAATTAGGAAAAATTTCAAAATGACACCTGAACTTTGCACCAAATGTCACAGAGACACCTGAACTTAAGTTTATTTCAATTAAACACTTGTACTAACAAAATCCTCAAATTTAGACACCTGAACTTAAGTTTATTTCAATTAAACACCTGTACTAACAAAATCCCCAAATTTAGACCCCCGCCGTTATTCTCTGTCCCAAAAATTGCTAACATGGCATCTCCAACCCGTTTAAGTTGCCCTATTACACATATTTCCAACAAGGGATGATGCACCCAAGCGAATGTAAAGTACTTATATGTAGTGGGTGCATCGTCCCTTGTTGGAAATATGTGTAATAGGACAACTTAAACGGGTTGGAGATGCCATGTTAGCAATTTTTGGGACAGAGAATAACGGCGGGGGTCTAAATTTGGGGATTTTGTTAGTACAGGTGTTTAATTGAAATAAACTTAAGTTCATGTGTCTAAATTTGGGGATTTTGTTAGTATAGGTGTTTAATTGAAATAAACTTAAGTTCAGGTGTCTCTGTGACATTTGGTGCAAAATTCAGGTGTCATTTTGAAATTTTCCCAACAAATTAAGCTCAAATACTATAAAACTCGACTTGTATTGTTTGCACCATTTAACTATACCTAGTAGCAGTATATTGGTTGACGCGGTCTGTCGGTCTATGGGTAAAATCGATTTTCTCTCTCCTCAATCTTTTCGTCACCTGAATCATCAAAGGTTAATGAGTTGGACTCTGCTACTGATTCTGAAGCAATTTTGGACGCTTCGTAAATGCCCTTATCGATGTCGGATGGAACTGATTTTTTACAGGGACCTTAAGAAAAATATATTGAACAAAATGAGCGGCTCCGATTATCTTTGTTGGACCCGAGACGGGTCGAAACGCGCGCTGTCTGTGCAGAATCTGCTGTACCAGCAGCATTTCTGTAATGAGTTATACTAGTAACTTGCCAAATCAAGCCAGGAGCCCCAAATAAGATTGGTGAGTCTAAAGTGTGAGGCTCTTGGAGCCTTTTTTCCAACGGTTATGCCATCTATTTTGGGTTATGCCCGGTCATTTATCTTCAGGACTGCAGAATTAATCGAGGTACGTATAAACTGGCTCGAACATCCGGTTATCAAAAAAAAATCTATTTTGATGAAAATAACGGAATAAAGACACGCTAAATAGCACATGAGCACGTGACGAACAAAGAGCATGAACATAAAAGTATTTTTTGAAAATATCTTCAAATATAAAATTTGAAATAGCAAGAATTAAAGGCACAAGCATAAAGCAAAGATTGAAACCGCGAATAAAGCGTCCTCCCTAAAGATCATGTGAGAAGGTGGGAGGGGGTTATGTTTGCCTATGGCCAAAACCGAGAACAAAAATTAACACTTTTAACCCCTTGACTTCTAAGGCAAAGACGTTGTTTAGTCATACAAAGATCCAATAACAAAAGATTATGCAAGGATAAACATAGTTATCATTGATTTCTAAAATCTTAGTTGGAAAGTGACTGTTGTACACTTTGACAACGCCATAATTGCTTAATGACGCTTGCCTCTGCCCATTTCAAAGATATTTTCATTAATCAAAATGAAGCGATCGGATAAAGATACATAAAATTTACAAAAATATCAAAATTCATAGTCCATACCGAAAAAAGATTTTTTGTCTCAAAATGAATCCAACGAATCCACCATTTACTTCAATTAAACTAAAAAACCAAAACTATGGGACCGAGATAACTAAATATGGGTTCTATTCATTCTATTAACGACAAGGACACACAGTAATTCACGATTTCAGTTTCACAGAGCTTGGACAGGGGCTATCAATGGTTGGGTAGGTTTTTTTTTTACCAAGCTACGAGTAACTAAAAATGTAACAATTGACATTTTGCATAGAGTAAAAAAAATTTCTTGGTGTCGAGAGAAGGTAGCAGAGCAGGTAGAGGGTGGCAAAGGGAAGAAAATTGTCAATGTTGGGATTGGGGTTGGAGTTAAGATAGGGTCAAGCGATGTGAGGAACGAAAAAAAGGGAAAACATATTTTTTTGGGGCGGAAATTCAAGTCACAATGCGTTCGATTTCTTGGCGGGGGTGACAACGGCGATAAAAAGTAGATAGAGGTGTTCTTGTGATGGAGTTTAGGGTTTACATTTCATTAATCACATGCTCCATGAAGGTCGACTGGCCGAGCAAAGTGGAAGAAATTGGATGCTGAAGGACGAAATAGAAAGAAAATAAACTTGATGGCCAAAGTCAGAACATAATTAAATACTGGGGGGGGGGGCAAAAAGTTAATTTTATTAGTACTCCCTCCGTCCCAATTTAATTGTCATTTTTGGGGGTTCGTGCCACTTTTCAATTGATTATATCTTGTAATTTATAATGTTTTAGGTGATTTTAAAAACATTGTATTATAGAACAAATCGAGATCTATCAAACAAAATCACCAAACAAAACAAAACCGTCCCTCTTTTTTGCTCTGCCTTCTCTCTTCTTTCTCTCTCTATCTTTACTTTGCCTAGGGTTTCTGCTGGGGGGTGGGGCTGCCGCCTCCCACCTCCACCTCCCCCTCTCTCCTCCGGCCGGCCTCCATCCCTCTCCATGCCGCCTCCTCAAACCCTTTCCTCTGCCCCTCTCTCCATCTATCTACCTTTCCCCCGCCCCGCTCTAAACCCTCTGCCGCTCCTCCTCCGCCGCCCTCCGCCGCCGCTCCTCCTCCGCCGCTCCCTTCCGCCGCTCCTTTCAGATCCCTTCTCGTCTTCCCCTCTCCACCCTTCCTTCTTCTCTGCTGTGGGTTAGGGCTGGGTTGGTTGAGGTGGTGTGAAGATGTTTTGGTGGCTTGGCTCCTCCGGCGAATAAGTTGCCGGACCCGTGGCGGCGTCTCCGGCGACAGTGCTGATGACCGGAGGTTTTATTTTCTGTTTTTATTTTCTGTTGTTTTCGGTTTCCCTCCGGTTTCGGAGCGGCTCGTTCCCTGCGTGGAACCTTTTCCACCCTCTGTGGGTGTTTCTGTTCCCTCAGTGAGTTGCGCGATGGGGAGGATGGTGAGGCTGGTCAAATTACCGCTGCCGTCCTCATTACCTTTAGCGTATTATCCCTGTGTGGAGCTTATTTTCATGTGCATTTGTGAGTGTATTTCCCTCGCCTTGGGGATTCGTCCTTGGATAACCCGGTCGTTGAGGTCTGTGTACCCAACGACGGGCTCTGGTGCTTGGGAGTATGTAGCCTCACGCGGGCAATTTTCTGTTCTCTCTTGAGCAATTAAATTGTCTGTTTATTCAAAAAAAAAAAAAAATCAAAAAAAATCCATATTGGATATAAAATTCATTACCAATTTAAAGATATGACTAGTTTTTTTATCCGGTTAGAATAGAACTGGGACAAGTAAATTAGGACGGAGGGAGTATTATCTTAAGCTGCCCAAACCGGCAAACCACTTTTTAAAATCCCAATAATAATATGGATAAACAACTTCTCCAGTACAATACTCTCTCTCCTCTCTCTCTCTCTAGATTTCTGTGTGTTCTGCATTTTGTTCTTTTTTCTCAGTGATAGTACCAGTAAATCCTCGAGAGATCGAAAATGCAGTCGACTCACTTGCTTATCGAAGAACCTGTGCGGATGGCTTCAATCCTCGAGCCTTCTAAGCCTGTAAGTTACAATTCACTAGAACAGCTACTCTTATTCCCACTGATCTCACTTACTCCAAATTCACTGTTTCTACTGTAATCTACGTGTACATTTGTGCTTATTCCCACTGATCTCACTGCAATTCCTATTCCAGTGTAATCCAATTTATCCCACATGTATACGCAGAGCCGGCCCTGAGTTTTCGGGGCCTAGAGCGAAAATTAAAGATGGACCCTCTTTGTTGGACTGTACCAAAGTAGGAGGGACCTTAGAATTTATAAATTTTCGGGGGCCTAAAGCTCGGGGCCGGCTCGGTGTATATGTGCTTTTTTACGATGAACTGGAGTGTTTTGGATTGCTTGGTGCGGTTTTTGTATCAATTTGTTGTAAGTTTAAATGAACTGGGTCTTTGAAAAATCTCCCAAGGATCTGTGTGTTTTTTTGTATCCCAAGTACGTAAATGTAATTGAATTTCGTTACCAGCCTTATATGTTGTGGATATTGTTGAGGTAATCGGTTGATGAAGAAATGTATATGTTATTCCTTTGTGATATACTCCTGTATTGGGTTCAAATATTTTCCTGCAGAGTTTCTTCCCGGCGATGACGAAGATCGTTGGGACACTTGGTCCGAAATCCCGATCCGTGGAGATTATTTCTCGCTGCTTGGAAGCTGGAATGTCTGGTACGGTTCTTTTTTTCGTCTTCTTCTCCTGGTCAATTAATTTTCATCGCAACCAAAGCAAAGGTTACAGCCGTACTGGGGCGAACTCCCAGCAAGACACAAACTGGGCCTGCAAAACTTCGAAGGTTCAAACCGGAGTCACATATTGTGCGTGGGCAAGGACGGAATCAGGATTTTACCCTAGCAGTGGCGAAATGTATACTAAAAAAATCTAGTGGTGACGAGACTATATAAGTTGGGCATAATTTTTTTTTTTACATATAATAATTACAGTTTCTAAAATTCTTGTCGTGGCGGTCGCCGCTACTAGACCCCCTGATCTCATCCTTGCGTGGGTGAGTATGAGCGAAAGTGAGCACGTGAAAATGCCTTTTCAAAACAGTTCAAACTATTAAATTTGTGAGAGAGGTGATTGAACTGGAGTGTAAAGCAAGAATTGAGAGTAGGAGCGGATAGTCCTTCTGGAGAATATGTGACCTAGGTTCGAACTGCCCGCCTATAGCAGCAATTCATTTCTGGAAAGCAAGAAAAGAGGGAGAGAAAAAAACTCATACAATAGGAAAGCTAAATCCAGATAGAGTCAGTGGGATTATGCGCATGAGCTTTTGGCTACATTTGTTGGTTCATTTTCTTCTGCTTACTTGGCTAGAAGGTGGTTAGTAGTGACAGTGCCACAATGGCAACTGATAACGGACAAGTGGCATGAGTGCCAACTGTTATCCCATGGAGGGCGCGATGGCGGCATCATAGAGGAGTAGAGGCCTTAGGTCAACCACAGAAACTATTGGGTCATAGGGCACAATGAACCAACGAAACTGCAACAATTCTGCACCGCCCAACTTCTCCCGGCCTTTTAAATCCTAGGACTCCTGGACAATTGATTCTCCCACAAAACATGCTTCCATATGCTGGAAGAAAAACGGAACTCAAAGAAAATATGTTTGTTTGGCGCATCTCTTTGATTGGATAGCACACGAGCTTTCTCAATCACTGTGACACATGGTTTTAGAAGAACCCTGACAAAAATGACATCAGCTACTCTAAATCTAAGATCTTTGATGAGGCCTCAATGGTTGCAAGCTATCTCACCGCAACAAAGTTAAGTTGCCAACCAGAAGAAGATTAAACTTCCTGGCCCACTGGTTTTTTTTTTTTATCTAAAGGGTCCCCCCAATGGTCTCACTTTAAAGATTTTTCTTACAGTCCAAAAGGAGGTCCCAAAAGAGCCTGATTCGGGATACAATGTCTAGTTTGATTTTCGTTTCTCCCCCTTTATCCTGATTGTTTTTTCTTAATTTTAAATTGTTTTTTCGGCTTCCATGCAGTCCATAATGCTTTGTTTGTTGCTCAGGCAATGTGCTAAATCTGGGAAAGAAGGAGAAATCTATAATATTCTAATATTAGGAATCTTGCTGCAAAGACCAAAAATATAAATACTAATGGGTATCACCCTGCTAATGGACTTCAGTTTTAAGATTGCATTTCTTTTCCTGGTTAAACAACCACACAAAACCTATGCTTAATTTCCCATCTTTGTTTTATAAATTTTCCTGGCAAGTAAAATTCGCGAATGTTTAATCTTGTAGGTTCTTGTAGGTTGAATTTCTGAAGTTTTTCTGACTAAACCCGTTTCCCCTAACTTTAGTGGCAAGGTTTGATTTTTCATGGGGTGAAGCTGAATTTCACCAGGAGACGTTGAATAACCTGAAGGTTGCTATCAAGAGTACGAAGAAGCTCTGTGCAGTAAGCTTGTTTACCTTACATTCATCCTTTCTATCATCTTTGCTTATGAATTCATTTTTCCAAAGGTTACTTGCTTGTTTATGAAGCAAGTAACTTCATTTTGTCTTTATGCTGCTCCTTCTGTATGCATTAAAGGTTTAAGTTGTTCTTTATGTTTTCGTGTTCATTATGAAGTTACTTGCTTGTTGTTGCTTATATTTTAGTCTATTTTCCAAAGAGTTTTTTGCTCTTCAGTTATACTTGTCGGTTTCTCATCTTTTAAGATAAAGGTGTGCGAGATCATGATCTTCTTCCCTTTCCCTCCAACCAGGTTATGCTGGACACAGTGGGTCCAGAGTTGCAAGTTGTCAACAAAACTGAGCATCCAATTTCCCTCAAAGCAGATTCTTTGGTTGTTCTAACTCCTGATCAAAACAAAGAGGCCACTTCCAATCTGTTGCCCATAAATTTTGGTGGTCTATCTAAGGTATGAAATACCACCAAGAGTCTGCAGTATAGCTTAATGAAGTGTTTCAATGTTTAGATGCTTGAGTTGTGTTTGAATATTCTGAGTCTAAATTGCCTGCACTCCTGTCAGAGAAATATGATATTTACACTTTGAATTGGATGTTACTTGCACGTCTACCATATGCAATTCTAATTAAGTTTTGACAATGCAAAAGCTGTTAAATCAACCCGATGTGACATCACTTCTGAAATTAAATCAGATTTCTGCAGGCAGTGAAGACAGGAGACGCAATATTTATTGGGCAGTACTTATTCACCGGAAGTGAAACAACCTCTGTCTGGCTAGAGGTATGGAATATAGTTATTGGTTATCTCTGGAGTCTGGACCAAAATGTGCCTGGATAAAAATCCCGTTTTAAGTTAGTTGGGGATGGCAATTCACCTGCTCTATCATGTCTGTCATTCTTTCGGACTAGAATAATGTAAGCCTTATATGGAAGATGTTAGCATGACAGTTGGGGAATGCCACCTTATGTTACATGGACTCTTCTAGATACAAAGTTCCCATATCAATTTATGGGCATTTAGGATATGTGTATGAAATTTAGTTCAATGTTTTTGGGGAAAATAGATTTTAGTAATTCAAGTTTGTTATGCATGAAATGATATATGGCACCTCGTAAGCTCCAAAGTTATCCTGTAAAATTTAAAGAAACTATAAGGAATATGATTTTGTCGTGTCCACTTGTCCTTGATTATGAATTCCACACTTCAACACGTATGAGCATCTGACACTTGTACGAGCCCATGTAACATTGATGCCATCATGGCTAGTGGGTGAGGCATCTTTGGAGATAGGTTGTAATCTTTTTACCAAATTAAAGAGAGAAGCTTTGGTCCTGGATTCAGTTCTTGGCAGTGTCCTAATAAGAAGAAAGGAAGACTATGGCAGTAGGGCTTCCTATCTAAATTCTCGATAAAGACTCTCAATTTGATGCTTAGGATTCTCATTTCAAGAAGTTCCACACCTGTGATGCAGGTAACTGAAGTGAGTGGTGATGATGTGGTCTGTTTGATAAAGAACTCTGCTACCTTGTCCGGGCAATTGTACACATTACATGTCTCTCAAATTCGTATTGATCTTCCTACCCTTACCGACAAAGATAAGGAGGTAAACTATTTTATTTGCTCCAGATACTTACTCTAAACAAAGCCAGGCCCAATTCTTTCATGTAAAAGGCATGCTACTTGAGCAAAATCTGGTGGTTAAAGGTTTCACATCTTCTTATGTAGCAGCTTTTGGGATATGGCCAAAATAAAAGCCTCCACTTTCAAGTGGTATTTTTTAGATCTGTAACTGATAGATCTTGTTGCTTGCTTGTTACATCTTCTGGTGGACTGTTGGTGATAAATGTATTTGATTCTCATATTTGGAAGATGGATTCTGATCCTTGCTGTTTTAGTTGTTGTTGCCTCTAGTTTCTTTGAATGATTCTGTGATCTACTGAGAACTGTAGACTTGTTTAACAGCGAATAATCCTTGCTTATTATAGATACTAGACAGTGAAGAATATTTGTGTCCCTGGAATTTCACTTCTAGACAAGTTTTTCTGCTTACTTTGGTTTCTTAATAAGTGCTTGCATGATATCTTAGTGACCAATTTCAGGTTATTAGCACTTGGGGTGTTAAAAACAATGTAGACTTTCTTACATTGTCATATACACGGGACGCGGAAGATGTTCGACATGTAAGAGCTGTTCTTGCTACTCTTTTTAATCATTTATTCTTGTATCTCTATTTAATGGTTCTATACAGCCGATTCTCCTGACCATTCTGTATATTATCACTCAAGCATCATATTTCACAGACGAGACTGCCGAAGTGCCTATTATGTAAAGATTTTGATCACAGGAAGTGCTAACTACTCTGGCTTTCTTGTCCTACAGGCTCGGAATTATCTTTCCAAATTGGGTGACCTCAATCAAACTCAAATATTTGCAAAAATTGAAAACGTAGAGGTGATATACATAGATATTCGAATTCTTCCTATCATTTTCATTTCACTACTCTAGTTGAAGGTGAGGATTTTATTTCATTTTCTTATAGGGATTGATTCATTTTGACGAGATTCTACAAGAGGCAGATGGAATTATCCTCTCTCGTGGAAATCTGGGTATTGATCTCCCACCAGAAAAGGTCAGCTGTCAAATTTGGAGATAGCAACTTCCTGATTTCCTTTTTGCATTACTAACCAATCGGATATCTACTAAAATGGCAGGTTTTTTGGATGATGATGCAAAAGTCATTTTCTGCATATTTGTAGTCTCTCTTTTTCTCTGTGTACATACTTTTTTTTGCCAACATTGTATACATCAGTGTGGGGGTTAGAGGGGAATTAGTGGGTTAACAACCAAAGGGGACTCGATGTCTCTCCATAGACTCAAACCCCAAACCTCCCCCTCGGAAGCCAAGGGATACTACCAGATGGGCTAAGAGCCACATCTCGGTTTGTATATACTTATACAGTCACTCTTGGTGAAGTTTTTCTTAAAAGAGCATAACACATACTTTCTCATTCCACTCTTCATAAATTTCAGGTATTTTTATTTCAAAAGGCAGCCGTTTACAAGTGCAATATGGTGGGAAAGCCTGCAGTGGTTACTCGTGTTGTGGATAGTATGACAGACAACCTACGGCCCACTCGTGCCGAGGCAACTGATGTTGCCAATGCTGTATTGGATGGTAGCTACCTAACTTGAGTTGTGTTTGATGGCATTATTCTTTTTTGAAGACAATGAACACTTGCTTGCATTTGTGGCTATTAATCGCACTTAGTGAATACTTGCTTGCATTCACTTAGTGATTGTCTTAGTAATCAGTAATCACCATCAGATTTCATTTCATGGTGGCTCGAATTTTTGGCTCTTATTTTTCTTTTATTGTTAATTTGTTTCAGGTAGTGATGCAATACTTCTAGGTGCAGAGACCTTGCGTGGATTGTACCCTGTTGAGACTATTTCCATTGTTGGTAAAATTTGTGCAGAGGTGGGGATGGTCCATGCCTTCTCTTGTTAACACCCTTTTTCTCATAATTGAACATATAACATCCTCATGTTGAAGTTGTTACTTCCTTGTATAACACCCTTCTACTAAGTTGGAACTAAAGTAGAAGTTCTCTCTAATATGGAGAGTACGTGATGTAATCATGTATCATACTTAAGGTGATAACGTTAGCAGGTAACAGGTGTTTGGTTTTGGCTACTCGCAATCTTTTTGCATAATGAGTATTGCATAGATTAGTCATCATACTTGACTTTAGGTGTCATTTCTGATAGAATATTATTATTTTTCGATAAGATATTCGAATGCGTTACTTCTGTAGATCTAAATTGCAGCTACGAAACTGAATATTCTAGGTAATGAACAGTTCAATTTCATTCACATGCTAGATTCATACATCAATTACCACCTTTTTTGGTTACCCAGTGGGTTGCAGTCATTAAATTGAAATGCATCTGCAGGCAGAGAAGGTTTCGAATCAAGATCTGCATTTTAAGAAGGCTGTAAAATATGTTGGAGAACCAATGACTCACTTGGAATCTATTGCTTCGTCGGCGGTAATTGCTTTGGAGACACTTTGTTTTGAGTTTTCACTTAAATTTGTCATATGAAGATGCCACCTCATGGGACTGCTCTCTGACTAAGTTAACGGTTCTTTAGAAAGTGACTTCATCATATTGCTTTTACGCTTTTGTTTAATCTACAGGTACGTGCAGCTATCACGGTGAAGGCATCTGTTATCATTTGCTTTACTTCATCAGGAAGAACTGCAAGGTTCCTTTTTTTGTATTTTTTTTAACTTGTTGATAGTTAGCGCCATTAATAGGTTGAGTATGTTGAAACATTTAGTTCCTTCTTGTTATTCCAAAAAGACTAAACTCATTTTAGAATACTATCAGTCATAAGGAGTTTGATTTGTTGTTGCACCTCACTCATAACACAACATGTCCATTCACTCTTATGCGTGTACTGGTTACTAAGACTAGTAAATGACTCCAATGTCTCAGATTGATCGCTAAGTACAGGCCAACAATGCCGGTCATATCAATTGTTGTACCTCGGCTCAAGACAAATCAACTCCGTTGGACATTTACAGGTGCTTTTGAGGTATGCAATGTGTTTGGCATTATGGAAAGTTCAGCAGCTTCAATTCTGTTTCACCAGAATTTGTAATATTCTTCAGGATACTGTTTTGAACCTCTAGCTTGAGATTCTATAGCGGCCTACTTGTTTTTTTTTTTTTTTTGGAGATCCGCATAGTGGCCTACTTGTTGAGTTTAAACTATTTCATGATGTGTCTTGGCTGGTCTATGCATGTGCTTGAGTCTATAAAGAACACACACAAAGAAGCATCCATTTGTGCTAGTTGTCAGTGAAATTATGTTTCACATGGCTTATGCTTCTTGATTTTACTCAGTGATTCATTTTTCATCGACATAGATTATGCCTTTAGCTCTTTAAGCATTACAGTCTGATTGAATTCCCGTAACTCATGACCGCCAACTGTTCATTTATGTAATGTCATGTGCAGGCAAGGCAATGTCTTATAGTCAGGGGTCTTTTTCCCACGCTGGCAGATCCTCGACATCCCGTAAGTTATATTCTGTATTAATCGCCACAGTGCTAGTGTCGGATATCCTTGCCCTCTTCCTCTCAGCATAATAGAAGAAGTGATAGGAAAGCAAAAGGTCATTTTCCACTTTTGGGAGGTTTATATTGGAAACAAGCTCAACCTGTAGGCGTTGTTTTCAGTTTTGCACAAAGTTAATGCCATTAGATTTAAGTCGACATACTCATGCTTGACATTTCAAGCTTTTGCCACTGTTTTGGTGATATAACTACTACTTTGAAAGAAAGAACGGCATTTCATTTTCCTCCATTAGCTTGTGGTTGGATCCAGGATTCGCGGTGGGATTTACCAAGAGAAAGGAAAATGACTGGGAACCAAAGAAATAGATTTACCATGTTCAATTAGAGCCTCTAATGGACAATGACTAAAATGGCATACCAAACAAACCTTGAATTGAAAGAAAATGAGAATATGATCTGAACTTGCAGGCTGAGTCTACAGGCGGAATGAACGAATCCATTTTGGAGGTCGCATTGGATCACGGAAAGGCCACTGGTGTGATAAAACCACATGATCATATTGTGGTATGCCAGAAAGTTGGCAATGCATCTGTTGTGAAGATTATTGAGCTTGAAGATTAGAACCTGTACTGTACCCTCACCTCGATCATACTATTTTGAGTTTTTGAAAGCTCTCTCGGTTTCACAAACTCCGAATTTCAAAGGTAAATAAGCACATATGCAGTAAGAGTGCAGCAGGGGTGGTGGACCTGGTGGTTCCACCCTTAATAATCACAATTGTGACATGCTTCAGGCACATTGTTTGTAAGTACCTCTTATGTTTGTTGAACGACTGGTATCAACAAAATTCAGTTTGCGCTATTCCTGTTTTGCAGTTGGTGCTCGGTCTCTTTTTCTATGTTGCCTTCTTTTCTTTTTTTCTGTTCGGCGTTTGCGAAAAAAATTGGTTTCTTAAGGGTGCGACATAAATCATTTCGAGTTCACTATAAAAACCCGTGTTTGTATTAACGTGAATGAAGTCTTTATTTTCTCGTTCGGATAAATATGGTCGTAAAATGTTGCAATATTAAGATCTCCCAACCAAGAAGAGAGTATGTCATTTCATAGATAGTTTGATGGAATTTTTTTTCCGTTTCTATTATTTCTGACGAAGTGAAACTAACTCATTGTATAGTAATCTTCATTTGTTCGCCGAACAAAATTACTTTTTCATGAGGTTTTTGAAAATCACAACCAAAAAAAGAGAACAACGTTACCGTGCTTTCAAGCTATCATTCCAATTTATTCAAGCGCCTCTCCGACTCAATATTGCCTGCTTCGGCGACTCAGTATAATGTGGATCCCAACACTTAGCGTGTCGGGTACAAATGTACCCTTTGGAGCAATGTCCACAATTTTATGGTTAAATTTGCACCACCAACTATTCCCGGACCTAAAAAGCAGATTATGCATTAGTAACTAGAGAAACATTTCATGGAATTTTTTTGACAAATTGAACAACAGTTTCGGCAGCATTGAGAGCAGCAAGAGGCCCAAAGATGTCAATGGAGTTCTGCCCCGGTTGTCCCCCCGCCAAGTCTGACAGTCCTCTGATGACGATCACCGGGAATCCATTTGACAAGCATGTCTGCTAAACAGATCATGGAAATCCAGTTATGCCGATAAATTTAATGTTTTCAGCTCTGCTACAGAAGCACAATGCATCATAATTCGATATCTGTTCGAATTTTTTGTGCTAATGTTTGTCGTTTTTTGCCTTTGGTGTTTCCACAAAAGATTTCTGGAAATTTGAAAAGGCATCTTAAAAGTGTTTTAGAACCCTGCTCAATAGGGGAACCCATTAGCTATCCGCTCTCAAGCTGGACTGCAATTTCCAGGGCATAGGTTTCAGAAACAATTTGAGAAACATGTTTTCCATTTCAGTTTCCGTATTTGATGACAGAGAACATCGTCTTCTACTTACCATCGCTACAGCTGCACTCTCCGTATCAACAGATGAAACCTGAAAAGTGTTGAAGAGGAAATCCCTATAAGCTGCATTGTCCACGAAAACGTTGGCGGTTGAGGCCCGTAGTCCAACTACTAGTTTGGGCTTCCGAGGAAGGCACTCGGTTGAGTTCACGCATCGTTCAAGTTCCATTCCCTGCAGTAACTGTATTTATAACTACCGAAGAGCTTTAAAAAAAACAAGAAAGCCGACAATTTTACATCGGATATGCGCAGAAACTTCAGAAAGAGGCACTAGATTCACAATGAAATAAAGATGCAAGAATTGGTCGGGAGTCTCGCCTCTAAGCCAGTAGCTAACTGAAGCCAGTTCCGGCTTATCTGCGCCCAAAGCAAAGGTTGAGCAACATTAGGCATCCCTGACTCGGAGAAGAATTCCTCGGAGCTATAGACGATACGTCCCAACAGATTTATTCCTTGCTTTTTAGGTACATTGTAGCTTCCAATGTCTAAGTAAGCAACATCATTAGCTCCCAACGATCCATTTGATTTCTGTCCAGAACATGAAGAAAAATAGAATTGTAAGCCGAAATTCAAGTTGCACAAGCCGATATCTTTGGTTTGGGCTGGACAGTGGCATCGTGTCCCCTACAGTTTCCAATGGCATTGGCAAGTCTATTTTGCGTCCACCATCCCGAACTGAACACATCAAATCCATTTCGTGTTTTGGCTTGAATATATAGGAGCAAACTCCTCATTTAGAAAACCACTACTCGCGGAAATTTTGGGAAGATAGAGATCGTCATGAGATTCGTACCAGCCAATTCCAGATGCCCGTGTGGGCGACTTTTTCTGGGATGCTGACATCTCCTATTGACATGGAATCGTTAGCATTTCCGGCTATGCCAAAATGTACCACTCCCGCTATGTCAAACAGATCCAACATTTGTTGTGCTGCTGCAACAGCATTCACCTGAATTAGACAGTGAGCCACTGAAGTTAGTGTAAACTTGTTTCTAACTACTAAGATCGATCGGATGCTCCAAGTGACAACTCTCAGGAGTCAGGAGTGATTTCGGGCGATTTGTTGAAGTACATTGAGGAAACTAAAAGGAAGAACTTTCCCTCTCATGTGTTTTTCAAGTTGCATCTCCAACAGCAATAGGCATTTTGCCTTATCAAAGAACTCAAAATGATATAGCGACACATGGTTAGTGAGGTGACTAATGATGTGGCATTCTTTCATTGGTTAACTGAATTCGCATCGCCTTCAATTGCCGGATAAATGTAGCTAGCCATATTTACAGAAGGCAAAAAGCCCACCTTTTGAAGAGAGCCTGACTTGCAAAAGCCGAAAGGCCTGTTCGACTAGACATTTTGCCTAACATGTCTCGCGGGAAAGGTTGAGAAGCAGGGAGAAAGAAGACTACTTCTTTTCTCTTTTTTTGGTACTTCGGAATTTTACTACTCCTACTATTTTTTTCGCCTCGTGGGTATGGTTGGGAAGTAGGGAGAAAGAAGACTACTATTTTTTTCGCCTCGTGGGTATGGTGTAGTACTGTACGTGGGCTTGGATGGCATGGATGCGAGCAAGGCCAGTCCAAGGATTTTGAGTGTCCAAGGCCAAATTAAAAAAAGTGTGCCCCTAATACTTAACAATTTTTACAGCAACGATCAAAATACGAGAAAGCCAAACTAATATAAAGTTCTACTAATTATTACATACGAACACAAAATACAAAGTCTTCAAATAGGCAAATACATATTATCTCAACAACGCATGAGTATCCCTTGAATACTACTCGTCTTGCATTTCTAGAAGCAAAAATTCCTCATAACAAATTCCTTCCCACCATCACAGAAGTAGACGAGACGGCTAAAAATAAACGCACCTTTCCTCTCTCCTTTTTCAGTTAATTTGTTGAAACAAATCAGTTTTAGATGTGGTTCCGTTAAGGAATTTTTGGGCTTTTCCGTTTCTGTCCATATTGAAGAAAAAAAATCGCGTTTATTAGTTTTGCGTCAAATTTTTGTGAATTATTGATTCATCTCAATGAAAAGAATTGAAAATATAAAAAATTATGATTTTTACCCAAATATTTTTTGAAATATCTAAGATAAAGCGCAAAAGGCCGTCTTTACATTGGATATTTCAAAAAAAAAAGGGGTAAAGTCATAGTAATTTCTTACTCTTCTGATTCGTCTTGACAAGACGAATCAATAATTCACAAAAGTTAAACTTAAAATTAATAAATTTGAATTAGGACAAAAGTCTAAAAATCCCAAAAATCTAAGCGGAACGGCTACAAAGGGAAAGAAATATCGTTCAAATGTACAAAAAAAAGAAGAAGAAGAAATGCCGTTCAAAAACATGGGAAAGTAATGGAATAACCGAAATAATTGTACTCTTGTGAAGGCTCTATTTGTGAACGTGACTTTCCAAAGCATTTAAAGGCATTTGCTGAGGTGGCGCGCATCTATTGGTGGGGTGGAAATGGCTGAGTTTCCTGATCAGCCGGAGAGAATGCAAACTCATGGAAAAAATGTGCCAGAGCTTTGGTTTTCTTTTTTTTCGAAAAATGGACTAATTAGTTCTCTGATTTACAAAAATGCTACCGAGTTTTTGGATCATCTGAGTTTTTGGGCCTTTATTTGCATGTTGGATGGGCATTTTTGTATGGTATTAGGCTGAAAAAGAGTCCTAGTCAAACCCAAATATTAAAAAATTTGGAGTGCCCAAGGCTCAGGCCTCTTGGGGTTGGGCTGGCCCTGGATGTGAGCCTGTGTCCGTAAACTTGTGTGTGCCCTCAAACTTTTCTATAAACCAAACTGGGCATACACCCACATTAAATTGCATTGGTATGTATATAAGAACCTGATAGATCCACAAAAGGGTGTATTGGGTGAGACCTAAAGGCCCCTGTTGCAAAGAAGGCATCTTCTTCTGGTGGATAGGTTGTGATGAGACCAAGGTATGGCCCATTCTGATTGAGGGACTTTATTGTATCTAATGATTTATTCCTTCTCCTCATGGGTGTGTCTGCTGCCAAAGGAAAAGCCAGCAGGGAGATCAAAATTAGTGATACCAAACATGGTATAAGCTGTGATGGGGCCATGGTTTGATTGAGCTCAAGGAATGCTGTCTACTCAAGGGAACATAAGTCAGAATTGTCAGCTAGAAGATTTGACTACACATATTGTACTATTGTACTAGTATGTTTAGTTAGTGGATCATTCTCATCATCTTTTGTTTTTGACCACATGTTGTGTGCTCTCCGAGAGATGACTCACCTGTTCAAATTTTCAAGAAAAGAATTTCCCTAATATGTAACGGCAACTACACATTCTCTCATCAGTAATGTGAGGCCACCATTAAGACTTGCTAAAAGAGATGCGCAAATAGGGCTGCAAACGAGCCGAATCGAGACGAGTTTTAGAATGTTCAAGTTTATCCATTAAGTTTTTAAGTGAACTCGAGCTCGAGCTCAATGAAAATTTGACGAGCCGAACTCGAACCGAGCTTACCTAGATTTGAGTCAAACTCAATCTTGTTCTCGAGCCTTAATAAGTCATAAATATCAAATATTTATGCTCTCATGTAGGTCTAGAGTTGCAAATAAAATATTTATGTACATTTTTAAAATTCTAAAAACATTTATATTTCAAGTTTATACTATTTTTAAAATTCTAAAAACATTTACTGTACATTTTTAAAATTCTCTCCAATCATTACCCATATTTCCAATCATTACCCTATTTCTCTCTCCACCCACTACCAAAACTAAATTAAACTAAAATACCAACCAAACACAACCAATTTATATTTCAAGTTTATACTAATCTTAAAAGTTTGTACATGTCTCAGAATTTGACCAAGATGTAAAACATTGTGGCCATGTTGTGGAAGTGTGCAGCCTCATAAACAAAGTTCACGGCCATGATGTCAAATTTTGGGGCCAGTATGCAAAAGTTTGCTGCCAGTATCCAAAAGTTCGCAGCCACGATGCAAAAGGTTGCGGCCGGTATGTAAAAGTTCGCAGCCGATGCAAAAGTTTGCGGCCAGTATGCAAAAGTTCGCAGCCACAATGCTAAAGTTTGCGGGCATGATGTCTAAGTTGTCGGCCATGTTATTCAACTTTGCGGCCAGAATGAAAAAGTTTGCAACCAAACTGTACAAGTTTCCGGCTATGTTGTCAAAGTTTGCAGCCATGTATTCAAAGTTTGCGGCCACCTTCTTGTTTTTTCCTCCATTTGATTTCTTCCCTACCATAAATTTCCGTGTATACAAGTTATAAAATTTTCGTCATCTAAATGTCAAGTATTCATATTCAAGGTTATATAAGAAATTCATATGATATATGTATACACATACACATGCCAGATTCGCGAGTCTAATAGAGCCGAATAGTATCAAGTTCAAAGTTCGGCTCTTTTATTAAACGAGCCTAAATTTTGTGGCTCGTGTTTGGTTAAGTTTAGTACCTGAATCGAACTTGAACGAGCCTTTATCAAGTTGAATCTCAAATAATTCACGAACGGCTTGGATCATTTGCAACTCTATGCATAAAAGAATGAATAAAATAGATGTGTTACTAACATTGATCAAAAACTATTTTGATAGATGAAGATTTTGCTCATGAAAATTCTTATAAGATATCGCGCAAAGAGAAGCCATAGCTATTAGCACTACCAGATAAAAAAAAAGCAAGCTATTGGCATATTGGCACATTTTCTCCCAATTTGTCTACTTGGTTCTTTTGCGTGGTCTTGGATCCTTCTTGAGCCCTTCAAATAGGACCTGGGGTCAGGCTCACCAATTCGATTCGATCCATTCGACTCATAGGGCTGGTTGAACAGGCCCCATGCCCGTGCACAAGGTAGATCGACTATGTGATATCGATATCCGGTTCACAAAAATTTCTGTCAGGAATTACCACCACGGTGAGCCCTGCAAGCTGAACAATTCGGTTCACATTCGCGAAATCCCATTTGGAGAACACCACAGGCACCCCAAGTCCCAGTTCTGCCGGATCAATGGATCGAAGTACTTCATTCCACACACTACACAAGCAGGGCAGTGCAGTGCAGACAAATTTGAGCAGGAATTTCCAATGGGTTCGGCATAGGCATATCAGCATTGCCCATTCGTAGCACCTTACATGGACCAAATCACATTTGCTACGCGACCAACGGTATAACAGTGAACCCCATTAAATAAGTAATAGTGCTACAAAGATGCTTATATTGAACCTTTGAAGTCATACTTTCCAGATAACAGGTTCCACCTTAGTGCGGTAAGGTGACCCCGACCTCGTTAGAACATTAACCTTCTGTGTTTGGATCAAGGATTTTCCTCCACATATGGAAGGTATGTTTCTCTCACCTTTTCTTTCAACCAAACAGATTTCGCAACAAATATTTGATCCAAACACAACAGAGTGATACCAAAAATTGTGGGAAAAGATGAACCGGAAGTCGTTAGTGTAAGATAAGCCCTTGATAATGGAAAATTTTGAAGTAACAAAAATCAAAAGGGCCCATATGTCTATTGCATGTATACTCCTTGAAAAGAAAGTCGCGAAGAATGCAAGGGATATGATCAGATGTAAAACTGGAATAATCATACTCCAACCATGAAATGAGAGGCCTTTAAATCAATTATCTAGATTCAATAATCTACAAATATACAGTGAGACCCCTAATAAAGATTGGAATTAATGGAAACACAGAAGATTACGAAATCCACATGATTATAAAGATTGTATACATTATCGTTTGAGGACTTCTTGAACAAAATTACGAGCCAAAACATAACCATGCAGTTACCATGCTTGCCAAAGGAACAGATATGTTGTCGTCCACTCCTCCTTCAGTTGGGAGGGACTCTATGACCGTTGCCACGAAAGCAACTAAAGCTACTCTTCCCATTGTCGAAATCAAATCCATCTGGAAGTATCCCAGGGCTGAAAAGTAATAGAGCATCCTATCATACGAAGGAGAAGTCAGTTGTGTCAGGATCTGTTTTAACTACAAGCTTAAGTTGTTAGAGAAAAGAATTGCTTTATTATCTATATTCTCAACACGCTCCTATACTCTCCTTCATAAATCGAGCTGGGAGAGAGGTTCAAACACAAGATCCCTTTTGTGCTTCCTATAACACTTCAAAATGTTGACCACCCGTTCAACAAAAAGATTATAACATTGCAGAAAGCCAGCTTTATTATTTAGTAAAATATTGTCATATCGCAGAGAAAATTAGCTTTATTATTTATGTGATCAACAAGATCAAACTTCATAGGGATCTCCCATCACATGGATTTGTAGGTGGAGAGATTTTCGAAAACTCACCCCATGGAAATCAAGAACCCAAATATAAACATGGAGATGCTACCAGCCCAACTCTTGTTCTTGTTATAAGGAATTTTGACGGATCCAAACTTTCTACCCATGATATCAGCAACACCTACACAACATGAAGTCGAAAAGGAGTCATTTGAAAACTCTACAACATGATATGGCAAGCCAGTGGAAGAAAATTTCTGTAGAGGTTTACCATCCCCTCCACACATCATCGCAAGCGAGATCATGCCAACTGGTGACTCACGCCAAAATATAAGAACGCACATAACTAGTATGAGAACATAATATAAAGGACCTCTTAGCAACTCTCTGCAAGGCAAATACTGAAATAATTTTCAAAAGATTCTCATGAAAGAAAAAAAACCCGCAAAAGATTAAATGGTGATGTTTAGAAACTTTACGCTGGCTTTCCTTCTCGAGTAACGGATTTTATAAGTCCTTCGTCAGTGGCAAGGGAGAGGCCATAAGTGACAAGCTTTAAGCAATTTGCAAGAGGAACCAAAGAAGCAAAATAGCGAGCCTCTGTTGAAGTGCTACTCTAGGAATTTAAAATGATCAGCTGATGTTGTTAGAGGTACTCAATATTTCAAGGTACGATTACATATACGGAAAATAGACTTTATAAACATCTGTGACAAAAAAAATAGTGAATACCTGAATATTGGCCAGCATGCCATGAAAAGCAACCCAGACAATATATGGACCAGTTTTCTGCTCAAATTCTGTTCAAATGGCCGGAAAGTGAAATCTCCTCAATGACAAAAACCGAGGCAGATTGTTGAACGGAATAATAAATTACTCCTAGTTATAAAACAAACACAGAAAAACAAGATTTTTTTTTTTTCCCACCAAATGAATCAGAAATCTCAGTGACTGAATTCTTCATCACTATGGAATAACAAACAAACAACCAAATATATCTGTAAAGTTCATAGCGTCCTTTATGCAGAGTGATTAGCAGAGACAAAGAAGACATAGACAAGCTGTCATTCCCAGCCCCCTCATTCAGCCCCACAATTATGGTAAAATGTCTCCTAAATACAAGTGCAATCATTCATTTATTAGGCGCTTCGTTCATACACATGCGATGTACATACCACCGTGCTTGGGTCCTTCGGGTGAAAATACCAATTACAAGCTCACTTTTTAATCGTATTGTCAATGGAATTCCTTTCATTCCATAGCCCAAGCACTGAAACACCAATTTATCCCAATAGTCAGAAGTGCCAAAGGTGTTGTAACTTGTAACTGTGTCCGTAGGTGACATGCATGCCATATGCCATTATGGATTACCCAACAAGAACTATATGTTTAATCCTACGGGTGTTGCAGTGACTTGATGTTCAATTCCAACAAAAGCATAAGAGGTTTAGGTATTGGTGGTTTCACTGGTTTGTCAAACCAGTGTGGACGATGGACCAGAGATGAAAAAGATGTACTACCATCTTTAACTTGGACCCTCTTCAAATCACTCCTAGTAATATAGCTGTCCTACTCAATGGCGAAAAATCTATGCAACCCATCAAAATCCAAATTCAGAGACTCTCTTTAAAGGAATGGATCCTCTCCAGCCCAACCCATTTCGATGATCGTGACTGTTTAATTTTGTCAAAGGAATGCCAAAAATCATGTTGACCAGATACCGCTTAAAAAGTTAATGCATCTAACTGTGAATCAGGAATCCAAGGTCTATTCGCCTGAATAAGACCGTATATATACCCCACAAATAAGAGAATCTCCGGCCCTTCCCCTTTTTTTTTCTCTTAAAACTCAAATTTGGAGTAGAACCCCCTAAAATCCACTCCACTCATTGACTCATACCTATACAAAATTGAGTTTTACTTTAATTTTCACTCAAATGAAGGGAGATTCAAATTTTTACTCAAATTTTGCAGGGCTATTGTTGGGATTTGTCCCACATTGGTTAATCATCTCCTCCAAAAACTAGTATATGAGCTTGGGCGGCCTCTCCACTCTTTGCCAATTGGTTTTGAGATGGATATAAAGTTCCTACATGGTATCAGAGCGGGGCTCGTTCCACCCCACATTTTAAAAATTTACAATCCACACCACATGATGACAGACCAGCAAAAAGGCTGCACAATGATAGGACCCAAAAGTGGCCACACGTGACAGACCTCAAACGCAGCTACACGTGAGGGGGATGTTAAGGAAATAGAGTCCCACATTACTTGAGAGTGGAATGGGTGATCACTTAATAACATTTGGGACCTCTCCACTCTTTGCCAATTGGTTTGGAGTTGGATGCTTTAACATGGTATCAAAGCTAGGGTTTCGGAGGCTTTTTCCCTTTGTCTGTGCCATAGTTGCACTTTCTTTCATTGTGATCCGTGTGTTCCGGATCCTTTGTTTACCTCTCCACGTGCGAGTCGGGGGTCGCACGTGCGGGGGAGTGTTGGGATTTGCCCCACATTGGTTAATTATCTCCTCCAAAAACTAGTATATGAGCTTGGGCTATTTTTTCCCCTCCCAAATTTACAACCATGTCATTAATGAAGCTTTTGCTCAAATCTGTGCTTTAGGTTTGGGATTACAGATTGGAGGGTTTCATGATGAAGCTTTTACTAAAAAAAAAATTACTAATTTACTCCACTCCTTTACTCAGACCTATACCAAATTGAGTTTTAGTCAAATTTTAACTCAAATTGAGTAAGCCTCAAATTTCACAAGTCAATTTCTCCCTCCCAAATTTACAACAATGCTATTAATGAAGCTTTTACTCAAATGAAATTAATTCATACACTCTCCTAATTGATGCACACACTCCTTTTTCCATCTTTTACTTGGTGAATTTACGAAACAGTCCCCTCATGCATACACTTTTTACAAATTTCAGGGACTGTTTCCTAAATTCACCAGCTAAAGGACGAACCTGCATGCATACACATTTTACAAATTTTCAGGGACTGTTCTTAAATTCACCATTTAAAGGACGAAAAAAGGAGTGTTTGGATCAATTGAAAGTGTAGAAATCAATTTCCTTACTCAAATCTGTGCTTAGATTTAGGTTTGCACATTGGAGTTTGATATGCTTTTACTCAAATTTGAGTGAAAGTATGAGTGAAGGTTAGAGATGCTAACAAAATCACACTATAATACAGAGTATTAGCGACAGCGAGAATAAGAGACCTGTTCTATGAAATCGCGCTGGGTGAGGATATCAAACGCCAAGACGAGGGCATAAGCGCCGCCCATGACAACCACCGTCGCTACGGCGTCCTGTACAATTGTGCCGCCGCCGAGAGAGACGGCGGTTCGCCGGAATTTAAACGATCTGTGCAGGGTTTCAGGGGAAGCTGCGGACCACCGGTGGAGACCATCGCCGTCACCGGTGAACCAAGCTCGCCTCCCGGGGAGGAGAGTGGAGGTGGTAGAGAGAGGATAGAGGAGATGGGGCTTCTGAGGGTGGACGTGGCGTCGTAGGAGAGAGAGTGAGGTGGTTTTAAAGGGTAGTGCGGTGGTAGTCGTGGCTGCGGCGGCTCCGGCCAGGTTCATGGTAGCCTCTCTCTCTCACTCAAAAGTGAAATTACCAGCTCTGTAGCTTTTAGCACTTTTTAGCTCAAAACTGGGCTAAAAGTGCTAAATTTGGTAAATTCATAATTTTTTTACTTTTTCGATTCTTCTCGTTGAGACAAAAGGACAATTCATAAAAATTTAACGCAAAACTAACAAACGTGAAAAAAAAAAAAAAGAGCAAAACCAAAAAAAGCCCCTGTTGGGTATTTTTTTTTTTTTTGAAAAATAGGCCTAATTGTGCTTCGTTTCTAAGAGTAGCACGTGGTGATGTCTGCGTAGTATTCAGCGACACATCATCATGTAGGGATATCATCTACTTTGTTGGGTGGTTAGAAGACAATAAGCGACTACATTGTGTGGTGACGATCTTTTATTTGCGAAAAGTACCACATAGCTATGTCAATGGTATTTCGGGAGTACCCAATAATTGGCCTTTCTTTTTCCACCTCTTAAAAACTTGTTTACATTTTTCAATTTACAATATTTTTGATATGCAATATAGATTTTATTTGATTATTTTTAACCGGATCTTATTGGATTGAGTATTTTTGTTGTATAAATTTTTTATAATTTTACAAAACATCATAAATTATAAAATATAGAGAATTTTGTAAGCGACACGTTTGTTGAAATTGAATCAACAAGCTTAACTCAGTTGGTTGTGTAGCCCCCTTTAGGGGATGAAAGGTCGCGGGTAATATATTTCCCTACCACCATCACCCATTATTTTTCTGGACTTCAAATCTATTACTTTCCCTAATTTTTGAACATGTAAGATCCTGTAAAATCCTTCCTTTTAATGTGATTTTTGCTTTGGATTATAGCTTAGTATTACTTTAAATTCATATTCTATATCTCTATTATAAAACAGAAGGGTGTGGGGACAAGTTGTTAGAACGGCTTAGATTCATTTGATCCAAAGGTTGTAGTGCATCCTCCCACTTCCCGGTTAAGTGCCCGTGGTTTTCACCTAAATCACACAACTGTCATCCCCTTCCAACCGGGATGCGTAGTGCCGTAGGCACGGACTAGCACTAGTAAAATAAAAAAAACTCAGATTATTTTGTATTGAGATATACTGTATTGTTCTTCCAAGTTTGGATTTTCTCTAATCCTTAAAAAGAGACTAAAAAAACAGACAATAAAGTTAACTCCACGGGGTTTGATCAAATAGACATGATAAAGCAATAATAGTTTTGTCCTTCGTGCCTTTATGAGGTCGCATATTCGAATTACGTAAACACTTCAGACTTTGAAGCCATTAAAAAGGTTTGCCCAGTCGTCGACAATACGTCCTGTAACATCTCAGTTGTTATCCCGAACATTTATAACTAAGCCACCGAAATCTCTCAATTACTTTTCCACCCTGGTAAGCTAGTTAACCATGGACGGAAACGGACCGTAAAAAACTTGACAGGACCCTTCCCCTTTAACGAAATGATCTTTGAGGCATCAAAGGTTTCAGGATTTTCTCACGACCTTCCATCGTGTTCATCTTTAGCCTATCAAAATAGCCGTAAAGTCTGGAACTCGTTTATCTCTTAATAAAAAAAACTGGGTAGACATACTAGATCGGAACTTATTATCTCGAAATAAGCGTGTGAAAATATATGATACCAATCGACATAAATTTCTCAACGAGCTATAAAAATTCCACGATTCTGATCATCAAATGGGTCCATGAATGGCTCGAAAAAATTGTACACTAGGCGGTACAATTCTTTTTAGGGACCGGAGACAATCCAATCCCTCTCGATCCCATTTAAAATGAATTTGACCATAGGTGCATAGGTCCAGAAAAATATTGCGAATGAGTCACTCATATCTTTACCAACTATAATACTTTGATAATTAATTTAAGACAGATGAATGGCTGCTACTTCTTTTTGGTTCTCACACATTTTAATTGTGCATGTTTAATATAAGCTTCTACTCATGCATACTAGTGTACTTTTCATTTTGGGTTGGTATACATTTTTTTGATAACTCATTTGTCCGGGCCAATTTACGCACACTTCGACTAATCTTGAGGGTCAAATCCCATCGCCACTTGCGGAGAGCCCAATTAAGAATGTTAGACTGACCGCAAAGGAGTTGATAGCAGCTGACAGATTTCAAACTTGAAACTAGGGGTGATCATGGTCCGGATTGGTTCGGTTTTATAGTAAACCAAGAATCAAACCAATACCTACGGATTATGAAATTGGAGAACCAAACCAACCTACAAAAGGCATAGAACCAAACCAATCCAAATCATTAAAATGCGGATTGGTTTCGGTTTTAAACCACGGTTTGCTTTGAATTAAACTATTATCTTCAAAAAGTATTAGGGTAATTAGTCTTGGTAGTGAAGGAATTATTGGAATATGAATTGGAATTGGTTTTCATGTATAGAAACTTAGGAATTGGCCATAAAAGTTGACTGATCCGGTGATCCCATATGCTTTTTGTGTATAATAAATTAATAATTATAGGAAATTAGAAAAGGGTTGTGAATCGTGATATATAGAAGTTTAGTCTAAATTATCTTGACAAGGAAGAAAAAAAATTAAATATTGCGGTGAATTTAATAGGATCAATAAATTAGGAAAATAGTTGACTAAGGCTCCCATATTTATTTTGTGAATCATAATTAAACTATATATATATATATATATTATGGTTTGGATCAGATCGGTTTGGAACCATAACCATGAACGTGAATCCACAAACCAAACCATATAACGCGGATTCTAATTTTTTTAAACCATAACCAAACCATACTACTAAAAAACCGAACAAAATCTTTCGGTTTAGACTGGATTCGCGGTTTGACGGATGTTTTGCTCACCCTTACTTGAAACTTTAGGAGGGAGTAGACTCCGAAATCAAAGGCTTTAACCACTCGGCCAGCCCTTTTCGATGCATTAGCAACAACTTATTTTAGCCAATTAAAAGCAAGATTAACCCAACGCAGCAAACATGACAATAAAAGGTTTGTAGCTTTCTTGCAAGCAACCAGACACTTGATTTTGATTGCTTACCTTCTGCATACTCCTTTCCAACTTTCTTGAGTAAAAAACCAAGCACATGAAACAAAAGGGTATTCACGTGCTGCTTTCTTAGGAGAGTGAGCTTTGTTGAGAAATCGGCCAAACCACAACACCGAACCCACCCACATGCGCGAAGAACAATCAAGTAGACAGAAAAAGACAGACAAACTATTACGAGATTTTTCAACTGTGCGGTTGAGTACATCCACGCCTCACACACCAATTTTCACAATGAATCGAATGAAAATAGCACCAAAGTTGCATCGTCAGTTACGTATTAACAAGCATTTACTACTATAACCTAGATTTGCATCAATCATTATTGTAATACCCCTACCCCGAGCCACTACCGCGGGCTCTGCTCCTGATCAGTCGGCAAAAGCGCAAACCAAATCAAATCAAGCTCCGTGAATCCAACACTTGCTACTTAGATACATTTGATAATGGATTGGGAGACGCTGCCAAGCGGTCGATCCGGCCATTCATTTCGGAAATCGACGACTTGGATCTTGGCCGAACAATGAACGGTTCTTTGGTTTCTCCTGAGGTGCCACTGCTTACTTCTTCAAGGGGTTGTGCGCGGAGTGCCCTAGACAAACCATAAAGCAGCACAAGATCAGTAGTTTCATTTTATGGATCACAAAATTTGGCAATTGGCTTTCAACTTCATTTTCATCATAAGTACCAGTTCCCAATTTGACTAGTCAGTGTTTCTCTTTTCAGGCAGGATTGATAAACGAACCAAACTACCCAAGTTCGAGCTCGTGTTCGTTCGTTAAAAGCTCGTTTAATAGAATTAATTTACCTCATAACAAATCAACTTGACATTTTCTTACAACTCATTAAGCTTTCAAATTTCGATTGAACAAGTTACAACTCAACTCGCTTATCGTATAATGCGTATAAACTTATAGCTACTCGAGATCGGCTCGATTAAAACTCGTTTAAGTTTGTACATTTTTTTAAAAGCTCATTAAATTCTCAAATCAAACTTAACGATCAACTGTCCGATTCGATTATCAACTCCAATTCAAAGCAAACAAGCGCCTTCTGAACTGAAAATTTCTTGAACCAGCTCATGATAATTGGTAACCAAACTAATTCAAGCAGTGTAGGAAAGGATAATCTAAATTTATTTCCTCCAAACAAGTTATCCAACCAAAAGGATATTTTATTTTTGCACCCGGTCTCGATGGCCAGTCTTTAACCGAAACGGAGAGGAAGTTAGTTGAGGTGCATGTAAGCTTATCCAGACATCCCTGATCGTAACAAAAACTAAAAACTAAAAACAAAAAATAAAACATTGATGTTAATAGGAACTAGCTGAATAATACAGCATCTCTGGTCAGATAAAAAAAAAGTAGTAAAAAAACACCGCATCTCTTGGCCTCTGGCCGAAACCGGCCTTGGCATCAATACTCCAAAATCTGGAAGCGAGGGCTGCTGTGAGCAAACATAGCAGCACGCAACTATGCCCTATCTCATAGTCTGTCTCGGTAATCTATGGTCCGAATTTGAAAAAAATTCTTCGCTTGAAGAGTTATTTTAAAATTCGGACTGTCCAAAACATTTTTAGTACTGTAAGGATATTCTACTTTTATTGATGCTTGAGTTATGTGTAACTAACCGTTCAAGATTTGTGACCCAATCGTAGTTTACACATATAGAGAACTAAATTTTAGTACTGTTTTACTTTTTACGCATTTCCTAGAAATTTTAGTCTTCCAATATGCCTCATGATTAACTTTAAACACTTGGCACCCCGCCAACAAAATCCTAGTTTTATCCCTGAGTGTTAAACACAATTTATAAAACGAACCGTTCGTATCGTGATGATGATATTTCAAAAGACACCGATGCATACCATAGTCCTACAGGGACTTCGGACCCCAAAATGCCAATTCCAGGGAAAGTATTTTATGAAATGGTAACAATATATGGCGCACTGACGTGGGGTCACCGATTCATTTATGCTCAGCTTTACGTGTTTTGAGTTGAGTTCGAGATGGAAGTATCCCGTGGCCAAATGACTCAATCTCGAGTCCCACCTCACACACACAGTCAATTCTAAAAATAAATTTCCGATACGGTAAGTCTATGGGTACAGAAAAATGGTACAGATTTTGTACATAGATTTTTCGTAGGTCCCACACAAATGATCCGAGCTGTTCAATAAATGTAAAACATTTTTTCAAGGGCCCTCGCAAAAATTCAGATCAATCCGATACTTATAGGTATTCGATCCAATCATCTACCTTTATCATATCCTGAAATCTAAATGAAAAATTAGATGATTGGATTGAACACCTATAAGTATCGGATTGAGCTGAATTTTTGCAGGAGCCTTTGAAAAAATATTTTACATTTAATGATCGGCTCAAATCATTTGTGTGGGACCTGTAGTAAACCCCACGAAAAATCTATGTACAAAATCTGTACATTTTTTTCTGTACCCATAGACTTACTGTTTCCGATACGTACTTTGCGGAATGAGCCTGAATTTGTGACCCCATCAACGGGCCACTTGACCCTCTAACAAAATCCTTTCTATCGCCTCCGTTGCTTTCAGCTCTCTTGAAAAAGACGTCAGCCTTCTCTTTAATTAAGCGCGAACCGTGGAGTTGCCCCCTTTCCCTTTCCCACGCTATAGTAGGAGCATCATTTTCAAGGGTGGTTCGGGCTAGCTTTCGCACACCTCAATTAGTAATTTTTTCTCCGGTCTGGTCAAAAAGTAGGTTATCAATGCCGGTAATAGAGAATTCACAATAAATTGCTTTCTTGCTACTTGATCTAAAGAATCGAAGCCTCAATAATTGTGTGGAGAACAAACCAACAAACCAACCGAACTCGCCATAAGACTTTCCCATATTGAAAAGAATATGAGTACATACATTCATGTACATTTACATACACCGCGTAGATATGCATTTTAGACCTGTCTCAGAATCTACAAGTACGATCCGAGCCGCTGATTTTGTTCAAAAGTTTGTTTAGGGTCTTTGTAAAAAATCAACTATTTTGAAAAGGAAAAACGTTTACTAAACATCCGACTTTGTTTCAGAATACAGGCGTGGATTCTGAAGCAAAGTCGGATATTTTGTAAACGCCTTTATGATATCCAAAAAAATATTGATTTTTTACAAGAACCCTAATCAAAAGAGTATTTTGTTTGAACAAAATGAGCCGCTCAAATCATTTTTTTTTAGGGCTGCTCAAAAAATCCGGTGAACCGTGAAACCGGTCCGGACCGATCTGATCCGTACCTTTTGGATTTTGTCCGTGGATTAATGGTCCGGACACGGATTGAAAAATTAGAAAACCGTGACTAGCGGTTCGGTCCACGGATTTTCATTACAAAACCGTGGATTAACCGAACCGAACCGTGAGATATTTATTTTATATAAATAATATATATATAAATATATATGTGTATTTATATAATAAATTGTTAGTAATGTTAACACTTTTTTCTACCAATTTTAGTATTTTATCTTAATAATGGGATATAATGTAGATGTACATAAAATATAAGTAAATTATAGTATTTTCATATAAATAACGGGTAACCCTAGTTGAGTTTCACTAGTTCATTTCTTTTTCATTTTTTTAATGTTATGTACTATAATGATACAATTCTACTAGTGTTTAGATTCTTTTGAATTTGATTTTAAAAATAGGTTTTTGGTAGTTTATGTAACAAGTATTTTCTGGTGGTGTTAAACTTAATTTTGAATGTAACATTCTTCCCTTTAAGTGTGGGATATATGCTTAAACTTTATTTTTGTTAAAATCCGTGGACAAAACCGTAACCGATCCGCGAGTCACGGATCGGATTTTATTTTGTAAAAACCGAACCGTAGGACTTTTGGTCCGGACACGGATTTCATTTTATAAAAACCGTGACTAGCGGTTCGGTCCTCGGATTCCTAGAAATCCGAACCGAACCGGACCGCGAGCAGCCCTAATTTTTTTGGAATTTGAGACGGGTCCATGTTCGTAGATGAATGCATGTAGGCTATAGCGCAGCTGTTTCTCCTCGTGACGAGTCGCTCCAATGAATTGTTAAACTAAAAGAGGTTTTTTTTTTTTTTTAATCCCCTAAACTATGCACATTTTATCTATTTAGTCCCTAAACTATTAATTTGATGATTTTATTCCTTCAACTACCATACTGTTACCTACTTAGTCCAATAGATAACGGAAATTAGAAATTTGAACGGAAAATGTCACGTAAGGCCCTATTTGGGACCCTATAAAGCAGATACTTGATTATGAGAGCCTTATAAATAAAAATTAATTATGACCATTTAGGAAAATATCAGAAAAATAAGACCTTCGCATCGGTTCAAACGAATTGAAAATTGGAGCACTTAATTTTTTTACAAGATTCATATATTAGAATCTTACGTGGCATTTTATAGACTGAGTTCTTTATATAGAATTTAGATTGTTTATATATTAAAAATATGGTTAAAAATCAAGCGTTCTAATTTTCAATCCGTGTGAACCGGTGTGAAGGTCTTATTCTTCTGATCATTTTATGTTAAAAGGTTATAATTAATTTTTCTTTCTAGAGCTCTCATAATCAAGTATCTGCTCTAAAGAGTCTCAAATGAAAAGCAGATATTTAATTATTATAGCCCTAGAGATAAAAATTAATCATGACTCTTTAGAATAATATGATCAGAAAAATAAGATCTTCGCACCGTTCCAAACGGATTGAAAATTCGAGCACTTAATTTTTTTAGAATGTTTATATACTAAAAAATATGGTTAAAAAATTAAGTGTTTCAATTTTTAATCTGTTGAAACCCGTGCGAAGGTCATATTTTTCTGATCATTTTATCCTAATAGGTTATAATTAATTTTTATCTCTAAAGCTCTCATAATCAAGTATCTGCTCTATAGGGTCTCAAACAGGCCTTATATGGCATTTTCCATCCAAATTCCTAACTTTCGTTATCTATTAGACTAAATAGATAACGGTATGATAGTTGAGGGGATAAAATCATAAAATTAATAGTTTATGAACTAAATAGAGAAAATGTGCATAGTTTGGGGATAAAAAAAAAATCTCAAACTAAAATCATCAGTCTCTCACTCTTCCCAGGCAAAAACAAAAGCACAGATACTCTAAGAGAGAGAGAGAGAGAGAAAGAGAGAGAGAGGTTTTTTTTTTTGATCAGCAGAGGTTTTTTTTTTCATTCATGCCAACACGAACTACTCATCTTCCACCCTCCACTTCCTCTTCCACTCACTGAGCCAACAAAAAATGGGCCGCAACTCGGCGAGCCCCGACCGCCTCTCCTCCGGCGAAGAGGACGGCGACAATGCCGCCGCCGCTGCCAATTCCACCACCGGCCTAGGTTTCCGCTCGATCCGCGACCGTATTCGCTTCAAACGAAACCCTAACCCAACCACAACAACGACAACGACAAGTCCCGTTAACAACAACAACAACACCAAGGATCGAACCGGTAAAACGACGTCGGATCGGCGCAGATCCCACCACCACGGCCGCCCGGCCCCGAGCGCTCGCAAGTTCCCGTTGTTTCCGTTCAGGGGGAGGTCGTTGTTCTACTTCTGCGTGTTCCTCGCGGTGTTCTTGTTCGCGCTGGCGTCGATGGTGCTGCAGAGCTCGATCGCGTCAGCCGTGTTCCGTATGGGGGGTGGTAGTGAGAGGAAGGGGAGGTTGGTGAGGGAGGGCTTGAAGTTCGGGAGCTCGTTGAGGTTCGTGCCCTTGATGACGGTTGGCCCGCGGTGGCGGGGTTCTGTCGAGCTGGATCGGTTGCGGCGGAGTGGGCCAAGAATTGGTATCCGGTCGCCCAGACTTGCTCTTGTGAGTTGGAACAATTTTTAAGGTTTTCTTTTTCAATTTTTTTCCTGTAATAATGAAGATAGCATTAATGTTCGGGAGTACTTGAGTATATATAGTGATAAATTAAAAACAGCTAATGACGTTTTTTTTGTTTGGAGTTGTCGGACCGTTTTTCTACCGTCTCCCCTAAAACAGGTTTCAATTAAGTCTTTTATGGCAATTCGACTTGCACCTGCAAGTCTGTTTTGGGGGCACCCCAGCAATCCCTCCCTCAAGATGACGCTCACGCGACTTGAACCTATGACTTTGTGCTAGGTTAACTAGATGCTGATTTTTGGCAGATATTAGCCTATTACCTGTAGGTAGGTGCTTGAACAGTATGCCGGAATCTAAGTGCTGTATGGTAGTTGTTCGAAGCTGAATTTTGAGATGCATAGAGTCGATATTAGGGTCAGATGACTGTGAAGCTGACTTTTGAGATGCATAGAGTTGGATATTAGGGTTAGAGGAAACCCATAAGAAAACCTACGTTATGACTACCACTCTTATCCAGATAACTATCTGGACATTATAATGGTTTGTTTGTTGTCCCTTGTGGAGTTCCTTGTTTTTACTGCTGTCGCTATTGTTATTACTACCCGTATAAATTACAATAAACTTCTGTAGTACCATCTTCTTACCCGAGTGCTCAATTCTGGACAGCTTTTATTTTCTATGTATCTTTGCATACATGCGTTGACCTCTTATTTTTTCTGGTGTAGAATTTTTGAAACTGAGTGGTCTTGAAATAAACATAATACAGAGTATGAATAATGCTTTTGTTTATTGAAGTGTTTAAACTTTGTCTTCTGAATAATGCTTTTGTTTTGATGAAAATTGTTAGGTCTTAGGAAACATGAAAAATGATCCAGTGTCATTGATGCTGTATACTGTGGTGAAGAGTTTACAGGAACTCGGCTATTTGTTTAAGGTAATTTTCTGTGAAGCTTTTATACTTCTTTGCTTGTTCAGGGATATTATGTTGTTTGATTTCTCTATTGATTTGGTCATAGTAGCCGTCTTCTTTGTAATGAAATGACTTCATTCTTGTGGAGAATGCTAGTGCCACTCTTATTCAAATAAACTTAGTTCTGTAGGTTGCTGTTTTATATGCATAACCCTTTTGAAGTCAAGTACTTTTTCCTTTTTCTTTCTGTTAAGTGGGAACATACCCTGTGTAACGCCACACTGGACCCTCCACTGTAAAGTAAACTCAGGGGCACAAACGGACCCGCATACTCATGCACCAGGTGGGATGTAGTGTTTTGCCAGCAAGGGCTGAACATAGGCGTTTCGGAAATATGGTTGATCCCCGCAACTACCTTAAAATGACCTTAAACTTTCCAGGCTTTGCTGGCGATTAAGGCGGGTAATGCGGATAAAGGGATGATTGATAAAATATCCACTTTCTTGTGCTTTCGAGCTTTTGCTTTTCTCCCACTCAGAATGGCTGCTGGACAAGACTGGCATTGCCCTCGCTAAAACCGGCTATTTATATAGCTGCTATTCATCGTCTTGACCATCTTCGCTTGCTAGATTTACCTGTCTAGCCCTCCGGTTTGAGATCATCTTCAGCTTATGCTTGTTCAAATTCCAAAGTACTTATTTAAAGCTAATTCTTTTGTGGATCCTTGCATTGGTTATAAGTATTTAGATATAGTTAATTCTTTTAAGCCTGCGGAGTTATGTGAATCAAACCTGTAGTACTTAATCGCACGTATTAATTATTACAATGCTTGTTTGACAGATTTATGCAATAGATGATGGGAAAGCGCGTTCTATGTGGGAGAAAATAGGAGGTCAAATCTTTATCCTAAGTCCGGAGAGATATCACCGAATTGATTGGTTAACGTACGTGTGCTATTTGGTTTTCTTTAACATTTACATTTTGTCAGCAACTCTTTTGGCTGTGTGTTGCTTTTTTATCTTAGTTGGTACAGATAGCTCACATTTTGGTTTTCGCAGCTTTGAAGGTGTTATAGTGGATTCTCTTGAAGCAAGAGCTGCCATTTCAAGGTAAGGTTATATTTCATCGAAACACTGTTGATGTAACAGTATTTTAATAGACCTTGTTTAGTCCTTTGGAAACTCTTCAAAGATTCCAAACACGGAACACATATTCCTCAATAATACATTTCTATGGGACTATGGGTAAAGCTAGAATATGAGGGGACAAAAAGTCAATGATGGAACTTAAAACTATTTCACTGTTGGTATTTTATGCTACTTAAAAACCTCTCTTACTGAACGCATGCATTGGAGTGATGAAGCCATGGTAAAGATATATGGCACGGTCGCTCATGTTAAATGGGTTGGCTGGTGAATAGAGGTCTGATATCACTAAATGAGGCAAATTAATGAGTTCCAGGATTTCACTTGAGTGGTTACTTACTACAAACCTTATTTTCGTTTTCTTCAGTTTGATATGCCATAAGTAGTGAGTTTTATATGCAGCCTTATGCAGGAGCCCTTTTGTTCAGTACCACTTGTATGGGCAATTCAGGAAGATACACTCGCTAATCGCCTTCCCGCGTATGAGGACATGAGCTGGGAACATCTTATTTCTTTCTGGAGAAGTGCTTTTAGCCGAGCTGATGTTATTGTTTTTCCAGATTTTTCTCTCCCGGTAAATTGTCATTCCATCATCCGTGTTTTGTTAACTGCCAATGAACAATCCTTCTGGCATTTTGTTAGACATGTCCTTTCATTGTGTCTCAGTTGTTATTCCTTCCTGTATCAGATGTTATATAGTGTGCTTGACACTGGAAACTTCTTTGTGATTCCTGGATCACCAATAGATGTGTGGGCTGCTGAAGGCTACAGTAAAAGCCACTCCAAAATGCAGTTAAGGACGGACAATGGGTTCAATAAAGATGATATGCTGGTTCTAATAGTTGGGAGTTCTTTCTTCTACAATGAGCTATCTTGGGAGTATGCGGTTGCAATGCATGACATAGGACCTCTGCTACTCAAATATGCAAGGGGCAAAGACTCCAGGGGGGCATTTAAATTTCTGTTCTTGGGTGGAAACTCCACCAACGGATACACTGATGCTTTACAGGTAGAGAACTTTCGATTGGTCTATTGTTGGTTTCCTTGTCTCTTGTCTCTTCAAAGCGGGTTCATGGCTCGCTCTAGGTTTCTCAATAGTTAGGCATGCTTTGTTCAATTTTCACCGGACCCTAGTACGAAGACATGTCATCCAGCTTCTTCCATCACACGCACTCTCCTTTTCTTCTGTCATGTATCATAGTTATTTCTCCATCTCCTGTCTTCTCTCTTTGCTTTCTCCATGTCTTCTTTATCCCCTTTGCTTCTGCACTCTGTGTTCATTTTCTTCTGTATAATTCTTATGTTTGAATTCTACATTGTAGCGTCACATATTTACCCACCAAAATCAGCATATTATAACAGCTCATTGTATGTTTAAAAGAAGTCTTATGAGAGGCCATGCTACATCTAGAAAGGAACAATAGAGTTTTTCAAGGCATTCATCGACCTTTTCCCACTGTTTTATATAATGTGTTTCGATATACATATTAGGACCTCCTAACGTCTATCTATATAGCAATTTAACACCATGCTTTGTAGCCGTTGGTGAATCGTCCCTAGGATTTTGCCTCATTATGCCTTCTTGATTCTTCTAAGATTGCTTTCCTTAATCAAATTCTCATTTATCCAAAAAAAAAAAAGAGCTGGGGTAAATTTCGTTTCACTGCAGGTCTCACAAAGTATTCTTGGCCTCTTAAGTAGTTTCTGTTTTCTTTCATTGTCAAATGCAGTATTTGACTTATAACAGAGTTGCTTTTAATTATCCAATTAGCACAAGGTTATGAGTTAGCACATGCTCCTTTTATGTCCCTCTTTGTTTTGGGATATCTCTATCGGTGGTCATAAACTGATTTCTTGTGTCTCTCATTTGCCCCTTCATCTGGTGAATGGTGCGCATAACTAAGGAATGGTTCTAGAACTTTCTTCTTTATGTGTATTTAATTTCTTTGCTACTTGGTCTAAAGTTAATATGAAATCCTTTGTCCTACATATCAAGCTCTTCAGTCTTTACCTCAAAAAACAAAGTTTGTTTCCCTAGATGTTAGAAGTTTTAATTAATCCATGTTATCTCTTCTTTTTTTGGTGTGTAGGAAATTGCTACTCATTTGGGATTCCATCATGGTTCAGTAAGGCACTATGGGATGAATGGTGATGTAAATGGTTTGCTACTAATGGCTGATATTGTTCTGTATGGTTCCTCCCAAGATGTACAAGGTTTTCCTCCATTACTTACACGAGCCATGTCATTTGGAATTCCTGTGATTGCACCTGACTACCCTGTTATTAAAAAATATGTGAGTTCAGTCGGCTATTATTATGGTGTCTCCTTTTTAGCAGAACTATGTACGGTGTTTGCCCTGTCTTCTTCAACTTTTTATGATGTACACCAAATTTTCAGGTTGTTGATGGAGTTCATGGGATGATTTATCCGAAACATCAGCCTGATGCGTTGATGAGAGCTTTCTCGCTTTTGATATCGAAAGGAAAACTCTCTAAATTTGCTCATTCTGTGGCTTCTTCTGGAAGGCTTTTGGCTAAGAACATGCAGGCATCAGATTGCGTTACTGGTTATGCAAAACTTTTGGAGAATGTCCTCACTTTCCCATCAGGTGCCCAGCTGCCAGGTCAGATTTCAAAGCTCAAACAAGGGACATGGGAATGGAATTTGTTCAGGATGGAAATGGAACAGGGAATTATGGATCAGAAGGGCTCTTACATGAGAAATTCTAGCATTGTCTATGCCCTCGAGGAACAGTTGACTAATCACATTGATTTAGGGGATGGCAATCAGAGTGAGCCTGAGATACTGGCACAGGACATTCCTACAGACCTAGATTGGGATATCTTAATGGAGATAGATAATTCTGAGGAGATGGAAAGCCTTGAAATGGAGGAGGTAGGTCTTTCTTTTGCAAATAGGGGTCATGCCCGTTTATTTCATACGTTTCTTGCTGTTACATATTTGGGTGACAAATGGAGTGGTGGTTTGTTTGTTGTAGATTGAAGGAAGAATGGAGAAAGATTCAGGTGTGTGGGATGAGATATATCGCAATGCTCGAAAAGCTGAAAAACTTAAGTCTGAAGGACATGAAAGAGATGAAGGAGAGCTAGAAAGAACAGGCCAGGCGTTGTGTATATATGAAATATACGATGGAGCTGGGGCGTGGCCCTTTCTCCATCATGGTTCTTTATACCGTGGGTTAAGTCTTGTGAGTTTTCGGATTCGACCTCATCATTGATTTCCCTTGTTTTTAATGATATTTGTTATCTTGTTTTTTTGGGCTAGAGCAGTACAATTTGAGGCCACCAGTTCCGTGCTTGAGATTTTGTTCTTTCGCTGTCTGCAGTCAATACTTTCGCTTATTGTATAAGTGTGCACTTCGTTACACAACTTACAATGCGGAAAAACTTGTTTTAAGTCGGTGATACCACCTGGTTTGTGCACTGGCCTGACGATGCTTTTTTGTTTTGAATGAAGGATCCAAACTTCTTTATTGCTTCTTTGGGCTTATTTGATTGTTTAGCATCTGTCACCGGTTTCTTTAATGGTTATAAATCATCTCTTACCTAGATTGGAATCTGTATCCTTTTCATTGATAACTTAGGAAAGACAGCTTCATCATTTTATTCCTTGTTACGTTTATGTTTTGTTGCTTCTGATCTTGCTACATTATGTCAGTCCACAAGTGCACGAAGAATGAGATCAGACGATGTGGATGCAGTTGGACGGCTTCCCCTGTTGAAGGAATCATACTATAGGGATATTCTTTGTGAGATTGGAGGCATGTTCGCTGTTGCTAACAGTGTTGACAACATTCATAAGCGGTCATGGATCGGATTTCAGTCATGGCGTGCTGGTGGCAGGAAGGTATGTCTTATGGTGGTGGCTCACTAGTTGCTCTTGTATTCTAGCTACTAATTTTGGTGGGGTGTTATTTGTTCTTCAATTTGCTAAATATGACATACTGATCTATTTTTTTCCTTCCGTTTTTGCTATCTCAAAACAGGTATCACTGTCTACTAGAGCGGAACAGGTTTTGGAAGAAAAAATAAAAGAGGAAACCAAAGGAGATGTAATTTACTTCTGGGCGCACTTTGGCATGGATAGTGGACTTTCAGGAAGTAATGATGCACTTACTTTTTGGTCCATGTGTGACATCCTAAATGGAGGGAACTGCCGGTATGTTTCTGTATATTTGACGATGATCTGTGGGTGCAAGTCATGTTAGCCTATTCTCCTGATATGTGTGTGTGTGTGTTTGTTGGTTTATTAGATTTAAGTTTTTTTCTTTCTTTTTGGTTTTCTTTTGTGCTCTCTCTTTGTATCTGGAGGATCACACTTTACGCAGCGTTGTGCACCTGCGTACTTTTTAACGGGCCAAACTGTAATTTGAAGTGATGGTGGCTACCAGAAGATTCTTAGGTTCTCATTATTGCTTTTCTCCTTTCATATTCCTCACATGCTAAGTACTACTTGTGGACTGGCCTTTTAGTTAAGGTCAGACCCACTGCAAAACGTCTCGGCTTGCAAAAGGTCCTGGAGAGTTGATAGGTAGGCAGCCATCCTTACGTCTTTTAGAGGCTTCTGCAGCTTTAACGTAGTCTATTGTTCAAATCACCAAAGAAGACACCTCTAGTAATTCTTGATTAAAAAAAATTGAAGTCTTCAAATTACTTGGTGAATTTAGTTGGTTTCCGCAGTTGATGTAATTGCGTACAGGAACTGCATTTTGTCTGGTACTAGCTTGATTTTACTGAATAAGACACAAAGGTTCAAGACTTCAAACTAAATTCCCAGTGTGCTGCTGATCTGATTGCGATTCTAGTTTCAGCTTAAAATGTGTTAATTATTTCTTTTCTTCCCGGAAATTGGTAATTCTCTTTGAAATTTGATCTTTGGGTAGAGACAGGCAGACGGTTTTCACATTCTAGGCAACATCATGCTAACAAGCATGGTTATAGGTCCTGTTTTATGACGTCCCAAATCTATAAATTTGCTCTTTTTTTTCCCTTTCCTTTAAGCAAATAGCCATGATTGAAGCATGAAAGAAGGGCATGAATTTAGATTTCTACTTTGTATTGGCAAGAGATCTTGAAAAAGTATATCAACATATCAATTGTTTGATGGCTGTTTTCTCTTCATTTCCTTTTGCTCCTCTGATATTCTTTCTCCTCAAACGCCTGCAGAACTGCCTTTGAAGATGCCTTCCGCAGGATGTATGCCTTGCCATCCCATATTGGGGCTCTTCCTCCCATGCCTGAAGATGGTGGTCACTGGTCTGCTCTGCATAGCTGGGTGATGCCAACCCCTTCCTTTCTAGAGTTCATAATGTTTTCCAGGTATCAGTCCGGTAAAAACACTGCTTCAAACAGCATTAAATTAAGTCCTTAGCTGAATACTGATTTTTATTTGCTTGAAAAATTGAGCAGGATGTTTGCTGATTCTCTCAATAGCTTGCACACCAATTCAAGCGAAATCACGACTTGCTTGTTGGGTTCCTCAAGCCTTGAGGTAAGCCTTAGGCCCTGTTTGACTGGTGGGATGAATATTGAGGAGCTATATTATCCAATTTCTACCACGTTGAGTTGGTTTGGATGTCCAATTATTGAATAAGCAAGAATAAAAAGGGCTAATACACTTGAAAGACTTCCAAACGTGGGTTGGATGTGCGACCGACATGCTCATTATTGAATCCAAACGCAGAATAAATGACAACACATTCTTAGGAAACTTTTTTGACCAAAAGTTACGCACAAAATTAGTATACTTATTAATAGAGTTTCTAACTTATTCTTCTACAATAGTACCGAACATAGTTCCAACTTTTGAAAGGTTTGCATGATAGTCTTCTCTTTTGCGTCTCTGTTGTGAGAGAAGAAAGAAGGAAACGAAATGAAACAAAAGAAAAGTAGTTACAGCTATACATATATCATATGTGTGTGTGTGTATAAACACAACCTATATTTATCGGGTGATAGTCTTCTCTTTTTTCTCGTGAAACTAAAGCTTCAAGGAATCGAGTACTAAGAGGGGGCAGTGATACATTGTTTTGTGAGAAACTTTGGTAAAAGTGAAAATTTTCCAGAAAATCGAGTGGGCACAGCACTTATCCAAATGTAAATCCGCCATTTTATGTTTTCCATTCACATGCTCTTAATCTTTTTATCAAACAGAAACAAACTTCAATCACTGTGCTTGAGGTTTCAGTGTTTATTTTTCATGACCTGTGCAGAAAAAGCATTGCTATTGCCGGATTTTGGAACTCCTAGTCAATGTATGGGCTTATCATAGTGCGCGTAAGATGGTTTACATCGACCCACACACGGGTTCACTACAAGAACAGCATCCAATTGAGCAACGAAAGGGATATATGTGGGCAAAGTACTTCACTTTTCCTTTATTGAAGAGCATGGATGAAGACCTTGCTGAAGCGGCTGATGACAACGACCACCCCAGTGAGATGTGGTTGTGGCCACTAACGGGGGAAGTATATTGGCAAGGCGTATATGAGAGAGAGAGGGAAGAGAGATATAGACTAAAGATGGACAAGAAGAGGAAAACTAAAGAGAAATTATTGGAAAGGATGCAGTATGGATACAAGCAGAAGTCACTCGGAAGATAGTAACCTTAAAAAGATTCTGAATTTTGAGCTTGAGAAGTAAGTAGAGCGAATGGGAACACTATTGACTCCTAACACAGAAACTAACCGATTTTTCGGTTCTGGACTCCAAAAAAGGAAATACACATACATACACAGATAAAAGGAGAGCTCAAATTCTTTCTAACAACATCGAGATTTTTGACCGCTGGAAGCTCTGATAGGTATTTGTCTCACTATTACTCAAGGAGTTACATGCTATATATACGGAGTGGAGAAATAACAGAGGCTAGCTCTTTAAAGCCGCCTTACTCTCGAGATTTTTCAAGCGGCTCTGACCAGATACGTACCACTGGCATTTTGAGAACATGATACCGGAAACTATTATAGATTCTTTTGTCGATGTATATATAGAGCCTAGGGGACAAGAGTTGCGATTTTGGTTGGTATACGAAGTTGGTTAATGGTTAGTTGGTCTTTTCTTATTTTTGCTTGGCATTGCATATGGAGCTTTGGCATTCATGTGACTTGTGTTTTTACGTTTAGAGCCTGTTTGTTTGACCGGATACGAGCATCGGATTGGACAACATATCCAAGTGGCTATGTATCTGGTGTTTAAAAAAAAAAAAAAAACTAAATGTTCATTGGGAATATAATCATATAAAAAGCGGGGATAATATAATACCGCGGGAGTGAATAAAAAACGCTTAATACCGTCATTGTTAGTCCAATGTGATTAATTGGTGATCAAGGCTCCTAAAGAGACTACCAAATCAAGACAAAGAGAGGAACAAAAATACTGCTGGGGAACGACCCATTGATCTTATCTAGCCAGCAAGAGCTATCAAATATTTACCGAAAATTGAAAAAACAAGGGAACTATTTATGCCAAAAAAACATTTGTTGGTCCCAGGTAGTCTGTTTTCAAGGGGCTTCTGTGTCTTTTACGGGTTCGGCTCCCATCCAGTTAGCTGATGTCCGGTTTTGTTCAGTATACGGTGGGGATCAATACAACTCAACCACATTGAGATCAATGACTAGATATAGGAGTAATAGGACCAACAAAACTCACACACAAAGTCACAAACTTCTATTTTCCTCCCGCCTACACTAGTACTCTGTGTAGGCGAGATTGGAAACAAGGGGGTGCACTAGTGTAGGCGGGAGGAAAACAGAAGTTCGTGTGTGAGTTTTGTTGGTCCTATATCTAGCCATTGATCTCAATGTGGTTGAGTTGTATTAATCTCCACCGCATCTTGGACAAAATCGGACATTAGCTAACTGGATGGGAGCCCAACCCGTCTTTTACTCCCTGCAACTTTACACTTAACACTTTGAGAGGTGTCATTATCATAATTCAAACAAAATCACAAGTCTTAAAAACTGTCCGCTTTCAAAAAATAAATTGGTGCTCCTAGAGCATGTTCACATGTCGCGCTCGATGAACTATCGGGCTATAACACCACATGGTTTTGTGAGGTGCGCGAGTTAAGTATTGGCCAATCTTGCATGATTGCATGCTAATTAGGGGGACTTTGGACCGCCACGTGCTCATTGGTATTATTGTTACTCCCTCCGTTCCCAAAAAAAAATGTCCAAAATTATTACTCCCACGCGCCTCTCAATAATTTATCAATATATCAAATGTATAATGCTCTTTATGATTTAAATTTTTTTAAAATAAAATTAAATGAGATTTATCAAACAAGATCTATATTGCCCTTAAAAAAATATTATACACTACACAGAATTTTTTGAGAGGTGTCAATAGTGATTTTGAACATCATTTGTGGGACTGAGCGAGTATTATTTTTTTTTAGCCTTTTGGTAGCTTACATAAAGTGAAGCATCAAGCATCCATTGGTGGGCAATTGATAAATGCTGTCTCAAAAAAAGTGGAAAGCGTATTGAAAAGCATATACACAAATTAGAATCACCAGATCATCACTTCTAACCCAATCAAAGAATATCAAGTCATAATTCTTTTTTACTCCTCCCTTTAGTCTGTCACCCTTGTTTTTAAGGGATCAGTCACCTTGTTCTTCAAGCATGCATACCTACAAGTGTGTGTGTGTGTGTGAGAGAGAGAGAGAGAGAGAGAGAGAGAAAAGGTACTGGGCATCCATAAACTAACCTAGCTAGCTAGCTAGCTATGACACAAGGAATAAAGTGTTGGTTAACAAGTACTGAGATTAGAATAACGCTGTGCTGTGATCTGTTAGCACACAATTTTTGAACTTGGTTTTTTTTTGTTGCTAATGGTACTTTTTTAGATGCACTTACCGAGTTGCATGTTAATTGATTTTTGTACTCAATGCTTATGATTGTATTGCAAATTTTAGTTCATCTAGCTAGCATGAATTTGCAGGGGCAATTGATCAGTAAAACACTAATAATGGAGTACTAATTTATTTGATCGGCTTGTAATCACCAATTTACAGGTACTTTAAACTCTAAGATAAGATAAGATAAGATAAGATAATAAAACATGCCTTAATTAATCTTTGGTATGTGGGTAACACTGACTGATCGAATACGGTGGTAACACTGACTGTCAGAGTGCTAGCTTGTTCGTTTAATTTGGTTCTCAAAACCCCTGGCACATGGTTCCCAATAAATTTTCTCTATCTATCTCTCTCCACTCATTACTCCCAAAAACTTCGCTCAAAACCCAAACCGAACAGGGTGGATTAAGTGATAATTTTTGCTTTTTAATTTTTGGTAGAATTTTTTTTAACGGCATATTAACGACACCCATAGAGGCAAGTTTGTTTTGAATACAACGTTTATTTGAAATTCCTTCTCAGATGAGGTGGGTCTCACTTATGTGTAGATTCCAAACGTTACAAATAACGATTGTATCTAAATTTTTCTCAAGGCTAAAAATAATTAACGTTACAAATAGCAGTTGCATCTAAATCTGTCTCCACCGAGGCGGGTCATGATTAAGTTCCTACCAAAATTAAAATATTAGAAACTGCACATTTGACGTGTACTTTCATGAGACTTTTAAATTGTAATCCTAATCGTAGATCTAATTAAGGTTTTTAGCATTGGAAACCAATTAAGCAAAATCTAAGAGGAGAGACACTTCACGTGCGAAGATTCATGTGCATGGGATTCTTAGGTATTTGGTAAACCCAACCAAACACATCAGTAGTCATCACAGCTGATTTGGATCATGTGCAGGTGGATGGGCGTATGCAAGGCTCCACCTTGGTATCCTATGCAAAACCTAGAGAGAGAGTGAGAGAGAGAGAAGGGATACGTAGACACAGTTCTTTTTTTTTCCCGAGGTCAGAGATGTCGGGGCTAGCTTACGCGGACGTCAACTGATCTCTTTCCGGTCCGGTCAAAAGCAAGTCGTCCACATCAGGACTAAAAAATTTCTTGCATCAGGACTAAAAAATTCACAAGAAATTATATCTTGTGGGCGATATCTTGACTTGACCCCAACAGGTGAACCCTAATCAATTGAGTGGGAAGCAAACTCACCAATTAACCGAATCTTTTTTTTGTTAGTTTGAACGGTTAGAGAGAGAGAGACATGCCACAGTTATAAGAGCATCTCGAACCCATCTCTATTCCTCTCAAATGAAGGATGGATGTGACACATTGAGAATAGATTTTATAATTTATCCCATTTTTTTCTTTATTTTTTGTACTTTTTAGAGGGACTCATCGTCCTTTTTACAAATTTGTTCTCCAATTTTACTTTTGGTTCTCTATATTTAGAGGATCAAAATATTTTTAGAAGACCATATATCTAAAAAAAACACGATGGGTCTCTCCAAAATTTTCTTATAAAACATTAAAAAATAAAAAAATATGAAATAAATTACAAAATCCCTCTTCAACGTGTCACATCCATCTTCAATATAGGAAAAATAGAGATGGATCCGAGATCCTCACGGGTGGCTCTCATATAGTCGCATGAAAATTGTCGTCTTCTTTTTTTCGAAAGTGGAGGGAGAAAGAGATTGAAGTGGATGTTTGTGTTGGAGAGAGAGAGAGAGAGAGAGAGAGAGTAGCCCGAAATTAACTTGTCTTGAAAACTATAACAAAAAATTCTCCATCAGTGGACATTCTGCACATTTTCCAAAGTCTCAATTATGGAATCCTACAACTGCTCAACGATTTCTTCTCAAAAGAGAAAAAACTTTTACATGCAAAATTCACGCACACATTTTCCAAAGTCTCAATTATGGAATCCAAAGTCTCAAAATACTCCGCGCTCGTATTTTCAATTTTTGCATTGCGCTCATGTTCTCAATTTTTGCTCTTATGGATTTAAGTAAACTGTAATGTATTTCAAAGACGTTGTCACGCTCACACTTGCACTTCAGCACACACACTCTAATTACGCGACTTACGACAGGTATACATGTCTACAACAATTAGTTATAACTAGTACTACTGTTCTCCTTTTTGCTGAAGCATTACTTTTTCCGTCTATGTTTAAATGTCTCTTATTGGAATCCGTGCATTTTTAAATCTCAAAAAAAAAAAAATTTATATTTATTTTTTTTACACCAAATTAAAGTACTCAAATAAAGTATTATATAAGTAGATAATAACTACATGCCCATCAATCATCGTCGTACGTATCTATTTTTATATCCATACAATATTATGATCAAAACAATTAATGTAACAAGAAACGTGGGATACACATGAGATCCAGCTTGCCAGATCTCAATTTTTTGGTGATTTCGTAAATTCCTTATTTCATAAAAAAAAATAAGAAAAACAAATTAATTTTCATACTTCTGCTTTATGATTAGCACTCTTTATTTTAGTTCTATTCATGTCAATTTACAAAATCATTCTTTTGTATGTATAAAACTGTAAACAAATGAGAGAGTAGAGATTTACCAAAAATCTTTGAAAGAGTAGAGTGTGGGTATAAAAAAAAAGAGAGCGAAATTTAGTTTTGAGAACTATACAAGTTCGCATGAATATTTCTTCCAATAACTTTTCATTTTCCTAATTTTAAAATACATTATTCGGGAATCTTGGAACACTGTCACGTACATATATAGTGTCAACTTGAACGGCGTCAAATCACACCCTTAACACCCTTTGGATCCTTGCGGCATATGATTGGTAGAGTATTGAGTCGCCTAGCTCTTTGTGGGTTTGCAATTCTCCGGCTTGATGTGCTTAAAGTCCTTTTAATTTTCGTAATTTATTTTAAAAGATTATTAAAAATCATTTTGGCAGTGAAAAAAAAAACTCACATCCTTAACACACCACAAATTCATGTGGAGCGAATTTAGAATTAAGTATACGAGTCTCGCATGATGATGGAGTTGGAGATTATTAGGATACTATGTGGCGGTACCTACTGAATAATCACTTCGACTCTTATTTTCTCCAATAGTTAAAACACTTGAACCTTAAGTCAACTTTAGCTTTAAGTGGAGTACTAGAGGAAGATAATCTATTACCACAAATGTCATGTGGTTATTAATTTAATTATTTGATGTGGTTATTATATATCCGGCAAGTTTCACAAGAAATTAAATATAATACAAATTAAGTTCAATATATAGCACGTTACCACCTGAATTCATGTCTGATTTAAGTAATTATTCATTGAAAAAGATAACATATATAATTAATGAGGTTGAAAAGAAAATGGTATGGCCAATAACTATGGTTTCACCATTCGCACTAAACATTTCCCCTGAAAACTAATAAATAAAACGATTTGACTATCTCCATTTTGGGTAGGGAAATTAATTCAATTAATTGTGAGGATCAGTTGGCGGAGGAAAAAAAAAAAGGCTAATCACAAACATCAATTTTTCACATTAAACTGAGAGGGGGTTGTAGAGCACCGTGCTGTACGTGCATTATCCGAGTCGTCTGTTCGGCAATCCAATGTTTCAGATTTCATCTCGGCAATAAACAGCTCAGATGCTACACGGTGAAGATGAGATCTGGACCGTTAGATTGCCAAACGAACGGCTCGGATATATGGTGCACAGTGCACCTCTTGCACAGCACCCCTTTCCGTTCGCAAGGGCCTTAAAACTCATAAAGATGTGTCAATTTGGGAAATTAAGTTCGATATCAAGGTCTACACCGTGGAGGAGTTCAAGGTTTTTTTAGATGGTATCCGAAAACTGAGATTGAAAGGTAATTTTTTGGTGTTCCATCCAACTATCTGTTGGATGTATGTGTATGTTTTGGTGTATCAAAGCTCTGTGAGCTTGATGTCTTCCCTCGATGTACCCCCTTCGAGTAATATAAAAATATTTCGTTTGCTGAGAGAAAAGAAGAAGGGAAATTAAGCTAATCTGTCTATGACGATAGGGGCTAAAATGGTAGATAAGGGTTAACATTAATATTTTAGCGTAATGATATTTGCACCTTTATGCATTCTATAACGATAGGGACTAAAATGGTAGATAAGCCTTAACGTTAATATTTTATCGTAATGGTATATACTTGCACCTTTATGCATTCTATATACCGATAATCTCTAATTCTTGCGACGAAGTAGAGATCTATTAGAGCATCTCAAACCACATCCTATATATCTTTCAAATAAAGGGGTCAACTTGCTTCGATCAAATTCTAAGATGATTCTTAAAAATAGAGACTTGATTTTAAAAATACAGATTGTGTCTTTCTCCGGTTGAATTAGATGCACACGGTAAATTGTAATCCTTTATATCATTTCCCACTCTTGGATTAATTTGATTAATTAATTAATTATAATTCAGAAGAAAGTTTTATTTACACCAACGATGTAAATCATTTTAATCTCTTGGATTAATTTGATTACATAACCATGGTGGGGCCGTTCCCAAATTGCGATGGGTTTGCCAACTCATAAAAGGAATACGACTTCGGATTGGTGCTGTGCGCAGCACCGTGCTGCACACCTCTGAGCCATCGGATCGTGCATCCGACAATTCGGATCTCATCTTGGCAATTAACGATCGAAAGCTGTTCATTGTCGAGATGAGATCTTAGCCATCAGATACACGATCCGATAATTCAAAGGTGAACAACATAATGCTGCGCACAGCACCGTCCCAAGTTCAAAGGAATAGTAGTGGATCACAAACATACCACGAGAATAAAGATAGCAACCAGATCGATCCCCCCCTCTCTCTCTACTCTCTCTCTCTCTATAATTACCTTCTATTGCACGCCAACCCCCATTTCTCTCTCTCTCTCTCTCTCTCTCTCTCTCTCTCTCTCCTATATATACACACTCACACCGAATCGATTCCCACCCCTCCTCAACTTCGCTCCAAAAAATTCTCCCGCTACAATGTCCACAGATCCAGAACCCCCCCGAGCCTCACCGCCGCCCACGCCGCCTCCAATCCAAACAAAACCCTCTCAGACAGCCGACGCCGCGGCAATTCAGCCGCCGGAGAACGATGACGAAGAAGAATGCAAGACGCCGACGGCGCCGGAGAACAGGATCCCGGAGCCCCTGACCTGCCCGCCTGCGCCGAGGAAGCCGAGGAAGGAGGAGTTTTCTTGCAAGCGGAGGAGGAAGAAGTACGATCTCGAATTCTTCGAGGCCGTGAATCGCGAGGAGGTCGAGTCGTTCTTTGGGGCGAGTTACGAGTCGCTCGGCTTTAATTCTTCTCCAATACTCAAGAGAAAAATTAGCTGAGGCGCGAGTAAGTTGAACCGGACGCCTAAATTATACAAATATATACATAATATATAAATGCCACTTTGATTACTAGATTCAGATATTGATTAGTTGGTCAGGTTAATTCAGAGAATTTCGGATCTGAATATATACTTTGTCTAGCTGGAATTGATCCAGATTTTATTCAGTTGGAAGTCAATTTAACTTAGTTAATTTGTTTCTTTTAATTTTTTTCACTTCAATTTTGTTTGTATGTTAAATTTTCTTTCCTAAACCTAACATTATGTGATGTACTGTTTCTGTTTTTAGAAATTCATTTCTTTTTTCCTGATCAGGTTATGATCACGGGAGATATTGATTTCAGTTTCCTGTACTTGAAAATAATTAATGAATGAATTCCAAGTATTCCAAACAAATGGTGAAAGATATTAATTCCGTGTAGCATTTTCGTTTCTTGATAGATGCTTTTTCAGAGATCGATCATGGTGAATGACATTCGATCACAGGCCAACAAATATATGGAGAGAGAGAGAGAGAGAGAGAGAGAGAGAGAGAAAAGGGTGGGGTGGTTGGTTGGTTGGTTGTTGCTAGCTTTCGGTTGAAGGAAGAAGGTTGTGAGATTTTGATGGTTGCTTTTGCATACTCACCATGACATTGATCACAGGTTAACAAATATATGGAGAGAGAGAGAGAGAGAGAGAGAGAGAAGGGTGGGGTGGTTGGTTGGTTGTTGCTAGCTTTTGGTTGAAGGAAGAAGGTTGTGAGATTTCGATGGTTGCTTTTGCAATGTACTCCAATGGAGTACACCTAAGGCTTAGTTTGGATGACCAGAATTTTCAGTAGGAATAGAAATGCGATTACTATGAATCAAATTCTTAGAAATTTTATTGAGTAGGAATATGAATATGATTACTATTTCATTCCTAGAAATTATCAAAGTCAATATTTCTTTTTTTTTTTAATTGATTGAGCCAGGAATTTAAGATTCCATGGGGCAAGGGGGAATCAGATTCTTACTCTATTTGGTAATGTGATTCCTGATCGGATGTGTCGTTAGGAATCACAATCCTATTCTTATCTCCCAAACATGAAAATCCTGAGAGTATACGATGCATCTCATTCCTATTCCTGTTCATTCCAAATGTCGGAATCATGGAGGTATGGTGTCACATTCTCATTCCTCCTTAAGGTTTCTGCCATCCAAACTGAGTCTAACATGGAGATGGTTTGTCTTGTCTGCATCTTAGAGGAATCTAATAATACCAAATGCATTATCTTATTCTCCAAATCTTTGGCAATCCCAATATTAGTTCCCATTCTTTCTTTTTTTCAGTAAATTAGTTCCCATTCTTTGCTTGCTCTGAATTAAATATTAGTCTAGAATTTTAAAATGTGGTATAAAAATATTGTCTCACCTCACATCGTGCAAGTCAATGCTAGCTCCATAACATAGAATATAATTAATAATAATTCAATAAATACCAAGATTTACTCCATAACACATCACATGGCCTTCCCACCAAATTAACCACAGCACTCCATGCCCTATTTTGACGGAAAACGTCAATTTTTATCTTCCTTCTTTGATTTTTATTGAGTCTCGGAATTTTTTTTTTATAGGCAACAAAGTTTTATTAAGAAACTTGACAAGGGGTACATCAAGTTAGGGGAGGGATCGAAATCCAACAAAAAGTTACACCTGTTGGGACCAAGCCCGAAACACCCTATAGGCCTTAAGATGCCCAGATTTAAACAATACAACTCAAAACCCAAAGGTCAAAAGTCTCGGGGGTTGGTTCTTAGCAGTTAAAAATGGATCGAATCGAATACCTCTTTCATGAGGACTCGAACTTAAAACCTTTATCTTAAAAGGGAAAGTAACGAACCAACAACACTAAGGTGTGGTTTTCAGCTACCTTTTATGATACTATAATCAAAATTTTAATTGGTGGTTAAAGTAAACAAATAATGTTGTAAAAAAAAAAAAAAAGTCATCTATAGGAGCCTGCAGTTTACCTTTTATGCCAAAGTAAAACATTGGTTACTTAATTACTAAAGAGTAAGCTTTAAAGTTACGTTTCCTTAGCTGGTTCTTACTTCTTCTTCCTTCGTAAAGGTACATTAATGTTTAATTAATCAAGATCGATGAGCTAGTTATGTAAGACCAAGTTTCACATTGTCATGGAATCATAGAGGCTTTTGCAATTAAGCTTAAGTTATAAGCTTCTCCAAATATCTTACTAATTTTGAAGAGAGAGAGAGAGAGAGAGAGAGAGAGAGAGAGAGAGAGAGAGAGAGAGAGAGTTTGCTTATAAAGACGCCAAAACCAAAGAGAGAATTGCTATGGTCACGTGCTTGAGAAACACATTTACAAGGAACTATGTGGACAGACTAGCACAGCTGGCTTTCTCACCCTCCTCCCACAGTGGCGGAGGTTCGAGCCCCACGGGGGTATTATTAGGGTTATGAGTTATGGACAGTCTCTGAACTCTCTGTGGACTAACATACTAATTAACACCTCGCTAGGCCAAAAAAAGGAACTATGTGGACGACTAACATCAAAATTTAACAAAATCAAGATTTAAAACAAAACAAAAAAGCAATTAATCTCTCTAAGCATCGTGGAAAAAAAACTTGGAAAGTGTTGAAAAATACGAATAAGGGGCGTGTTGTGCACTATCTGGACCGTCAATCTCGACAATTAATAGTCCAGATTTAGTTTAACTCTTCCGCGGAACTCTTTCCCAGAAAAGTTTTTTTTTTTAAATTTGAACAATTCAAAACACTTTTGGACGATTGAGATTGCACGGCACGTCCAAGTTGGAAAAATACCTATCAATGTGTTGTATCGTCTTTAGAATTCTGCTTTTGTTGGTGATAAGATTCTTGTCGCATAATACGATCCATGGAGATATTTTGAACTAAATCAATTATTCAAAAGAAAGTGATATTCTTATAAATCTAGTATTTTGTGAACTTTTTGTCAAAATGGTTGGAATTAAATTTTCGTCTCAACGAATGAGAAAAAAGATAAAAGTGACCCTTATAAGCTATTGCCAGTAACATTGAACTGTGTATATATTTTCTTTTATTATGATCGGGTGTCCAAATCGATTTACGCAAACCTCGTAGAAGAATATCCATCCAAAACCACACACACAAAATGGTCCGCTAGACTGCCTCCCATCCAAAACAAAAGCCGTTAAAAGTGAAACATGGGCAATTCTTTAGTATCAGAACTAGAAATTAAAGATCTAGAGTATCCGATCCAAACGTCAACCGTCCAAGTTACAGTATGTTGGCCGAAACTGCCGAAAGAGAGAAAACTTGTAGGACACAAAACAGAGAGAGAGAGAGAGAGAGAGAGAGAGAGAGAGGAAAAGAAGATCAGGGGAAAAGTGGAAGGAAAAAGTTGGACGGTTGGGTTTGAAAACCCATTAGACATTGTGTTAGTTAAAACGGATCCCTTTTGTCTTAAGACACAGGTTCTTATGGGGTTCGACGTCTCTCTATATATCCGAACCCCAAATCTCTCTTTTAAAAGTTAAGGAGTACAACCAGATAGGCTGAGTGCATGACATGTCTCTAAGACACAAATGACCATGTTCGTTTTGGATTTTGAGGTAAGTTTTTAAAAGTAATAAGTGAAGACAGAAAAATAGATAAAATTTATTAAAAAACGTGCGCAGAAATTTTCAGTACCCTAAACGAACAAGCCGAATGAGTTTATTTGCTGAATTGTGTTTCTTTTGTTTTACTACCACAAGAATGTGATTTCAGTACTACTCCTTGGAGCAACTTTACAAGTGGAAGATCAGATTTTCCAGGATACGAGGAGTCGACTTTTCTACCTGTGCCATTGATGCTTTGGGTCCAGGAATAAGGAACAGAATTTTATGGGATCTCACACCTGGGGGGTGTAATGAATACGCATGTTTCAGAATTTCACATCAGTTTGAGGTGCCGGTGGGCCCACGGCATCCCCATGTTGGAGTAATTTTTTTGTGTTCGTTTTGAGTCTCGAAAATTTCTTCCTTTTCGTACGATTTTTAATAAATTTTTTCTATCAACCTCTCTCCACTCATTCGTTACCCCAAAAATCTCCCTCAAAGCACTAACTGAACATTTTGTGAACGTTTAAGGGACACAGATCCAGATACAACTCTGTGCTCTGTGAGAGTTGTGTGTTTGTTTCTATGCACAGAGCTTATTGGTTGTGCTTACAAAGCATCTCCAACCCATGCTCTATTCTTTCAGGCGTTGTTTGTTTAGGGGTTTTGAGGGAGATTTTTAGAGTAATGAGTCAAGAGAGATAGATAGAGAAAGTTTATTGGAGACCGTACCTAAGAAATTTGAGTCCCCCAAACGAACAAGGTCTCAAAATTTCCACCATTCCTCCATTTTGGAAGAAAAAATCAATTCCAACCCATTCTCCGAAAAATGTTTTGACTTCAATCCTTCATTTTTGGAGGAAAATAGTCCTCAACCCATCCTCCATTTGAGAGCAACTTTCATTCTCCATATTTAGAAGATGAAAAAAAGTCTTTCCCCCACATTTGAAGGAATAGAGACAAAAAAAAAAAAAGTATTTTGGAGGATAGGTTGGAGCAAACACATATTCCAAAACACTTTTTTGTCGAGGACCAAAATATAGTGATATAGAGGAATGAAGGTTGGATTGGAGATGCTCTTAACACGACACAAGTTTAATATTTCCAACTTTGAAATTGTATAGATTTTTATGGTTAGGTTTTGGTTTTTCTTCGGGTGTATGCTTAGTTGTAACATTTGGGCTTGTTTGGCCATCAAGGGTGTGCTTTAATGTTGTATCTGGGCCTTTTTTCGGCCCTCAGGTGTTCAGGACTTTATCTCTCTTGGCTGGATTTCCTACTTTTGGTTGGAACCCCTCTCCCGTAACCCCTTTGATAAAATTTAATTTTGCCGATAAAAAAACACCACACAAGTTAGAGTGTATTCCATACGAGACTCAAGTTCGAGTCCCGGGACGTCCTTGTCCTGTATTGGTATTTTAATACTAATTTGTTTATAGGGGAAAAGAAAGGCAATTCATTGATGAAAATGCGAACATAAAAAATTGAAAGCCGTCCCCACCGGACGACGAGTCATGGTCCGATATGTTTCAAGTTAAAAAATAAACGTAAATAATACATCCATTCTAATATACGATGGGGCTACCCTTTTTTTGGTGTCCTCATACAATTGCTTTTCAAATAATGCCCTTACCCAAATTACCTAATGCACCACTTATAATTTGGCACGGGGGATTACACTTGGGCAAAATTGGTAAAATTAATTGCTTGAGGCAACTACTCCTCGTACGGACCTACGTGGGACATATAAAATGATCTCTTCTATCGATTGATAAAAAAAAAATCTAAAAAATACATCTATACTTCTTTTTTGAATTAAAAAGATGACGTATTGTACTAAAAGAATGCATTGCCCGTGAGAAATTTTTCAGTGCCGAGCCGGTATCACGTGGTGTCCGCTCAGTGCATCCGAATCGTCCATTTTGGTTTTGGACGGCTCGAATTTGGATAGAGAAAAAGGAGAGAGAAAGAGGAGAGAGAGTGTGGAGGTGAGAAGAGAAAGAGTGTTTCGATCTGAACCATCCAATACATTTTTGGACGGCTAGAATGTGCCCGTTCGGACACCACGTCAACGGTATGGGTATGTGTATGGGTATGGGTATGGGATCTAGTTGAGGCACACTCAGCATACGCTTCCCCCCTTTCATTCTCTTCGTCCGTTCCTATCTCTCTCCCTCGATCACCGGCGTTGCTCAACCACCGCCGCTGCCACACTACCAACACAGGTCTCTCTCTCTCTCTCTCGATCAATCGATTTGTATTTGTGTAACTAAGCCCTAGCCTTCTCAAACATAGGCAGTCCCCCTCTCTCTCTCTTAGCGCCACTATATTAGGGCTTTTACTCGGTGATAATGTTTGCTTGTTTTCGTTTTTGATTTTCTCTCTCTACGCCAGTTTCTACTTGTTTATTCGCTTTTTTTTTTTAATTTCTGTGCGTATGTAAGTTCGCAAATTCAACTTGGAGCTCTATTAGGGATTTAGCACTTGTTTCTGGGCTGAAATTTGTTTGTTTGATCTTTGGAGAGCACAGTACGATAAAAGTTGTAAGTTTGGGGGGGGTTATTGTCCATCGCTGGCCTTTGTTTGTTTGCTCTTTGGAGAGCACAGTACGATGAAAATTGTAAGCTGTGTTGGGGGGGAGTTACTGTCCATCGTTGGCCTTTGTTTGTTTGTTTGTTTTTTTGCTCTTTGGAGAGCACAGTACGATGAAAGTTGTAAGCTGTGTTCGGGGGGGGGGGGGGGGGGGAGGGGTTATTGTCCATCGTTGGCCTATGGTAGAATCAGTCGGGGGACCTGAGAGGCGGTGGTTTACCCTGCGGCGGATGTCAGTGGTTCGAGTCCACTTATCTCCAACTCGTGAACTTTTTTTAATTTATATTTGGTTGTTGTTTTTGCATCTCATTAGTACATCTATTTGCCTGAAGTATGATTTTATGGTCTTTGTAATTTACTTTTGAGTGCTATTTGATATGTTTTTTTTTAATAATATTTTGGTGGTTGTTTTTGTATCTCATTAGTACATTTATTTGCCTGAAGTACGATTTTATGGTGTTTGTAATTTAGTTTTGAGTGCTACTTGATATGTGCACTCCTGTTTTGCTTGAAATCGTGCAGTGCATCTGCCAGTCAAGGGCACAACTGGTGTGTGGTGGTATGGGGGATTTTCAGGCTTTTTTGGGGTAGATCGGGTGTGTGTAGGGGTCATTTGTGGTTGGTAGCATGGGTGTTTGAGGGACAACCTTTTGTACCTCAAACAGTAAACAAACAAGTAAAATCGTCTGACTGTTGCAACCACTTCCCCACTATATCTGTTAATCCTATTACTATGCAGTTTGCACCAAAACAGTTCTACATGTCGCTTTCAAACAATTCTATAGTCCCCTGCATTCTGATTCTTCACTCTGGTAAATCAATTTCATGCAAGTGAAGGGTGGATGTGCCAAGTTTCATATTAAGTATTGTGGTCAGAATTCTATTCGCATGGATGTGTCAATAAATTGCATATGCAGAGAATAAAAATATGGGTGGATGTGCCAGGTTTCCTTCTTTTCCATAGCCATGCTTACATGTAGATATTCTAGGGTGAATGGCATGTGTAATAACCTTTTTACCATGCTTAAAATTTCACACCACAAAAAGGGGGAAAATAAAGTAGATATGCACATTTGTATATGTGAAATTAATGAAATGCTATAATCCAAATAGTTTTCCATTCTCTTTTTCCTTCATACGGTACATAAATGCATCATCACAGTTCCTATATGTATGTGTGTCGAATTTGATCCTATGCTGCTTTCTTTTTCCACAATTCAAACTTCTCCACTTGCTATTGTGACTATTTGAACATTGAAATTGTAAAATCAATGACAAGGTGTAGTGGTGTGCAGTGTGCACACACACAGCCTGTGAATTTGATCCTATGCTGCTTTCTTTTTCCACAATTCAAACTTCTAGTGTCCCTAATGTCCCTACATGCATTTCTCCATTCCTGTTTATTTTTCAGCCACATCCTTCGCCAGCGAGCATTGCCGTGGTTATATTGGTGCTTTCATTTTCTTGGGGTTGGACATCTTTTCAAGTGACTCGTAACAGTTTCTTTTAGGTCAGAAGAAACGGACAAGAGTTGGATGGAGATAAAAAATAGGTGGTCGAGTAAGGAGTATAAACTAGGGGTGGAATCTTTTATAAAATTTGCAATGACGAATTTAGAAGCGAAGGGTGAGATTCAGTGTCCATGTATTGATTGTGTAAATAGCATAACACTTAGCGGTATAGTTGTTAGGATCCATTTGATACGAAAAGGAATCACCTCTTCTTACAAGACTTGGGTGCACCATGGGGAACCTATTCCTGCATGTCAGCCTCAAGCAGAGAATGACAACTATGATGACTACAATGAAGGTATTGGGGAAGAAACCGGAGGGGAGGTCCCTGAGGCTGGCAACCAATTGCATGATATGTTGGGAGTTGGGACAGATTTTTGTTGGTAGCATATTGGATGACGATACCAATGAACCGCCTATTAATCTTGAGAGGGAAGATGCATGGAATTTTGATAAGTTGTTCATTGCTGCTCAATGTAAAGCTTATCCTGGATGTGCAAAGACTGTGCTAGCGTTCATTGTTGAGATGCTTCATGTTAAAGTGTATAAGAAGTTGACGAATGAGGCGTTCGATTTGATAATGAAGATTATTAAAGAGATGGTACTGGACTGTGATGAGACTGTTCCTTGGAACATTTATGAAGCGAAGAAATTCTTAAGGGATTTGGGTTTGGGGTATGTGCCCATTCATGCATGCATAAATGACTACGCACTCTTTTGGAAGGAGAATGCAAATTTGGAAAATTGGCCAATGTGTAATGAGCCTAGGTATAAGGTGAACAATGGTACCGGTTAAAAGACCCCCCACAAGATATTGCATTACTTGCCATTGGTAAAAAGATCCCCCACCTGTTCGTATCGTCGCCTGGGCTTTGTTCGATTTTGGGTTGGTTCTGATTCTGATCGATTGGTGTATTAGGGCTGTGTGTGTGTGTGTGTGTGTAAAAGACGACATAGCCCTGAATAATTTTCCGGTCGATTCAAAACTCAGTGCTTTATAACTTGATCGCCCATTTTTTTCTTGTGCAATAAGAAAAGGGGTTCATCTCAATTGAACACTACATCGCAAGAAACGTAAGTAGAGTTCCCACTTTTTTTTTCCTTTCTTGTAACCGTAAATTTCATGCAAAGCAAGTAAATTTCCCAGCTTTCTTAAGCTACAAAATGACCTGGAACTGGATTGTGGTATCACTTGTATGTGTGGTATCACTTGTATGTTTGATTTGAGTCCAGTCAAGATAATTGAATTGTTTTATGGGACTAGTTGTTCTATTATTGATTTTGCGTTTCAAATTGGCTTTTTGTTTTTGTTAAATTGTTAAATATTTAGTCTAAGGAGTGTTTGTTTTGCAGTATATCGTCATCTAGAACCGCTTTGTAGTTTTTTTCCAATTATTTTCATCCTACCCTTTAGAAAAATTTCTATTTCTTGTTGATCTGATATTGCTAGTATTTGGTTTTGATGGGTTATGGGTGAATGGGTTAGAAAGACACTTATTCTTAGGGAACAGTTTAATTCATAACCTTGGTACCATTCAGTGACTTGTCCAAGATGCCATATGTTTCAGCAGTAAAGCAGTTCTAGGTATTCTAGGTGCAGGTTCTCTTTCTGATGGATGATATGAATCATGATACACAATAGGAGACATTGGATATGTAGTACATACACGTGTGTGGTGTGTGGGGCATAAATAGATGAATTTAGTTTCATCAGTTGAAGGGGTTGTTTAGATGAATTTCGTGCGAGAAACTGAGGAATTTTCAGTGCAATGATATACAGGGATTTGTTTTTCTTTTGTATTTTGTGCATGTGTGTGTGTGCGCGCGTGTTTGTGACAATGTTCGTAGCTGCATTTTTTTGATTTGGGTATTATAGTAGTTTCAGTTATTTTTCACCTGTGCGTGCATGTGTATGAGTGAGTGAGTGTGCGTGCGTGTGTTTGGTTGGAGAGAGTCATTTTTCATATATTAACAGAAGCTTATAATTTTATATTGCGAGGCTAATTACGTATTTCATTGGCAAGGGGCAACTTAGCAACATTTGGCCGACAAGTGGGGAAGTCAATGTAATCTCAGAGTGCACAGGAGTGATCCTTGTAGTTGTCAAAACTCCATCTGAGGTCCCTGTAATTAGCCAAAAACTACTATGCATACAACATGAACAATTGAACATTATTAGAAAGCTTATATGTTTCTCCCAATAAGTACGCAAATGTATTTAATTCCCCCAATGAGCATGTCTCCTGTACATTGTTAGAATCTTGCCAAATAGCTACTTTGGCCTTTGAGTCCAGATTCCCTCTTTAGTATATGCCCAATTTCCATGCATGTTTTTTTCTGTCACTCCATTAAGTTTTCAACTATTATTGGTTTCACATTCATTGTTAAGACTTTGTTGGCAGTAGTTTTGCCAAGACACATTGCTTATGAATGTTGGACTGAGTTTCTTAGTATAGAGCAATCCTAGTCTAAATATTTTTTTGGATGATGTGACTAGATATGGGTTTTTTCTTCATGGGAAATTTGTTTTCCTATTACCTTGTCCTCATGGGAAATTTGTATCTTTGTTTAGAAGAGGGAAAAGGAAATGTTTATAGAGGTCAAATGCAGTGGGTCATTCCTAGGATAGTGTACAGTATTATTTCCTCGTCCTTGACAATTTGTTTCTTTGCTGCAGTACGAATAATGCCAAAGGTGAAGACAAACCGTGTGAAATATCCAGAGGGGTGGGAACTGATTGAACCAACACTTCGTGAACTACAAGCTAAGATGAGAGAAGGTTTTGATCTGCTTTTTGTTGTGTTACTCTCTTAGCGCCGTTTGTTAATCTTGATCTCTCCACAATTTGAAACTAATCGTGGCACTTTAATTTAATGTCTTGGATAGCTGAGAATGATCCCCATGATGGGAAAAGAAAATGTGAAGCATTATGGCCTATTTTCAAAATAGCACATCAGAAGAGTCGCTACATTTTTGACCTTTACCACAGGAGGAAGGAAATCTCAAAGGAGTTGTACGAGTTTTGCTTGGAGCAAGGCCATGCTGACCCTAATTTGATTGCAAAATGGAAGAAGGTTTGTGGCGTCCCCTCCTTTGAATATTCCCCAAATTGGGTTTTTGCTTAGCTTTCCTTTTCTTCCCTTTTTTCCCTGTTTCTGACGAAGTAGCATTTCAAATTCGGATGACAGCTATCAGAAATCCTGTGATTCCCAGTTCATGCTTACATCTGTTTTGATCTATTTTGGCTACAGAAAAGAACCAATACTCCTGTATAATTATTTGGTTATATGGTGCTTATAGGATGGATATGATGCAGTCAGCTAATGCGTCCTTAACCTTTTTTCCCCTTATTTCATGAGGACATATATTATATATGGTGCTTATAGGATGGATATGATGCAGTCAGCTAATGTGTCCTTAACCTTTTTTTCCCTTATTTCACGAGGACTTATATTATCTTTGAGGATTTTGAAAGGCTTTAAAGAACTTCTAGTCATGTCCTTGTCTATTGTTTCTTTGTTGAATACATATAGTTTTACCTGACACAAGGGAGTTGATCTCTTATTATTGGATTAGTAACTCTGTCCTGTACACAATTCCACTCTGGAATCAAAATGAACAAAATAATGCACATGAAAAAAAACAAGCCATGTTGGGCTGATCAATAGGACTCAAAGGTTTCACTTTGTCTTGTTATTAAAGAGATTCTAACTCCATTTTTCTTTCTGAATGTTAAAAAGATAGTACACTGTGGTTTTAAAGAATTTAAACAATTTCTATGGCTAGTGGAATTTAAACAATTTCTTGTGATAAAACCAAATGCCTTTCCAACTAGACATCGTTGTTATTTCCTTGTATAAAGTTACTGTATAGTTTGTGTCAGAACAGATTTAGTTTATTTTCTTCGATATACATAAATTGTTTAGCTTAATCTTTTTATAGTTTGTAACATTTGATTTCTGCTTCACAAAATTAGGATATCTATTCACGGTGCCTGATGGGATACCTGTGCTTGAGATGTTCTTACTTTCGCTTTTAATAACTTTGTAATCATCTGTAGGATGAAATACTATTCATGTGGGATTAAAAGAAGAATTCTGTAATTGTAGCAGCATTTCCTGGTTTCAGTATTCGATAGGAATTATATGTTACAGCTATTAAGGTAGGAAACGTTGCTTTGACAAAGAAATTTTGATATATTCTTGTAAATTTGTGCTTTATTTGCAGCCTGGTTATGAACGTCTATGCTGTTTAAGGTGCATGCAACCGAGGGATCACAACTTCCAAACAACTTGTGTTTGTCGAGTCCCCAAGCATCTGAGAGAGGAAAAGGTTATAGAGTGTGTGCATTGCGGTTGCAAGGGTTGTGCTAGTGGAGACTGATCTTCTAGAGTGTAACTATTTGACAAGTCATTTGCCTATTTTAACTATGTAAAAGGTCTGAAACATCTCAATCGCGGGATAATATCTATGAGACCCATGTCTGGTGTACTGTAGAGCTTATGCAATCTAGATATGTTCTGCCCAATGTTGTGGATGTTTTCGTGTTGTGATGATCTACTGAACTTGTTAGTAAAAAGTGGATTCAGACATCGAAGCGCAATGTAGAACCCACAATTAAGTATGTAGGCCTTTCATGACTGGGTAGAGGAGACGAGAGGTTGCTTGGCACGTGGCAGTGTTCCTAAGACTATTGAGTAGCCACTCGTGTATTGAGATATACACGTGGTTGTACATTTCAGAGTTTTTTTTTTTTTTTGACAAGGATATTGTTGAGAGATTATTCAGTCATTACTCTACTCCTAAAAAATGTGGGGCTCCTCGGTGAGAAGAAGGAACGCACAAGCTTTTGTTCACTTGGGTTTCCCTAAAGATTTCTCCCTTTCTGATTGATAAGTTTCTCTCCACTTATTACTCTTGTCTCTTTATCTATCTCTCTTCACTTATTGCTCCAATGGTGTAGAGAGCTCTCTGGGTTCTCCTCGTTTCGAACCAGCTTTTTAAGTTGGACCAAAGAAATTAACCCCAAGCCCAGATGGGCAATGTATGTTTGGGAGAGGGCTTGGATGGCTATAGTCTTACAGAAGAGGACCGGCTTGTCAGAAGCCCAATACCTAAACCCCCAAGCCCAGTTAGATTTGATGCATGCAGTAGATGTTTGCAACCACGAACGCCATTCAACCAAAAATGTACAAACAAAACCAACATATGGATGTTGTATGTATGTACATGCAGAACACAACAAACTACGGCCAGCATGGATGCTTTGAAGCCTCCAGTTGTCGCCCAAATTTGTCATAAATTCTTGCTGGTTAATACACACCAGGGCTAATACCTAAAACACTAAATATACTTGGATCTTGCTCAAAGCAAATTAAGAGCTGCACAACGAGAGAGAGAGAGAGAGAGAGAGAGAGAGAGAGAGAGAGAGAGAGAGAGGGATTTGGTGAAGGAAGCATGGGAGGTGATGAAGCAAAACATTCCTCAAATCAGTCTTCGCTTCATTACCATGTAAGTATCTCTCTGTATCTCAGGAAAACCATTTTAGTGACAAGATCCTTCAATCGTACTTTAAACTGGTTAAGAGCTGTTGATTTTGAAGGACCTCTAATACAATGCCAAATTTCTCATAATGCGTGTGCTAGTGCATGAAAGCATCTGTGTATACGAGGATTGAGAACGCAAACGGATACAAAGGGTCCTATTGTTTTTGTGACTAATGTGCTTTAATTGGGTTCTACATTCCAATTTCCAATGTTTTAATCAATTAGTGAGTGAGTCAAACAGTTTGATAGTCTAGAAGCAATGTTCCCCTCGCATGAAGAGGATCTCACAGGCCTGAAGGTAGCTACCGTGGGCCAAGTCGGAGCACCGTCCGCTTTGTGGAGCCCTATATTCATGGGAGTGCAAGTAAATCCAACTAGGGCTGCCCAACATTGAAAAATCGGTTGGTTTTATTTTTGTAAAGATAACTTCATAATGGCTGTTGCGCGAAGTACCCAACAGTTCACGAGAGTGGTAGAAGCTAGGCACCACCCCCTGCAGAGTGATTATCGGGACACAACCGCACTGCTTGGAGCAGAGAGCATTGGAATCAGCGAAGTTTCGACCCTTCGACTGGTGCCCACCAAATACTCGTCATACAAAACAAAACCATAATCATACCAATAAAACACCTAAGAACTGTGTAACATCGGATGGAATTTCAGTAATAAAGCACCTAAGAGCATTGCCTTGAGGAGTTTCCAAAACACCAAGTAGAATATGCGAAAAGAATTTTATTGAACAAATGAATGACTAAATGAAAAGGCGCCACGCCTGAATCCAATTACACAATGCAAATGCATTCCCTATATAATCAGAAAAAACAGCAGCAGACTAGAAACTACAACTAACTACAAGAACATGAGGAGCTCTCAAGATATATGGGACATGCGATGACTGCCCCTTAATCTTCTCACTCAATTCTTTTCAACTGTTTATTCTGTACTTCAAGGTTTTTCCTTTTTACAGTATGGAGTAAGCTCGGATAACCTCAACAATTGGAGCCCGGCACAATGGACACTTCCCTCCACCACGAACCAGCTCGTTGGCGCATTTTGAACAAGTGCACATGTGCCCACATCTGAGAGAGAGAGAGAGAGAGCATAAAGTCAAACAAAAGCAAAAGTTGATGGCCAGATCACTAGGCATGTTTATGCATGCATATCGCTATCAGGTGTACCTGTACAGTAGAGAATCAATATGGGTATCACAACAAACACAGCATGTTCCTTTATTAACATGACTCCATTTAGATCCATCCTCGGATGTCTCTGCCATCCCTGCAAACGTATCGCCACAATTCTCAAATCAGGAAGCATTGTGAACTAGTCGATCGTATTGAGAATAGAAAGGTGCAGCATAAACACTCCGTATACATGAAGGATATAAGTAAACATTATACAGTATGTTCCAACTTCCAATAAAAACATGATTAGATTGTCTAACTGGAAGGATGTCTATCTTGTTACAAGAGACATGGATCCAAATCATAACATATTCTCTCTTAAATTAAAAAAATGGACCTAGAAACCTTAAAAGGAGCTTTAGTCTAAATATAAGAAACTTATGGGTATCCTGCATGCTAATTGTCAAAAAAGGTACAGTGAAACAATTGGGTACAGCAAATTATGCATAAGGATTGGCTATAACCACATTAAATGCTTGAAGAAGTTGTATTCTGGCATTTTCACAAGAAAGAGAACAGCTGGCATTTTCACAAGAAATAGAAGGCCTGGGAATCTTTTGGAGCTGACAGGTTTCAAGAATTGCATGGTTCAGAAATTGAAAATCGAATCAGGGTCGTTAAAAAATTGTTAACGGAACAAACCTTGAACCATAAGAAAACAGATTCACCACGAGACTTGTATCGATTTATGCATGAAATAGGAATTTAATCACAAACGAAAATGTAAATGTTAAAGATTATCGTAAGTTTGTAACTATTCTCGTTTGCAGTTCCTAAAGAAAGCGTGTGGAGAAGAGGAAATGCAAGAGTGATTATAAACGTAGACGTAGTGCACACTAACCCTGTCCACCAGCTGACTGGTTTAGAGCTGCAGAGACTTCCTGTCTTACTGAGCGTTGCAACTCCAATTGCATGTCCATGCAGGCCTCTAACATCCTTTGCATGTGGGTCATTCCTTGTTGAAGCCTTGCCATGTCCGCCCTTAGATCAGTAATCATCTCCCACTCCTGCTACAAATCCACATCCCAAACAGTTAGTTCAAACTGGAAAATGCAGACAAATATCATTAATTCTTGAACTCATAATAGATTTTAGAGGATTTGTCTGAAAATTAGATTTTAATGAAAAATCCTCGCAAATGTTGACCACCAACAAAGACCTAAGAGGAGCTGACAATGATTTCCTCCTATTGAAATTCCCTCAATAGTCCAGTAAACTCCAATATAACTTGAAAGGAAGATCATCCTCAACATTCCAACTTCAACGAACCACATATCTAAATATGAACAGAAGATTTGTGTGATTCTTCCATCCCTACAGTAGAAATTGCTCCTAACAAATCTAAAGTGGCAAACATGAACTATAAGTCTATAACCAAATTCACCTGAAGTGATGATCTCCTATTAGTCCAAGACTCTAAAACTAACACATTTAACAAGTTGTGAATAGTCTTTATGGGGTCATACTGATATACAAATGTTTGCTAAACATGATCTCATCATACATATAGTACAAGATAGTTCATATCCATATCTATGATGCATAAAACACAATCTATATAATCAGTTTCCACGGAACATCCATATATTCAAGTTTTTTAACAACCAATAGAACTAACGTTGAGTAAAATAACACTTAAATTTTGAATAGTGTGGTGTAGGGGCTTGTATTTCCTAATCAAGGTTGTAGAACTAAACCCTGTACATAAAAGATGACTCACAAGTTCCGAGCGATGCATGCTATGTCGAGACCAACTCGAATGATGCAAATGCTGGTGCCAAAGAGGCTGCGGAGGGGGCACTGGTGGAGATGGTAGCACCAGTGAAGGTCTGCCAACAGCAACATTCTGATCCCCATTCTGCTCATCGCTTGGTTGCTCCTGATCCCTCTCTGGTGAAGGAGCAGAGGGAGTGGGTGAGTTCCCGTCCATATCCCAGTCGATAGGAGCACTGGTTTGCCTTTCGACATATGATCGTATTAATTGGTCCAAACTCTCACGGAAACCACTACGAAGAAGATTAGAGACACTTCTCCTACAAGGAACAGAAAAATCCCAGTTCACAATACAGATGAAAAAATAAACACCGAGGCTCTCTCTGGTACCTGTTTTCAAAATCACTTTTCCGAAACTATTTTTGAAAACAAAAACACTTGTTGCTTACTCACCATATTCATTGTCTACCAGCAATTCCGTTTTGAGAATCTAAAAATAACTTTTCAATGTTTACTGGATATTCCCTGATAGCAAGTTTCGAAAAACCATCAACCAAACAACTTTTCTGTGCTTTTAAAAAAAGAAAGAAGAAAACATAAAGACAAAAACTAAACCGAACAGCACCCAAGATGGTTCAAACCATGCGTGAAAAGAAAAGGACAATGAAAGTACTTTTAACACCGACTAATACCTGCTCAGAAGTTCCCTGAGTTCCATACTATAAACGTTATCATCATCAGGTGGGAGGAATCTACTGACTCGTCTGACTTGGATGAAACGGCGCATTCTTGGGGGTTCAGAAGGCGCTTCCGACCAATTTTCCACATCTTCTCTCACACCATTTTCGTTCCAATCCTCCTGGGTTTCATGCGGATGATCATCTACACTTTCATTTCCTGGAGTTCCCTGGGGCCAATCGTTAACTGGACTTTCCTGCCAGTTTCCATCCATATCTCCTGTAGAGCCATCTCTCCAGTCATTAAAATGTTGCCAGTTTCCTCTCTCATCTTCAGCACCTTGTTCCCGCCAATCGCCTTCGTGATTAACAGTTCCTTGCCAATCAATGTTCTCACCAATTGAGTTTTCAGAATTTGCTGCAGGATCCGAAAACTGTTGGTCATTTTCCTGACTCCTTGGTTGTGAGTGCTCGTGGATTTCATGTTGGACCTCCTGTCGGGTGTTTGAATGGATCTGATCATTCCTAGAATAAATAGGATTATTGTTAGAAAGATTATCAGATACTCAAAATCGCTGCCTACTTGAACACAAACTATATTTTCTAATCTGGAGAAAACAAAAATTGACCATAATGTGCATTTACAGCCATCTTTTGAAAAACTCAGAAAGTTGCTCTGGAGAAAACAAAACACTTATGGACTCGATTTGATCAGTGAGTTCTAAAACCTTACCGCATCAGCGGACTATAAATGTGACTTCGAGGGACGAAGGACTATCATGAAATCGACACTATAAAATGCTAAAAATACTCATCTAGTCCGTCCAAAAGAGAACTAAACCATCACATAGAACTTAATTTTTCCATCCAAGGAGCAATCTCCTTTTTTGCTTCTAAGGCTTGGTATCATAAGCTTTTGTCCCAGCAGACCAGCACCCTCCCAATAACCATTAGATCTACTGCAGTAGGACATTTATTTGAATATGAGGTCCAACAACCAGTGTGCACTGTTAAGTTATTAAATTAAATAATTATCCTTGTACATGAACAAAGATATAACATACCTTAAACCAGAAACGGTATGCCGCTGTCTAAGCTGAACCAACTCACTTGCTGCCGTTGAAGGTGGTCTCTCATCCCCAACTGTACTTCCATTTCGCAAGAATCTGCCTCGGAGCAATGACTGGAAAAATAAAAAAAGAAGAAGATAAAACTGAATTCCCATGACCATTACAACTACATGCTTAAAGCAAAGAATGGCCATTAGAGACATCAGAACACTACACTGATGTTACAATCCATCATACAAATTCCATGCATGTTGTAACATCCAATTTTAAGCATGATGGGAAACATAGAAAGCCAACAAAGAAATACACAATGAACAAAGCATCAATGAAGACCAACTGACCTGAATGCGGTTGCGATGAGCAAATTCGGAAACAGCCCGATGCTCCAACAAACCCTGAAGTTCCCTCTGCCTTTCCCTCTCAACCCTCACAAGCAAATCAACTAGAGCTTGTCTTCCCCGCAACCTCGGCCCATCACGGATTTGGTCAACTTGACGACTTACTCCAGCAACATGTTCATCCCTTCTACCACCACGCGCTTCTCTCTGTTGACTATTCATTTGCACCCTCTCTCTCACAATCCTAACCCTTTCACGTTCAGTTTCACCAAGCCACTCTGCTCTTGGACTATTGCTCCTCTGAGCAACATTAGATGAACGATCACTAATGCCACTATCCATCCATCCACGAACAATATGCCTGACCCTCTCCCTCTCGCCGTCACCAAGGTCAGGAGATTGCTCGCGGCTAGAACTCTCAAGGTCCCCGTTTCCATTTTGTAACCTCATGTGATCGCGGGACCAAGTTGCATACTCATTCTCACTTTCACTGGCATCATCCAAACTACCCCGAGTCTCACTGCCCCTACTTTCAGACATATTCGAACTCGGGAGATTTGTATTCGACTCGTCACTACTCCTATGATGCCTCACTCTGTCTCTCACTCTCTCCCTAGCATGACTCAACAAGTGCTCATCCTCTAACTCCCGCCACATTTGCAGAATAGACGATGACCTAGTGCTCAGTCCCTCGACATTGCCTTGCCTTCTTGAAGTCGGACTATGTGACTCCCTCAAGAAGGACGAATCGAGCATAGAAACCGTGTGCAAACCCGCGAGTGCCATCAACTCTGACTCTCTATTCCTCCTCTCGATCGTGGTAATCATCTCCTGCGCCCGTCGGGCAGCCCACCTGCCCAAGATGCGCGAGTGGCGCCTCCGGGCAACAGAAGACTCTGCCAGATCATCGTCCTCGATATCCGACCTCCTCCGCCTCCTCACAAGCTGATCACCTTCCTCATCCTCAACCTCACTACTACGCGGAGTGCTACACGACTCAAATGACATACAATCGTCCAAATGCCCGCGCATTAATTCCTCCAATCCCCGCTCGAATTCGGACCGGGGATCCGTGGCACTCTCAGGCTTATGTTGCAATTGAACATCTGTCATCTTATACCCGCTAACCCTATCCACCCAACCACCAAACTCACTTAGACCACATATAATCAACCATTTTTTAAACCTGTCATTGGTCTTCCTCACCCACAAACGTATTTGATACACGCAGACCCAGAACCAAACCCTAATTTCACATCAAAGCAAACACAATCGCAGAACAAAAGTAACCTAAAGAGATTGAGATTGATAGGTCGGTACATATCCACCTGATCAAATAACAGATAATTCACGTCAATACAGGGCCTCCAATCAATGACCAATCACGAGAAAAAAAAAGAATCAGAATTTCCTTATAAATGGAATTGAATTGATTCCAATGATGCAAAATACAATTCGGAGTTGGATTGGTGAAACAAAAATCGTACCTTTGTTTATGGAGGTGAGTGTTTCTTCGTTCCAATTTGTAATGAACAAAACCCTAACTTTTGGTTATATGTAAAAACTCGAGAGATAGAAAAGCTATAATCAGATTACTATTCTGAAGACGTGAACACGCAGAGAGAAGAAAGGATGGTGAGAATTTATAAATAGAGAGAGAGAGAGAGAGAGAGAGATTTGTTGTTCGTAAATGTTTTTGTTTTCTTTATTTTTGTTGTTTCGTTTTGTGAAGCAGAAGAAAGAACGCTGATTTTTGTGTTTTTATTTATTTATTTATTTATTGTTGCCACAAAAAGGAGAGGGAAACGCGAAAATGCCAAGGCCACCGACGGGCACGCGAACGGATGATCCGAGCCGTTCAATAATTTTCCAAAAACAAGACCGAGTGGTCTCGTAAAAAATCAACTCAATTCGATATGTATAGATGCTCGAAGATCTGAAATATGAATGAAAAATAGAAGATTGGATTAGATCTTCGAGCACGTACGCATATCGGATTGAGCTAATTATTCATGGACCCACTCGTTTTTTAAATTTATTGAACTACTCGGATCATCAAGCCAGAGTGGACCCTGCGTACCCATCGATTCCCGGGCCGGTCGGTGGCCTAGCAGGGAAAAGGCTGAGAAGCGCTGATTCTGGATTCAAAAATTCTACAACCAGCAATGTGTGTGGGGCCCTTGTGTTTTGTGAGATGATGTGTATTTGGGTGTGTGATTTTGAACGTAGTTGTTTCTGGATTTTGCATTTGACACGTCATCCTCTTCTTTTCTTTTAAACACTCTGACTTATTAATTAAAAAAGGAAAAAAGGGTATGACACATCATATTTAATTTTGTGAGGATTACATGGAAAGGCATTAGGTGTATCGCGTCACGTGGCAGCACTCTAAAACCACACGTCGTGATTAAGTGTATAAATTTTGCAAAAGCGTCCAGCGATTAAGGTTTAATTTTTGAGCAATACGTGGGTAGGACCACTGAATAATTATTCAGAGTCTAAAAATAAAGACGGAAAAATTGGAGCCACGAATATATTTATTTGAGCCGAGCGTTTGATGCTTGTTCTTGAGAAGCAAAAACAGGACAGCATGCTAAGAAAGATGGAAAAAGAATAACATTACAGGGCAATTTGGGCAAAATTATTGTCATTGTCATGTCGTTTTTTTAAATTTTTTTTGTTAATTTGCGTAAATTTCTTTTGGTACATGCTTTCATTATTTTTTTTTATCTATTGGTTTCGACGAACGAAGCCTAAAAGTGACAAATTATGAATAATAAAAGAAAAATAAAACTCGCCAAGGGCGAAAAAGATTTTTAAAATGTAATTTTAATATCTCCTTTTTTCAACTTTCTGTTCCCCTATCTAATCAATTCATATTTTTTTTGATTATTCATCTCGCTGAGAAAAATAATCAATCTCCAAACTGTATGTAAGAAGAGAAAAACTTCTTTACGGAGCGACCCGTAAATAAAGTTTGCGGCGCTCAATCCCGCGTGTCCAAAAGTGTATTGGACGGTCCGGATTTTAAAAAACTATTCGCAAGAATAGTTTAACTATTCTCGGGAATAATTTATTAAAATCTGAACCATTAATTGCCGAAACAAACCATTAATTGCCGAAACAAACGGCTAAAATTACGCGGAGCCGTGAATAACTTATTCCGCCATGAAGAACAACAAGGTCTTGCTTGAAGTACTCACACAAGTTTTTGAAGAATAACACGGAATCTCTTTATCCAAATCAAATTCCAAATTAGAATTAATGGTATCCAACAGCCAGTCAACCATTGGTTCAGCAATTCCAATCCAATCTTCAACAGCATATTCGACCGACAGAAATCGACTTGAAATATATATATATATAAACGGTTTTCTTAAGGGAAAAAATAAACGGTGTTTAATTTGATGTGACATTTTTGTTGGCCTCTTATACATTGTGTCCGGGTTAGTTTACGCGCACATCGACTAATTCTGGGGCTCGTTTCTGCCATCCGCTTGCATGGAACTCAATAAAAGTCATAGCAAAGCTCCGTGTGTTATTTGATTTGGACTCTTGTAGACCCTCGGGTGGTTTGGGCTCTGCCCTTGTGATGTATTTTCCAACATTTTGTTGGATCCCCTTCCCCTTTCCCTTTGTGTCTTATCTGGGTTTGGGTCGGGCTTAATTGTCTTATTTGATTTGGACCCTTGTAGACCCTCGGGTGGTTTGGGCTTTGCCCTTGTAATGTATTTTCCAACATTTTGTTGGATCCTCTACCCCTTTCCCCATTTTTAATAAAATTCATCTTTTGCCGATCAAAAAAAAGAAGCTCCGTGTGGACTGAGCTCGAAGAAGTTAAAAGCATCCGAGAGATTCTGAACCTGATAAGGCAGCAAAGTTTTAAGTCTTAGGTCTTGACCACTAAACCAACGCGTTGAAATTAATCATTAATGGATATTGATTTGATGCACGGCCATATTTGTTTTTGGTTTCAATGGACTAATAGTTTGATGTTGATTTGATGCACTAATAAGTACACGTGGTCAATAATTCAATTATCGAGAGTACCCTTGTCCGCAGGTTAAGCCAAGGATAATACTGATCATTTTCAGAGTGATAATTGGTAGGTGAAATCAAGATAATCCAATTTAGTGATGTAACGGCTCGCCGTTGGAAGGATAAGGTTTTGAGCGGATAGGTTACGAGGGAGGATTAGTTAAAAAGGGGTGATAAGCTAAGAAGAAGTTTGTTTAATACTACTACGTAGTTGAAATAGATGGATAAGAGTGGGTGGATAAATAAATAATGTAAGAATTTACTTGATTGTCCCTTGTAGTGAGAGCACAAAAAGAGTTTGGAGAGATTTGACTAGGGCAAGAGGGTCATTATACCCACCCGGGTAAGCTTATCCTTGGGGGTGGGATGGGATAAGCCAAGGCTCCGTTTTAGAATACCTTTTTTAAAAATAAGTACTTATTTCACATTTTCAAACTCAAAAATAATGTAAATGAAAAAAAAAAAAAAATTGCACCGTATTAAAGATCTCAATGAGATCTATCAAACAAGATCCATATTGATAGAAAAATTATTTACGTAAGCACATGATTTTTGAGTTTAAAATTATCTTTTTAAAAAATAAGTATTTATTTTTCTTTTGGGAACAGGGCCTAAGAGCCCTGCAGGGTTCTTAGTAATCGGGGTGCAAAATGGGAACCACCTCATTTATCGAGTATATCAATAAGTTCATATTTGCTACTGTATAAAAAAAAAAAGAAAAAGGAAAAAAAGAAAAGAAAAGAAAAAACATCTCAATAAGAGTAGAGGATTTTACAGTATTAAATGCAGGCAAGAGAGCCAATCTAGAAGTGCAACTGGAAATTAATTGAAGCGAAATAACAATCTAACTAGAATTTATCTCTTCAATGAAGTACTTCTTATTAATCCCTCTCATACCTTGTTGGCATTTATGCAACTTCACTTCCATATTACTACATGGAAAAATAGAATGAGGAATTAAGAAAAAGTAAATGTCCTCATTAGCATGGTGGTTTTGACTTTTCGGGGGTTTAAATTAAAAAATGAATGTGAGGTTCTTTTTGTTGCACTATTATAATAGCTAGAGTAGGAGGAAACTCTAATATTTATAACTTTTCAAAGGTCTAAAGCAGCCGCACCTTAAATTTTAGTTCAAAGTCGGCTCGTTAGTCTCTTTAGTCTTCCAATTATTAGGCAACAAAAAGAGAGCAAGAGCCTCTTTGCAAACCTCCTCAAGCCCATGAATGGCTTTCCCTCCCTTTTTCTCCTATTGCAACCCGACATCACCATGGTCCTTCACTCATTATGTAATTTACCTGTATGTTGTTAGCTTGCGCGCATGTACCTCGAACTAATTCCTACAGTCGTCCTTCCATTGTTATTTCACACGCTTACGCGTGAAGTGAGGTGGCACTGAGAGTTGTTGGCAAGGAGAATCAACCAAGATAGCTTTTAGTTCATAAAATGAATATGCCATATCATACAAGCGAACAATTTGTATATGCAAATCATTTTCGATAGTGATTTTTGCACTTCCCAAATAACTACCCACACTCTAAAAGGGGAGGGCGAAATTCAAGTTCATATGGGGGATTGATTTTCCCACTCCACTTTTAGAGAGCGGTTAGTAATTTGGGGAGTATGAAAATTAATTCCCATCTTTTTTTTTTTTATTAATCAAGAGATTCTAGTTTTGAAGGTTTAAGGACCAGTTAATTAGGTGTATATCTAGATTAGGCCCCTAGGGAAATAAGGACTCCTAAGCAACTTCTAAATATTTGTTGGTTGGGCTGCCTTTATCAATTCCTGGTGATTGTTGAAAACTGTGTAGCCGAAAGAGTGACACTCTTTTTCTTTTATACTTGGATGTCCAGGTCAGCTTGCGCACATCTCGATTAATTTTGGAGTTCTAAAGTTAATGATCGGACAAACTTTCAGTGGCCCTAACGCTTGAAATATTTAACCTTCATAGGATTCGAACTTACAATCTCTTGGGGGTAAGCTCTTCAATTGCTTTCCCATAATCATTTTGTTAAGTTGCTTGGGTTTTAAGAGTGACCTCCTTTGAAACACACTTTTCTTTTGCCTGATACACCAATTCAAGAAAAAACAGGAAAGACAATCCAACAGAAAAATCAGAAGAAGCAATACATAAATACCGTTTGCAAGGACAATCCCACATTGCTTGTTGCTTAGATATGAAATGGGTGATCACTTAATGTACCTCTCCACCTAGGGGTGGCAAATTGAACCCAGACCCATTAAGAAACCCAAACCCACCTATTAAAAAATAGACCCAACCCAACCCATTTATTAGCTGGGTCAGAATGGGTCCAACCCATCTAACCCATTTATTAATTGGGCTTAATTGGGTTTTAATTGGGTCAACTTAAATGACCCAGTAAGTTATGAGTATAACCCAACAAAAAAAATCCCATTTATCAGTCAATGCTCTCCTCCCACCTCCTCTCAAGCTCAAGACGTTAGTAGGGCCGATAAATGAACCGAACGAATCTAATAATTAGCTTTTTTGTGAGGCGAGCCGATCTCAAATGAGTTTTACTTGAGCAATTACAAACCAATCTCGAATAGGTGAATTTTTAAAACATTAATTACAAGTCAAACCTGTCAAGAATAGCTCTAAGTCTCTAACCCCGCAACAAATTCAGCTTTATCTCCAACATGCCTTCAGGAATAGCAATGGTAGAGAAAAAACTAATATGGTAGCACTAGTAACGGCTTGGAATTGAAACCTTAAATTGCTGTAAAAAACTAATTAAATGTTCGGGCCCAATATATTGGTTGTTGCCCAGTAGGTTAAGACTGATTTTAGCACTTCATGGTGTATAAAACGAACACAAATGAAGAGAGAGAGTGCAAACCGAGTTCCGATCAAAATCTGCGTTTTTTTGTAAATTGCTTGAACGGAAAATCTAATCTGTCCATCTTGCTCGTCTCCTCGAGATGGTTTGGATAATGGTATAATAAGCCTTTGTACGATGTCGAGTTAGATCACATGCGTCGATCAAAGTTAACCACTGAGGATCGATGGCTTCCATGTTTCTTTTAGCACGAGACTTGTGAAGTAAGGCTTTAATGTCACAGTTTGCTCCTTCTGGCTTCGTTAGCACTATTTGCTCCTTCAGGCTTTATTGTAATTGGGCTAATGGGCAGGTCGGGTTGGGTTTTAAATAAATGGGTTGGGTTGGGTATGGGTAATTAAACTCATAATTAATGGGTCTAAATGGGTCAATGACCCATTAAAGACCCAACCCACTAACAACTTACCCAATTTGGCCCAAACCCGCCCGTTTGCCTCCACCTGATAGCGTAAGCTTATTGCTCAGGTTCTGTGGTGGTTGTAGTTTTGAAGTGTAGGCGATGAATTTTACTGAAATATTCTCAATCCAAAAAAATTTAGAAAATTCTCAATGTTTTAGATTTCAAAATATTCTAAAATTTACTCTGCGATAATAGAGATTGTGTTTTTTTTTTTTTTTATAGAAGTGATGGCAATAGATTTCAATTTCGAGAACTTTTGAAACTATCTAGTGGTGGGGGTGCATGGTGGTGAAATAACGATGGATGGTGGCCGGGTGGAGTGCTGGCGAGGTCGTTGTGGTGATAGTGTGTGAAATGATAGCTAGGGTGGTGGTGAAGGTGCAGTGGTGAGGTGATTATAGTCGAAGTAGTGGCAATAGTACTAGTTGAGTGAAGCGGTTATCAAATGATGGTGGTTTAGTAGTCGTAGTGGTCAAGTGATATTTTTGGTGATATATATGGACACCAAAATTTGGTTTCGTAAATGTATAAGCCATTTCTTAGGCGAATCCCGATGATTAAATAGCTTTTGTGTGATTTGATAAAGTGTGGAAATTCCTATGAATTCTCTGGAACTCTTAAGAAACGAACGAATACCTTAGAATTGGGAATGCGAGTATCGAATGGAACTTAGAATGAGTGGAAGGCGGAAAACATGTTTTAGCCTTAGTGCATGGCTCCGACAATCTTTGAATTGGTTTACTTTCATAACCTTAAATCTATAATTAATTTTTATGGGTCCATCCCACCATCTTTTAGTACTTAGGAATACGTTCTTTATAAATATAAAATAGGTTTCGATTCGGTTTAAAGTTAAAGTTGGTGTGATTCAAGAATTTTCCTAAAATAATTGTTTTTCGATCTATTGAGGGTAAAGTCGTTATATATTTTAATGCATAGATAATTTTGGAGTCAAACTAAATTGGTTAGAAAGTAGGCTAGAAGGGCTTTTCAACGGTTCAAATCACGTGCAAATCGGAGTTCAGGAGTGTCAGGGACAAATTAACCCGCAAAGTTTGGTCGGTCTTGAAATTTCGAGGATGCGCCCGAGGCGCAATGAAATGCGCCAAACTCTACATGCAATTGGTTTTGAAATTTTGAGGATGCGCCCGAGTCGCAATAAAATGCGCCTGGGGCACACGCAATTGCGCCTGAGGTGCATATATTAAAAACTCTACAATTGGTCTTGAAATTTTGAAGATGCGCCCGGGGCGCATGGAATTGCACCTAAGACGCATTAAAACTCTACAATTGGTCAAACTTTGCGGGTTGGTCCCGGATACTCTTGAACTCGGAGGCGCAATAAAATGCGCCTGGGGCACACGCAATTGCGCCTGAGGTGCATATATTAAAACTCTAAAATTGGTCTTAAATTTTGAAGATGCGCCCGGGGCGCATGGAATTGCATCTGAGGCGCATTAAAACTCTACAATTGGTCAAACTTTGCGGGTTGGTTCCGGATACTCTTGAACTCCAATTTTCGCAAGGTTTGAACCATTAAAAAGTTTGTTGAGTCTACTTTGTAATCCAAGTAGTTTGGATCTAAAATTATCTATGCATCAAAAGATAAGACCAATTTACCCTCAGTGAGTCAAAAAATAAATTATTTCGGGAAAACGCTCGCATCTCCCTCATTTTAAATCAGATAAAGACTCATTATATATTGATAAAGAGAACTTTAAAAGTTCTAAAAGATGGTCGGATCCAACCACAAAAATAATAAAGTTTTGTTTATAAAAAGTGGATAGTAAGTAGACTACTACAAAGATCATCAAAGCACTACCATTGGCCTCCACAACCGACATTGTCACCGTAATACAACCTCTCCACCACCACACTTCCACTCTGCTACCACCATTAATTGGCACCACATGTCAACTCTAGCACCTCCGCCTTCATTTACCAGCTACCACCAACACCACCACTTCAACGCCACGACTATTACACATTCACATGCAACCCCGCCACGACTAGCTAGTACTCCACCACTCTTTTTTTCTTTTTCTTTTTTGCTATTCATGGAAAATTCTACATGTGTAGAAAAAATTTCCTAAAATTTCAAGTAAATCATTTTTTGAGCGCGTGTATGAATAAAATAATGGCTTTGAACTTACCCAAAAAATAAATAAGTAATAAACAAAGGTGATGCATGTACACACATTAATCTTTGTCTCTTCTTCGGACATATACAACCATTCTTTGCTATTCATGGAAAAATGCACGTGGTTCGGGCCGGCCCCTACTAGGCACAAATTTCGCATCCGCCATGCACTAAGTGCATGTGAGCTGGACCGGACCCATTTAATTGGTTAGTGTTGGGTAAATATATAATAAGAGAAGTGATAATATGATAGAATAAGTAATTTACGTGACTAATTAATATTACTAGTAAGTGTAATAGGCACGGCAGGGGCACCTGAGTATTGTTTGTTTTTGTTCTCTCTCACAAATTTGTCCCTCCAAGCTCTAAATTCTAATTGCAAAACTCTTCTCCAAAATGGCATTTGTCTTGTATTACCTTATATATATGTTCATACTAAACATCATCAAGACGAAGCAACTGATATTAATTAGATGCCAAGATTCCCGCCTCACGTCACATAATTCGCATGTGCATGCAAGAAGAGAGCACGAGCTAGCACAAGCATGAAACTGTCTTTCAATCACATATCAAGCTACTTAAATCCGTTATAGCGAGAATTGAGAGCGCAAGCAGACGGAGGTTTCTTGATCAACTATCTCTCACTTCGTGAATCAAAAGGCGAGGATTGAGAGTAGAAACGCAGGGTATTTTGAAAAATTATGTGACTAAAAGAAACGAGTATGGTTCTGGCATCGCATAATGGGGCCATCCTCCACCTTCTAGTAGTGTTCGCTTTGCTTTAAATTAACTCTAATCCCTGAAAATTTGGAATGTATTGATTCCACCTATATATTCTGAATAAATTTAAAAAGTTCAAAAGTAGGACCGGAAGTGCAGAATTTTGACAAGGTTGTCCGAAAGTTGAACTTATACTTCGATCCTAGGATTAGACCGGTTGGTTGGTGGGTACGTAATTAATGCAAAATTTTGAATTCTCTAGTCTCGCGTGAATTGTCTATCTTTAGTCGGATATGGAAGAAGATTAGTTAAGATACGGGTATGCTAGTCCAAACACATCTAACCGTCAGGAAAAAAAAAAAAAAGAAGAAAGAAAGAAAACACCTTGGACTAGATGATGAAGACTCAACAACGAAAGGAGAAACAAAGCAACCCCAAAAGGATTGCCAATATGGGTATGAGAAAGCAAAAAGTGCTTGACTATGATGTCGCATATTCGAATCTCATAGAAGCCAACCATCCTAAACCTTAGGGCCACTGGGGTTATGCCCGGTCGTTACCTTTAGGGCTCCGGTCCTCCGAAATTAATCGAGGTGCACGCAAACTAGCCCGGACGTCTGGTTAAAAAAAAGAAGCACACATGAGTTGGTAGGAAATGTGCATGGATGAGCCGTAACACAAGGGGCATTGATGGGCATGCATGTGTCCATTAGTATTAGGACAAAGTCATTGGGATGGGGAAAACAGTGTTACTCATGTTAGGTTAATTATAAATATATACCTGTCTGTCATTCCATTTTCAAGGATGCATGTTGTACAATATTGTCCCCCCCTCCTCTAATTTCTCTCTCAATTTGATAGGGTTTTAGCAAAACTCCATGTCCAAGAAGCCATAAAATTATTTCCTCCATTGCACATTAATGCACCCCCTTGGAATTACATGGGGATTGGTCCACAATTATTGAGAACCTCACATGGTCAAGTACTGGTGGTGGCTTCTTTGGAGAACAAATTAAATCACATTTCTCTAGTGCTTCTATGATCTCTATCTACTCAATGGGTGGAAATGAAAATGGGGTACATTAACTAAAAAATTAAAAACAAATCATGTTTTATGTTTTCAGTTTTTATGGCTATAACCTAGTAAGAAATTAATATTTTGGGGAAAGAAATGTGACTTACATATTCTTCTCTATATTTTCTTCTTCATCGCAGAAAAATATAAACGCAAAAATATTATCATTATCTCATTAGAATTCGAGATGTAAATACACTAATGGATCCTAAATTTGTCAAGTGTATGATTCGAAAAAAGAATGAGAGTCAAAGACGACTTTTTGCTAATAGTAATTATGAATGGGATACACAGCAAAATAATCTACATAAGAGAAGGATAGGACATATGTTTGTTTGACGAATGAAAAACGCTGAAACATTTGAAAAAACAGGGTTTGATGCTTTCTAAATTCTAACATTTGAAAACTTTTAAGAATAATGTTTGAAGGCGATGGACATGTGTTTTAACTTTAATTGATATTGTTCTTGTTATCAGAAACAAGGACACGCGCAAATCAGGGTTTCATCCATGAGAGTAGAATCCTATGTTGCTGATAAGAGTACTTTCTAATTAAGAGAGCTGAAAATGATAGAAATGGTGCCTATGCATTTTGGGTCCATCCTAAAAACATCTTGTAGTGTAACTTCATGGTTTCTTCTGTCTTGTTCTCTATCATAGATGGAATCCAAATTGCCACCTTTCTCTTACCATAAAGCCCATAACATTCTCCCAATTATGTTCAGGTGCCTTTTTCAAGTATTTTGTGGACATAAAAAAACTGTATTTTGTGGAATCTTGGATCCATAAAAATGTAGAGTTCATTCAAATTGATTAGACCAAGTAGTCTTGTGAATAGCTATTTTCACATGGGCATGCACATTATGCACATGTTATGTTCCCATTTCATGCTTGTAAAGATAACAATTAATTAATGAGATTAAAATAAATAAATTGTAGATAAGCATAGTACTGAAACTGGGTTTTAATTCGGGTACAGTTACGAGTAAAGAAGGCGTTATGAATCCGCTTCACCTCGAAATTTGCAAAATAAATAAATAAATAAAATCTCCCTTAACTAGAGTACGAGTAATTTCAGAATTTGGAATTGTAATTTTTAAGCAAGTAAATTTGGACAAGGCAAAAGGGCCACACTTTTTTGAACAATTAATAATTAAGACTTCTGCTACGTACAAACTCTCTCAAAATGGGACTCTACCTTGTAAGGTAGGATTTGTAAATGAAAATAGATGCTCCTTATTTGCTCCCTGAATGAATAATGATTGATCTTTACTGGCCACAAATATTAAAAGTATCTCTTTCCCCAAATGGAGCTTCTTAATTTGCTTATTAGTTGCGCTTAGTGTGGTTAATATGGACTTACCGGCTGATGTAATTCAGACACTTGTATTCTCTTAATACTTGTAATAATAAAAGAAACATCACCTTGAGAAGTTATTCAGTGCTCCACCAACACCTTGCACAAACGTATGGAGAGGATGGGGCTAGTTTTGATTGGTGCCGAGCACTGCTCTTTTGCCTAAGAATTATACAGACTCTCACATGAATGTGTGACCCACGTCTGGGTGGTAGGATCGACAAGCTTTATGTGAGAGTTTGTACCATATATAATACATTTGTTGATACAAATATTTGAGAATCGTTCATTATCGAGATGAGATCCGAACCGTTGGATGCACGATCCGACGGCTCAGAGGTGTGCTGCACGGCCGTACATCAAGTACACTTGTGTTGTTAAATCATTTTGGTGTCGCTCTTGTATTGATGTGCTTTGTTTGGGCCTCCAAACTAGTTGTTGAAGTGAAAACTGCAAAGAGATGTGAACGAAAACAAGAAAACGAAACAACATCAAAAGATGTGCCAAAATACTCATGGTCCACCACGGTACAGTAAAATCAATGTATTGTTGCATCATTTGGAATTGAAATCTTAAGTCTAGGTTTTTGTTTTTTTTTCAGGAAACCGAAAGATATATTCATAAACGAAACACCAAACAGTACAAAGGTCCGAACAAAAACAAGAAAACCAAACAACATTTTTTCGTTTTCCAGGTGGAGGATGCATCGGAGTTGTTGGTGGTGGAGTAGCGGTTTTGTGGTGCTTTGGCGGCTGCAAGGAGGCTGAGGACGTCGACGGTTTGGTGTTTTGGAAGCAGGCGTTGGTTGGGATGCGAGGTTCGCGGCGGTTTTTGCGGCGGCAGCTCTCATGTCGTTTTTGGGACTGGCGACATACGGTGGGTTCACGACGGTCTTGATTTGCGGCGGCGGCAGCTTGGCGTTTTAGATTCCAGATCAGCGACATGTGTTTAGGGTTTGGGTGTGTTTGGGCTTTACTATTGGGCTAATCCCCTTGTATTTGGGTTTTTTGGACTTTTCTTGTATTTGGGTTGCGTCTCATCTGCTCTTTATTGTTTTATCTAGGCTTTGTGGCCTTTTAGGTGTTGGGCTTTTGGCCCATAGGGTTTTCTCCTTGGTTGGCATCTTGCCAATTAAGGGTTTGAGTCTCTGATGAGGACTTATTGCCCTAAAAAAAAAATTGCCGTTTAAAAAAATATTAATAACCCGCGAACAATAACAGTGGCGATGTTGGAGACCACCAATCCGCTCGTAAATGTGGCTGAAGGAATTACATAACACACTGGAGCTCACCGTCCCTAGTTTTGGCTCAATGGAAAGCGTCTCCCTGGACCCCTCGCAGGATTTCTCAACTTTTCGGCTTTTTAAGGCAATGGATAGCCATTATTTACGCAAAAAATGCATGAAACTGGACAAATAATCATATATACAACAGTCTAACGACACAGCAATAATTTCTAAAATCGCGGCATCAACACAAGAAAGAGTCCCTTGACGGAGAATTTTTTTAGTGCCGGGTGGGCACAGCCACATGATTCGGCCGACGGGAAAAACGAAATCAAGAAAATCTCTATCACTGCCATTGACAATAATTAATCTGTTGACCTCTGGTTCGGCCATTTTTTCATGCAGATGAGCATGGTCAAGATATCGCGATTAGAACCCTAAATCATCGTGTTCTAGATTGAATTTAACAGTCATCAATTTTAAAGAGCCCACGGGCTGCGATGAACTGGGTCTTCAGGCCTCTTGTGGATGAGTTTGAGACCCACTCTAAAGTATGAATGGCTATGCTTTAAGTAGGTAGGTGTTGCTTGTTCCTGACACTGTTCTATTCTGGGTTAGAGAGACTGAGAGAGGCCTAGGCCGGAATCAAAAAAAAAAGCACCAGGCAAGAAGGTAAAGAGAAGTTGTGCCATCGCTCAATCCACGAATGATTCACCAGCTTTGCACACTAGCAGCATGTCTTCCTTGAAGACCGTTTAACAGGCTTCTTCCATAAGATAAGACGGCCGGAAATACATTCCTCTATGCACAGACTCGCTGCCTCCTGCAGATGCAGTTGCTTCCATGGGAAAGTTGCCCTGGAAATTAAGGCCCTAGCACTGAACATACACGAAGCCCCACTTATAATGTCTTGAGTACCAAATCTTTTGGGTCTTGAGCTAATACCATAGGGTTCATGTTAGCAAACGGAAAGTAAATTTTCGATATTCCAACTCACCTATACAAGTGAGCTTGTTGTGACGATCCTGGCCCTAGTTGCTGTGTGCTGAGTGACCAAGTGTCCGTGTTATTATACAAGTAGGAACGAGGAACCCAAATGACAATCTTTAGACTAGCGCTTTTGGGTGAGTTCTTGTGGTTGTCACTTGTTACTTAATGCCGCTAGTGGTCTGGTCTCAGAGAGTATCACTGTATCAGCCCCCAGAGTATCCAATAATGGATAGCTGTCCTGCACAGCTTGTGAGAGCGTCTCACAGGGCTAGTATAACACGCCCCCTCCTGTATATCATTATGCACCAAAGGACATATCAATGCGGAAGGGTCTTTGGGCCCAAAGCCAAAAATACTACAGAAATGAAGTTTGGGCAGCGAGAACCATCTATCCTTAAGAGCATACTATGCAGGTGGGGTTGGGCATGACATATGCTATCAGGGCAAGGACACTCTCTACTTGGAATTAGTGGCCATTTATGGTGTACTGCGGCAAAAAACGCCGGAGTGCAAAAGTTTGTAAGCCATGTGTTTGGAGTCTCAACACTAACAATAACATTTAAGTCATTAACCTCGCAAATACAGTCTCCTAGAAATAGTACGAGACACATTCAGCAAAGTAATCAACTGAATCATTTTCACTTCCATATATGATAAATGAAAGAACCACACACAAATAACAAGAACAAAATGATGTACTAACACCATGGGGACACTCCAAAATAAATTATTTCTTAGAGTAATCCTCACAATATTTTTCAAAATCCAAAAGCATCTGATGAACAATAGCATGAAGGAACATTTGTTGGTATAAAAAACTTTGATGAACTGGACTTACAGGAAAGGAACACAAACTGTGGACAAACCAAATTTTCGAAGAAGATTAAATACAGATTACAGACAGAGCTGGTCGCAACAAAATCAAATATTTGTTCATGAAATTACATATATGGCTTTTCGTCAATAAAAGAAGCCAATGGAGTGTAAGAAGTTCTACCTGGTAGCAGTTGTGACGTTTACAGCGCAACGCAGACATCATCACTACCCATCTCTGCAATCCTAAATATCCCCTGTTCCGAGGGGCTGCCTTGATGTGTCTCCAGAAGCCCATGCTTGGTAGTCTTTTACGAGCTGTAAATCCATAGAAGGAAACAAAATTAGCAGAGCAGAAAATATTTTAAAAAGTAAGATTCAACTCAGAAGAAAAACAAACAGAACTAGTACACGTAAACAATCTACATTGTAAGATAGGGACTAGGGAGTATAAATTTAAAGGTGCAGAGAGGGATAAGCAAAAAATGAACATGGGCAAGGACTTCGGCATGAGTTAGATGTGCCAGAAGGAGAGATATCAAGGGTGACCTTTTTGACAAAGCACAAGCTTAGCACTCTAGTCTAGGATCCAGGGATCCAACTACTAGTCTAGCATGAGAAGTAAATAACTGCACTTACCAAGTCATAGATTCCCTGGATCTTAAAACAATGGGACACTATTACAAACAAATCCCTCAACAAGTCAACCTGTAATCATACTTATAAACTAAGAAGCACATGTACAGGTACTGGTACGATATGGCAAAACCTAAAAAATGCAGGGTACGGCTGTGGTACGACTATACCAAATAAAATTTTATAGTTCAGAGCATAAATTACACATAATAATTACCCTGCAAATAAAGGAAATAGCTAAATGATTTGAGTAATTAACAATCTAACATCAAATAATAGTTTAAAGCCAAACTTGAGGCACACCGCACACTTAAGAGTTTAATGCCTTTATACTAAAGAACATATGGACATGGTCCAAAATCTCATTTTATAATCATGGTAAGCATATGAAAATAAAGTCTTATCAACTTAGCTTCATCTGGGTTAGGCGCGACTTGATATATATTCAGCTACTTTTGGGATACTGCAAAAGTCACAGTTTCGATATGTGTTATGTGTGCCCAATACGTACTTAGAAGTACCATGCAATGTATTGGTCACATAACGGGTATGAGTAGGACAGGGCTTTAGAAGTACCCATGTGTTATAGTTTATTAATAATAGGAAACTGGCCTATCCTCCACCTTTTGATCAGTGTGTATCCATACAAAAAATTTATTTCTAACCCTTGGTGCCAAATATTTCAAGTGCCGATGCTATACAAAAAGTGTGCTATAAAAAAAAACCCATTAAAAGTAGCCTAAGAGAAAAGAGCAAAAAGAAGGAAAAGAGAAATTCTCAATTAAAAGTACAACATATATGGACATGAAGTCAAATAAATTGACAAAACGCTATCAGAAAATATATTTTGGATCTTGTATATATCATTATGTACAAAGGAGAATTTCAAATTCTGAAACAAAAAAATATTTAGACTCGTCGAGCATAACTAGAACCCACATATAAGAATCGATATAACTATGCAACAAATTCTACCATATGCATTTAATCTCGTCAACCAATGATTGGCTTAAAAAAATGCATTTCGGGAGGGTTGAAAGACAAAATTACTAAGAAGTCAAGAATAAAGCTTCACCTTGAATCTGATTTTAAAGGGAGAAAATTACTAGTTTCCACAAACCTGTGCCATGAAGCGGGGAAGCGTAATCCTCAATATTTGTTCAAGAATTTGAGTGCCAGTTGATTCAATAGCTTGCACTGGAATTGGTAGAAATGCAAAAGGAATATCAATGCTAACCTGGAATTCACATCACCACAAAACAAAAGAATTTTTTAGAAATATAATAATTAATTCCAATGGAATGTGCCACGGGCCCACGGGTAGGAGAGAAGCCAAGTAGCAATTACCTCAATAACTGTATCTGAAGCGAGTTCAGCAACTGACAAGTTGCTCTCTTTGATATTGCATGATACCCTATTCACCATAGAAGCTGCATGCCCATACCAAATCAGTGTCAAGGCACTCCTGAAAAATCATTCCATAATTCTACTCAGAACTATAAAATTTTATGCTACAAATTATTCTCTCACCCATCCACAAAAACTACATGCATAATGTAGATGGATGCAATCAACCAGTTAACAACAACTACAAGGCTACAAGCAAAACCTTCATAAAAATGCATTAGGTTTTGTCGGCTTGAAAAGTATCCATGATTAGATATTTCAAAATGCAAGCAAGTTCAGTTGCACCAAAATACTTTTCCAATCTATATTTCCTTTTGATTTAGGAAGCAATTTGTAAGCGAATAAATATCTTCCATGCAAGTAAAAGAGTAGGAAGATATTTTCCTAAGTTTATAGAAGATTAAATTTGAAAATGAGACGAGAGAAATCATCTATATAAATGGTACCTTTCTCTGAAATTCAACGCAAGTATCAGACGAAGTATATGACTAGAACTAAAACCATGAAATTAAATCTACCCAATGTCACATTCAGTAAAAATGTATGATACATGTATAGGGTGTGCTCAATGTGTCCGTGCTCCTTAGAACATCAACATTCAGATGACATCATTGCAAACCCTTAGATTTTAATATATTTCTTTAGGACTTGAACAACATAAGGGATGCCTATTTTTGTAAACTAAGGGTTTTTTCATCCGTTGATATTAGAGAAGTAACCATAAGTTTCTTGGAGGCCCTGTCGGTGGTGTCGAAACTCTGATATTCATGGCATGTCATTTACGGCATTCTTAGAAATTTTATAACTTTCCAATTTCCATACATAGAGAGATTTCATCCTTTGAATGCTAGATTTAGTTTGTCTAGGGGTAAGAAGAAATATTCACTCAATACTCAGCATCACAAAAATAACTTGTCAGAAGTTTCCACCAACATTGAAGTGTTAACCATCCCAGATTCCCAGTGCAGTACCTTACTACGTCTACACAGTATACCAAAATGATTGCACAATTTTGCAGCAAACAAATGGTATTCAGAAAATCCCTTACCATCAAACTTCTCATTCTGTGCAACCACAATTGGTGAGCCCTCAAGCTGCCATAAGTCAAAACTAAAAGTAAGCATTAGGAGAAAAGTAAAACTCCGATTGAAGAGACCAAAATCAAGAGAAAGATAGCGTGAAAGAGCATGTCTCAACCTTGCAGGACAAGAGCTTAATGCAACAACCATTGGGTTGTTCCTCAACTCGAACCAACAAAACAGGGCACACTTCAATAGCAAAGAACTTAAAGGTTTGCACATAACATCTGAATGTATTATCATCAACCCGCTCAATCCGCTGTGCATCCAACACAGAGTACTGGCTTGCTGGCAAACTCATGTACTCATCTGCAACCAAACATCAAACAAAACAAGTAAAAATTACTCCAATTCACACATTTCACTGAATTAATTCCCAACGGAGTAACCGTACGGAATTGGCATGGTAGTAAAGGGTTTTACATGAGATGTCCATCACGGAGAAAGGATTTTATGAGACGGTGACAACACATGATGCATTGTACTGGTATCAGGGATCCATTCATATCTGTCGTGTGTGCCCAAGACTCAGTTGGCCGACTACTCAGCCAGGGGCAGATCTACGTTGAGACCATGAGGGTCACTAGCCCCCCTGAATTTTCCAATCTTTCACTTATATCCCTACTGATCTACGGTATATTTCATTTAACCCCTCAAAAATTGCACTAGTCTCAAAAAGTACAAAACAACCCCTTAGTCGATGTGTTTAACTTTCTCTACCAAAAATAACTATGCCTTGATCTTATGTCAATGGTCAATCGTTTGATTGCTCAATTAAAATTTGTACACATACTATTGATTATGTTGTGTTTCTGTGAGATTTGGAACTTTGATTTCTAATATAAGAGCTATGAACTTGATTGTGTGGTTTTGATATCATCAAATTTATGTTTTGATTTGATTGCACGTGAAATCAGTGATCTCCATTCTCCAATGTAGAAAGCTTATAAAACATGGACTTAAAATAAAATTGTGCTTAACAGGGGGGGAAAAATTCCAAGCTAATGATTAATAAGTGCCTCTCCTATCTTCAATTTCCGGATCCGCCACTGTCGGCCACTCACCGCTGCCAATTCAGCCTCGGGACCCACCTCAGGCACACGCGGCCACTGAACAAGTATGTACCAGTGAGTCAGATATACCATGTCAGAGTGCCAGGTGTTGCCAGCATTTCACAAAATACAATGCTTAAGATGTACATGGGTGAACTTTATACCCAACCCAAAAGTATAAGCTTTACATGGAGAGGTCCCAACATTACATTAAATGATCACCCATTCTTTACCCGAGCAATGTGAGATTGTTTTCCTTAACATCCCCTCACATGCAGGCACATTTGAGGGTAGTTACGTTAGTCTCTCTTTGGGTCTATCATTGTGCAGCCTTTTGCTAGTTCTCCGTGCATATTCTGAATTTTTTAAATGTGGGGTGGAATGAGCCACGCATCATACCACATGGAAACTTCATATACAGCCACAAAGCTTAAGCTATTAGGCGGAGAGGTTCCAACATTATATTAAGTGGTCAACATTATATCAGGCAATGTGTGATTTTTACCTCAACAGAGCAATACCAATTATACCAGTAATGATCGCAAAAAAGTTTTTCAAAAATAACAAAATCCAATTAAAAAAATCAACTTTGCAACAACAATGAAAGTATTTACCAGGATACCAATAGAACTGTAATGTAAAAACTTATAATCACTGCTATTGCATCTCGGAAAGCCAGGAAAGAAACTAATAAAAGACCAGAGATTCTAAAATTCAGAAGAGTAGAGAGTGTAAGCAATACTCAGGGGGCGTCGGAGCTGCTGAACCGAAACCGACTCTCGTCGGCGCGCGATGAAGCGGGCTTTGGGGGAGGAATCGGCTGAAATGCGGAGAGAGGATTTGGGAGATTCGTTGTGAGGAGAGGGTAATCTAGAAAGGTGATGAGGAACAGAGAGAGGGGCTCTAGGGTTTTTGATTTGGAACGAAATGGGAGATAACCGTAAGGAAGAAGAGTTGAGTGACATTTTTTGGCGTGGAACTGTGGAAGTAGAAGAGTGAAGAGAGAGAGAGAGAGCGCGCGCCGTGAGGTCAAGGATAAGGGGCGGGGGATGGGCTATGAGATGTGTACGGCGGCAGTTAGCAACGACCCAGTCCAACTGCTAATCTGCGCCAAGTACTACGAGGGAGTGGGGTCGTTAAAATAGCACTTTCAATCCCTTTTTCTTTTGGTAATTGATTTTCGCACCCCTCTTTTCTTTGACAAATGCACTCTATTTTTTTGCCTTCTTGCGATGTGAATTTATTTTTATTTTTTTTATCCGCTTTGCAATGTGAACTTACGATCTAATTCTTCCATGAATGAAAGAATATACTGTGGGGAGGTGAATTTCACTCTGAACCTTTTCCTTTATTTGCTTGAGCAATGAAGTCGATCGGGAATGAGCTGGCAGAAGTGAGCTGGATACCTGAAAATCGGAGAGTGGTGTACCTCCGAGAAAAAGCTCCAACGGTCTAGTTAGTAGGTGATAAGAGAGGAAAGTTTTGGAAGGGAAATATGAGGAGAGTGAGAGAGTCCAATCCTTTACCTGGGAGGAGTGGCCCTCTATTTATAGGCAACCTTGGAGTATTAGACAAGCTTCCCTCCACGTGCGTCGTACTGTTCGGATGACGTCACATGTCAGAAGTATTTAATGAACGCCGCCCCTTGAGATGGCAGAGCCGCGTTAGTCAATGTCAAAACTGTCACATTAAACAGAAACGTCACCTCGATATAGAGCGGTCACTTTCACTCTGACACCATTGACCGTTGAATAACAGTAGACGAGGATACTGACTGTCGGGTCTAGTGGTTTCCGAAGAGAGAACTTCCCAAACAGTTCTCTACCGAACGTAAGCCTCGCTGAGCATAGGAGGTCAATGAGCCTTGCCGAAGAACACAAGGTGACAACAACGTCGGTACAATATCTCTCGGTGACGACTACGCGAGTATCGCAACGTTCGGCGAAAAAGCGTGGGTAAGTACAATGAAGCTTTCAACTCAGACGAACTGAGACAGCGGAACTACAGGTCACAGTACAACGCTTCTTTGACCCTTCTGAACCTTGGTTATTTCGGTCCACTACATATACGAATGAAATAATATAAAAAGGAAGGTAAATCTTGTAAACTGGAGTAACATGTTAGGCACTTGTTAGTTAGTGGCTCAAACACTAAATCGATTCATTAGTGTGTAGTATATGATCCTCTTCTTAGTGACACGAAAGAGAGTTATTTGTACTTACGGCACTTCCCAACTAAACTTTTAAGCTAGTTACAAAGAACTATCAATTTGCGTATAGGGTTTTAGAATTGAAAGATTGGTGGCATTTGTGCAATTACTATAAAGAATGTGGACACTTACATTACATTTGCAAAGTTTCTTTGTGCAATTATTAAAAAGAATGTGGACATTTACATTACATTTGCAAAGTTTCCTTAGATCAAATGAATCTCAGCCTTTCTTTCAATTTGTGTTTGTGTGGTTCCCATACCTTTGTGTTTTATTAGGTAGATTATTAGGTAGATTGATTCCTCTCATTGAGATGAATTAACAATTCAAAAAAATTGACTCGAAACTAACAAATGCGATAAATAATTGGACAACGACAAAAAAAAAAAGAAGCTCCTATTGACTTATCAATTGTTAATAGGTCAATTTTTCTTTATTGCATAAGGAAAATATACAAAGTAGTCAAATCAAGAGATACATGGAATAATTAACATAGAGATGCAAGTTGCCCATTCATCCTAACTTCTCAAATTGTTCTTACCCTTCCGCGAACAGTATTTTTAATTTTTTAAAAATATACTCACTCCGTCCCTAAATAAGTGTCCAGCGTGTAATCCTAGGCCTTACAAAATATGCATATTTTTCGTTAAAAAATTAATTTTTTTTTCACAATCTAATAGAACTCATTGCTATCTATTCATTTGTGGAAAAAAATTAAAATTTTTAACGAAACAAATGCATATTTTGTAAGGCTTAGGTTTGCGCGCCGAACACTTATTTAGGGACGGAGGGAGTATATGATATAGACTTTGATTTGTGAAATGAATATGCGTTTTGAGACATCTTAAAATAAAAAGATAGACATAAAAAAAAAAAAAGAAGACATAAAGAATAGTGTTTAATATAGTGGGAGAGTTTGACCTAACTTTTTAGAAATATTTTGGCACAAACTTTTTGGTTGACCTCTAGATCTTATTTTATTTTATTTTGTCTCGATAAGAAAATTCGAAAAAGCATAAAAACATATATATAAATTAAAAATAAAATGACGAAAAGGACCTAAAAAATATAAAAAGTTAAAAAAGACCTAAAAAAATAAAAATAGTATTAATTTTTTAGTCTTTTCCAAGTACATATTATGTTATCACCATTTTTTTGTAAATGGATATTATGTTATTACCATTTTATGTAAATGGATATTATTTATCGTCTAACACTCGAAGATTAGGTAGGTTATACTTTATTGTAGGTTATTTTTCTCACTTTATATCTTGCCGTGTAGTACTCTTGTGAACTACTGTATAAACTATTTTTCTTGAGATAGATGTTAATATTAAATGGAGTGCCTAAATTAAATAAATTTTTAGACACTTAAAAATGAGATAGTTGAAATTAATCCATCGGATAAGATCGTGGTATCCTCACCCATAAATGAAGAAAAATACTACTCCTGCGTACTAAAATACATATAAATCAAATAGAAAGACGTGGTTTTCCCGACCGAGCAGCATCACTGCGAAGCGGTGCTGAGCGGTCCATTCAACCGTTCATCTCGGCACGGACGGCTCAAATTGAATTGAACGTATAAAAATCTGAATCAATTATAACTCGGTTAAGATCTGAGTCATGACTTATCGAGATAAACGGTCGAATCGGCCGTTCTGCATCCGTTGGTCAGGTGCTGGAGCATTCCCATTCAGAGAGAGAGAGAGAGAGAGAGAGGAGCTCTGAGCAACTGGCACCAGACCACACCTCAGCACATGGTTTCCCCTTATACCCCCTAGCACCCTTCATCCAAACACCCCTCTCTCTCTCTCTCTCTCATAATCCAATCCCTTCAGTTTCTCTCTCTAGACATTCCAACGCTGCTGCTGCCCTCACCCTCTTTCTTCTCGCGTAAGCAACTCTGCATTCGTATCTACCAATCTCGTCCACCAATTACCTGTACAAGCAATGGAATCGCCCGATGCTCGTTACGCTTCCTCCACCGAGGCCCCACCGAACCAGTCTTCTCCTCTCGATTCACCGACTCGAGGTCCGTCTCTCTCTCTCTCTCTCTCTAACACGCGCATTGATATGGATCTGTAGTATCTGATCTGTTATCTCTCGCCGTTGCGCTGCTTCAATTTGCATGGACGCATGTTGCGTTTCAATTTTCCGACCGTATCTCTGTTTTGTGCTCATAACGATGGACAATTTTGAACTGCAATGTGAGATTTAAGAAATGCGTTCGTAGGTGATTGCCGTTCTTGTTGATTTGATCCGAGTTGAAACCCTAGAAACGGTCAATTTTGTACTGTTTGGTGTTTGGATTAATTAAGGTGAATTGGTTGGTCAAATGTGAACTTATTGAAAGTTCATTGCCGTTCTTGTTGAGTTGATCTGAGTTGAAGCCCTAGAAGCGGTCGATTTTGGTGCATTTTGGTCCGGTCGCTTAGATTAAGGCGAAATGATAGGTCAAATGCGAGCATATTGGAAGTTTGTTGCCGTTCTTGTTGAGTTGAAGCCCTAGAAGTGTTCAATTTTGGTGCATTTTGATTTGTTCGCTTAAATTAAAGTGAAATAATCGGTTTATTGATGGGTTGAGGTAGCTAATGTGGGATTTGGATGTTTTCTCTTGACTTGATTGCACTAATTTCGTGATTGAGCGGAATTCACTCTTCAGTCATTATACTCTATTGATGACTTTTGCCCTTATAATTTAGGGCTCTGATGGAATCTAATCTGTTTCGTGCTCATAATAATGGACGATTTGCAATAACAATATGAGGATTCAAATGCATGCGAGCTTCGCTTTTTTTCCCATTCATTGGAGAGGTGAAAATCTGAGTTCCTCGTTGAATATTATGATGAATCAGTAATAATACCCATTAAGATGCTGGAGTTAACTTCTCCATACTCTTTTGTTTCATTATTTTATTTGAGTTGCATATTATTGTTATAACTTTTTGTTATGATTTCTCATTTCTCTACTAATTGTGTCATGGACTCATGGGTTGCTCCAAAACAATGAAATTTTAATTTGTCCTCAAATATTTGTATATTAGGTCATGCATGAATGGTGTAATACGTAAGAAACAAAAGCTTTGTTCTTTTTGTAATCGTTGCCATTTTCAGAAGGTACGGAGAAGAACACACACATTAGGTTCCTGGTATCTAATGCTGAAGCTGGTTCAGTTATTGGGAAGGGTGGCACCACGATTTCTGAGTTTCAGTCTCAGTCTGGAGCACGGATTCAGCTGTCACGAAATCATGAATTCTTTCCTGGAACATCCGACAGGATTATTATGGTATCTGGAACATTTGATGAGATACTCAAGGCAGTAGATCTAATTCTTTCTAAATTGCTTAATGAGGTACTAATCAATACATATCCGCTGTTAACATTATGTTCTGAACATGCATTGACAGAATTGAACTTTTGTTTCCCAGTTTTATGTTGAAGATGGTGAAGACGTTGACCCAAAGTCGAAACTTAGACTGATTGTACCAAATAGCTCTTGCGGTGGAATAATTGGGAAGGGTGGCGCCAACATAAAGTATGAATGCTGCTCATTTTTATTTCTGTTAAAAGTTTGTTATGGTTGCTATATTTCCCCCAAAGAAGAAGCATCTCACACTGAGTGCAATTTTGTTCACCTTCCTTAAAAGAGGGTGAACATTACCCTCCTTCCTATTGGTTGAAATGGTGTGGATCCCATTACAAAGTGATGTCATGCTTACCATGCAATACACTTTTTGGTAAGCATGATATCACCTTGTGGTGGGATCCACACCCTTTCAACCAATAGGAAGGAGGGTAAGTTCACCCTCTTAAGTGGAGGGTGAACAAAACTCAACTCATCTCACACCTAAACTGTTGTCATTCATGCCTTAGCAAATGTGGTGGGTATCTTTATCATTTCTTCTATTTTCCATTATCTACTGAACAAATAATTCAGTACTGCTATCGTGTATTTTGATTTTCATACATTGCATGTTCATCCTCGGTCATTCAGAATTCATTTGATACTGTAGTTTTTCTCTATTTCTTTTTAGCTGTTGTATTCGTTGTAATTTGGTTGGAAACTTGAAAGATGTAATGGATATGCTACATAATTTATTTAAGTGGCTCATCCTTGAATCAGTTTGCATGATAGGTTTCTTCACTTCATAACGTAGTCTTCAAGATTCAGTTCGTCCACTTGACTAATTGATGCGGTGGTAGATAGGGGAAACAAAATCCAACTAATAGGGTATTCTCTATGAGTAAGGGCTATTAGGTTTTTACATGATGGATTGATTATTGGGCTGTGTGAACGGGCACAACTTGGTTGTCAATGGATTGGAGAGAGGAGAAACTATATGGCAAAGGCATGCCTAAAGGAATTATTCGAGGCAAGATAATGTGCAGGATCAGTATCGTTGGAAGTTTGGTACAAGTACAAAATGTAGACAGGTTTTATGTGAATTGGTCTAGGATTGTCGGCCGCAGTAGTCTGGCAATTATGTTTTGTTACTGTTTTAAAGCCATAGTTATGGTCTTGATGGATGCCTTAAATCCTATTTTTCTGTACAGAATGTGATTTGATAGAGCTAAGATACAGATCTACAAATCAGAAATTGAGAAGGAGAGAGAAATGACTCAACGGAGAAATACAGAGTAAGAGAAGAGAAAGAGAGGAAAGCGGCAGCTAAGTTAGGGAATCCCAATTTGAATCAGCCCTTTTAAAGTGTTAGGACTTTTTTTTAAAGTGAAATGGGTTAAGTCGTTTAGTGTTATCTGTTTTTTCCTAATGTATTTTTAACTCTAGTAACGTGGAGACTTGATCTTTGTTTCTTCTAGCTAACTTCTCAAAATCTATATCTTCCAACTGTCATGTGGTTAAGTAATCAATGCTCAAAATGTGACTCAAGGTTATGAATCCCATATCATACTGGCCGGTATGTACCGGTATTGTCCAAATCTGGTACCCTACGCCTCTAATTTTGTCCCAGCTCAAATATTGGACGGTACCGGAGGGTACCAGCCGGTATTGGACAGTACCGGAGATACTGGTCAGTACCGGCCAATACCGGACGGTACCGGACAACTTTTAAATTTATTTTTTTCTTCAAGTACCGGACTACCGGTCCGTACCGGACGATACCAGACAAATATCAAATGGTACCAGACAAATACCGGACTACTTTTTATTTTAATAAATGTGTATATTATACTACACCAAGCTTCTACTATGGGCGCCCTTAACTTGTTAAGTTAAGGACTTCCCATTTCCCGATCAAATGTTATCCGAACCATTCAATGTGTGCAGAACGTGATTTTAAGGGTACACGCGAGAAATCGCCAAAAAATATGATCGAAGGGCTTGATCTGAGCATTTTTTCATAAAAATGCATTTATAGCGTTTTTATGAAAAACTGCTCGGATCAAACCCTTCCCGGTCAAATTTTTTGCCGATTTCTTGCGTGTACCCTTAAAATCACGTTTTAAACACATTGAACGGTTCAGATCATCAAAATTTGATCAGGAACAATGTCAAACTCATGAGGTCCTTAACTTAGCAAGTTAAGGGCGCCCTTAGTAGAAGGGGACTGTACTATACTATAAATTCTTTTATGTGGGAAAATAGCGATGAATTCGAAACGGTACCCAGTATCTCACCGGTATCAGTACGTACCATACTAGTAGGAAAACTAGTACTCAAGCCGGTACGGTATTCAGAACCTTGATGTGACTACTTCTAGCGGATGTCAAGTCAACACCTAATTAAGGCTATAAACAAACGGAAAGTGGATATTACAGAATTAGTGTTGGATTTCAAGCTGTAGCAAGCATCAAACATGAAAGCATTGCTCTGGCAATGCCTGTTACTTGAGGGATGAACACTACAAGCATTATGCCATTGAAGTTAAGGGGTAGGCTTCTTCACTGTAGACATTTCCAGATTTCCTTCAAGGGGAGGCAATGAGACATCATTGGAATGTAGAAGTGTGACGTGTTGTTTTAATTGGTTAGTGGAAGCATGCACAGCTAATATGATTGTCAGTTTCATCTAAGATCTGTTACTATCCTAGTCAAGTGACTCAAGTCCTAATTATAGGTTAGTTGTAACTAACTCACATTTATGGAATTCGTTTGGGTAAAGGTCATCTTAATGCGTCAAGGTTCATGCAGATTTCTTAGCGAACAGGTTGGGGTTCTTGCTTTACATTGTCATGATATTTTTGGACCTTGCTTTCAGCTGTCATTTCCAAGCCTTTCTTGCTTTCCCCATCTTGTAACTCACTTCTAAGTTGAAGGATACCTTGAATAACCTTCTATGTGATTGTCACACGGTTGAACCATTCGTCTCATAGATGGACACTCAGGACATGTGAAGTAGCTATGTGAAACGTGAGACACAGTGATATGGCCATGGACATGAAGGTATGAACAATTGGGCTTGCTTTTGGGCATATTCCCCACCTGTTTTCTCAGTCAGTTTATAGGCGGCAACACTTTTTAGTCTACAATTGTCAGCGTCAGAATTTTATCCCCCTGCTGGCTGCATCTCTCTGAACCTAGGATCACTTGAGTTACTTTTGGAACTATCACTGCAGCTTTACTGCTAAATGCTAGATTTCATGGGTGGGAAGTTATGCCTCTCTCCATAGCTTCACATTGAGATTTGAGGACTACCTAAGATGCTCATCTGTGCTACATTTTGTTGAGAATCTTGCGAAATGGTTATCTAGAAGCCACCTTCTGCAGATTTTGAAGCAAGTAGTCATGAATTATCCCGTCCTTATTACAGTGGGAGCAATTGACTTGTTCAAAATTACTCTGATTTTGCATTGTTGATTGCGCTGGTAATCAAGGGGTAGGATCCAAGCTGTTAGTTATTTTTTCTTTTAAATGCAAATCCTCGGAGGGCAAGAGAATGAGGAAATGAAGAGAAAAATAAAGAAAGAAGAGGAATCTAGTTGGTTCAAAATGTAGTTGATCCCACTGACGCACTAAGTATCTGAATCTATGTATTTTTTTTATTGGCAACACTGTAGAACCATATTGAGCACGACCTCTGATAGTCTGATGGTATTGCACGCAGCAGGATGCCTGTGTATTGGTTGGTTGGCTTTGTTATCGTAATTGTGGAATGTTTTTGTAATGTGGTTGAAGGAAGATTGGAACAACCAAGTTTGACTGTTTGAGGATTATTACTGCGAAACAGGACTTCTGTTTTGAGTAGGTAAGACCTGCATTTGGATCTTTGGTGCCTGTCACTCGATCTGCGTATCTAGGGGATCAAGCATCAAAGTGACTTCTTTTCCTTCTCGTTCTTGGTTAGGAGAGAGTTTTCCGTACTATAAATCCTTGTCCTGTCAGTATGTGAATGTCTGATTGATTATCGTCATGATGGTTGGATGGTTTTGCTTACTGTGGATTAGTTAGACTTTGTAACTGTAAATCATATTTCATTTTGTTCGGTCAACATTCTTTGAATTAATTGGTTTTGAATTCTCCTCACCACAAAGTTGTTTCAATTAAGTTGATTTTACTCAACAATGTCCATTTTCTTGTTACAGTACGTGAAAAATGTGTTGCGTATTGACTAGTGATTACGGATGTTCGTATAAATTGTTTGAGCAGATCATTTATTGAAGACTCTCGAGCTGGAATTAAGATATCTCCGCTAGATAACAACTTCATTGGGTTGAATGATAGGCTAGTGACACTGACTGGTACTCTAGATGAACAGATGCGGGCTGTTGAGTTGATTATGTTAAAGTTGGCTGAGGATCCTCATTATGCCCAATCCTTTAGTGCCCCCTTTCCATATGCAGGTATGATCTTCCTTTATTATTTACTTTTGCCGATGATTCTTACATTCCAGTGGTAGCTGTTATTTTTTAGATGGATTGTTGGTGTATTTGTTTTTGTTGTTTGGTATCTCTTGTGCACAACCTTTATAACCAAAGTATTTATCTAAATGATCATTTAGATCGCTTTATCCCAAATTAGGCTTGAAATATCGCCGAAGCAGTGAATTCGGCATTTGAAGTATTTTGTTGTGATTTTTAGTCTCTTACTTTTAGCTTCACTGATACTTAATTTGGAATCCCTTCATCTTGGTTTTTATTCACATTTTTCTTAAATAAACTAAGTGTTTTGTGTTGCTAGTGCAGAAGTCTGAAGCTCCTTTTCACAAGGAACATCAATTGATTTTGGTTACCTCTGCTAGTTTTGGTATCAAATAGCTCTAGAGACATGTTGGTTAGAGAAAAGAAGGGAGCATTTGGATTTCAATTTGCTGATGTGGCGCATAAGTTTAAGATTTATTCCCATTGGCTAAGTGTCGTGTGGTTTGTGCAACATTCCGAAGCTCCTGTTAGTAATAAAACTAATACTTTGGTGACCATATTTTGGGTACCATGTGCTGTGTCACCCCTGTATTGTATTGGTATTCTACCGATGCTTGGGTAACACATCACATGGTCTCCAAAATGTGGTCACTGTAACATGGTTTTGGGTAGAAGTCAACCTCAAAAGCTAGCTCTTGAAGTCAGAGTGCCCTCACGTGTGTATACTTCATATTACTTTGGTACCCAAGCGATGTGGGACTTTGCTTCACACCCTCCCTCACGCGCAGCCTGCTCACTTGGCAACACCTGCCGCGTGCAGACCAAATTTGGTCACCATAGCATTGCTCTAGTATGAAACATCAATCGCTTTTCAAAGCAAAGTGTCCTAGGAGTCTATATGACATGTAGATGTACCTGAGATTTTAATGAAGCAAGAAAAGAAAATTTTGTTCGGAAGCCAATTCCTAATCATGTAGAATACATTTGACAACCGGTACCTGCAATCCATCCGGCATATCCTGGTCTTAAAATTGTTGTTAGGTGGTTGAAACAAGTTAGGTGAATTGCCCCGTCAGAGATTTTGAATCTGTTTGTTTGTTGAACTTCTCTTGGTTTTAGTAACAGGTAAAATGTGAAGAAAAGCAGTTGGCAGAGATGGCCAAACTAAAACTCGTGCAAGAAGTAGTGTGGCTCTTTTACTTGACATAGGCTATAGGAAGTAGATCATAATAGCTTCACATTTATGCTCTATTGTGATGCTCATCAAACACAAAAAACTATATGGTTGATGGGCCTGGTGGCACATACAATGTCTTATTAAAGACCAAGAGGGAAGTAGAATATCTGACTAAATTTTTACCTTTCTTTGCTCACCAACCCATTGCTAACATCATATCTCTAGTCGGGGGATCTTTGAGAAAATTGATGCCACAATTCCTAGCTGACACATGTTGATAGCCTCTCTCTGCTTAATATGTTAGTAGTGCCTGGCTGGCATATGTAGAATTGAAAATATCTGTAAGGCCTTTCAGCAAAAGCATTGAGGGCTTTTTCTGCTTGTGTTCTCCATGTAAATAAGTGGTTGATATCTTCATTCCACAGTAACTTCGCTAGTTTTTAGTGATTGCTTCATTAATTCTTGACAGAAGGTTCCAGGAAAGAAAGGAAAGATTGATGACGCTACTTTTGGTGGGCAAACTCTTGTAGTTTGGGCTTTTGGGGATGCACAAATGCTGATAATTTTGCAATTGTCTCAGATACTAGTATGGTACCAAGGTTTTTTTTTATATGTGTTGGGTGCATTCAGCCCCTAACACGCTCCCCGGACCCATCACAGCAGGAGAGTTTAGTGTCCAACTTTCTGGCCATCATGTTTTATGCTGGCGTTTAACATATTAGAAGGGAAATTAATTATGAAATTAGCAGTTATATTTCAAGCACTATTGATTGTTTCATATAATAACTTCTGTGGATGTATGGAATGCTTTTGTGTTGTGATGAGTCTGAATTGTTCTCGGAAAAGTTAATAGCTTCTTAGTTTTCTTCAATTTGTATTTTAGGTGTTTCATTTGCTGGTTTTCATGGTATTCCATCTGCATCTGTCCTTCCTTCTGTTGGAACAGCAGCAGCATACAATGCGAACTATGGGGCAAATGGAGCTGGGGTAAAGTTTCAGAATAATAAGGTCCATTCTCCTCCTTGAACATTCTTCCCTTGGTCAATTTTTGGATCTTAGCTGTGGGGAGGGATTTGTGAAGGGCCTAAAAATGGGTAGGGGATTTTACTTCATTGTCATATTGTATGCTATGAAGTATATCCCTCAAAAAAGCCCTGCACATATCCTAAATCGAAGCACAGCCTCAGTGTCATTGCTGAGGTTTTCAAGTATTCATGGAACTTGTGATTTGTTGTAATAGTAGTCATTTAAATATGGCCGGAGCAGCTAGAGCTGGACTTTTACTTGGAAATCCCATGCTTGTGTTTGTCTTTTGTTTTTTGTCCAAGGATACTATAATAATAAACAGTGCTAGAATGTATACTGATATCCTAAATGCTTTGCATTCTCCGTGTAATGAAGATCCAGGTTGATGTTCTTATATCTTGTCAGTCAGGTATAGATTAATGCTGGATCTACATCAATTAAAACAAAATCCTTTATAGCTCATTGTTCACGTCATATTTCCATATCTTCTATAGCACTCTGTCATTTGGCTCCAAGATCGCGGAATTTTAACTTCATTAGAAATCGTGCTCTGTTAATTATTGTTAGCTGGTTGAAATGGTTTCCTAGTTGATTACCTTGATGATCTTTCCTCAAGTCCTTATGTCTGTAATTGGAGGGTATGGTTGCTTTATTCTTTGTTAATTTTTCTTTTAATCATGAAATAGTCATAATGCTTATGGTCCTCCTCCTCCTCTTCATGAAATGTGAAATGCGGTTGTGCCACTTAAAGTTAAGATATGCGGTTCTTTCATAAAATGGTGTTCGGTGCATGGCAGTCTTGTGGCTAATGATTCTGTTTGAAGGAGGAGACATAATTAGTAATTAAGAATATTAGTCAAAATAGAATTATCCGCGGCCACCAATCGCAATCCATGTCATTAGTGGTAGACAAGGAGTGAAGAATTTTCGGACCATGTATTTTTTCATTTCACTTTGACTTTGTTTTTATGGCTATATATGTTGAATGGTGAATCTTTTTTGGCTGCCCTGCCTCCTTGTTGCTAATTTTGTTGCAACAAGGAGGAGTGAGTTGTGGAGTTATGTTTTCTGCTTGATCTTTTGCGTTATTGGGTTGGAGCGCAATGCTAGGGTGGTCGAGTTGTTCCGCGATAATGGATCTCTATGGGATAGGGTGTGTTTACCTTCTTTTTGGGCTTGGTCTCTCCTCCCTTTAAGGGGATTCTGCTTCCTCTTTTTTATTATATATTTCTGGAGACTAGAGGAGGGTTTGTGATTTCTAGGATGAGGCTTTTGTTTATCTTGTTTCTTTCTTTTTTAGTTGGTGGACTTGTTGTCCCCTTCTTGTTGTGTACTTTTCTCTTCTTTTATTACTACAATATTGTGATAGCCAATAAAGGCAACAAAAATCTGCTCCGTGGGCTACCCTTTTGTGAACTGAAGTCCTCAAAGCAGGCAAAAGGAATAATTGATTGTATGTTGGCAGTTGGCACTTGCAACATTATTAAACCAACAATGTGAATGAGCATGAGCACTGTAGTTTGTCCAGAACTTCAATCGATGCCAGCTGTGGTCCTTTACACTTTCTGTTCATCTGGAAGGAATAGAAATTCATGGTTGCTGTTATTTGTTCGAGCAATCAAGATTTGGTGCTCATTTTATTTGAGAAAATTCACATGTATTTGTCTTGTATTTTCATTACAAGGAACTAAATTTCTAACTTGTCTCTTGCTTCATGTAATCTAGTCTAGATGAAAAGCAAGGTGCTTTATAGCTTTCGGTGCTGATAGTTCAAACTTTTATTTTGAATTCATCGGATTGTGCAATCTATTTGGCGGAATTTCCCACTACTTTATCCGAGTTTGATTTATAGAACTATAGAAGGCCTCGTGGTGTTGTGCAGGAGGACCGGAGTACCTCGGTGACCATTGGTGTGGCAGATGAGCACATTGGTGTTGTTGTGGGCCGTGGTGGAAAAAACTTAATGGAAATCAGTCAGGTGCCATTCTAGAAGATTCGGCTCTGTTTCTTTTGATAATGTTAATTTTCTTGGAAGCACGAATGCTCACTATGTGCTTTGACTTTGGCAGGTTAGTGGGGCTAGGATCAAAATATCAGATAGAGGTGATTTCATGTCTGGAACATCCGATAGGTATGATAACTGTCTGCACTCATCCGCCTTCTGCCAGTTGGGCCGCTGAATTTGTAACGGAAATAAAAATGTAGAGACCCTTAGATAATAAAATAGAACGATGTTGCTGAGGTGTGAGCCTTTCATTGCAAAAAAAAAAAAAAAAAAAGGCCCATCTACAAGAATGGCACAACTGCATCATTCTAGTGGGAGATTTCTTTATAAAACTTAAGGAAGGATGGACTTTCCTTCCATGAGAGTGCATCGACTCTTGTTGGGGTGAGCATTGAGCATGGACCCAATTGGTTCAGTTTTATAGTTCCACTTCGAGTTTTGAGAACCTGTTTAGATATCGTAGTTTTTTACTCACGCATAAACTCAGTGGTTTTGTTCGCCTGGTTTGGCAGGAAAGTGACTATCACAGGGTCACAAAGGGCAATCCGTGTAGCGGAGGCCATGATATCGCAGAAAGTAGCATCGGCTTCTGACCGGTGATGGATTAATTGTATGATTTTCTCATCTTCCCTTGAGAAATATGCGAGTCAGTTGATCGACCTTCCATTTCCATATACATTCACCTAATTTTGGCATACAATGTAACAATGAAATTGGATCTCTGCTGGGACTTCATAGGACCCATAGGTTTTGTTGAAGAGAGCTTTGTTGATTTATTCTTAGATTACAGGAAATATAGGGCACAATTGTCGAGTTTAAATTTGTTGAGATAGCCCAATAGAACTGTTTATTGACTTGTACACCTATTTATATTCTATTTGCAGTTGTAACTTCCAATTAGCTTCATTATCTGAACTCTACTCATTGAGTGGTAGAATATTTTTTTTTTGGTCAAACGGAAATTCAAGTGGTAGAATATTTAATTAGCTTGAAACTAGCTTTATTGAAATGCTTTACTAAATATTATTTCAGTCAGAATTCTCGCTCTTTTAACTCATAATAATATGAGCTTTGTGTGCCTGCGTTTGTCGGACTATTTTTGGATGGAAACTGATTGGAAAACAGGTGCCCACGCACAATTTTGACACAGATGTGATCACAAGCGTCCAATGCATATGGGCTCAAACATGTATCTTTTGGGGTACATGCATCGGACAGCTCTGGACACATCTTTGTTCGGTTTTGTGTCCAGACATGTGTCCGGAGAGGTATGATTAAGATTATTGTAGGTGAAAGTCGAAAAACTGCTGAAAATTTCCTTAAAAATGAAGTTCTCTTAATAGATTTAAATCATATTAGGTACTGATACTGGGGAAGAATATGCATGCATGCAGATATGCAACGTCCTCAACCACTTGTTCTCCTATATATGGTGAAGCTCCGCTGCAATTTTATTTCCGACTTACACAGGCAAATGATTGAATGGTCGTACCATTATTAGAGAAGACGGGCGGCAAGTTCACGGCTCATTGGTGTCCTGATCGCCACCATGTCCAGGCCCATACCCTGAACCATAACCAGAGCCACTACCTGACCCATATCCAGACCCACCTCTGCTGCCGCCCCCGCCACCTCCTCCTCCTCCGCCTCCACCGCCGCCGCTACCACTTCCATATCCGGACCCGCTGCCACTTCCATAGCCGGACCCGCTTCCGGAGCCGTACCCTAAACCTCCACCACCGCCTCCACCTTGTCCGCCTCCACCGCCGCCACCACCTCCTGTTCCACTACCAGACCCGTAGCCGGACCCACTCCCAGATCCATACCCAGAACCCGAACCGGAACCACCTCCACCTCCGCCTCCACCCCCACCTCCGCCACCTCCACCCTTGGAACCACCATGCCCAGAACCGCTCCCAGATCCGTAACCGGATCCACTACCAGAACCTGACTTGAGTGTTGAACCACCTCCACCACCACCACCACCTCCACCTCCCCCACCTTTCTTACTACCAAAGACAGCCTTGGATGACCTAGCTGCAAAGCAGAGGTCTACAAAGAGCAAACCCAAGAATGCAATACCAATCACTTTAGAATAACTAACCATATTTAAACAATGTCAAATGGAATGTGAATACTCTCTCTCTCTCTCTCTCTCAATGTTGTGTACGTCAATGTATAGGTAGCAGTAGTGCTTGACAGAACCACTGGTTGTGAAGAAAATCGTCCGGGTAGGGGCGCCTTTATATAGGCTTTGTGAAGCTTCACTTTCAGTAAAGTGGGATGGTTTCTAGTAGCTTTGTGGTTAATTAGATAAGGCAAAGCTGGAAACATGAAACACGTTAATTAGGTTAGTGGTGTTGGTGATGTGGCCTGTGGGTTGGCGGTGGTGCTATATATCATAGGAGTGAGGTTGATATTGGTGGTGGACTGTAATGTCTTCTCAGTTCTCTCTTTCTATCTGTCCATGCAATACCTCTCTCTCTCTCTCTCTCTCTCTCTCTCTCAAAATAGAGCCTTACAGTTTGCTTCCACTTTTGACTCGAGATTGTAACTAAACTAATATCTGAGGAAATGGGACCAACTGGGTTCACTCCATCTTTGTTCTTGTGTCCACACTGAAGTAGCCCTTTCAGTGCATCATAAGTTTTCCCCCAACTCCACTCACAGCCCCCTTTGGATGGTGAGAAAGGGCAAGAGAAGAAAGACCTTTGGAGTAAATAAAAAAACTCTTCTTTTTTGTACTTTTTTTTTTTTCATTTCTCACCCAAATACTTAATTCGAATGAATGATTTGACTAGAAATCATTACCTTTTCTTTTCTATGGAACTGCCATCAGACCAGCGATACTGTACGAGACATAATGTTGGCCTATTAAGAAACAACAGGTAAACAAGATGAGTGTAGCGGAAATGAGAATGTTAAGGTGGATGTGTGATAAGACTAGACGAGACATGATTAGAAATGAAACGGTTTGTGAGATGGTAGATGTAGCACCCATAGAAAAGAAGTTGAGGGAAAATAAGTTAAGGTGGTTTGGACATGTCTACCGTAGACCAGGAGATGCAGTAGTTAAGAAAGCGGATAGGATAGCTTTGGGTAGCAATACTACGGAGAGGGGTAGACCTAAATTGACATTAGATGCCGTGGTGTGCAAAGATATGAGTATAGTAGGTTTGTGTGAACAAGTGGCTCTTGACAGAGCTCAATGGAGGAAAAATATTCATGTAGCCAACCCCACGTGATTGGAACATAAGGCTCGGTTTGGTTTGGTTAGCTTTTTACGTTTGGTGCAATAGAAAATGTTTAGAATCCTTGACTTATTAACATAAATAACACCTATTTTGCTAGCTGGCGTACAATGAGATATAGAAAATGTTTCATGATTTTTTATTCGAAGTTCTAGATCTTGAATAAATATTTCTTGTTTTCTTCTGAACTACATTTTCCTAGTTTCATGTTAGTTGTCTTTGTTTATACCATGGTTATTAGAATCTCAAATTCTAATATTACCAACATATATTTTAAAAACTCGTTTTTTTCGAGAACAAGTTATTCAACTGTCAATACAGGGAAAAGAAAATTCAAATACATGACGTTTCGAGGCACATTTTAATGCACTTTTTCATATTTTTTAGACGCTTTAAATTCAACAACTAAATTTTATTGATTTTATCAACAGCCCAATACATTGTTTTCACGTTATTCCTTGAAAAAAGATGACTATATTCACTAAATTACTCAAGGTCACAAATGTCCACTAACCTCCTTTTTATTTTTTTTTGGCCAAACGATAGGTGTGAAGGCTGAAGCGAAATCCCACGTCGCTTGGGTACCAAAATAATATGAAGAATATAAATGTGAGGACACCCTCACTTTAATAGCTAGCTTTTGAGGTTGAGTTCCACCTAAAACCGTATAACATGGTATCAGAGCCGGGTATGCCAAGGGTGCGTGCCCCTGACCTGCATACAGCAAGTACTGCTTGATACTACCGCATGCTCCAAAAGAGCCCTACGTACAAGACTAATGCGCAAAACCCCAACGCCGCGTGTCCCTAGCCTGTACGCGACAGGTGCCGCATGATACGACAAGAGACCTACATACACGACTAACGCGCGAAACTCCAAACGTCGCGTGTCCCTAGCCTGCACGCTGCAGGTACTGCATGTACGTACTACTGCATGCTCCAAAAGAGCCCTACGTACACTACTAATGCGCGAAACCCCAACGTCCACAAATGTCCACTCACCCACTCCAAATTCCTGACAGACTGCGAGAGAGAGAGAGAGAGAGAGAGAGGCGTTTCTCTCCTTCCTTCCTTCATTTGTACGCTCAGAAAGAACAAATGGCAGTATGGCACTTATTAGGCTTTCTTCTTTACTTTGGTGCCCACATCTTCTAGGGACTCTATTATTATGCATAATAGCAATTAACACGCGTTGCTTTATTTGCAGTACAAAGCTCTCAATCATCATCTTAGTGGATCATCCATTGAGCCTTGTTGTCATGTCTTGATGAGTTTGATTTTCACCTCACCTACCACAGCTTCTATAATTAAGTGTACTAGATGTTAAATTGGATGCATTGTCCAAATTGGCTGCTTAATTTTTTTTTTTTAATGCATGGTGTCTCGGGTCAGTTTGCGCACACTTCGGACTAATTCCTAGTCCCTACAATTTCTATCACGCCTTTTTTCACACGCTTATGCATGTGGTGAGGTGGCTTCCAAGAGATACTGACAAGGGGAGTTGAACCCGAGATTTTAGGAGGAAGCAAATCCCAAGTCACTGGTCAAGACCACCAAGTCAAATTAGTTAATCCCTTGGGATTAATCAACTTCTTTTTTGGAAAAGCGTGAGAACTTCATTGATAAGAGAATGGGAAAAATTAAAAAAAAAACTGTTGAACTTACACTGCAATGTCCCATAGGCCTCCAAACTTAACGTATTTTCAATTTAACCTCCAAAGTTTACCAAAAACTTACAATTAAAGCGTTTGCCGTCATCTTCCGTCAAGTTACAAATGGGGAATGCTGATGTGTCCCTCCCCCTTTCGTTTTGGAGGAAAATTCCTACACACGTGAGCGGCACGAGTGTGAAAAAAGGGGCGTATAACTCCTTACTCTCACTCCTCATCTCCCTCTCCCAATCGAAGAAAAAGAAAGGAAAATAGTGTTTCTGAAATCCCGATGCTTCCACTTTCTTAAACTTGTCATTAAACTATCTGTACCTAAGGTTTCTAAAATCCTTTAAAAAATGGTTTGATTCTTTCTTCTGAATCGAACCCGACGAGCTATCACTCCGTCCGCCCACCCATACCGACGTACCATACCCGACTACCGTCAAGATGAACAGTAAAAACCTACTATCTATTTACCTAAATATATCACCTTTATAATTAAAATATTGAAATTAGGCTTGTATGATATTTGCATGTTAAAATATATATATATATATATATATATATATAATTATAACCTCCTGGAAAAGTTGATATCGTGTCGAATTAATGAAGGAAATGTTCCAAATTGCTTTTAAGTGTACTGTTATTTTAGTCTTCGTAAAGCATGATTAGAATATTTTAGTCTTGGTAAAGCATGATTAGAATATAAGATATGAGAATTGGAATTTAAATAGTTACGGCAAATGTGAATTCTTAATTAGTAGTAGTATAACACCTGGAACTTGGAAAAGCATGAAATATAGTCATTTGAAATAAAATTTGAGTGTTAATCGCATGACAATTTAAGAGGACAGATGAGAAGTATGACTAACAATTTCTCCAGCTGGAGGAGTACGGTACTGATCGGAGACTTGCCGAGGAAGAAGAACGACGCGAGGAGTAGATTTACGTACCCTAGTGCCTTCCTATCATATTTGTTAAATTTAATTTGAATTTAAGGAGAATTTAGTTTTTAAGGACTTTATATTTAATAAATGTTAAAAATTTATTAAATTAACGTTCCAAAAAATCCACTTTCTTATAGGGCTGTAAACGAACCGAATCGAGCTGAACTAAACCCTATTAAGTTCGGCTCGAGTTCGTTAAGGTACTAGTTCGGCTCGAGTTCAATTCGAGCCTAAACAACTCGGCTCGAGTTCGGCTCGTTAAAATTTTTCAAGGCTCGGGTTCGGCTCGGTTGGGTTCGTTAAGGGGTACTAGTTTGGCTCGAGTTCGGCTCGGGTTCGATTCGAACCTGAACATCTTGGCTCGAGTTTGGCTCGTTAAACTCAAACAAATGGAGCCGAGCCGAATCTAAGCTCGAATTGAGCTCATCAAGACTCGGGTTTGGTTTGGCTCGGCTCATTAAACTCAAGCGAACCCAAACTCTCTCATTGATCGTATAGAATTTGGGAGAAAAATAAGTATTGAATTATATATACAACCTTAAAATTTTTTATATTTACAAATAGACCCCTATTGAATTATTAATTAAATTTAAGTATAGGTTCGCGAGCCTAACCGAGCCGAATACCGTTAGGCTCAAGTTCGGCTCATTTACGGAACGAGCCTAGAATTGAGGTTCAGGTTCAGTTCGTTTAGCAAACGAATCGAACTCGAACGAGCTCTTGCCGAACTGAGCCTCGAACAGTTCGCGAACAGCTCAGTTCATTTACAGCCCTACTTTCTTACAAGAGAGAAGAGAGAAAGGGTTGGGAAAAGGGGAAAAGGCGGGAGTTTTTCCCTCCAACTGGTGTAACCACTGGGTAGAGAGAAAAATAAAGGAATTTCCCTCCAAAACGAAAGGGGGAGGGACACATCAACATTCCCTGTTTGTAACTTAACAGAAGATGACGGCAAAAGGCTTAATTGTAAGTTTTTTTTTGTAAACTTTGGAGGTTAAATTGAAAATACGTTAAGTTTGGAGGCCTATGGGACATTGCGGTGTAAGTTCAGCGGTTTTTTTGAATTTTCCTAAGAGAATATTACAATCTACTGTATGCATCTAATGCAACTGAAAAAAGACAAATTGCACACGTGAAGACAAATAATACAACCAAATCAAATGAATGATACATCCAACGATAAATTGATCATGCAAGATGTCGATGAACAATTGTCACGGCAGTTCCACCATTGACAAGACTTCTTTACAGTAACTGATCGATACAAACCAAGTGACTCTAGCATGGTTATCAAGAAGTGAAAGTGCAAAATTTATTTACCTGAGTAAATTGTAGAGAGAATAATGTCGGGTCAGCTGGTCGGGCTTGGAATAGCCCATAAGAATTCTACTAAGGGGTCCAAGACAATATGTAGTTGGGTCAACCGGGTAAAAGAATCCAGCCCGTTTCAATAGAGGTACCGTTTAAGCGGGCTCGGGTTGCGCATCCAAATCGGCTCCACTGAAACCCGACTCTCTCTGCCCCTAGTAGGTTAAAACTTTAAAAAACCGCCGTTTTCTCGCTCCAAAACCCTAACCCCAATCGAACTTCCAATCCCAAGCGCGGTTTGCTCCGATCGTCTTCTCCGATGGCGGTGAGTTGTATTCCGCTGCACATTGTTCTAGGATTTTTCTTGAGATAATTGTTTCATATTTCCTCTACATCGTTTCGCAATGTGTTATTATCTGTAGAATTTCGTGAACTGCGCTGGCGTTTATACCTCCGAGAGAAAGTTTTTGAATGTTTCATTTTTTTTCTGTCATTCTGTGAGTTTTACGTGGGTATAGATTCTTTTAAGGAGATGGACTTTCGTATAGCTTCAAAGGGTTCTTGTTCCCTGACCATAAAGGTTTTGTTTTGATGATGGGGAGATAAACGAGCAAGCCGAGCAATGTTCAAGCGGAGCTTGAAAACTTAACGAGGTTCAAAACTTGTTCTAGCTTAGCTTGTCTATGAGACAAGCCGATCTCGAGTAGCTTGAATATTTTTTTTGTATGTTGTTAGCTGTACAAGTTGAGTAGTAGCTTATTTTGTTTGACCTTGGTTTGAAAGCTTAACGAACTTCAAAAGATGTTCAAGCTTGATTTTTTAACCAATGAACACGAGCAATTTTGCATCTTTTTTGATGTTGATGGAATAAAGAGGATTGAATCATAGTTTTCTACATATCTCAATCTCATGTCACTAGCTGTGTTTGTTGAATGATAGATTGATACTTAATTCTTAGGTTTCCCTTACTGTATTTAGTTGTTTGTTTAGACTTCGAGTACCGAGACCTCAATTATTTGTATTTTTGGTAAGATATGGAAGATACTAAGCAGCATTTATGTATGTTTGATTGATGCATGGATTCTGTCATTCCTCCCAACTTTAATTCCTGGCATCATTGCCTAGACATCTGGCAACATACATCTTGTGCTTCTTTTTTCCTTCTTTTGTTTGACACAAGTGTACTTATATGCATGATTCTTTATTGAATTTTATGATTCGGAAGTATGTGAATTTCCATGATATACAGTGTTGCTCTTGCCTTGCATTTTTATTTTTTTCATCTGAATGTTGCAGACGGTACCAGTCAATCCTAAACCTTTCCTGAACAATTTGACTGGAAAGAGGGTCATTGTGAAACTCAAGTGGGGAATGGAATACAAAGGTATGAGGCTTTCAATGGTTGTTTGTTTCTGTACATTTATGTGAATGTGAGCTTGACTTGTGTATCAAGTAATAAATATATCCTTTTTCACCTTCTCCTTTTCTTTTCTTGAGGTCTTGTTATCCACCATTAGATTCATTTTTTTGCTTTTATATCTGTTTTCAGGTTTTCTCGTCTCAGTGGATTCATACATGAACCTGCAGGTATTACTCTGAACTGTATTTTCCTTTTCATGTATGTTTTTTTACTCTGGAGGTATTACGTCCTGAATGCATGCATGTGTGCGTATTCATGAAAGCATGTGAATCATTTTTTTCATATAATGGGATGATTTACAGTTCCTCAGCTGCCATGTTGTATAGTTTATGTGGTGTAAGATTGTATCATGCTTTAATTTCGTTGTGAAGCATATTTAATTAATTGAGTGGAAGTTGAAACTATTTATTCTTCTTTCCTTCTCATGATTCATGCCATGACAATGCCTTAGATAAGAATTGTATTTAGCTAATTCTTCTTTGCTGTTCCCAAAAAAAAAGTATTTAGCTAATTCTTTTTTTTGTTTATGGAAGTATTTAGCTAATTCAACCTTTCGCAGCATTGCTACTACATTTCCTAAATTCCACTTTTATATTAATTGAAGCTTTTCTGCAGCTGGCCAACAGTGAAGAGTATATAGAGGGACAGTTCACTGGAAATCTTGGAGAGATTCTGATCAGGTAACTTCATCTGAATTATGAAACTGCAACGGCCAGCCTTCAAATGTTTTGGTTTCTCGTATGGCAAAGTTGTTTATTGTATGCGCCCGACTAACCTGAAATGACCGCACTTACATGTACATTATATGAGGGAACATGTGGCAAAACTGTATTACCTGTGGAGATTAGGAGTGCCGGATATCAGTCTCTCCTCTTGTCATTCTCTCTCGTCTTAGTCTCAGATCGAACCAATGCCTCTCTCTCTTTCTCTCTGGAAAATCTCTCAACACCTTACTGCCTTCCTCAACCTCCTCTCTTCAACCTTCCCATCCTGCGTGACTCTCTCTCTCTCTCTCCCTCACTGCTATCCATGAGGTCAACTTGTTTAGGCCCTATCTCTGTCCCTGCTCGACCATATGGTGGTGTCCTTCTCCCTCTCTTACTGGTAGGCAATGGCAACCAAATCAAAGCCCTCTCTCGATCTCTCATTCATGCGGGGGCTACGTCTCCTCTCTCTCTCATGCACACTCACACCCACACCCACACCCACACATGTGCGTCTCTTCCCTCCATCACTGCCACTCTCCTCTTCTTCAAGCTCATACCTAACCATAATCAAATACCTTTACAAAAACAAGCCCACCTGACCTAGACTGATTCGGTCAATTTCAACCATTTTGTTCGGTCAGCAGCGGGTGAGTAAAGTTGCAACCAAAAAGTTTCAGTTCTGTTGGCAGTTCAAGGGTGAACACGACAACCCGTAAATACCCCGACATAGTTCTTTTGGATCCAGTAGAAATATCGTTGCAGGGGTTGTAGATATTGTTGCAGGGATAATTTGGGCTCTTATAGTTAATCAATGTACCTTAATGGTTGTATTTTGTGCTCTCTTGAATGAATCGCAGTTGTGTCGTGGAACACATAACTATAGATTATGTGCACATAAGTCACAAATCCCAGTTTCATTAAGAATAGCTAATGGCTATGAAAGACCCTAGGACCACATGATTAAGTACTCTGGAAAATCATGTATTGTTAGTCAGTTTAGGTTTTCTAGAATGGCGTTGAACTTTGAATGTATGAATAATCAAAGAGTGTACTTCCCATCTTGGGATTGACTTTTCTTGAAGGTCATATATAAAGGGTAGTCCTCTTCCTCATGCATCTGAATTATTGTTTCAACTGTTCATTTTCTCGACTGCCTCTTATGGGAGTGGGGAATAGTTACATGGCTATTAAGTGAGCCCTGCTATTCGCAAGGAAGCTTTGCAGAGAACCATGCAAGGAAAAACGCATTTGGGTCCATTCCGGGTCCCACAAAAATCTAGAAAAATATCCATAAATTTTTTAATATTATTTTATGGGCCCTGTAAAAATCAGCTCCAACGGACATCGGTAAGTATTACTTTTGGATTCGTATCCCTGCAAATCTTCCTTGTGATTAGAATTTCCGGCTGTTAAGTATCATGTTTCGAAATTCAGTGCGTACATCATTTATTCAGATGAATTAACTCCCTCTAGCCTTATTGATCTGCAGGTGTAACAATGTTCTCTATCTTCGCGGTGTACCAGAGGATGAAGATATAGAAGAAGCGGAACCAGAAGACTAACTGATGGATTTCCAAGGTAGTCTAGTCCTGGCCTAGCCTGGCCCACAATTTAGAAGTTTGGTTTCTATCAGAACTCTATATCATTTACCCTTGCCAGGTTGTGTATTGTGCCTGATCTAGTCCTGGAAATATTGTAGCAGTTTAGTACTTTATGTTGCGCAATTTTTCCGTATACAATTTACAATCATCTAGGCGCAACAGGTTCTCCATGGCCCAAACACTTGAGCATTTCGAGATGTTAAGCATTGGGATGAATGTAACGACAATTCTGATTTTATAGTCTCTGAATCTTCTTGTTCTATTGTCGCTGTATCTTCTTGTTCAAGTGAATTGTTTGTCATGCCAGGCTGCCTTTGTTTTTGATGGTGCCGAATCACATGGACTACTTCCAAAACAACTCAGCAGTGTATTCTCGTATGATATCTAGCACGATTGACTGCTGCTCTCATCTTTCCTTACTAGGGCGAAGTAGACGGATTTCAAGGTCCCGCTCTCTTTTCTATCCAAAGATAGGGCTGGGTTCCTAAAGTGAGGATTGGTCCAAGTGCTTCCTGCTCCTCTGCTAGTTATTGGAATCCGGATTGGTTTCGCATAACTGGGTTCGAAACTATTGCAGAAGTAAATTAATCTACGAAATTCTATCACCTCGCTGCCTCCCCGCATACCTGCGTGGCTGTGTCCCTCCTTGTTGCTTGTGACCCCATTTTCACATTCTCTGTCTCCGTATTTAGCCAGCCGCTACTGTGCCTTCTCCCCCCACCCCCCTCTCTCTCTCTCTCAACACCACCATAACCATATTTGAAACGATAATAACCATATTTGAAACAATCATTGCTCTAGTTTGCTGTTATACACAAACATAATCCCCCATGAACATAATTTTGTATGTGTTTTTCATTAAGATTTTCAGTGTTGTGTATTATTTTGTGATCTATACAACCCTACATAATTTTCTTCATTGTTAAAGACAGACAATCTTCGGGCGAAGACAAATTAGTGAATAATATTTTGTGTGCTAAAACGGGCCAATGGGCCACTTATAGTGCAGAGAGGTACGAAAGAGACGGAGATGAGTTTACTGAGAGAATCGTAAGGTTTTGGCATGTGTATAAAAATGAACAACAATTTGGTCACACATTATTCTTGTACTATAGGTTTTATTTTCCTCAACCAACAGTCAACTAGCTAATTCACTGCATATTTCCTGACATCATTGCTAGTGTTTCTTCTTTTCTTTCTTTTTTCGGTGCTTCCGAAATCCAGTGTTTCTTCTTTGGACGATGCTACTTTGCAATTATGTAACTAGGGAAGCACTGTGCCCTAATTCCAAACTATGGAAGCACGACGCAACGTTATGCAATTATTAGTGATCTGCAAATCAAAAATAATTGTACGGGACTTCTCATAAATTTGCAATTCACTTTGAACGAATCCCATATCTTATCATTAATTATTGATTTATGAACTATTTTATCACATATATATTTTTAGTTCATTAGGATAAATTTTGTAACTTTTTAAAAAAAAATACTAATGTATGAAATACTTTCATGTATAATTGTTAAAAGCCTTTATTTATGAAATTAAAATTTGAAATGAATACAGAAAATATGGAGAGAAAAAATTGTTACTTATTTCCAAAGTTGCACAATTTTTGTGCCAAACTAAAAATATGAAAATAAAAAATTAAATGGATATACGGAAAATACGGAAGCTAATTGGTGTAGGTAGATTTTCAGACAGACATCGCAAAACCCAAATTACATAGACGACGGCGACACTCACAGAAACCAAGTCCCACCTCAGATCCTCCCGGAATTCCCGCAGCCGAACACCTTCCGATCTCTCTCTCTCTCTCTGGATCTGAGGCAGGAAAATCTCGATCTTATCCAGGTACCCCACTCTATATCTTTTCTGGTCCAACTTTAAGCCGTGCTGTTTTTATTGAATTTTAATTGAGTTCGAATCATTTGATAATTCTCGTGTTGGGTTTGGCAAGAATATAAGTTCGAAGGAATTTACGGTTCCCAAAAATGGAAATCGGAATTTCGCACGTAGGCGACAGAGAATAACTGAATTGAATCATAGGTTAAAGTTTGGATTTTGTGTGGACATTGAGGTCGCATTACTTGAATTTCCCAAGATGTTTTGTCTACGGTCGTTTCCATTTTCCAATGAACTGTTTTTCCCTTTAGTTTCCCGCCAACCCCACAAAGTCTTGGAATATAGGGTATATGTTTGGTTGGTCAGACTTGACATGCGACGGGATTGCAAAAATCCATGGGAACTGCATTTTGGGCCTTCGGAATGAAGGATCAGTGGAGGGGTTACGTGTCATTTTAGCCAACCAATCTTACAAAACATGGATTGCTCCCTCCTAAGGTATCAGTTTCGAAACCTCCCAGGTGCTATCAACTCCTCGTGGCAACTCCATATTGGGCATTTGCTCCGGCTTTAGTTCGTCTCTGCTAGTAGACGGTGGGATTGATCCCCATGATTATTTGAGGTGCGCGTTTCCTGACCTGGACACCCGAGTTCTCAAAAAAGTATTCTGGTTAAATGTATCTCCCCTTATTATTAGTGTGAACAATGGAACATGGATGTTGGCTTTTGAATGAGGTTTTTCCTAAGGTGGATTTAGACTAGTACGTTTTGGCGCAGATAGATAGCTAACCCATTCCAAATCCCACTTCTGGTAATGGCAATGTTAATGCTGGATTCCCAACATCCTTATTGAACTTGGATTGGTCCCACCGACATTTTTTTCCATTTGGAAATGGTTGGGGCCGTAGCACTGGCCATATTGTTGTTCACTGTGCATTTCCCATGGTCATGATAACCTTTGGCATCCAGCCAGTATTGTTGTATGTGTCCGACCTTTTGAATTTTTATCTTTTCTATTCATGTTTCATCTTCATTCTCAGAGGTCTATTTATATCACTACTAATGTAATGTACACATAATACAAGTTTCCTTCCAATTAAGATGCTCCATAGGTTTATGTTCTGTTTAGTTAGTGATCACGGAGATAGCAGCATGAATTTGTATCTAATAAAAAATTGTTATAGCTACTTTTATGGTTGTCTTTTACCTGTGCCCATTTACCAGGTTTTGGTTATCTTATCATGTCTTCTTGCATTGGTTGAATATTCTGCCACCAAATTATACCTTTCTTACTTTTCATGTTAAGCTTCCCGGACTGACAAGCTCGGGACCTCTGGAAAAGTTGGGATGGGAGCAGAAAATAGCCATTGGCATTTGGAGCTAAACTATGACCAGTGGGTAGCATTATCTGTATCTGGTTCGCGACCATCGGCTCGCTACAAGGTTGTATATGTTTCTGGGTAAATAGAAGCTTTGTCTACTATTGTTTCATCATATTTCCTTTCTGTCTTTTTCGCCCTTTGGAAGTTGGGATGAATATAAGTTAATGCTTACGAGTTAAGTTTTCGCTTGAATTTTCCCATTTTGAATCCAACCATCATCATTTAGGCACAAAAATTTCTATTGGTGGGACTGCAACTAAATGTCGTATCTGTCCATGGTCTGTAGCATGCAGCAGCTGTGGTTGATACAAAATTGTACATTTCTGGTGGAAGTCGAAATGGTCGGTACCTATCCGATGTTCAGGTAGTTAAAGTTTCCATGCCTTGCTGCTTATTAAAGCCCGTATCCTGTGATAATTGACTTTTTTTTCCTCTCCAGGTTTTTGATCTTGAAACTTTGGCATGGTCTTCTCTGAAACTGAGCACTGAACCAAATGTTGATAAGATCAATGACAGTCTCCCACGAGAAATCCTTCCAGCTACATCTGGTCACAGTATGGTAAGATATTAAGGCACAAATTTTCCATTCCATTCGCCATTTACATTATTTATTTTCATTTCCTCTCCAAGTTGATCCTTCTTTTTTGTTCTCGATTCTCACTTAAGTTCTTTATACTTCCTATTGGCAGTTTAAGTGGGGAAACAAACTTCTTCTTGTTGGTGGGCATTCAAAGAATATATCCGCAAATCTGTCAGGTTTCTTTTTTCTTGGGAGCTTCCATATTGAAGATGAACTTCTGTGTTGCCATATTTTGAAACTTACGGCTTGTAAACCGACTTCTTGTAGTGTGGTTCATTGATCTGGAATCACACCACTGTGGTGTTGCGGAGACCACCGGAAAAGTTCCGGTAATATATCTCTGCTGACTACTGAATTTTTATTTATGTTCTTCAACATAGTGCTCTACAATTTACTTCCCTAGCTTTGAGCTTTTTTTTTTTTTTTTTTTTGAGTCTTCATAATCAGTGCCTGAACCCATTTTTGTTCACTTCACGTGTAGGGTAATAGTCAATAATAACTATGACCCCTTCCTAATTATGATATTTATCTTCTAATTGTTGATTTGAAATCCTATAATTGATAAATGGTAGTTCTATTTCACATTGATCGATCTACATGTCTAAGTCAGGATATTTAAGTAGTGGAAGAAATATAGAATTAAAGAAATGCACTTATTCATCCTTTGACATGAAAGAAAAGATATGTAGAATAATTTCTGCCTTTCGATTGGTTGATAACTTCAGGTAGCTCGTGGTGGGCAGTCTCTAACGCTGGTTGGATCTAAACTGATAATGTTTGGCGGAGAAGACGGACATAGGCAGTTGATGAATGATGTCCACATTCTTGATATGGAGACAATGACTTGGGATGTTTTAGCAGCTACGTAAGTATCTATATTATTAAAACAGTTAGTATGGTGATTTTGTAGAGTTCTACATCGCTTTTTTGCGCTTTTGTAGGCAGACGCCTCCAGCTCCCAGATTTGATCACACAGCAGCAGTGCATGCAGAGCGCTATCTTCTAATCTTTGGTGGTTGTTCTCATTCAATCTTTTTCAACGATCTTCATGTACTGGACTTGGAGACTGTAAGAGTTTATTCTTTCCACATGCCATTTTGTTCTTAGTCTCCCTGAAATCTGACTGTGAAGAAAAGAATAAACATAACACAGAATTCCATGTAAAGTTTGGAATTTCAGCTGCTAATAGTAGTTTTAATTGGATTTATACCCCTTGAATATCCTTTATGTTGTTTGTTTGATGATTAGCAGGACACGTTCATACTAGATTAAAGATGGTCCTTAACGTGTTAGTGTTAGGACCAGATGATATCTCTATTGAAGTGTGGAAAAGTCTAGGTGACCTGGGGGTGACTTGGTTAACGAAATTGTTTAACAAGATTATTATGACTAGGAAGATGCCCGACGAATGGAGAAGGAGCACGCTAGTATCTATCTATAAGAATAAAGGGGATATTCAAAGTTGCAACAATTATAGAGGTATTAAATTGATGAGTCACACGATGAAGTTGTGGGAGAGAGTTATTGAGCATCGCCTAAGGATGGTGACTACGGTGTCAGAGAAACTGTTTGGGTTCATGCCTGGGAGATCAACCATGGAAGCTATCTACCTATTAAGGAGAATGGTAGAAAAACACAGAGCAAAGAAGAATGATCTCCATATGGTTTTCATAGACTTAGAAAAAGCTTATGATAGGGTGCCTAGAGACATCATATGGTGGGTTCTTGAGAGAAAAGGAGTAACCAAAGGGTATATCGAGGTGATTAGAGACATGTATGATGGTGCCGTCACTACCATTCGATCACCAGTAGGGGAAACGGGTGAATTTCCAATCACTGTCGGATTGCATCAAGGGTCAGCCTTGAGCCCGTACCTCTTTGCCTTAGTTATGGATGAATTGACTAGACAATTTTAGGAGGATATCCCTTGGTGTATGATGTTTGCAGATGACATTGTCCTCGTAGATGAAACCGCTAGAGGTGTTTATATGAAACTAGAAATTTGGAGGGAAGCATTGGAGTCAAAGGGTTTTCGAATAAGTAGGAGTAAAACTGAGTATATGGTGTGCAAGTTTAGTGGTACTAGCAGTACGCTTGAAGAAAGAGTGATGATCCAAGACCAGGAGATACCTAAGAGTGATCATTTTAGGTACTTAGGCTCAATTATTAGTAGTGATGGAGAGATTGCCGATGATGTGACCCATAGGATCCAAGTGGGGTGGCTCAAGTGGAGGAGTGCTACTGGTGTATTTTGTGACAAGAGGGTACCCACAAAATTGAAGGGAAAATTCTATGGAACTGCCATTAGACCAGCGATGCTTTATGGGACAGAGTGTTGGCCTATTAAGAAACAACAGGTGAACAAGATGAGTGTAGCTGAAATGAGAATGTTGAGGTGGATGTGTGGTAAGACTAGACGAGACATATTAGAAATGAAACGGTTCGTGAGATGGTAGGAGTAGTACCTATAGAAGAGAAGTTGAGGGAGAATAGGCTAAGGTGGTTTGGGCATGTCTACCGTAGACCAGGAGATGCAGTAGTAAAGAGAGCGGATAGGATAGCTTTGGGTAGCAATGCTACGGGGAGGGGTAGACCTAAATTGACATTAGATGCTGTGGTGCGCAAAGATTCGAGTATAGTAGGTTTGTATGAACAAGTGGCCCTTGACAAAGCTCAATGGAGAAAAAGGATTCATGTAGCCGACCCCAAGTGATTGGGATATAAGGCTTGGATTGGTTTGGTTTGGTTTATCTCTGTCGTGCTTCCGATTTTCAAGTCGTCAGCCTCAGATATCTTGCTCACGCATCTTGATGAAGTTAATGAGTGGGACTTCGCCTATTGGGATTTCTATTTTGCTAGCTTTATTAGTAGGCTGCTTCTTATTCTCTGCTTTTAATTCTCTTTCGAAGTTTTATGTACCAGTTGCAAAGCTGTTATATGGTTTTCTCCAATTTGATTTATATGGTTTTTGGTATCCAAAAGACATTGTGAGATACCTCAGTTTGAGATCTCTGTAGTCTGTACCTATGAGAAGGGTTCGAGGGATGTATCAGTGATCTGGACGGCAGTAGTTTGACAGCATGCATTATCATATTTCTGTTGTCAGTGTTGTGTCACTTGCGAATAGCATATTGAGGTTCTCAGGGCGTCAAGACTCGTGCAGGGAACAAACTCAGTGTTTAACATTCTATGTTTCTGTTAGTTTGAATGCTTTAATAGTCAGCTAATTGCCAGTGTCATTGCGAGTTATTAAATGCACACTATCTAGTGCTATATTACCGAAGAGGATGAGTCTCTGGTCTCTATGAGATCTTCAAAAGAGGACGTGTCAATGAGTTATTGATGCGATTCACTCGCCTAGGAGGTTATGGTGGATCATTTCTAGGTTAAATTAGGGGAAATGATTTTGCCGCTCCCTTTTTTGTTAACGCCACTCCCCTGCAAGTGTATTTTAGGGGAGTGGCGTTAACAAAAAAGGGAGTGGCAAAATCAGCAGCCTAAATTAGTTATTACTTATTAGTAAACTCCTTAATAGAATTGCAATGGAGGAGATGGTGTCAGATAATATTGCAAAAGATGAGTTACACACTAGGATTGGGTTAAATGGAAGAACTTATAGTATAATCCTTTGAACTAGAGTAAAGCCTATCAACAATGATGTTGGTTTCAAACTAACAGTTTAATTTGTGGTATTTTCTTCTATTACTTCATATTGTTGCTTGACAAGGGTCACGTGTATTTTAGATGGAATGGTCCCAACCACAAATTCAAGGTGATTTGGTTACCCCGAGGGCTGGTCATGCTGGCATAACCATTGATGAAAACTGGTATATAGTTGGTGGTGGTGATAATAGAAGTGGTGAGTATTAATTTGTTTGCTTGTTTCTTTCTTTCTTTCTTGTTTGGGCATTTGACGTGATTATGCTCTCTTCTTGGCTGTGTTAGTTTCTTCATGGGTATCTTTGTTTACAGGTGCCCCAGAAACTCTTGTGTTGAATATGTCCAAGCTTGTTATGACGGTTTTAACAAGCGTTGGGGGAAGAGATCCTCTGGCCAGTGAGGTTACTATCTGTGCCATTGTTTTTGTTTAATTCTTTCAGCAATAAGGTGTATGTAAGAAATGGTACAACACTACAACTCATAAAAGCTTTGAACAATACCGTAATGTAATAACTACTTGAAACATTAGGCCATGCGTTCTTGTTGAACAAAATTTATGACGATAGATATGTGATAGAATGATCGGCCAACATCCTCTTCTTAAGTTTGAGTTTCTGAAGAAGTCAAACTCCTAGTTTCATTTTAGTATCTTTTGATATTTTTATTTTTGCAACCTCCATGTGAAATGCCAGTGCAATATTTTTTATATTGTTGTTAAACTGTTTAATAGCTAGACTATTGTTTTCCTTTACATTGTCATTTGGATGCACAACTTATGATGCTTTTTTTTCTGATATGCCATAACAAGGTCAGAGTTGAGACAGAGGTATTTGCAACTGAGTGACTTGTTTCACCTGACCCAAAATTTTTAAACATCCTTAGGTATCAGGGACATAAAGATCATCTGTATTCTTGAACCTTTAGGGACGTTTTTGGCTATTGAGTTCTTCTCCATTGATTGGTAGCACATTCCCAGTTTCTGTTGTTACTTCATTTCTTATTCACGATACTTGTGAGTTGTGACCTTGCTTCTGCTTTGCATACTTTTCCTTTACTTCTCAGAGTGGCTCAACAGTAAAGATCCTTACGTGTAAATGATTCGTAACTGCCCTGTTACTTATGTTGCTGGCAATTTTTACATTTTGCATGCAGTTTACTGTAATAACTGATCCATAAATTTGATGAATACATTGTAAGATTATATGGTTTGCTTTACAATTCACTTAAACATTTCATCATCAAATAGTTCGAAAAACATAACCACTGTATCCTGATTCTGTTTTGCCTAATGGGACCCTGATGACCATTGGAAAACTTGCTTCATCTTCAAATCTCTTTTTCCACACCGGCTTTGATGCCTTTTGCCTCTCAAAATTGATTTCTTAGTTACTTTTTTCGAGGTTTTTTATGGACGGAGTGAAGGTTATGAAGTTTCACATTTTATCGGTGTAACCGTATTAGCCTTCAATTGTTGGAGTAACCTGTAGAATTCCTTTCGAGTTGTGTGCTTAATGCATGCTTATTTTGGCTAGAAAGGTGCTAGGTTGAATTTGCAGTGTATCATGGTTTATACTATCATATTTACCAAGCTTTCTTTTACGCAACTGGTATTGAACCATTAGGCACCAATTCCTGTGCATTCTATCACTGCCTTTCTTTGCAATTCCTTTTTTTGTTTTTGTTTTTAGGATTGGGAGTGAGTTAATATTGCAGTACATGTGTTCTAATAAATATGTATCTTGCTAAATTGGTTTGATTTCAGACCTTTCTGCTTTAATGTCATGCCACATCCATGCATAACTGATGCATTTATGATACATTTGTTTATATACATTGGAAACAGGGAGTCAGTCTTTCTTCAGTGTTGCTAGATGGAGAGGAGATTCTGGTTGCATTTGGTGGCTATAATGGGAAGTATAACAATGAGGTATCTTCTGCACGGTTGCACCTGTTGTAAAACCTGTTGCCCTATTTTATTAAATTTTTACTTTAAGGTAGTCCATCTAAATTATCATGTCAATTACTGACATAGGTGAAGCAAAGTTTTTGTTAGGCTCTAAGAGTTGATCTTGTGCTCTTTGCTCAACTCCCACCACAGACTTGATTTGATACGCCTTCCTTATTATCCGTGTAAAAAGGGCAACAAAACACGTGCATGTGGGTAGTTGGGAGAGTTAGGTGTTGGTCTCACTTTCACAGTGGAGTGGGGATACCCTGGTCTCTTAATGTAGATGTGGCAATACACAGTGTTCCATGACTGCAATGTACTATTTGATGTTCACTCGTATCTTTTTTCCTCTTTGCATTTATGGAAGTTATCCCCTTATTTTTGTTTTCCCGTTTAATTTATGCTTGACAAGGGATGCTGCCCACTTCCCCATATTTGCAGGCATGTAGGTTTTCCTTACTTGCCCCATATTACACAATAACCATTGCACGGTGACAGAATAGGTTTTCATTTCTAATGGCAATAAATGTAGTCTGTACTACTAAAGAAAGACGAGTACTTGATGCTTTTGGTTTTGGTGTTACTAAAGTCTTCCCTTCTCATGCAATGGCCTCAAAAGTCGGTCTCCATTTTAGAGACCCAAAATGGAGGTGGGTTGGAGTTGCCTTGGCTCTAGAATTGAGATTTGGCGCTCCAAAATGGAGTTTTGGAGTTGGGTTGGAGATGCTCTCAGTGATCCTGCTACAAGCACCCGTCAAGTCGCCCTATGGATGAGATCCTTTTTCCTTTGTTTTACACTTGTCAAAAGGCCTCTTAATCGTACACTGACATGATGTATGTGCCCCTTATTTTTGATATTTAGGCTGTCTTCCCATCCTTTTCTTTTCTTGTTGGGAAGCATAGACTACTGTTCCTTTCCTGATGCCTCGGTTCACTTTGTTCTATTACAATCTAATCTTCAACATGGTTTGTGTGCCTGCCCTGACATTCTAGGTATTTGTGATGAGACCCAAACCAAGGGATTCTCCTCACCCCAAAATTTTTCAGTCACCAGCAGCTGCAGCTGCCGCAGCCTCTGTTACTGCTGCATATGCCCTAAGCAAATCTGGGAAGCTGGAGTTCTCTGAAATGGAGGATTTGAACATTAAGTTAGCCCAAGGAAATGGCTCTCAATGGGATCTTGCAAGTGACATCACTGCAATTAGGGAAGAAAAGAAGATGTTGGAATCAGCCCTTGCAAAAGTCAGAGCAGATAATTCAAGCTTCAAGGGAAAGATTGACGAAACTACTGGTACTCATGCTGATTTGTCCAAGGTATGTATCGAAATTGCTTAGGTATGTTGTAATCAATCAAATTGTCAAACTTTTCATCATTTGACCATTTTCTCTAGGAACTCCACTCTGTCCAAGGTCAACTAAATGCTGAAAGATCAAGATGTGCTAAACTGGAGGTTTACCTTTTATTCTTTTGTGTTTCTACTATTATCGTTTTTGTTTAAAATTTCCTGATTTCGTGTGGCAAGAAATTGGGCTAAATCCGAAGGCCTCTGGTTTTCTCTAGTGAACGCCGAGAATAATCTGGAGTTAACTGTTTTATTGAACTTTGGCATAAATTATTTTTTCATTGAGTTGAATTTTTATTTTTGTATGTTTTCTTCAGGCACAGATTTCAGAGCTACAGAAGATGCTGGAGTCATCGCCTTCCATAGAAGAAGAGGTACAACTACTAAGGAAGCAAAAATCTGCATGGGAACATGATATGGAACTTGCTTCAGCTGTTCAAAGGCAGAGTTCTGGTGGTGTTTGGAAGTGGATGTCCAGATAGCTGGGAATTTATGTAAAATCTGAAGCTGTAAGGTCAGTATCTCAAACTGAATTGGGTGCTAAAGTAAGGCTCTTTTTGGATCATGGTTTTGTGGAGAGACTGGTGGAGGGAAGAGAATGAATGAGAAAAAAAGTAGAGGAAAGTCCACTTTCACCCCTGTGGTTATCGCCATGTGCGGATACACCCCCTGTGGTTTAAAAGTGTGCACATAACCCCCTGTGGTTTTCAAATTGTGCGGATAGACCCCCTGCCGTCATATTTTCCATCCATATTAACGGAGGTGTATCTCACACACCTCTAGAATGTAATCTGAGTCGCTCATAATGTATTAAATAAAGAATAGAGTATCTCTGTAAAAAATCATCTTAATCAGCCATCAGTAACCCAGTGATCTAATTTTTAGTAAATTCAAATTAGAAATTTTAATTTCATAACAAAATCGATTTGACCATAAGTTTTTCATTTTTTGATTGACTTGAATTTTGGCATAGACGTAGTACTCGTCAAAATTTACAATATCAACGGTTTGGATTCAATTTTTGGTATACGGGATGGTGTGGTTAGATTTAAAAAAGAAGAAGAATCAAGGGATGTGATGGGGGTATAACGGTCTTTTAACGTTGTTTCCGTTAATTTGGATGGAAAACATGACGGCAGAGGGTCTATCCGCACAATTTGAAAACCACAGGGGGTTATGTGCACACTTTTAAACCACAGGGGTGTATCCGCACATGGCGATAACCACAGGGGTGAAAGTGGATTTTCCTCAAAAAAGTATTCAAACTGATTCAAAAAAATTCCTACATTTCCTCTTCCTTTTCTTTCCGCTTAACAAATCTCTCCATAAATCCAAGACCCAAAGACGGCCTAAGAATGCATTAGGAGTCATTGCTGTTGTCGATGACATGGGACTCTGATCTTTTAGTTGATGCAGAGTTCATCAATGGCCGTTAGATGCTCTGGCATTTTGTTTATTCAGCCGCACAAGGGACCGGTTCTATAGATGTCTTCTGAACTTGCAACAGATGGGAATTTCTTCAGATAAGACTGAACTGATACAATTACTTAAGAAGCATCTTTCAGCTGTTTCTCAATACGTGCTTTGCATTTGGCATTTTGTAGATTGTACTCCAAAATATGCCTTTTGTTACACTGTAACAATCATTGTTATTTGATTCTCATCAGTTTTGTACTCTTTATGTTATTCTTGCTGGTGTTAATAGCACCATTGCACAAAAATGGTAATAATATTGACATCGAGTTGGTGTAGTGTAACTTTCTTAGCTGTCTTTTTGATGAACATGAAAAAACTGAATGAAAAACTGGATTTGGATTGCACTTATTGATACTGCTGGGGGTTGTGAATTCTGATTACAATTCATGCAAAATAGATCAACTTTCATTATTAAACCACAAATCTGAATAGGAAACCTATGAGGTTGTGGAAAAGTAATACTACTAATATCCTGTGGTCTTCTGTCATGCCATTTATTGCTGGTTGCTATAATTGTGTTTCATTTATTTTTTCTTAACTTACTGCGACAGATTCACTTTCTTTTTTTCATTTCGTTTTTCTGGTCCCAAATAAATTGGACTCAAAGGGAGTTGACATCAGTGATGTTAAAAAATGTACTGCTCTGGTTACATATAGGCTTTTTTTTGTTGTTTCTGATTTACGCATACAATTTAAGAAGGTTGCTTCTGAGAATATTGGTCTTCCTCACCAACGGGCTTGTAGCCCAATGGTAACACCTAGTCCTCCCTTGTGGGAGACCAGGGTTCAAGCCTCGTCTTGGGCGTTCGTGGGTTCAGTTCTATAGACAAGTTCTATAAACAGCCTCTGAACCCCATATGGACTAATTCACTAACTCCCCTAACCCCCCGTTGACGTTTTTCCCCCTCCCTAATTAAATTCTATATCCAATATGTCCTTGTTCAAAACCAAAGCGTTAGTGATAAGGTATTAGCCTAGGAATAGGAGGAATTCCCTTCCCAGTTTCCTCAAAAGGCCATAGGAGGAGAATTAAGGCCATATTTCAATTTAAGATTTGAGTAAAAGGGGAAAAGAATGCATAAGAAGGTCGAGGAATCTACCCATTGTTAGCTGTTAGATCCGTTAACTTTTCTATCTCTGCTTTTCTTTTTCCTTGACCAAACCCTTTTGATCCAAGTAAAACTTACATTTCCCACCCGGGGAATTCAGAAAGCACTAGAGAATTGCACCACAGTTCTCATTCTTCTTTAGACCGGGAATTGGATAGTCACTTCTACTTAGTTGAGCATTTGACATACAGTATTGAATCATCTCTTAAACCAATTTGGGTTATTCATTCTTCAACTTTGCTGCAAATGGTTTTCAGATTACAAAAGAGGGCACTCAAATCCACTTGTTGGGATACGTATCTCCTTCGATATCTAGACATACGAGTACTTAGATAGGGAGAAAAACTCCAATAAATAGAAAATGTAGAACTATTACAACTTGGAGATGACTTGATGTTGGCTTAGGGCAACTAGCGACTTCCGCAAGATTTTTCCGGCAGCTGATCTAGGGATGGCGCTGATGAAGCTTACTCTTCTTACTTTCTTGTATGGAGCGACCTGAAAATTGCAACATGACAATCTTAAGACCGATGCAGATAGTGACATTGATATCATTTTGAGTTGTCTCAAATTCAACTTGTACCGTGATTATAATCTGTTTGCGTCCTATGCGACCAAAATATTGACGAATAGAGAGGCTTATTGCTAGGTCAAAACCATTGTTCGTATTGGATGTTATTTCCCCCACGGTTGGTTGGTTATTCCCATCTGTAAAAGTTACTTGGGGATTCTAGGGTTTTGTGTGAGCGAAAGATGTTACGGAGTTGTTCGTTTCTTTCATAGTGAATTTTCTGATTCGATCTTCACTGCCCATGGACATTGGCTTGAATTCGATTCTCCAAGCCAAGTAAAATCCATTTGTGGACAGGCATGGAGTTTTGGTGATTCCATGTATGGAGGAAGAAGGGGCTAAGACATACCTGGCTGGCAACAAATTGGATGACTTGGTCTTCAGTAAGTTCTGAACCGGCTGCTCTCACCACATATGCCTTCGGTATCTGTCCTGTTTCTTCATCTTCAACTCTGCACATTATCTCGTGCTGTTATATACTAGAAAAGCGCGCACACACACGCACACACACTCATAGATAGAGAAAGGGCGGCATACGGTATAACTGCAGAGTCAAGAATCTGGGGATGGCTCAGTAGAATGGCTTCCAATTCTGCTGGTGCTACCTGCATTCACATCATCATGTAAATGTTTCACAACCCATACAACATACATGTATAGTATATAGTATCATTATATGTTATCAACATTACGTATAAGCTTGTATTTGTAATTAGACCTGATACCCATTGTGCTTGATGAGCTCCTTTATCCGATCCACTATATATACAAACCCATCTTGATCAAAATAGCAAAGATCTCCGGTCCTCAGCCACCCATCTGGATCAATGGTCGCGGCTGTTGCCTCCTCATTTCCCAAGTACCCTTTCATTACCACCTGGCCCTTCAGCCACAGCTCTCCCTCCCCACCTGGCGGCATTGCCAACCCCGATTCGATATCCACCACCTTCGCATTAATGCTCGGAAGCAACCTCCCAGACGAACCCAAACGAGCTCTAGCCTCTTTTTCGGAAACAAAGAAAGTAACCCCACCGCACTCGGTAAGTCCATAACCTTGCCTCAACTCCACAAATGGAAACTTCTCTCTGAACCCAGCGGCCACCTCTTTGCTCAGTGGTGCTGCCCCTGACAAAACCCTCCTTAGCGACGACAAGTCATAGCTGTCGGTGTTGGCCTTCACTAGCCCTAGTATCACTGGCGGAACGGCTGGAATGTTACTGACTTGGTGATTTTGAATCGCTTCTAGCATGAATGGGAGGTCGAACCTAGGCATCAAAACTGTCGTTACACCGAAACAAAACAACCCCCCTAGGCCAAAGAAGGCGAGCCCATAGATATGGAACATTGGTGTGAAGCACAAGTACACATCATTTTTGGATGAACTTACGTCCACCGACCATTGGACGAGTTTGAGGATTGATATGAAATTTGCATGGGTTAGTAGCACTCCTTTGCTAGTCCCAGTGGTCCCTGAGGAATATAGGATCACCGCAGTGTCTAGTTGGTTGATCCTCGGGTTAGGCAACTCCATGGGGTTGCAGCCGTGTATCAATTCTTCAACGGAAAGTTTGTCGTCGTCGTGGGACGGACGAGAAGTGAGGAGCATGCGAACTCCAGTGGGGATCAACTTGTGTACCTCTTCTGGTGATGCGATACCAAGTTTCGCGCCTGAGTCACATATTTGCTTGGCAAGTTCTGACTCGGTGTTTAGCGGGTTTGCGGTGGTTAGGATTGCGCCGATGGAGAGTACGGCGAGACAAATGGTTGGGTAGAGAAGGGAGTTGGGGGAGACGACGAACACCACGTCGCCCTTGCGAACTCCCAGCGCGTGGTAGAGTCCGGTGGCGAGTGAGTTGATCGAATGGCGAAGTTGCACGTAAGTGACTCGGCGGTTCGTGGCAGAGTCTATGAGAGCAACTCGTGACTCGGCTTCTTTTGGGTGTGGAAGTTGCGATAGCACGAATGTGGCCGTGTCGAGGTCGGCCCGGTTTGGTATCTTTTGATGTTCACCAAATTGATCCAGTGAGTGGTAAATGCCCGTTTTCGAATCGAATCCGCTCCTCCCATCATACGGAGATAGATCACTTTTGTATCTGTCTTCGACGGTGGCAATCCTCCCCTCTCTCGACATTGATGAAAAATTTGACAAAAAGTTCGTATGTTCTTTAGCTATGAATTGTGTTGACGTTAAAGTGGGAGATGATTAAGGTTTGTTTCATGGTTATAAATAGTATGTCAAAAGGTGTCATTATCGGCATCTTTTAGGTCAATTGTCATGCTCCTTCACAATGTTATTTCATATGCACCCACAACAAATAAAAACAGCTTTAAATATTCACCTTTACATCTCGTGCCTCTTGCTTGTTTGGGGCTACATCAAACATGTACGGAGTAATAAAATATTGGGCACGAGAACAAGCTGTTTTTCCTTTGATCCAAGTACAACCTACATTTCCTACGAGGGGAATTCAGGAAGCACTAGAGAATTGCACCATAGTTTCTCATTCTTTTTTAGACTGGGAATTGGATAGTCATTTCTACTTACTTAATAAAGTATTTGACATACAGTATTGAATCATCAATAAAATCGAGTGAGAGATGTATATCAAACATGATCTATATTGCATGTAAAACTATTCCAAATTAAAAAAATACGTAGATAATTTTATGCAATATGTGATCAGTGGAAATGAAATTTCTTTATGGGGATTAAGGGAGTATATACTCCACGCTAATTGTTGGAGTACTAGAGACTTACATAGAGCCGGATAAATAAAAAAAAAGGGAAATGATTATGCCACTCCTTTTTTTGTTAACGTTACTCCCTTGCAAGTGTATTTTTGCACCAAAAATACACTTATAGGGGAGTGGCGTTAACAAAAAAGGGAGTGACAAAATCAGCAGCAAAAAAAAAAAATACATAAGAGTAAGAAATCTAAGCCCCCAAGAGGACCACCTTAGACACCTCCAATAAGTGTAAAACTAATAAAACACAACGGTGTAGGGACCACACAAATACAAGTTGAAAGAAGGGCTGAGATTCATTTGATCCAAGGGTTGATGTGTGCTCTCCAACTCTCTTAAGAAAACATCCACACTCTTACAAATATATTACAAAAATGCCATTGGTTCTTTTTACTCACTGTTCGGCTTCTGATGTAGTGCCGTAGGCACGGGCAAGCACTAATAAGTGTAAAAAACCAAAGCCCCCAACTGTTTTTTGCACAACATATAAGCGGACCTTTAGGTCCCCAAAATGTCAAAGCAGATTTTGTAAGTACGCTATATCTTTGAGCAAGAAATCTAGGCTAAAGTCCCAAAAAACACCACCCCGCAAGGCTTTCAACCAGAACCCTACTCTCTGTAAATATTGTGATTTGCGCAGGGACAGAGCTAAGTCATCCACTCTCTGTACTACCATTCAGAACAAAGCGAATATTGCACAAAAATGTCCAAGTATCTGACACTTAAAGATTACCGAACCAAACTAAGCCTTGTTTGTCATACAATTAGCGTCGGCTGCATGAATTCTACTGCCACTCTGTTCTCAAAAGGGGTAGGAGTTCAATTCCGACGCGTAAAGAGAGTAAATATTTTTTTCTCAACACCTGAATGTTCAAATTGGCACTGCAGACAAGGAAAACAAGTATATACACCACTGCATCAAACAAAAACTAAAAGAACAACTCTTGTATTTATATAGATAAGACAATAAACTAATAATCCGCAACTGATAAACCAAGCTGTGTACATATCTATAACCAGTTGAAAGGTCAAAAAGTTCCAACCCAGAATTCTGACAAACAGCCAGCAACTACAGAATGAAAGCAGTTTACCATCACTCCTGAAACACCAAAAAATTAAATGCTACTAAAACTATTTATTAAATAATTCTTGGGCAATTTTGGTGGATACTGACTTCTATACTCCGATCCACCATCTTTTGTCGGGATGTTGTTTATTATAGTTTTCGGGGTAACGAAAAATTATAAATAATAAACAACCTCCTAGCAAAATATGGCGGATCAGAGTGTAAGAGTAAATATCCACCAAATAGCCCAAGATTTTTTAACCCAAAACTGGTAAGCCTCCCTATCAAGCAGCATTGCTTGTGTTGAAGTAGGTCCCAATTCTGCAACTCACTGATAGGATCAGAACCCAGATAAAAAACATGTACAACCAGCACCGCGGCATCCCTGTCCCAGCCTTGGTAGGATTCGGCTCATCTGGTGACAGGCCAAAAGAAAGGACGATATTGACATTTGAATTCTTCCCAAACGACCAGTATCCCTTGTTGCCACTAGCGGTCATGTTGCTTATTTGGATCATACCAGCTGTAATCTGGGCTGGACTAGAAGAATGAGCTGCAGAACTCAACAGAAGAGCTGCTTCTTTCGTCGGGAACTCTGAAGCAAATGCAGGAGGAGCAGGGATGCTGCCTAACTTGCGGTTCAATTGCTTGGTTAATGGATGCGGATTACCTGCATCAATGGATGATATGGTGAGTACCACTACATAACTATAACCCATATGAGATTGGAATCATTGAAAACCAACTGAATACGAAAGTTAGAGTCATACCATTGAACCAATCACAAGATAATGATACAATACCGAAATGCTACTTGGTTAGGTAGCATTTCGGTTTTAAAACTAGTCACCGTATAATACTTCAAACAACTTTTCTGAACTTAATTTAGAAACTCCTTTTTCAAGAAAAATAAAGTTCCCCACAGTTCTGAGGTACAACACCATTACTCAACATCACTAACTTAAACTTTACGTAACTTAGGGTTATTGATTTGATACGATTGGAAGGTACACAAAAATCTAGGTGAATAGAGACTAGAAAAGATGTAGACAAAAATTACGTGCAAATGCCAAGGGAAAAGAATTCTAAAGTCGGAAATTGTCATGTGTCAAACTAGAACAGAGTTTTTCTCTTTACCCGATCCAAGCTTTTCGAGCCCCTGCTCTGACGACGATGCAGCATCATTTTCAAGTCCTTGCCACAGCTGTTGGCTTCCCATACTCTCTTGTTGGGCTCCTCCATTAAGATGCTGACATAAAAGAGTAAATAAACTCAAGTTTAGACAGTTAACATCACAGCCAAAAGGGACAATTTCGGCAAGAATGAAGTTTAAGATTACCTCCTGGGTGAAGCATGATTGATCGGAAAAGGGGTTCTCACTTCCTATCATGTCCAAAGTATCAAAGGGCATGTACTGTGAGTTGCCATTTTCTGCATCGTAGAAAGTAAGGTACTCTTCAACCATGTCCAAATAAGAAGGATCCCCCAAAATGGTGTTTGAAAGGTCACCAGTTTCCAGATATTCCCCTTTATCCAATTGATTGTTGGTAACATCAAAAAACGGTTCATCAAGCAAGTAATCTGGATCCACAGCATTCACACTATTGCTTAATTCACCAACATATTCTTGTTTTACTGGAATTGCATCCACATAATTTTGCACTGGAAAATCGAGTAACTTCTTGTCCTCAGGCTGGTCTGGAGCATAGTAACTTTCACCCATAGACAACAAAAGCTTTTGAGCATCGTCGATGAAATGCAGCGGGTCCGGGACATTGGTGCTGCTATCCCCGTAGTAGAAGTTGAAAGGAACGGGAACATTTCCTGATGGAATGTCTGTACCAAGAATCTGAGAGAGAGAGAGATTATAAACCATGGAGAATCGTACTAGGAACTGTAACAAGTAACAAAAAAGAAAAAAAGAGAAGCATCATATTATGCAAGTAGGCAGTGGTGCATGAGGCCGTGTGCAGTATGCACGAAAAATAAAGAACGCACACTCTTGTCCAGCAAAGATACCTACGTATTTATCTATAAAGAAACAAAACTTCTCCCTCCCTATATCGTCCATGGATATATCACCAATATCGAAAAAAATTAACTGAAAGCAGTGATTCGTTACATCAGACAAAGGCATTCCAAAAAGGTAAACAAAAAGAATATTCACCAGCTTCCTCTTTTTTCGACGTTGCAACAACATTTTCTACCAGATAATTGCAACTTTGAATTCACAGTTTGAAGTTCTTATAATACAAAGTTTTTCCTATTTCCAAACTAGCTGTCAACCTACAACTTCTGAACATAGAAATTCTACAGCTATTCTACTGCAACGGTGCAAGTCATGTGATGCTACAAATATTCTTTCCTTTATCTTAGAAATTTTCCACAATTGTCAAATAGCAACGAGACTCGTCAGAACGATCATGACTAACTGAAGAAGTTAAAGACCATCTGAAAGCCACAGCACAATGACACCATGAACATGATAGAACTACCTTTCTAAAACTAAGACAATCTAGTGACGTGTAAAAGCTTCACAACAATGCTATGACTTCCACTTTTAATTAGTGAGACTTTCAAACTATCTTCTTAATAATAGCACATTTTAATTGCATGTAAGGACTACCATACGAATTACTATCAAATAGGGCAAAAGACAAATATTCTGCACCCTTAATGGGACACAAATGAGTATCCGCCCAAGCGATATCGGTATCCAATTTACAGCTCCCTTTCGAAAGTCTACATGCTTCATATCGCACTTTATCATTGCTAGCCAACACCTTGGGAAAATCATAATTCCAATGCTTTGGTTGAACCTTATCCAAATAGTTTTAAAAAAAAAACTTTGGTTGAATGCAAAGTGAACGAGAGTGTAAGATGGGCAGAGAGGAGAGGGTATATATACTCTCAAATATGTCACAAACCTGCTCAATATCATTTGCATCGAGAAAGGAATCATCATCAGCTGCCTCTTCTCCCCTAGCCTCCTCACCAGGGACCACAACTAAGGCATCATTCTCCCACTCCTCCTCAACAAATGGTGCCCCATATTGCTCCCCATTCTTTGGCCCTGAACCACTCTTCTGAAATATTCTGCATAACACAAATGCATCCTTCCCAACCAAAAATAAAAACAAAACAAAGAAACACCGATATGTTAGATCCCAAAACCAAGATCTCACAACAATGTGTTCTCTTCCTTCTTTACAATAACTATGGCTGATTTTGATTACCATATCTTTTATCAAACAATCACATAAACAAAATGAACTATGCCAACAATTTCATTTCTCTTTGCAATTAGAGTTGAAACCATGATTAAATGGCAGGTACAATTTATTCCATTTTAAAAAAATGGAAAATTTGTCTCTGTGGACAAACACATACAATTCTCACCTGAAAAATCCCAGATTTCTCCAGCATCTCATCAACAAGTCGGTATTCGTGCATTACCCAATTAGTCCTCTCGCCTCGTGGAGCCCGGCCGTTGTGATAAACGAGAGTTTTCTTCATTCCAACCGTCCGCGTCCTATGGAGGACTGCTCGGTCCTTCCCTGTTGTCTTCCAGTAACCTCTTTCTGTAGCCCTATTTGTTCTCGACCCATTCCCGTACTTCTTATCTAGTACACTGAAAAAGTACCACTCCAAGTCCCTGGTCTTCAGTCTTGACTTACCTAAAACCCCCAAATCCACCAATTCAATCATCACCAAATACAAAAACATGCTAACACATTTGTACTTCTTCTACATTGATTAAGTACCCCTCCCAGTCCCTGCTCTTCAGCCACTACTTACATAAAACCCGGAAATTCACCATTTTAACCCTTAAAAAACCTACATAGACACGCACACACACATTTACGCATCTACTACATTGATCTAAGTACCACTCCAAAGTCCCTGCTCTCCAGCCTCAGTTTACCAAAAACCCCAGGGCCAGCCCTAACTTTTGAGGGGCCCGAGGCAAACCTAAAAAAATGGAGACCTTCACACATTTCACGAGCAAAATAATACAATGGCAAGTCAAATTGAAAAAGCAAAACGACTGGTATTCAAAAAGATAAGTTCCAAAATCATGCATCATTACAAATACTCGGAACAATCACTCTTTTCACACTTTTTAACAATTTAAGCAACGCTCACATAGTCATATAAGCTCCTTCCGTTCCTTTATACCAACATTTATCAGCATGTTTTCTTTTTAAATTAAATTGTAGACATCTACATTTATGAACAATACACAATTTCTTTCTTTTTTAACTATAAGTGTCCGGGCCAACTTACGCGCAACTTTACCAATCGTGGGCCCAATCCCATTGCCCAATTGCGGGGAATGGAGCCCATTTAAAGCCGAAGCAAAGCTCTTTATGAATACTAAACAATTTCTTGGGGCCTCTGCCTGCTCGCCTTTGCTTAGGGCCGGTACAGTAAAACCCCAAAATTCACCATGTTAACGCTTGAGAAACTAAACAAACATGCACAAATAAGCCCCATAATCCGACAAAGAATTCCGTCAAATGAAGAACAACTTTACAGATACGGTCAAACATACAATATACATATGCACACACACATATAGAGAGAGATAGAGAGGGGGGGAGACCTGGAAGGTCCCAAGGCTCGGTCTTGTAGACGTCGACGTCGGATATGGCGTCGAAGCGGAAGGGCTTTCCACAGACCTTGCGCTTAAGGTAGTAACTCACCAGTTCTTCATCGGTCGGGTGGAACCGAAACCCCGGAGCGAGCGAACTCGACGTTTCCGATCGATCCAACTCCATTTACGATCCACACAGGGGTGTAAGAATTGGAGGAATTTTGTGAAGAGAGAGAGAGAGAGAGAATTTCTAGAGAGAGAAAGAAGAGAAATAGTCTAGGGCTTTAGTGGACCAGGTAGAACAAAGGGAATGACATTGGCTTGACAAAAAACCAGTCGTTGAAGCTTCGAGGACTACTATACGGGTATTTATACTGAGATGTTTCCGGGAAGGAAGGGTGGGGGATGTGCGGATTACCCGCGGGTGAATTTAATTCGTCACCGAGTACAGGTGGTGGGACCACGAGTCGTGGGGTGGGGTCCGGTCGAGTTGTTCTACCCAGCACAAACACTCACAAAGCATGTGGGACCCACACACATGGCGGGACTATGACTTGTGGGATGGAGTCTACTGACATGGGAATGTGCGATATTTGATGGAAAAGTTCATACGAGTCACAAGGCTGCTCAGTTGACGGTTTTGAGCGGTTCGGTTAGGTTTTGAAATTGAACCGCTCGTCGTGGTTTGTCATTTTCTATATCTGCACTCGTTCGTGAATGTTGTCCGATTTCCGTCTGTTTGTTGAGATTTAAGTGGTTCATATTATAAATTGTCCAAACTGCCCAAATCGAACCAAACCCGATCTTCCAAAATTCATATGTTAGGATCAGTATTCATCCATATCTCAGGTGGATTCGCGGGCGGTTTGGTTTAGGCGATTTCAATAGTTCGGTTGACCCCCTGGGCACCCCTCTACGAGTGTAGGTTGAGTAATTGGAAAGGATATAAGCATAAATATCCGCTTAAATATAGCGGGTACATATTGCTTTGGGGCTCGTTTTGAATCTCAAAAAAATGATATGAATCGCTCATTTTGTTCAAAATGTTTATGGTTTGGATTCCTTTTTAAAAAAAAAAGAGATAAATCAAATATCGGTAAATGTGTTCACGAAACATCCAACTTTGTCTCATAATTCAAACATGAACTCTGCAGCAAGTTAGATGTTCCGTAAACGCTCTTACCGATATCCGATGTAGCTCATTTTTTACAATTGGCCTAAAAAAATATTTTAAACAAAATGAGCGGTTCCGATTATTATTTTTAAACCCAAAATAGGTCTCAAATCAATCTGTATGTACGTGCTTATCTGTACCAATAGTAGATAAATCTGGTGTGGAAATAAAACAGTTGTGGACTGTGACGGTTAAGAGTGCTACTACACGTGGCCCAACTAGGTTGGGTTACGTCAGCCTTAATATGGGTTGGGGCTGTGACGCATGTGCTTCCGTCAAAAATCCAAGAAAATGAGTTGGAAATTACTCTAAGTTTTTTTATTACTTTATTATTTTTTCTATTTCACTTTCTTAGTGGATTATTTTAAGGTTTTTTTAATTATCTTTGATAAAATAAAAACGGCACGACCATTTCCTCAGTCAGTCCTGAGTCGCCTTTCTTTTCAGATAAATAAATATATATATATATATATATATATATATATATATATATATAAGCCTTTCTTTCTTTTAAAAAAATTGGTACTTTCCTTAGTGCCCAACTGCACAATAATTCTTCATTTTTTCTGAAATATTTTTACTCCGTTTATTCAATTTTTAGTGTTTTCAAATATATTTGTCACCTTCTATTTTTCGCTGAATAATTATGTTGTACTACCTCCTTATCTTTGTTGACTCATTTTGTACTATAATGGATAATGTCATTAAAAAAATGTACGTCTTGTGTGGGACCCATGATATGTTCAAGCAGGCCGAAAAAAGTGAAAAACATTAATTTGAGGTAATTGTTTGGTATTGGATTAATATCGTGAACTTCACGAAAGCTAAACTGAAGTCATTTACGTTCTATCGTAAATGTTGTGGTCCTATCTTTCAAAAACAACTTTGATCCTATAAAAGCAAATCGACAAAAATTAATGTTGGATATTGTACTAAATGTAACGCGTCTAAGAATAAATAAATAACGGAAAGAAATCCAAATTTCTAAGTGTTAGTAAACGAACCTTTGAAAAAGTGGGTCTCACAAGTACGAAGTTAATTTTTTTTGTCGATTATCGAATAAGTGATGTGGGTCTCTCATCATTAAGTATAGCGTGCCCCAAAGAAAGACGAAGGCTAAAAATGAAGATACTGAAAAAACAATTCAAATTTATACGCGGGAGCAGACAAATCTTTGAAATTTCAAAAACAACTTTGATTCTATAAAGAAAATCAACAAAAATTAATGTTGGATATTGTACTAAATGTAACGCGTCTAAAAATAAATAAATAACGGAAAGAAATCCAAACTTTTAAGTGTAAGTAAACAAGCCTTTGAAATAATGGCATTATGTAGTGGGTCTCACCTGTACGAAGTTAATTTTTTTTGTCGATTATCAAATAAGTGTTGTGGGTGTCTCATCATTAAATATAGCGTTCAAATTTTTACGTGGGAGGAAATAAATCTTTGAAAGACCTGTACTACATGTAGGTCTCACCTGTACGAAGTTAATTTTTTTTGTCGATAATCGAATAAGTGTTGTGGGTCTCTCATCATTAAGTATAACGTGCCCGAAAAGAAAGACGAAGGCTAAAAATGGAAATACTGAAAAGCAATTCAAATTTCTTCGCTGGAGCAGATAAATCTTTGAAAGGACTTACACCTGTACGAAGTTAATTTTTTTTGTCGATTATCGAATAAGTGTTGTGGGTCTCTCATCATTAAGTATAGCGTGCCCCAAAAGAAAGACAAAGGCTAAAAATGAATATATTGAAAAACAATTCAAATTTATATGCGGGAGCAGACAAATCTTTGAAATTTCAAAAACAACTTTGATTCTATAAAGAAAATCAACAAAAATGAAGGGAAATGATTTTGCCACTCCCTTTTTTTGTTAACGCCACTCTCCTGCAAGTGTATTTTTTGCACCAGAAATGCACTTGCAGGGGAGTGGCGTTAACAAAAAAGGTAGTGGTAAAATCAGCAGCCAAAAATTAATGTTGGATATTGTACTAAATGTAACGCGTCTAAGAATGAATAAATAACGGAAATAAATCCAAATTTCTAAGTGTAAGTAAACAAGCCTTTGAAATAATGGCATTATGTAGTGGGTCTCACCTGTACAAAGTTAATTTTTTTTTGTCGATTATCGAATAAGTGTTGTGGGTCTCTCATAATTAAGTATAATGTGCCCGAAAAGAAAGACGAAGGCTAAAAATGAAAATACTGAAAAGCAATTCAAATTTGTCCGCGGGAGCAGATAAATCTTTGAAAGGACCTACACCTGTACGAAGTTAATTTTTTTTGTCGATTATCGAATAAGTGTTGTGGGTCTCTCATCATTAAGTATAGCGTGCCCCAAAAGAAAGACGAAGGCTAAAAATGAAAATACTGAAAAACAATTCAAATTTATATGCGGGAGCAGACAAATCTTTGAAATTTCAAAAACAACTTTGATTCTATAAAGAAAATCAACAAAAATTAAGGGAAATGATTTTGCCACTCCCTTTTTTGTTAACGCCACTCTCCTGCAAGTGTATTTTTTGCACCAAAAATGCACTTGCAGCCGAGTGGCGTTAACAAAAAAGGGAGTGGTAAAATCACCACCCAAAATTAATGTTGAATATTGTACTAAATGTAACGCGTCTAAGAATGAATAAATAACGGAAAGAAATCCAAATTTCTAAGTGTAAGTAAACGAGCCTTTGAAATAATGGCATTATGTAGTGGGTCTCACCTGTATGAAGTTAATTTTTTTGTCGATTATCGAATAAGTGTTGTGGGTGTCTCATCATTAAATATAGCGTTCAAATTTCTACGCGGGAGCAAATCAATATTTGAAAGACCTGTACTGCATGTAGGTCTCACCTGTACGAAGTTAATTTTTTTTGTCGATTATCGAATAAGTGTTGTGGGTCTCTCATCATTAAGTATAACGTGCCCGAAAAGAAAGACGAAGGCTAAAAATGGAAATACTAAAAAGCAATTCAAATTTCTTCGCTGGAGCAGATAAATCTTTGAAAGGACTTACACCTGTACGAAGTTAATTATTTTTGTCGATTATCGAATAAGTGTTGTGGGTCTCTCATCATTAAGTATAGCGTGCCCCAAAAGAAAGCCGAAGGCTAAAAATGAATATATTGAAAAACAATTCAAATTTATATGCGGGAGCAGACAAATCTTTGAAATTTCAAAAACAACTTTGATTCTATAAAGAAAATCAACAAAAATTAAGGGAAATGATTTTGCCACTCCCTTTTTTGTTAACGCCACTCTCCTGCAAGTGTATTTTTGCACTTGCAGGGGAGTGGCGTTAACAAAAAAAGGAGTGGTAAAATCAGCAGCCAAAAATTAATGTTGGATATTGTACTAAATGTAACGCGTCTAAGAATGAATAAATAACGGAAAGAAATCCAAATTTCTAAGTGTAAGTAAACAAGCCTTTGAAATAATGGCATTATGTAGTGGGTCTCACCTGTACGAAGTTAATTTTTTTTGTCGATTATCGAATAAGTGTTGTGGGTCTCTCATAATTAAGTATAACGTGCCCGAAAAGAAAGACAAAGGCTAAAAATGAAAATACTGAAAAGCAATTCAAATTTGTCCGCGGGAGCAGATAAATCTTTGAAAGGACCTACACCTGTACGAAGTTAAATTTTTTTGTCGATTATCGAATAAGTGTTGTGGGTCTCTCATCATTAAGTATAGCGTGCCCCAAAAGAAAGATGAAGGCTAAAAATGAAAATACTGAAAAACAATTCAAATTTATATGCGGGAGCAGACAAATCTTTGAAATTTCAAAAACAACTTTGATTCTATAAAGAAAATCAACAAAAATTAAGGGAAATGATTTTGCCACTCCCTTTTTTGTTAACGCCACTCTCCTGCAAGTGTATTTTTTGCACCAAAAATGCACTTGCAGCCGAGTGGCGTTAACAAAAAAGGGAGTGGTAAAATCAGCACCCAAAATTAATGTTGAATATTGTACTAAATGTAACGCGTCTAAGAATGAATAAATAACGGAAAGAAATCCAAATTTCTAAGTGTAAATAAACGAGCCTTTGAAATAATGGCATTATGTAGTGGGTCTCACCTGTATGAAGTTAATTTTTTTGTCGATTATCGAATAAGTGTTGTGGTTGTCTCATCATTAAATATAGCGTTCAAATTTCTACGCGGGAGCAAATAAATCTTTGAAAGACCTGTACTGCATGTAGGTCTCACCTATACGAAGTTAATTTTTTTTGTCGACTATCGAATAAGTGTTGTGGGTCTCTCATCATTAAGTATAACGTGCCCGAAAAGAAAGACGAAGGCTAAAAATGGAAATACTGAAAAGCAATTCAAATTTGGCCATGGAAGCCGATAAATCTTTGAAAAGACCTACACCTGTTCAAAGTTAATTTTTTTTGTCGATTATCGAATAAGTGTTGTGGGTCTCTCATCAATAAATATAGCGTGCCCCAAAAGAAAGCCGAAGGCTAAAAATGGAAATACTGAAAAGCAATTCAAATTTCCACGCTGAAGCAGATAAATCTTTGAAAGAACTATACTGCTTGTAGGTCTCACCTATACGAAGTTTTTCTTCTTCTTTTTTTCTGTCGATTATCGAATTAGTATTGTGGGTCTATCAATATTAAATATTGCGTGTCCCCAAAGAAAAACAAAGGCAGAAAGGAATTATAGTTAACGCAACAATAGAATGTAAGCACACATGATTAAAAATCTAGGAATTATAAAAGGGTGATCAAAATTCATGTGAGTATTGCATTATAATTATTAGGTCCATTTCGTTAAGATTCTTATTTTTTACGTATTTATTATTTCTCGCTTTACGATTTGAAAAATAAGTATCCTTAGTTGTGGGTCCAACAAAAGACGAATTAATTCTGGTTGAATATTAGATTTGATATTGTTTGTTTTAGATAAAGTTTCATATCGCATAATATTATGGTATTGTTAACATTTTTGCCACAACATATAACCCTACCACAAAATAATAAGTGCAAGAAAAATTCTCTCGTGCCGTCGTGAGCAATACTAAGTTCGGCTGGTTTGAAAAGTTCGGCTGGTCATTTTAGTGCACATATGTATTTTAGTCATTTTAGTATATATTATGTAATTGGGCTAATGGGCGGGTCGGGTTTGCTTTTAAATAAATGGATTGGGTTGGGTATGGGTAATTAGACTCATAATTAATGGGTCTAAATGGGTCAATGACCCATTAAAGACCCAACCCACTTGCAACTTACCCATTTTGGCCCAAACCCGCCCATTTGACACCCCTACCTACGACACACCAAAGTGTAAGAGAGCTTAGAATTTTGTAAGCGTATTCGGTCAGTTTAATATGTAGGTGCACTTTGATCATTTTACGCGTAAAGCTATTTTGATTACTTTGTATACTGAGAGGTATGCTGGTCCTTTTTTCACGTAATTGTATTTAATCATCTTGAATTCAAAAAATAATAATGTTAGGTGAATTCAAAAAAAAAAAATGTTAGGTCAAAACCGTGTCATGGATATATTAGCTTTTGGACTCGTATCCAACCTGCCAAAATAAAACTCGTTCACTCGTGACCCCATCCAATCCATCATATCTAACCCGTGAACAGTGTCAACCCACGACCCCATCCAACCCGCCATATCTAACTGTGAACAGTATCAACCCGCCCAAACCGATCAACCCTACTCTACCAGTCAGTTATATACAGGAATTAAAAGACCTAACACAACAGTACTATTGTAAGAACTACTTCCCATTTCCAGCAGAAAATTGAAGGTCTTCTTGGACAACCTTGGAGAGATAAAACGAAGTCAAACAGTCAGAGGACAAGAATCAAGACACGAAAAAAGATCATTTTATTCGAAATAAAATAGGTTTAACAGACGGCATCGCGATGGCTATTGGTACAGCCATTCAGATTCATGTTACAACAGACAACTACTACAAAACTAGTATACATTGAGTGCCGCAAATAGCTAGACTACCGGGTTTTCCTTATTCAGATGATCGATACAGTTCCGAAGACAGTTAGGAACTCAAACCAACAACCCCAGAAACTGAGTTACATAGGTGCCGGAAATAGCTACACGTCTCAGCCAACCCTTCTCAATTCGCAGTTTTCCTTGTCGAGAGCGTCCATACGCGATTGAAGAACGTTGATCATTGCCTGGGCTCTCATCACTTCAATCTTCAAAGTCTCCCTCTCCATGCAAACGTTGAGGATTTCATTTTCCAAATTGCTGATAAATTTCAAGTAGCCGGGCGGAACGGACTTCTCAAGGTTGGAAGCGTCAAATGAATGGAAGTTACTTGTGTGATTTTCCTTGGGGTCAATAGGCTCTAATAATGGGAATTCCAAAAAAGCAGAGGAAAAATTCGTTGAAGTGGTCATCGTTGTAGATATGCGAAGATCATGTGTCGTTGTAGTTGAATCTTCAGAACCATTTGCACGGCTGGAGTTGGGATCATCATTCTTTGATCTTTTATTATGGACTAACGAGATGGGTTCAGTATCAGATGTACCTTGAGGGCAATCATCGGACCTTTCCCTTTTGCAAACAAATGGAATGTTTTCAGAAATATATGGAACCTCAACTAGACGCAGAGGGGCCTTGTCGATGGGATGAACATCCTGCGCAAAATTAGCCAATATTTATAGACCATCTACATGTTTATTTGCATTAATCACAGCACGCAAGAGCAAGAGTAAGAGCATGAGCATGAGCATGAGCAGATGTTGCTGTTAGAATCCCTCTCGAAATACACATATTTTTCAACAAATATACAAATTTGAAATTTTTTTACAAGCTATGCATTATCATATTGCAAGTGCAGGTACTCAATCACAATGTAGCCTCTAACCAGTTCAGAAAAGCGAGTATTGCCACTGGATTTCATGTACTAAAATCCCAGAGGAGGCCATTGTTCCAAAAGGAATCCCCATGGAGAAAACAAAGAAAATTCTACTTGTGAAAATACTGAAACATTGGGAAAGCCTATCAAAAAAACACATTAACTGTGCCAAAGAGATGTTGCAAGTATTAGTCTTACACAAAACTAGTCTCTATTCCCCAAGCCTGAGCAGTGTTTGACGGTACATTAATTTTGTCTTTGGAGCTTGGATGTGTGGAGGGAAAAGCAAGGTATTCGATCTACCTGGTGACATAGGAAAAATACCGCCCACATCTTTTCATATATCACGTGTTTCTTCGAATAATACCTGATTTTGTACCCTAATACTATCCTTTTTTTTCCCCGCAGAGTTCCGTCTTCTCTTCTGGAGATGGCCGAAGGCAGATTCTTTTCCTAACTTAACCCAGTCCCATAGCGCAAATTCACAAACAGTCGAACAAACATGTCATTTAGGGGATGAAGTACTTTGAAAATGACAGTGGCATTCTGAACTGCCTCAAGATGATTCACCCACACTTCTGAGGTTTTTTTTGGCACAGTAGACATATTTTTCTCCAGACCTTGTTTGGCTTCATGTGCCACAATCATGAAAGCCCCCCTCTTTTGGTCCTTGTTATTTGGTCCACCATGCCATATCCCAAAGTCCTTGGGAAAAACATAATTTTTACCATAGAAAAATTCCACTTTAGTCTGTGAAGTTGCAACGTGGAAAATCATAACTCTGGACTTGTTTGTAGTGAATTATGGACGGGGATGGACAGCATAACCAATATATCATTATCCCACATCTTAGTCAGGGCCGGCCCAAGGGATTTGGATGCCCAAGGCTAAATTGTGGGGTGGTGCCCTACGTATTTTAGAATTAAACAACAATGATAGAAATGTTTCTTTATATTACTACTTCAGACTTTATAATGCATGTTAATTGCTTTGTCACCGATGGCCAAAGTGGTTGGCTTGAATTCTACTTGACTTGGTTCCGAAACTTGGTAGTTACAATAGCATTATTTTTGGGGAAAAAACATTTCAATAGAAAAGGCTGCTCAAAAGACTCGAACTCAGACACTCCACATGGAGTAAGATCAACTTACCACTGAGCTAGCAAAGACATTTGTGTTATAAAACGAATAAATAATATATATACTAATTTACAAATAATATTGGAGTGCCCCTAAAATTTGAAATTTTTTGGATGCCCGAAGCCCAGGCCTCTTGGGCAGGGCCAGCCCTGATCTTAGTATGTCATTATACATCCAACAACTAAAGCTGATCACCACAACCACAACCACATCAAATCACTTCATCTCATAAATAGGAATCAACCACCGCATTTCCACTTTGGAACCTATCACTACTCTCCAGATTCACCAAAACACCCTCCACTAACTTTCCCTCACTAAATTATTCACACTACCATCTCTCACCATCAGTCCATTAAAAAAAATCCGATCTCAAAGTAAATTTCACCAACTGAACCAGTGTGGTTAACACACATGTAGATGTAACAGTCATACATATCAAATCAGCAAATCCATGCCCAACATGGAACTTCAACTAAACAAGGCCGAGTTTTAGCTGAAACCTACTGTCAAACCTGATAATTATGAGTTCATGATTACCAGTGTAAAGAACAATTACGTACAAGCTCCAATTTAAAGTGATCCAGATGTAGGATAAGAAGGTTGCAAAGATTGAAAAAAAAACAAAAGAGAAGATTAAGAAAGTAGAAGAAAGCATCTGAGGAGGACCCCTAGCTCTCCTTAAGCCTCATACTTCAAGAGTCAATTATACGTTTCACCACAAATCAGTAAGGTTTTGCCAATCCATTATCTATTAATCAACATCTCGAACTCATCCATCCCTCTAATTCCCATGACAACAGCCTCTCCACTCATTATGAAAAGATATCTGAAACAAAGAGAGTCCGTTGGCTATACTCTTGACAATTAGTGTTCACCATTGTATTCTATCGCAGTTCACCATTGTATTCTAACTGAATTGTACACAGCAGCACCCAATTTGATTTTGTTGCAATCACAGGGAGTTAGGTGAGTACAAACCTGCTCAAGCTCATTTCTTTCAACTTCTGCATCATCATCATCATTTAGCATCTCATCCCCAGCCTCTTCTCCTGGAACCACCAATGAGGCATTGTTATCCCATTCCTCCTCAATGAATGGGGCATATCGGTCCCCATTTGGTGGTCCTAACCCACTTTTTTGAAAAATTCTGCACAGCATGAATGAATCCTTCCCTCGCAAAACAAGAAAGTCGAGATATTCATTTGCAATTCAAAATTCCTAAATAAAACAGATGTCGAGTGAAAAACATGCTCTCATTTACACCTATCTAGTGTGTACTAAAACAATCCGCACCTGTGCCACTCCAGATTTCTCTAGGTCTTCATCAACAAGCCTGTACTCATGCATGACCCAATTAGTCCGATTTCCTTTTGGAGCTCGACCACTATGAAACACGAGTGTTTTTTTCATACCAATTGTCTGACCTTTATGACGCACAAAACGATCCTTTCCAGTAGCCTTCCAATACCCTCTTCCAGTTGCCCGATTCAACCGAGCTCCATTACCATACTTTCTATCTACTGGGCTGAAAAAGTACCACTCTAAGTCTCGGCTCTGGAGCCTTGAATGTCCTAAAGCCCAACATTACAATCATCAATGGAACATACTGAGCGAGAGAGAGAGCTAACCAACAAAATGTTTACCCAAATTACGCAAGAGACCTACATCTCATATGTATGTGGATGTTTGTATTAAGATAGAGGTTCCAACAACCAATATAAAAATCAAAACAAAATGGATTTGTAAGAGCACAATGCAGGGATAAACAAGAAAATGAACAGCCATTTCAAAGTGAGAAACGAAACTTGGAACATCTAGATTGTTCAAGGCTTCAAGCACAATACCTTTCTTTTTTTGCTGGGTAAGCTTATACATGTTCAACTTTCTCTGCGACTTTTTGTATCTACTTTCTACTTTTCTTTCACAGTGGTACACTGTTTAGGGTCCTCCAATATCATAACTCTCCTCTCCAATGCACATAAAGGGCCTAATGGATTGGTTGGAATCAGATTGAACTACAAATGTCACGCGATCACATTTCTAGCATAGTCTACACTATGGTGCAGTAATTACTATTGGGGTGTGAAGCCCGTTTGTAAAATATTCCTTCCGGATGCCTGTATGAGGCAAGGTTCTGAATACCGTACCGGCTAGAGTACCGGTTTTTTTACTAGTACGGTACGTACCGGTACCGGTGAGATACCGGGTACCGTTTCGGATTGATCGCTATTAGTGTTATTTTCCTACCTAAAAGAGTTTATAGTATAATATACACTTTTTAAAACAAAAAAACAAAAAATATTCCGGTATTTGTCCGGTACCGTCTGGTATTGACAGGTATTGTCCTGTACTTGAAGGAAAAAATAAATTTAAAAGTAGTCCGGTACTGACCGGTATCTCCGGTACCGTCCGGTACCGACCGGTATTTGAGCCGGAACGGAATCAGAAGTGTAGAGTACCGGATATGGACAATACCGGTACGTACTGGTCCGTACCGACCGGTACGGTACGGGATTCATAACCTTGGTATGAGGGGTCGAAGGGCAAAGCTACTAGAAATTCCTTCCGGGCGGGATTGAAGGCCGTCCGAACGGACACGGGGTAACTGAATCGTTTTTATATCACTAAGTCGATTTTTAGGGTTAGAACATCATACTGTGAGTAAGAGGCTGTTGTATCTTGCGAGATAGAACTAGTGGGTGTACTCCATTTGATTCAATAGTGAACTGGCGTGGCTCCCGAGGTGTAGGCATGTTGCCAAACCTCGTATATTTTCGTGTTTTGCTTCTTCTTTTTTTTTTTTCTAGCTTTCAATTTCTCTTGTGTGGTTCAGTGATTCATAGCATTCCAAGATTACGTTGTGTGTGTTGGTTTGAAATAGTCGTTCAATATCCCAAGTATCAGAGCCGTGGTTGTAGAGAGACGTTCAATAGTTTAAATCCTATTCGGGCAAACTAGGATTTTAGTGGGAGCTATGAGTTCACAAGAAGGAAAATCAAAGCTCGATAAAATTGAGCGTTCAAATTTTGCTTTCCAGAAGACACAGATAGACTATATGTATCAGAAAGATCTTTACCGGCTGTTGCTAGGAAGAGAAAAAGGGAAGAAACCGGGCGAATACTATAGAGGATTGGAATATACTTGAACGAAAGGCCACGAGACTCAGTTGCCTTTCGCTCACACTGATTAAGTCACTCGCAACATACTGAAGGAGAAGACAACGTTTGATCTCATGGTTGCTCGTGCAGAGATGTATGAGCAGCCTTTCACAACGAACAAGGTAAATCTTATGAAAAAGTTTTTCAATCTAAATATGTGAGAAGAATGTTCGCTTATGATACATTTCACTGAATCAACACGATAGTAGATCAACTCGTATTTCTTGGTCATAATTTATTGACTGAGGAAGTTAGGAGAAAATCGCAAGATGTGGCTTCAGGTTCATCCCCAAGTTTGGAACAGAGAGGCAGGAGCCAGGCAAGGGGTGGTCAGAATGAGGACAAGAATCGCTCGAAGTCGTGTGGTAAGGGGAACAAGTCAGTAGTCACAATTGAAAGTACAAGCAATTAAGGGTGAATGTTGGTACTGTGGTTAAACAGGTCACATGCGAGCAGGAGGCTCACATTGCGCATGATGTGCTTATACTTAGGGAAAGTATACTTGGACAATGATGAGCTTTATAGTATCGTGGGCAGAGGTGATGTGTAGATTGAGACACATGGGTACAAATGGTGTTTGAATGATGTCTGACACATCCCGCAGCTAAAGAGGAATTTTGTTGTTGTTGGGCAACTGATAGCAGCAGGTTAGACTTCAACATTGACAAGAGACGTGGAAGATCTCTAATGGTACTATGGTGGTTGTTGCAGTAAGAAAAATGGTACTCTTGACTAACATGGGATCTTTCACTATTGCGGATGGCAAGGTGACTTCAGTTTTGTGTCACAACAGGTAGGAACTAGGAACACATGAGCGATAAGGGGATGAAGGTCATGCAGTCACAGGAAAAGCTACCAGGAGGTCAGTGCTGACCACGACATGTGCAAGGATTGTATCTTCAACAAGTAGAAACAGGTTAGTTTTCAAAAAGATGAACTGGTGTGGCTCCCGAGGTGCAAGGCACTTTGTCGAACCTCATATATCTATGTGTTTTGCTTTCTTCTCTTGCTTTCAATTTCTCAGCGTGGTTGTGTGATTCATACCATTCCAACAAACAAAATGAAACAACTACACAAAAAACATGAAACACAACACAAAAAAAGGGAATCTAAAATGTCTAGTGACTTGTGAGTGAGCAATTGACAAGGAATGAAAGATCACTCATCCTATGTGATTTTCGATTCCTAATTACTAATATTCTACCCATCAAATACAGCCAAAACGCACAAAAATCAGGCAAATTATCACCCAAAAATAACCCAATGAAGACAAAAGAAACGCAAAATTGAACACTTACTAACAGTCAATTTCCACTCATACCCGTAAAGCGGAAAAATGTAAACTTGAAACAGGAATTCAAAGAAAGTTTCCAGTTAGAGAGAGAGAGAGAGAGAGACCTGCGAGCTCCCAGGGCTCAGATTTGTAGACGTCGATTTCGGTTACGGCTTCGAATCGGAAAGGCTTAGCACAGGCCTTGCGCTTCAAATAGTACTGCACCAACTCCTCATCCGTCGGGTGGAACCGAAACCCAGGTGCCAGCGACGTCGGAGGCGGCGTCGAGGCGCGCAGAGGAGCGATTTCCGGCAATTCGTGACCCATCTGAAGCCGACCCAGATGAGATTTCTAACCAATCAGCCTGCAAAAGATAAGAGATTCAAATAGTCGAAGACAAGGACGGAAGATAAGGTCAGAATTGGTGGGAAAGCAAAGAAATTAATAACCTAATCAGTTGCCCGTGGGTGAAGAAACCTTGAAGCTTGCTTGTCACGGAAATCGATTTTTTTCCTTTGGAAAAAGAGTTGGGTATTTGAATTGATTTGGTTTTGTTTATGTTTTCCATTTCTGTTGGTTGTGTTGTCGTGTTTGAACTTTGAACATGTGGTGGCACTGTTTTTGGAGTGGTGGTGGAGCCTTTACGTTTACGTGTGTCGATCAATTTTTTCTTTCATTGATTGCTTTATGAAGAAGCCTCTTTCAGGTTTCTTGTCCTCGTGATTAACGATAAACAACCCTTTTTTACTTCCAGATCGCCAAGTCCCTTGATACCTAGAGCATCCACATTTGACTCTTCTAAGATTTTGTGTGTTATCATATGACAAAAAGTGTTAAAAGTCGGGATTCAAAAATCATGTGTTCGCGAGTTGTTAGCAAGGGCGGAAGCATGGAAGGGCTGCCTTGGGCTGTAGCTTAGGTGTGCCTTCAAAAAACAAACAAAGAAAAAAAATTATATGAAAAATTTCAGTCCCAATATTTTATATTTTTAGCCCAACCTATTTTTTGTTTTCAGCCCAACCTACCAATCATTTGAGTTCATATTTATTTTGCAGATGCATAAAATTATGGGAATTACTGATTTGCTTTGTTGAGCCTTGCAACACAAATCCCTAGATATCTTAAATGTCATGAACTTGGTCTCTATTACAAAAGCACTCCTTCAGGCCTTGAAGATGGTTTTGACCATCTTTTGATGAATGTGAAATTAATTTGCACACAGTACGACATTGATGTACCCGACATGAGTGCTCGTTATAAAACAACTATGGTCGTACTTGTCAGCAAAAGGATGTCCTCACAATTGAGCATTATTATCACATTGATATATTCAACGCCGCAATAGATTTTTAATTAGTTGGTGGAGTTGAATAATAGATTCAACGAGGGGTAGTGAAACTCCTTATCCTTAGCTCGGCTTTAGAACCTAAGGATGACTTTAAATCATTTAACCTTGATCATATTTGCACTCTTGCTGAGAAATTCTATCCTGATTCCACCGAGAAATAATTTTGAGTTAGTCTAGGGTGGAATAAATCCCTGGTTCCGCCCTTCGTTGTTAGGTAAGGAATGAAAAAGTCTTGTACAAAAATGGTCTAAAAGGGTCAAATGGGGGGTGCTCAGCGATAGCCCGAATGGTTAGTTCAGTTGGTTGATGGGTTTGTTCCCCTCACTGTTAATCAAGATTATAGATCTTGGGGTTAGGCCGAAAGAAAGTAGTAATTTATTTTGAATTCCCTAATCTCAGTGTAGGTGGATTTGGCTTTGACCGGACCGGAAAAAGAATTATGTGAGGCACGCGTAAGCTAGACTATCTTAAACTTGACGCAAAATTAACAAGTACGGAAAAAATTACTCCAATTCAGACAAGGTCAAGGGTTAATCAAGTGGCGGCATAGATGGATTTGCCTTGCCTTCGAAAAATATTTGGGAAAATGACGGCCAAGGACGTATTTTGATAATTAATACCTGTCAATGACATTTTCAGCATTAACAAATGTTCTTAACTTGTCCTTGGCGGGTATTAATTATCAAAACACGTCCTGGGCCGTCATTTTCCCAAAATATTTACTTAGGATTAGAGGCAAATATTGCTTATTAGTATATGGGCCTCAGTCTGCAATAGTCAGTTGCAAGTCGGGGTGTAAGTTTAAGACCTGGCCCAACTATTGACTATTATGGGCCTATGGCCATCAGTCTTATAATGCATGTATAGGTAGAGTTTAAGTTATGATTTCGGATTCTCCACTCTTAAATGGAGTTATAATGCATGTCAGACTGTGCTTTGAGTCTCTAAAGTCAATCTTTTTGTCTGCGCATGATCTGTAATAAATTTTCTCTCCGATTATTACTCTCATTTCTCTATCTCTTTTCACTCATTACCCCAAAACCTCTCTCAAAAACCAAACCAAACAAACCTTGTTCATACCTAGTATTATTGGGCGGAGGCCAAGTATGCTAAGTCTCAGTTGACCTATTGGCGCTTGGAGCGCAATAGGCCCCGTTTGATAACAGTGATAGATGGATGGGATTCGTAAGGAGATGGGATTAGGATTGGGATTGGTAATGAGAAGGGATTGTTAATGAGAAAGGATTGATAATGAGTATGTTTGTTTAGGATGGGATTAGATAATGGGATTATTAATATCATGTTTGTTTGAGATGGGATTAGACGATGGGATTGGATTGATAGAAGAAATTGGTAATGAGAAGGGATTGGTAATGTGAAGGAATTGGGATTGGACTGTCAATACCAAGTCCCACGGGGTATTGCTAATACCCCCTAAAGGCCGGATTGTTTATCCCATGGGACTACCAATCCAGACCAATTTTGGAAACCAAACAAAGAATTACTAATACCATCACCTTAGGGGATAAGGGAAAAAAGTTGTACATTCGCTAACACGGTAACACCTGCTTGTTTCGGTGAGATGGTAAGGCTTGAAAGTATGCTGCTTGCAAGCAAGTGTTGGATGGGGTGTATTTTGGCAGATTCAGTGGGTAAGTCTCAATTGACCTGTTGGTGCTATTGGGGAGGAAACCGGAAAGAAAGAAAGTTGCACCTTCAATGATAACACCTCAAGACCAAGGGGTTGGCCTAGTAGTTGTGGCACTCGTTTACCAAGTAAAATGCTTAGGTTCAAGTCTTATCACTGCAAATTGCAGCACCCTTTTCCCTATTCTCTCCTATCGATTGACAAATCAAATAAAATAATAACACCTCGTAAAAGAGCTTGATCTTAACAACTAGCCAGTGGCCCAGTATCTTTCTCAGGCATACGGTAATTAGTCTTCAATAGTGTGGTTTTGCTCTTTGGAAGATCATTAATGTAAAACGGTACAAAGTGGCGAAGCCAGGATTTTTAATAAATGGGGTCGGAAATTTGAACTATGTGTAATTCACGAACGAAACCCTTGATTTGTTTTGAGGAACGAACAAACTAGCACTATGTTTGGAAATTTTGTGGGCGGAGATTCTATTTTGACTCATTTTTTCCTAAGTACAAAACCCTTATACGGATCGGGGCAAAAATAAATTTTAAAGTGGGGTCAAATTAGTAAATATTGGATAAAAATTATACTTATCTCAATGAAAATTTGGCAGCCAATGGGGGTCGGCTGCCCACCCTTGTCTCTGTGTCCCTCCGCCACTGACGCTACATATATATTGCATTTGCACATCAGGGTGAGTGTTGTTGCATTTGCTGTGCAGAACCCATCCTAAATTTGTCTGCCACAATAGGTGGCCGCGAAGTTACTAATTAAACTTCAAACAGTTGATGGGGGAACAAGATGATGCTGATAAAAAAGAAAAAGAAAAAAAGAAAGTGAAAATGACAAACTGCAACGCAACGCACAACAAGTATCGAACTCTGAAAAAACATAATCGATAATCGATTCGAAACCCAGAAGGACAAAATAATGTTACGAGGTATTTGTTGCGTTCGAGCTACAGTTTGAAATGGATATTATTGCCCAACTTTTTTTCCAGACCCATGCTCATTCACAAGCTTTTTAGCCATCCAGACAGTAGACAAGATCACCAAACTCCATGCTTTTAAGCACCAACCAAGCTTTATTTGCGACACTTAATTACATGCTGAAAATTAATTTCTAGATCTGTATCATTGGCCAGATCATAATCCTGACACCACAACCATGAAATGTAACCTCAGAGTTGACAACTAATCTCTGTCAAGTTCCATTCATCAATGTATGCTTTTTCTTGTCTGGATTTTAGCTGATTTCTCTGTTAATTTTTGGATATGAGTATTAGTATTAGTAATAATTCTCCCTTTAATTTCCTTCTTAATTTCTGGGAAATCAGGGAGTTAGTGTCCACTTTGATAAATTTATGAACCCATTTGGGAAAAAAATGCCAACCCCCCTCTAGCTAGGTGACCTGCAATGTAAATTTATTAAAGAATCAATCAGAGAGGAAGTGATGGTCACTCATTTCACAATTAGGTGAACAGACTATTTTATTCAAATTAATGAACTAAAAGATTCAGAACTCCCATGTTACTACTCCTTGGTTGGGTTGGGACCGGGTAAAGAAGCAACGGATATTAATTGAGCTGCTCGTAAATTGGTCCAGACACTTGAGTTATCGAAAAAAAACAAGAAGAAGCAACGGATATGTACGAAGGCATCAATTAGGTGTATTGAGTAGGCTGGTGACCAAAAGAGTGGCAGACCTAGCAAAGAAAAGAACAAAATAGCCTAATATGAATATAGTAGTAGTACCCAAGATCATTTAATAGTCGTTGATTTAAAGTTAAGAGAACTGAAGCCATCTGGGAGGTGGATTCATGTGGAAAGCAGTTACTACTGGCATTCCAAACTTTTGACATCGAGACGCAAGGATGGGATCAGGGAGGTCTAGTGGCGGCGACCGTCATGACAAGAATTTTAGAAAATACAATTATTATATGTAAAAAAAAAAATTATGCCCAACTTATATAGTCTCGCCACCACTAGATTTTTTTTAGTATACATTTCGCCATTACTAGGGTAAAATCCTGGTTCCGTCCTTGATCGAGAGAGAGAGAGAGAGAGTTTCTTGTAAGTGAAACAACGAAACCTAAACCACAAAGTTTGGTTGTGTGGGTGGTGGCAATTCCAAGCCAACCTTTCTCTCTTTTTCAAGAATTGCAACAAACAAAAACCAAACTGAAACGACAATACAAGAATGAAAGCCTATCAGAACAAACAGCATGACAAAGAATTCAAGAATTTTAACTCCAATTGTGTTTTAAATTACATCAAGGTGTTAAAAAAGAATCCAATCAATTCAGTATACAAGGCTCTCGTTTATGACTTTTGAATAAAAAATTGTTAAAAATGGTGAATGACTCGTGAAATTACGCTTGAATCTCGCAGTACAAAAGAGGAGGAGGAAAAAAAAATAAACCTCCTCAGTATTGACAATCCACCAAAGTGGGGCGGGTGGACAACACGAGAGGCGGTGGTTGTAGTTGTTGTTGTTGCTGCTGCGGTTGTTCTTTGGAGGCAAAGGCGAACTTTGATTCTCCCACTTGATCCTCTAGAGGGGCAGGAAGGTTGAGATCCAAATCCAATGACAACACAATTCTTGGCTTCTTGGCTTCTTGATCCTCTAACTCGCCCCCGATTGCACTCAAAGGACTCAATGACAACGCGTTTCTCTGCTTCTTGGCTTCCCGATCCTCATACTCACACCCAATTGGACTCAATGGACTCAATGACAATGTCGTGTTGGTTCCTCCAGGTATTCGATGACGCCTCATGTGACCCCCCAATGCTTGTCCTGACGCAAATTCTGCGCCACAAATTGAGCACTCATGAACCTTCGGCGAGGATTTCGGATTCCCATTCGCCCTATTGACCAATTGGAGAGAAAGGGAAGGCGAGGCGTGATCCTTGATTTCTCCTTCTTCTTCTTCTTCTCCTCCTTCATCATCGGTCCACAACATCGTCTTCCTCTTCACCTCCACCGGGGCCGGTTTAGGCCTCTTGTGGCTAGCCCTGTGGCCCCCCAACGCTTGGAAAGAAGGAAAAGTCCGGTCACACGTCTTGCATTGGTAAACATACATCCCCACCTTGCCGCTACCCGTCGACGGCGCCTCCAAAAACCTCTTACTCGTGTACCTGAATCCCGTGGTGATCCCGTGATCACTACAATTTCCTGGTCTCGACGATTTCATGTCCACCGAGCCGCCCTGAGCCAGAAGAATCAGGCAATTCGCCACCATGTCTTCCTCCTCCTCCTCCGTTGTCGCGCTCTCAGCCAATTCAGCCGAAGAATAAGCATTTTCTCCATCTCCGCCCGGCGAATCATAAGTGGCGATCGAGAAGGGGATAGGGGATTGAAGCCTCTGTCGCTTGGTTCTCTTGCCTTTGATTATGTGGGCGTCACCCATGAGTTCCTCCAACGCTTCCATGGTCCAGAGAGAAAGAGAGAGAGAGAGAGGGAGGGGAAGAGAGAGAGGCAAGGTGGCCTGGGGAGGGGAGGGTTGTATGTATGTGTATATATAGTGAATGCTGGAAGAGAGAGATGGGTTTTAGGAGTAAAAAAAAACTCTCAAAAAAGAGGCCTTGATGGAACAGAGTAAGCTGTGAATTTTTAAGCCGTTCTTGACAGAAATGGCTGTCAACAGTCTATATATGAAGACGGATGGCTGTAAATTTGAGGAGAGAGAGAGAGAGAGAGAGAGAGAATGCAGAGGAAAACAGAGACCATTGTAAAGTGAGGACATGCTAAATAAGGGGGGGAGGAGTTAAACAGTTGGAGGAGGTGAGGTGAGGTTTGTTGAACGTAAAGTCAGTTCTACACTCTCTTTCTCTCACTTAAATTTGACCTTTGCCAACCCACTACACCAAGGAATATACATACACAATACAGAGAGATCTATATATAACTCTCTCTTTACATGTATGGACAAGAGTTGGATACTATCAACAGCAGAACAACCCCGAGGGTTCATCCGGGTGGTTGGTGGGTGTGCTTCCGGTACCGCACAATTGTTCGGGGTTCGATTTTTGGAGTCAGACTACAAGAGAGTAATTTCTTGTGAATTCCTTATAAGTTTCGTCGTGGTTGGCCTGCCTCTAACCGGATCGGAGAGGGGATTAGTCGAGGTGCACGTAAACTGGCCTGGACACCCCTAACCGCCATAGCAAAAAAGAAAAAAACATCAGAACGCTCGGTTGGAGGATAAAATCATAAAGGCATGCACTCGGTTGTAAAACGAACCAAACTACTTGGCCCAAGTACTATGTTCAGAGCGGTAAAGGCCGGTTTGAGATCGATTCGTGAACATAAATAAGTTATAATTAGCGACATTTAAACTCCAGTCAAATACACGAGAGTATATGGTACCAAACTCTAATTTCAAAACGACTCGGTTGTTGGAAATAAACTGGAATTAAAATTTTAAACTGAACTCATCAACATGTTAATTAGTACTTAATTCAGCTCGTTTAACTCCACTCTCAGTTGAAAACGAGCTCCCCATAAACTACTCTTATGAACACATGATCTGGGTTTAGACCCTTTTTATTATCTGTATTTTTAGAGAGAGAGAGAGAGAGAGAGAGATGATTGGGGTGCAAGGCTGGAACCACGGAATCTTCGGTGCTCCCTTCCTTTCTTTCTTTCTTTCCAACTTTCCTTCTCAATTTTTTTTTTCTTTGGTACTTCGGAATATTTATTTCCTTCTCATTTGCCTTTGCACCTCCCTATACATTCTTCTTACTTCCTAGAACTCCTACACATTATTCGTAATTCTCTTACGGCCCCAAAAGATGTCAAAATTTCATGCTTTAGATTTACATGTCTGGTAAGTATCGTTAAGAATTAACTTCAAAGCTCATACTTGATTGAACCTATAGCAAGCAAAGAGAGGTGAATGGATGCAGTACTATAAGTATTTCAAACCGTGACACATTTTGAAAATAAGCGGCATAAGCTTATCATTTAAATGAAATTCTCTTTATTTATTTGAGTAAAATGGAATTTCATAAATTAAAAGACAGTAGGGATAGTTCTAGGTTATTTAACCCCATTCCAGTGACCAGACAACGGATTCGAAATAAAACTACGATAGGAAACTTAAAAAAGAATTAGGGAGGTTCCGTCAATAGCGCCTTTTGCCAGCATGTCGGCACATTTGTTTCCCTCGCAATGTACATGTCTAACTTTGAAGTCCAATTTTGCAAGGAGGAACCTGCAATCACTAACCAAATTATTAAGGGTTCCATGATCTTTGCCGGTGTTTTCAAGCACATTGGTTACCATTTTGAATCTTTTAATTTCGCATATGGGACGTGTCAAATTCATTTACAAACCTAAGCGGAGGACATCCAGGGGAGAGCCGAGAACCTTAGCATGGAGGCTGGCGGAAATTCTTTGGTATTTCGAAAGAGGTTGGTGGCTTTTCATCAAAGAACTCAAAATTTTCGGACAAAGACGTAAACTATAAAAAGTCCAAGGGCTGTTGCTCAAATATCCCAAAACTTTCTCAAGTTGAACTTGAAAAGTTAACAAGTACAAAATGGAAGCAACATCCTCATAAACTATCCCACATGGAACTCAAAGTTAATAAAGACAAAAATATAAAAAGCAACTGAACCGGCCAATCGCCCAGCCACACGTGGCGCAAACTTCACCCGAATTAGTTGTGGTATCACTTTGCTTCCTACACACTGGAAAATCATTAAAATAAACAAAACCACCACACTCCTAATAAATCATTCAAGTTTTGATTGAAATCTCTGTGATTGTTAACATAAATGGAGTATTAAAGTTTACTAATTTATATTTTATTTTTTTTTGTAATGGAGGAACAACCCTACCGCCAGGCCACTAAATGGATCCGACTGCGCAACCCAAACATTCGGGGGAGCTAGCGCGGTCATACTAGTCACAACCCTCACTTACTTCAGGATACTCACCCTGAACCCTAGATATTAAGGAGTAATTCTAAAATCTGAGTATCCGCCCGAACCACTGGTGCAATCCTGGGTTTGTTACTAATTTATAGTTAGTTATCTAATCAATCAGTTCATGTGCTGTTGACCCACCCTATCTTCTAGTTTAATCTACTTGATTAGTCACCTCTTTGTATGTACCCTTGCCCACATGTCACTCCCACTCTAACAATTCTTTGTGAAATGAACATGAAAAATAAATAAATTAACAAACAAAGCTACGGATTCACTCTTTTAGCCAATCATGAGGATCGTTTGATTGGATGGTTTTGGGTCGGTGACACTTGTACCAATCGTAATTGCCATAATTTCTAGTATGTTGCAAAAGCAGAAAGTCTAATGGTATAGATTTTAAATATGTACAAGTGGTACAAATCTATTTTTGGGCCCATTTTGGGTCTAAAAAAAATGATCAAAGCTGCTCATCTTGTTTAAAATGTTTTGCTTATGGTCCTTGCAAAAAATAAGCTCAATCCGGTATAGGTAAAAGCATTTACAAAACATCCAAACTTTGCTCTAGAATTCAACCTTGAATTCTGGGACAAAGTTGAGCATTTTGTAGGTGCCTTAACCAATATCGGATTGACCTTATTTTTCATAGGAGTCGTAAACAAAGTCTTTTAAACAAAATGAGCGGTTTCGATAATTTTTTTGAGACTCAAAATGAGACAAAAAAGAGGTTTGTACACACTGGTACATATTTTATATCTATACCAGTAGCACCGTTCTTGCAAAAGAGCGATGTTAGACAAAAATGAAGAGATCAAAACAAAGATATGTTCAAAAACGTTGGTGCACGTGGGTCTCATATGGTAGATGTGGGGCTCATACATATCTTTGTTCATATCTGTGTATTTTGGTTCGTGTTCATAACACTATTAAAATTAAATTATTGACATTGTAGTTCTTAAAACAATCCAACAAATCGTTCATATAACGACAAGGTCTAAATATCTTTGTAGACCTCAGAAAGGCCAATCAAGAAGGAACGAGATCAAGGAGGACGATTGAGATCTGAAATCCTTTCCTGAATAAACAATATTGAATTTCATGAACTACGATAGATATATCAAAAAACAAATATCCTCCGTCATTTTGAGCTCGTTTGTTCGACCGTATATGAGTCATACGATTAGACATTATATCCAAATGACACATCTAACGTTTGGCCAAGTTCTTTAGTTCAGATTAAACATCCATCAGATGCAGATTCCCACACAACATAACAAAATGGCATAACCAATGTACGCAGTCCCCACATATAATACCATGGAATGTGACATTATTAATTTGACGAAATAATCCATCCAATGAGATTATGTAAACGAGATGGCAAGTCAATGGGTTAGATGCTAGAGAGGGGTAGAAGAGGGAAACTACTTGGGCAAAACCATTATTTGAGCGTAGGTTGTGTGGGGCACGTTTGGGGGAACCAAAATACAGAATAAGAAGCAGGTTCTTGACAAGCAAGGAATCACTTCAAAATGGGTTCCTCTCCTTGCACCCTTTGTTCAAGGCCACCCCCAAAATCGTTGGCTCCAAACACACCCTTTGTGCTCCAAGCAGATCCAGCGATGATCCCGCGCGGTGGGAAGTAAATTCTGTTCCACCCACCTGGCCACCTCACAAGCGGAGTGATGGGTCCGATATCGAACCCGAACGGCTTTTCTCTAGTGTTTTGTTTTGTTGTTTTTAAGTTTTGTTGTAATATGTTTTTATTTTTATATATACGAGATGATCTGCCATCGAGTTGACAACCTTAGTTAACCATATCGGGTTACGAAAAGAGACTCTCAGTAAAGGTTAAGCTTTATGTACATCTAGCCATTTCACGAGTGGAAATAGAGAAAGGTTGGCTTGGATGAGACTGTGAACAGCTCTTTGAGCAAGTACGCCAGTGGATTTAACCACCTCCTAAATATTTTATACTACTATTCATAAATAAATACTACTAGTATGTTTTATATTGTATGTATACCTGTATTATATTCTCCTCACTGCACAAGTCACCCGAGGAGAGAGAGAGAGAGAGAGATCAGTAGCTTCTCAGCAACTCTCAATAAGACATGGTTGTTGCAACTAAGCAACCAAAATTTCCATTAGTTTAACAAGGACAAAATCAGAACTAGAATGTTTAGGGGGATCCTGAAAAGTTATATATGCTCACTACTCTCATAGTCAACTGTCATGGTAGATGGCATGAATTTGTTTTGATAATTCAGGTGTTCAAGTCCGTTTACGCGCATTTATCCTACCGGCACCGCCCACTTACGAGAGTCTCAATTAATAGCCGGTATGAATCTTGAGCAATGGCGCCGGACTTGGAAATACAGTAAAGCATCAAAGTATATTTGAAAGTATTAATTGTTACAGGGTCAACTAACATAAAGTACTCCATAATTCCCAGCATCAAGTGTGATTTATCTATTGAACGGTAGATCTGAGGGCCACATCTCGGCCTGAATGGGGCCGCACTCAATGGGTGGCATTGATGCACTTCACTAGATTTTTCTTTGTACAGTCTAGAGATAAATGAAACTTCTATTTCTATCCGATCTTCTACCCTCCCCGTCATTTTTGGACTTCGGAGACCTTGGTCGGTTTAGTTCGAGTGGCAGCTTCCTGAGCTTTCCAGCGGCGACGATGAAGGTGTCTGAAGGCAGAGGCGATACTACGGCAGGAGTGCGATTCTCCACCCACCCACCTCCATGAGCGGAGTACTAGGTCCAACATTGGCACCGAGTGGCTTTTTCTTGTTTTGTTTTGTTGTTTGTGTTGTATTTTGTTTGGTTGTACTTTGTTCCGTATTAATATAACTGAAATGATCTTGTTCATCGAAAAAAGAAAAAAAAAACATACTAACTATTCACAGCATCAGATTGTGTCAGCTTCCAGATAGTTGAGAGCATTTTGAATCCCCGTTCCTTTTCATTTTTTCCTTTAACAATAACAGGTGTCCAAGCCAGTACACACGCACCTCGACTAATCCTCCCTCTCCGCTCCCATCAAAAACAAATCATTCATGCCAAGACTATAATTGAGACTAAATTATGAAGAGACAAACCCAGTGAGCAAACAGGGTGGAGTGGAGTAAGAGTCAATGCTCCAAAAGTCATTCTTTACATGAAAAGGAGATTAAAGTAAAGAGGTTTCCAAGCAACACTTAAGCACCAAATAAAACGATAACAAAAGTAATAATAACAATAAAGACAACGACTTAAGATAAATTTTTCTAAAAAAAATAGTCAAGTTGTGGTTTAAGAGTGAGCATTGAGCAACTTGGATGAGCTGACCTAAACGTGGAAAGCAAGATAAGGAAATAAAATGATCATAATTTTTGATAACTTAGGCGTCTAGGACAGCTTATGCGTGCCTCTGGAGAGCCAAACTTTGATTAAAAGAATTAAACAGCTAATGGGTAAAAACCAATATTATTAAGAAAGAAACTGCCACGGTTTTTTTATCAAGTCTCACTAAAGAGACTCTGCAGGCCTGTTCTATGCTTATTTCAACTTCCATCATATGGGTCAACCTGAAATTTTACCACAGAGAGAGAGAGAGAGAGAGAGAGCGCACCAAACGAAGTCCAAAGAGAGTAGAGCTCAAGGTGGGTGAAGTGATACAACTTGGAGTGGTGTCGGTAGTAATTATATGAAATTGATAGTTTAACCTACATGCTTTCAAGGATAACAACCTTATGCCTACTCCTACTGTGCCTAAAATTAGGTTTAGAAACAAAGATTGGAAAGGAGAAAAAGGGATGAAAAGGTGAAAAAGAACAACTCCAAACTACCTTTCACTCTCAAACAACGCCACAAGAGTAGATAAAGAAGGAAAACCCACTTGTCACTTGTGTGACATCAACATCATAGTCGCAGCACTCTTGTGGCGGTCGGCAAGGAACCACAGAGAGTCAATGAACTCCGATGATTTTTCCCTCTATAACACCAAAGAAAATATAGCTAAGAAAAGAGTGGAACCAAGCAATGTATTATCCTAAAATTCTGGAATTATGTCGACCAGAAGTTCCTGCACGGAGTACGTCTACTGTTTGAGATGTCAAGATCCTGCATTGAGTGTGTGTGTGTCCAGATGGGCACCTAACGATAACAGGATCAGGAAACCTAAAGCCCCAGCTTTCCGAAACCACCACTAACAAACATGGATACACAGATATAATTTCCAACTTGCGAGAAATGCTCTTGGAAGTTATTGTGACAACAGAAATTTAAGAACAAAAAATGAATGACTTATCATTTCCTTATAGCGAATGTTTGGTGCATCTTTTGCTCAAAGCAGCAACACATGGTATTGTCCAGTACCTTAAAGTTCCAGAAACGTATCCGTGTACTCAACTGAACAAACTTTTGTCCCTATTACATGAAGTCGGTAGATGTATTAATCTTCCTCCCCTTGATTCAAGTTATATCCTCAGTTAAGTACAAGGTGATCATAATATTTCTTACTGCCAAAACCAATGTTCTACTTGGCCGGCCCTTTTTCTTCTCCCCCGCTACAGGCGCATTAGTTGATCTTGGATGTACATGACTATGAAAAAGAAAGACCCACAGCTAGTATCCATTAACGCTGTCCAGGAGGGCTAGATACCTGAACTGTTGCATTAATTGCACAAATTGTCCGTCCTCAGACTTGAACCCGCAACCTGACGGTTAGCAGACTGAGTTTTTGACCAGTAAACCAGTGGTCACGACTCACACCTATGTGTACATTACCATGCCATCTAAAAATTCATTTCCCTCATTTTAGTTTCAATTGGGGCCACTAGTAACTTTTTCCTAGCTTAAATATTCTATGTTGTCTTATTATCATCGATTATCCATTTCACCATTCTCACTGAGCTACTCTAAAATCATGTTTGGATAATGGATTTGGTGGAGGCATTTGTAAAGGGAAGAAAAGGTAAGGCAAAAATAGAAAACCGAAGAGAAACTGACATTTATTTCATTGGTTTCCTTATCAGCTTCATTTCCCTTGGTAAATCCCTAAAATTCATCGTCCCATGGTCTAATCACAGTCTTAACTACTTTGAGGAGTATAATTCAATGCCGTTATCAAAGACAAACTGTGAACAAAAAAGACTTACAAATACGCAGTAAAAAGATTGAGTCTCATTTCCTATGTCCAAGAGTTAAGTGAAAAGTTAACATAAACAATATAGAAAGTTTACCTCAAGTTTGATTGATTAATCATCATGGTGACATGTTTTGCCTAAACCACTAATGTTCAGTACCATGCATCAAAGTAGGTTTTATAGCAAACCTATGATGTTTGCTTTTAACTTAATTGCAACTGTACCATCACAAGACAATCATGATGCACTCCCCCATCTCCTGTATCTCGCTCTTATTTTACAGTTTACATCATCCTCAATCCTCCTCTTAATAAAAAACTGGTCAAGGGGGGGGGGGGGGGTCATCTCAACTTGATAAATTACTATGCATATTATGATGCCCTTGATATTCTACGGTACCTTCCAATAATTCTTAAACTCAAACTATAGTCTACTTTAAGTCTTTAATCAGCTAATCAAGCTACAGCCACCTCATCAACAAACAACATGAACACACAACAATATGAATGTATCAAATAGAAAATCCAATAGTGATACTCTTCCGATTTCCCTTTGATTCGAAGCGTCTTCAACTTATTTAATAAACAAGGATGCCCCGTAAAATGCTTGTAGCTGGCAAGCTATTTGCAGCAATAACAACATATATTTAGGAGGAGCACTGTACCTTGCACCCCACAACAGCTTTCCCAATCACAGTGGCTGCCATGCTAATCTGAAATAACATGGGACAAAACAAAAAACAAGAAAATTATTACACACATGGCAAAGGATGAGTTATTTTGTCTTGAAATAAGCTCTCCTCTTTTTTTATGCATGGAAATACAGATGGGTACACAGTACACACCAGGCAACAAAACGGATGATCATTTCATGAAGCTCCACTTGAAAGAAGAAATATCCATTGCTAGGCAACATCTGATATCCAATAATGCTCTTCAAAATGTAAAGGCTAGTACCCATGAACAAAGAAATGATTACCTTGATTGATCCTCCCCTATATTTACAAGGAGATTTTCTATCGCACTTTGCACTATTCATCGCGTTGAGGTTTTTTCAGTCAACCCCAGCACCAGTGACGAGTCCACCTGAGTTACAGAAAGAAAATGTAACCAGCGTATTTGACAGCACACAGAACTCAGGTGTTTCTAGGCTCAACAAACACAGAAGTTGTTCTTGGGGGAACTGTAAAGCACCCAGTCAGTGCTTCATATGTAGAGTTCTTCACGATTTCATCAGATGACACCACCTGCACAAGGTTCAGGAAGAGAAAAGGAGCATTATGCAAATGAATCCCATTACAATCATTTTAACCGGCAAAGAAATTTCAAGTTTCCATTTCTTACAAGCTAAAAAGATGCTCAGATGCTATAAGGCCATGAAAATGAGAACTTGGCCAATAACCATCTGTTATATTGTTGACCACAAGTCATCTAAAAGCTTAAGATGCTAGAGATAGTAATTTTGTCATTTGTGATTCAATATCTCCCTACCCGCATGGGCCATATTCACATCCACAAGTGGACAAACACGTTCAAGTGTAAAGACTATCAGTAGGATTCGAACACAGAATCTATTTCCGGATAAGATAAAAAGCAATATTGTTGACCACAAACTCATGTACAAAAGGGGGTTAACTTTATATACTCCCAACACCCATAGTGACAATTGTGGAAGCGATCTCCTAAATCAGGTCATTCATGCTTTCTCCAAATATTGATTCAGATGAAAATTTCGTCTTTTAACAGAAAGTGAAAATGTAGAAACAAAAGCTTATATGTCAAATGAAAACCAGCCAGGTCAAATGTTCTTCCAGCTAATACGAAAGAGAAATGCAATACCTGTACAGGGTGCAATTCAAAAGTTCTTGTCCGTGCTGTAGGGATGGCAAATGAGACAGCAGTTGGACAGACATTGATCATAACAACAATATATGAGTAGCTGTCGGGATAAAGCAATTATATCTTGTCATTTTATTGGCATTTGTAGTATACATATGAAAAGAAAAGGAAAAGAAAAATACTTAATTATGCTTCTGTTCACTCACATGGGATCCAGTTGAGATAAACCAGGGACACCTTCATGACCATCCTCAATGCTCATCACTATAACACCGGGGATCCATGAGGGACCAGTGTTATGAAATCGTACCCGTTGCTATACAAAAATAATGGTAATAATCAATGCTTCAGAATTTACAAGTACATAACGGAATTTACTTTGGGAAATTAGTTTCAAAGCTTCAAATCCAGGACAAAGAGGTTGTTTGTCAAAACTTAGATTCTGGTAAATTTAAAAGCATCAAAATAGTGCTTCCCAGAATGAGCTTTTTAAGAAGCTTCTTAAGTTTTTTCTGATCACAAGCAGAACCCAAAGAAAGCCCAATTGACTATTTAATTCCAACTTTTATGAGCTTTAGAGATGACAACTGACAAGGGAAATATACATGTATAATCAAATTTAAGCATGTTCCAATAATAAATGCATATAGACATATGCATATATACGTCTTCATGTATCTGTACATATTGCAGATTGATTGAGATTTGGGATAAACTACTTAATTTGTCTTGAATTGTGTTAAAGCGCCCGACCTGAAACCAATTAACAACGAGTGGAGAGGCTCCTCAAGCTCATATTTTAGTTTTGGAGGTGATAATTAAAAGATGTGGACAAGCTCTAACAAATTGGTTTCCATTAATATCTTGTAGTTAGTAAATTCTCAAGGAGTCGAACCGTTGAGGAAGATAATTCCATCATATTTGGTGAAAGAATCTGAACAACTTCCAGAGACTGTAATACAGTCGTAAAAGTGAAAGCACAAAATATACTTGGATTTGCAAGAGGCATTTAAAGAAAAGTGTGACAAATTACAAAGCAAAATGTGAATTGGTGCTTCTTCTCTGACATTATACAAATAGATCTGGCAGAACAAGGAGTTACATGCATAGTAGACGGAGGAACGAGACTTTAAAATCTAAGCTCAAGAAAATCTAATCCATCATTTGCTGGCAAACTACAGCTAAAAATGAATGTTTCTCGGTGACAATTCATTCCAGTTTTATGATTCGTATGTTTTGTTTACCCAAAAAAGTTTTTAAAAAAGTAAAAGAAAAAGAGAACTGATATTATGAGGAGGTTTCTAGACCAATTGCTTGTTCCATTTTTTTTAGGACTTTCCCATCCTTCTATGCAACTTCTACACACACACAAGCGCGCGCGCGCGCACACACTGTGGAAGTGAAAAAAACACTCTGTTTCTTTCTTGGTTGTACTGATAGAAAGGGCCTGATCATAAACTACAAGGTCAATTGAGGCAATCTCAAGCCAACCTAATTTTAACTGGTCCATGTTGTCTACTAAAGCATAAAACTCTGCATTAGTGCCACTCAACCGTAAACAAGAAATGAGCGTAAAAGGATCATGTTATCAGTATCAACAAAATTACTTTCTTATAAACAATATTCAACACCATCAGCAGCACTTAAAAAGTGTCTATTAGTAAACTTGAAAGTTAAATAGTAGCTGTTCTGACCTGGATGGCATTTGCTGTCCGCAAATGGAAAAGAGGTGAAGAGTACCTAATTTGTAACACATTTAGAAAATTCTCTACAGCAGAAATAATGTGAGTACTCTGAGGCTTGAAGGACGGATCACCTATTCTTGGTTTAATTCTGAAGAAGGAAACAAAGCCATCAGGATTTCTAGATATATGAAACATGCTCAAAGAGGCAGACTAAAATGCCAAGGGCCAGGGGTAGACCATAAGAAGCAAGTTATATGCCTATAGCACATTAAACTCAAAAAGAAGTTTGAGCAAATACGTAAACAAAAAATGATTAGTGGAAATGGAAATACTAATTGAAGGCTTACAGGGGCCAGCTCTTCTCATTTTTTTCTCTTGGAGGAAGGCCTACACCCCAATTGTTAGAATTGTAGCTGAAGTCCAACCTGAAACAAGTTCAACTACCCAGTAAGTTTGAGGTGATTTATGTAATTCCAAGTATGATGCCATAGCAGTAGAAGGAAACATAGAAAATCAAATATTCAAAGAAAATATTACTCGGTTGAGCATCAACAGGGAGTTTGAACAATGTCCACTGACAGATTAGCAATTGAAGGGAAAAAAGAAAGAACCTTTTTTTTTTTTTGGTACATAAAAAACTATCAGGTAATTATATTTTCTTATGATTGCAGACCTGTTAAACCAATCACCAGAGTTGTATGAATCACGGTCCAGTGATTTCGAGCGCAGCATCTCATCACCAGCATGAAAAAATGGTATCCCCTATGAGTAGTGAAATAATTAATCACAGTTAAATCAAGAAAATCCAACAAATTAAATCTTATTGGATTATGGGAAGAAACTTCACTGAACTATGTCATGAGTTGGATTATAAATCTTATTGGATTATGGGAAGAAACTTCACTGAACTATGTCATGAGTTGGATTACCATATAGCCAACTCATGACATGAACTTGCATACCCAACCAAATTAGACCATCTCCAAAGAAATGTTGGTGACTAATACAGAAGACTCATAGATGCTGTGGAATGTCGAAAACATGCAAAGGAATAGGATGGGTAAACATGTTTACGAGGATACAACGGACATGTAACAAACATGTACAATCATAAACATTACAAAGCTCCTTGTAGTACAAAACAGAACCAAAAACCTGGACATAGGGTATAGCTGACAACTGTAGGAAAAGATCCAGACATTTTGGATTAGGGCCACACTAGTATTTCTTTCTGTCAGTGTGTGTGCATTTTTCTATCCTCTGATTCCTTAATGATAATGAGACACAACCAGGTCTTAACCCAGGACGTGACCTATGAACATGTCACTTTTGGAGTGGAGGAAGATTTTTTCTTTTCCTTTTTCTTTTGGTTATCAGCAACAACGAAACTTATATTACAGAACGTCCTGAGGGACACAACCCATCCATAATCATGAATAAGAAAAGAAACACTGAAGAAGAAAGAGTAAGCAACAAAACAGAATAACAGACAGACCCTGAACCCTAATACAAGTCACAAAACCACCAAAACCCTCGACAAGAATATTTCAATAAGCCCCTTACACACCATTTGTTTGGGGGGAGACCTGAATGCGCCAACTATGGGCACCTATACACATATCGTATCCACTGTATAGTACTCTTGAGCTAAAACTGAATAAATATAACCTTATAGTACTCTTGAGCTAAAACTGAATAAATATAACCTTACATAAAGACACTGAACCACACAAGATGACTTCATTTATTTGAAGAAAACGATATAGAGAATACTACAATTAGCAGAGTACCTGTGAAAGTGCTATTATACTTGTTGCCAAATGATTTAATCTGCACCTCTCATCTATTGACATTTCTATTGGAGTCTATACAAGTGAAAGGGAAGCAAGTCAAATGATAATCTAAATGTATGTCTCTGTAATTTAAATAGTTGTTTGAGCAAAATAAAATATACCTTCAAAGTCACAATGTCAAACAAGGTCTCGTTGTCATGAGCGGAAACATAATTAACCTGGGAAAGGCTTAAGAGGTGATCACGTGGTCTTGTAGAAGTACTAGAATGGATAACAGGGAGAAGGATACTCAGCCTTCAACAACAAACAATCAAAGTGATGACATCACTCAACAAGAAGGTAGGTAAATTGAAAGAGTTAAGCTAAGTTTGTCTGTGCCCCTGTTATCATACTCTCAAACTGGAACACAACCATATATAATTCATCAAGAAAACCCTTACAACACGTACTGTTTCAGTTGGACTAAGAGCATATGCAACAGGTGACCCACCATAAGTAAAAACTTCTGATCCTTTGACCTGAAAAATCATCATTGTATAATGAATATGGTGATCAGCTCCCATTCACCAGATAAATAATACTAAGCAAAATAATTAATTCAGCATTTAGACGGAATCACTTTCAGGTCCGTAGGGATGGCAATATAGGAATAATAGAACAAAGCACAGTGAAATGAATCTTCTTGCTGATTGAAGCTATTTAATTGATTTCTTCAGGTTGATGAAAGAACTTTGCCAATCATTCTCAATTTATAGCTGACATGCCAGCAAAATTCTTACTTCACGAAGGAACATGGTGAAGCGGAATAAAGATAAAAGTTATGAAAATTTGGATTATGCTTGACGGTTATGTCTGGATATGGAGGATCTGTAACTTTATTATTTAGAGAGCTTAGATTAGGTAGGATTTTATTTCTTATTTCTAAGATTGAATAGATCACTTCAAAGATAGGACACAAAGATGGCAAATTGGCAGGGCATTGTGTTGTTGAATTTGAAACATATTATGTTTCGTAGTGAGGCATTAACTCCAAACTATATTTAGGGATCATCCCTGCTACCCTTTACCTCTTGCCCATCGCAATTGGTCAGCACAAAATCCCTCAGGTTTGCAGCCATCCCAACCTGGCTTACATGAAAAGTACGTCAGCTTTTCTAACCAAAGAAAGTACTTCCGTAGCTAATAGAAACAGGATGTAAGAAAGAAAGTCCATGTATGAGCCCAATAAATAGAATGGTGCTACAAAAGATCTGTAATTTGAGTGCTAAAATTAGTCGCAACTGCAAATACAAAAGCTGTCCTGAAATTAGTCATACTTCCAAGTTCCAAGTAATAAAGCTGGAACAGTGATTGTGGCCTGAAACACAAATATAGATATATGGGTGTATGTGTGTGTGTGTGCTGGAATACGTGGTTATATATCAACACATGCACAAATCCAATCACAGTCAATCTAGGTATGGCAGAAGCACAGCATTCTGAGGAAGAAAAAGCATTAAAGGTTACATAAATTAACATCCATGAAAAAGCGTCCAGGAGATGCACGCAGTTCATTCTTTTACAGGTCTTCAGACTCTTCACATATTCACAACATTGGAAGCTAAAGTAGTTAATTAGTCAATATTGTGCCCTATGACCATGATATCCGAAGCATTATTATTGCTTCTAGAGAAGTTGCATCCTATTAGTCTCCTAAATTCCATATGCGACTCAGTAAAGGAAAACACCTTATGTTTGGAAAATAGAAAACATCAACACCACTACGCATCCTGAACAAAAGCATTTTCAAGATTTGCACAGAACCAAGAACTTGCATGTGGGCGCCTACTATCATTCTCCAACAGGCCATAGCTGGTTTGAACAAGTTGGTCGACTAACAGGGTAAGTTGTTTGAAATAAAGATCTCTGAATGTTTGTTCTTAGTAATTTTCAAAGCTAGAATACAATGATTCCTGGTACTCAAGGGTTGGATAATCACTCAATCGAATTTGTGGAAATGGTAGGAACCCCTAATCAATATTGAAGACCATCTCACAAGACACAGCAATAAAAGTGAACGACGAAAACACAAATACAAGGAATACATTAGGGATGAACCTAGACAATCTACCTACCACTGCTTGAAAGTACCAACTGGAGCTCTATGCATAACTCACTCCACCATATTATCACCAAGATTGAATCCCGACCGCATTAGGTATCGGGCTCAGGTCAGTCAATAGTGCATAGCTAGGATGAATGACCCCCATACATACCTACCCCATCATGTCCTATACTTTCTTCATGATAGGAAAGAAATGGAAATAGCTGATGAATGAAACAAGACACTTTTGCCCCTTGCGATAATGGGTGCTCCCCCAAGCTAGAAGCAATAGAAATCATGCATTGTAATTACCATGATGCATAGCATTTACAAAAATCTTTCTCAGTTTAAATCACACCATTTTAATCCAGCATTTTAGGACCACCCTTTAGAACCATTATCTGAGCTGAAAAATCAGAATTAAAGGCAATTTAAAGTAAATGAGGTATCGGAGTGTAACCTGAATGTGATCCTTTGAACCAGCAAGCGTACGCTCTTGATCTGCTTTAGAACCATGGTTGTGATCATTGGGCTGTTCATCAAAAAATTATTCACTGTATCCTATAATGTACCTAACTGTAAGCCTTACAAAAACATGAGAAAGAAAGCACCCCTGCAACAATCTTTTATTTCACTGGTAACAAAGTAAGTACATAGTTCAAAACACTTGCATCTACACTACAGCAACCAAATTTATGTAGATGGACAAACTCATTGGTCTTTGATTCATTAAAAATGTCGATTTCAAGAAATGTAAGGAGTGCAGAGGAAAGGACGGAACTCTGGTGACATTAGAGGACCAATTTACCATATACGATTTTGTCATGACTCGTTGACTTTCAGAGGAGACAGTAGAGAGAAATATAAAACAAGATTTTGTCATGACATTAGAGGACATTGGTACTTGCCTATTGATTACCTGCAAAAGCAAACCAGTCACAAAACCTTGCTGAAGAGGATGGCCAAAAGGAGATCCACCAAGCAATGCATCTCGGATTCGATCATTGAAGCTGAATCAAACATCCAAATTCTTGTGAGGTGGATTATCTGAGGAGAATCAAGGACACTTAGACGAGTTGGAAAAATGTCATTCATTTAGAAAACCTAAATCTAAGTCCATTTTACAGTTGGTATTCGGCAGTGGAAAGCCCATCCCTGAGCAATTTTTCATTGTTGAAGTCCTTTGACTACTTGTCATCATTGCAATATTATGTATAGAAAGCAACAAGATTGTATTCTTTATTTTATTATCTTGATATTGGTAAAATTAGGATGTACAAAAAAAAAAACATTCGTGGTATTAGAGTTACCAGAGTTGCATGGCTTTTGAATATGAAATATTTGATGGTACATATGTTACCAGTCTAACTGATCTTTTAGTCCGCGCCACAAATGAACCAACAACAAAAAAATGTTTACAGTCCATGCTTATGCCGCTTGGAAAAGTTACAACTTATAACCATTCTAATCTTAAGGGAAACAAATCCAAGTCCTTTCATTTGTAAAACGTAACCTTTGTAAGTTAACTTTTGGACAGGTACACACTAGACAACTCCTTGCATGGACAAGTCTTTGCATGCAAAGGGGAAAAGATGTTAAACCATTTCTTAGGATGAGAACATGAGAAAAAAAACTACACCTCCCAATTCCAGTCCCACGAAGGTTGAACTGTGAGGCATTTACCCCACGCCCATTTTTTTCCACTTCGCCAAAATCCCATCCTTCACCATATCTGCAAAAGTCAATTTTACCAACCCCAAACTAGATGAATCTGTTATGAATAAGGGAGACAAAGAATAGTACAGAAATCACACGATTAAAATGACACAAACAAAAGTGTCACTAGAAGGAGAACTGCTTTTTGATGACATGCTTACATATAAATACTAGAGCCATCGACTCCACTTGTATCCTTTGATAGGCCATTGAGCACATTTGTTGCCTTAACCTGTGCTCGAAATAGAAAGTTATTAGTCAATGTATCCATTTTGTGCACTGACATCATTTACCAAACTTAAACATCAAAAACATACACTCCACTTATTTATAGTGTACAACCAGCAACTTTCCCCGTCACATTGGTAGGCCCCACCTTGTGTGAGGGGCCTGTGGAGACCAGACACAATATAATGATCATGGATACAACAATTTTAAACCTAAATTAAGTCCGCTCAAGGAAAATCCAGCATTATAATTAAAATTAAGTCCCATATGTCCAGAATTTGATGTAAGCACCTATATACTTTCCTGACATTTGGAAAGCCTCTGAGTCAAGATGGAAAGTCAACTTTTAAACATGAGAAACAAAACTGCCAAGGAAAATTTCAGTTCCATACCTCCATGTTGCTATCAAACTGACAATAGAGTCCTTTGAACTAGATATGTGAACACTGAAGCCATCAGTTAATCACAATGAATATGTTTTCCTTTTCCATAACCCAACAACACCCCTATATTTCTATCAAGATTAGTCATGTCAATACTTCTGTTCAGATGTCTATCAACATTCACCAACATATACCCTACTGAAATAAAGAGATATCTGTTACCCTAACAAAGCGTCTAACACAGACTACAATACCAGTAATGGGTAACCCTTGAGATATATATCCAAGTTAAATCAAGTTATCAGTAGACAATACGAACTTGCAAACTAGATGCTTAAACTAAAGCTGCAGAATCATTAGGTTTTGAGTTATGACAGCTTTAAACATAGGTCATAGGTGACTAGAATTTGAATCAAAATATCAAAATTTGTCCCCATCGCGCAGAAAGTAACATCTTTTCAACGTCAAAACCCTTGATGAGAAGAGTTGGATGTTTCATACCATGGTACGTTTCATTATATGACCCATAAGGTCAAATCGAAACCCGTCAACCTGCAAGACCAGCAATAAGTTAGACAGCAGTTATGCTTGAAAAGAAACAGTATCCATATTCCATTCCATTGATATAACAGCCTAAGACAATAGATTCCCACACCACTACTGAGAGAGAGAGAAATCCTCTATTTTGATATGAGTATGAGAAGATTTCTGCCCCGCGTTACTATAACATAGATTTAAACACAATTTTAAATCCCATCTTTAAGTTAACCCGAAGTCCCATCTGTAAATATATTTCTCTTCGTGGAATCTGAGTCACTCCTTTTTCCACTTTGATGATCTGACTCTGTCAAATCAGGTCTTCCACAGATCTATATTTTGCGAATAATTCAGTCTATGTATTTTATCGTAGCCCGATGCCAACTAAGTAGTGTTGTCCGGCTTGGGCACTACCAGTCATCACAGGTTGATGGTAGTTGTGATTGATAGTATGGTGCGGTATGACATAGCTTTCTGTTGCTGCTATCGTTTTGATCATCGGCATTCCAGAATTGGCAGTCTAGAAACTCATCCCAACAACAAAGACTAAATTGTATAAGAGAATGCGTGGGGTTAAAATCCATAATTATTATTTGGATTAATATTGCTTATAAGAAATCTGTATATTAATATTTCTATATGCTGATTACATTTGAATCAATATTATTCTCTAATAAGATATATGGTGGATCATGCACTTGAGAACTCCTAGTCTTTGTGTTATTTTTAAAATCAAATCACTAAAAAGATATACGTTGGATGATGCAAATAAGTGTGAAAATAAAAGAGAAAGTAATGAAGTAAGGGAGCAATAACCTCTTGTTCTATTGAACTTAGAAGAGCGCATTGCTCCTTTACTTTATTACCCCTTTTGTGTTTTTACATCTTTTTTTTTGTATTTATTTTGAATTTATATACCTTTGACGAATTATGTTCTAGATCTGAAACAGAAAAACGAACAATAGCTTATAGTGGAACAGAAAAACAAACAATACTAATCAATATCATTGGGCTTCACATGACTTACCTATGGAAAGAAAAAGTACCGGAAAGCTAAATACCTTATACTGAACTACCCAGCATAAAAGATCATCAAGAATCAAACGTTCAACCATAAAATGCTCACTGGCTGTGTTATTTACACATGTGCTCTGCTCGATACACCCATCCCTGTTCAGTCTCAGATAGTAACCTGGAACAATCTGCATAGATATGTTTGTCATGACATCAGTATTTATAGACCTTTTGCACAGGAAAAAAACAAAGGAAAGAAACAAAAATATTAGGCGTTATTTACCAAAAAACAAAGATATCATGTGCGCAATCATTATACCCAGACTCAAATTGCATAATGAGAAAAACAGGTTTAAGTGCTTGACAAGAAAAGAAGAATCAAGAGAAGCAAGTTGACCATGACCTTGTCAAGAACAGAGTTCTCATCAAATGGACCACTTCCATGCAAATGATTATAGACAACGTCCAACACAACACGAAGGCCAATACAGTTAAGTGCCTGCAATAGAACATGTGTTTCGTACACAAAATTAAGCATTTATTACTTACAACAAATATGGATCTTGCCTGAACCGGAGAAAACACTAGCACAATAGTGGCGACAGCATTTCTTGATGGAAAAGGGTAGATTAAGTACACAAACCTGCACCATCTTCCTGAACTCAATTGTGCGGCACGGACCATTTGGATTACTTGCATAGCTTCCTTTAGGGACTCCCCATAAAACAGGATCATAGCTTTGCTTGGACCAAGCAAACAAGACAATTAGCATATACAGAACAGAAAAACCAACAGATTAAGAGCATCTCCACTAGATTGGCAAATCTCTTGCCATTGTCAAAATTTGGGTGGGGGGGAATGAGCAAAGTGCAGCTCCACTGGTTGGATTAAACCCTTGCTTAAATTTGCCAAAGCCATTTCCAGTGCCAGAATTTGGGCTGATAGCGTTGAACCAATGGAGAAACATTATTAAAAAATAGTAAAATGACACTCTAGCAGTCAATTTTTGGCAAAAGGCATTACTAAACGCCATTACCCAGTGGAGATGCTATAACAATCAAGAATGAGATCTTACCCCCAGTTGTACCCATCTTCATTTGAATGGCTGTGATATGAGCCTGCTGTTCATCTGAATCAGGTGGTAATGATTCCAACATTTGGTTATCTGCTAAAGCCTTCATGTCATTTAGTGGTATATTCCATGAGACCGAACAAATCAACTTCAAAATGACCTAACAAGGATATACGTGGCATTGCAGATATGCAAAATATGATCTCACATTTGACTGAAGTTTTAGAAGATTAAGGAAAATATGAAACATGCAAATATGAGTTGCACTCAGTTTAGTCGCATTTAGGAAATCATGATAGACCTTATTGATATTACGGATCTACAATGATTTATTATATTTGACACTCTTAATAGCACTCTCCAAACATTGTTTAGAAGTTAGGCACCTTGAACGCATTAAAAAATATGTCCTTTCTAGCTTCTACGTATTCAAATTAGCATAACACCATAATCCAGCAAATATGTTTCCCTTATATCTGTTGGAAATACATGCACCTAAATATCTACAAAATTTAAGAACACAAAGTAACACTGTATTCAAGGGAAAATTGCAACAAGCAAGAGCATACAACCTATATGTTTCCCCTAGTGTTAATGATACACCTATTGGAGTACTCTGGGTCATAGAGGAACTTCAAATACAGATAATCAAACTGAGAAGTACTTACCTACATGCTTCCATTTATCCTTCTCGTCAGCAACACTAGCAAAATGGAAGCTTGGCAGCAGATGCACATGAGTAATTCCAGCACTAGATAATTTCTTTAGATGACATACACCTGCTGAATTCTTTAACCAGAATGTGTTTACTTAATAATATGCATACAGCATTCTTCAAATGTCTACCCTCACTAGATATTTATGTGTAGTGGAAGAAGATAAGTTAGTTCAAGAATGGGAACCGTGTTTTACCTTCTCAAGTGCCCTCGAAAGGATCCATGTCCTTTGTAAAATTTTGTCTTTCTCATTGTTATCCTTCTAATTCGCATTGTACTTTTTCTTGTGGGTTGCATGGAACGTTATTTTCAATTCCAAGTGGAATTTAATCTTTCTTTTCAGTTATTTTTCTTATCTGGATGATTTCCCCAAAAAGTAGTCCATATGAAAAGAATTTACCAAGGAGCCTACCAAATTTACAAGAAGAAAACCAAAATTATGAAAGAAGGAAAGAGTTCAGAGATATTTATCATCAAAAGAATAAGGGAAAATAAAAAAAAAACAGCAGCAATTAGGAAAAAAAGAAGCATTTCCATGAAGCCAGGCTCAAAAAGTTGAACTTAAGGCCTGTCGAGTTAAACTGATTGAAACAATTCCTTTGGAGAAATAGAGAATATGCTTAGTGAAAACAATTGTATGCCAGAGGTATCTTAAGCGAAAGGATAAAAGAAACTACCTGAGAAGTAAAAGCAAGATAGCCGCCACGAAAGTCAGCATCCACAGTAGGATCATTAACACTAAAACGAACCAATATAGTGGTATAAGAGCAAAATAAATGAAAGCCAATAAGTATGTGACACTAAAAAAGGAAAAATTCAATTGAACATGCAAACCAAAGTTAAGAAAAGATTACTAATATTGCAAAATTATAATTTACATAGTCCAAAATAAGTCTTCCAAAGACCTTTTTTTTTTTTTTTGAAAAGACTTCCAAAGAGATTTCAGATGAGGAGACTGAAAGGTACTTCCAAGTTCCAAATGAGGCTGCATAGACCCATTTTATGCAGCCAGAAATCAAAAAGTGCATTTCAAACAGAATAGATTGTGCTGACATGGAATAAGAGCCCAAAATTTTACCCTTTTTCCTTCAACCCTTAAACCTGTACTGTATTCATTTTTCCTCTATCTACATACATGGTTCTGGGAAAATCAAATAAAAATTACTATTCACCTGAAATCTCTGATATGCAATTCATAAATACTGATGTCAGAGAAAGAATGGAGAATTGGTTTGTCATCTGCTAAATTACACCATCCTTTGGGTTTTAAGGCATCAGAATCAAGATCAACAAACAATGTCCTCCTTCCATCAGATGAAAGCCTACTCAAAAAAAGTAGCATGTGAACATAATGAATGGACAAAAGAAACCTTAGCTATTTTCAAAGAATCATTGGCTTGCAAGACACATACCCTCTAGCATATGGATCATTGGCGATGCATTTTTCAATCCGCAACGTGCTAGAATGGTAAACAGAGACTTCATACACATAGTAACAGCCTTCCCAACTTCTTGGACCGATAGCACACCAGACACCATTGGACTCCTTTAGTGTGACTATTTCAACAGGATCCCTACCTAATGGATCTTCGTAAATGCAAGCACGCACTACCTGTTTTGATGCACTTGTAAGCCATATATGTACAGAGGTGACCATTTTTCTTTTTATTTTCCTTTTTTCTTGCTTTACAGGGAGACAGAGTATAGACAGGAAGTAGGGGGACAAACATAGAGGAATAAACATACTTGAGCAGTGGGAGCCCACAGGTAAAGTGAGACTGCTTCTTCTGAAAACACTGCACCAAGGGGTCCATTATATGAGAATATTTCGTCAAGGACACCTGGCAACTGCAAACCGGTAGCGGTGCTCCATTTCCCATCGGCTACATAAAAGGGAGAAAAAAAATTAACGGAAAAAGAGGACATTCATTTAATGCACGCAAATTCAGATTTAAAGGTGTTTATTTTCATAATACCCTCTTTTTCCTAACTTTGACTTTTCCAAGTAGACCTTTGAAGGGATAGTTTCAGAAAACTAGAATGTTCTATGATTTGACTTTTCCTGGGGAACATACAATGTGTGACTAGTTTCGACAACAAAAATCCGTATTCAAAGGTGGGGAGTTCCATTTCACATGCAAGTTACTTTGTTCCTACTATTCACTAATAGCCTGCTTTTCATTAGTAATGCTGAAAATTGGGTGGGGTGGGGGGGGGGGGGGGGGGGAGATGGAGAAAGTCTTACAACCGTATATGGCCACAGCCAACTGGGATTTGAGTAGACTTTTAACATCCAAAGTTGACGGGACCTTGAACGGTCTATAATCTCGTATATGAGGAAATTTTTCAATGACCTGGAATTAAAACATAAAAAATTGAATGCAAAAAAATAGGGTAAAGCAATGTCAAGGCAAACCACAATAAAACTTTACCAACAAGTAATAGATGTACAAGATAATGTGCGGCAAATGAACAATGTAATACATTTTCTGAGAGCCCAGTGTTGTCTACTTCAAGCTTGATTCTCACATCGTAGCCTGCTTGCGTAGAAACTTCAAGTTTAAATAATAATCTTTCCTAAGAAGGAACATAAAAATCCATAAAAAAATCTCCCCATGAAGGTAGTGTCCAAACCTTGAATTCCATCATTTGTGACGGACAAACAAGCAGTTTCACTAGCGTACAAATAACATGAACCGTTTTCAGCGTCTACATTCCACGCAATTTGTGATCTACTGACCCAGTATGCTCTGGAGTACAGCAAGCTATCCTGCATCTGACAAACAAGTGAAACTTAACAAATTTCTCAAGAAAAATAGTGCGTTATTTCAAATAAACATGATACATACCTGCATCAGAAAGAAAAGTTGACATTCAATTAGCGGTAGACTTGCTATATGGCAAACTCAAAGAGCTGACAAATGCTAGAAAACTACAAGTCTATAAGACTCATACTTCCTTTCTACCAGTAGTGGAGCCAAGATATGAATGCGGGAGTGGCACCGTTCAGTGGAAATTTACTTATGTTGTTGCATGTTGTGCAGAAAGACGTGAAGAAGAAAATTAAGTGTGAAGTCATATGATTAGACTTTGTCATTGGGATTTATTTTTTGTGAAAAAGAAAAAGGCTTGGCCCAACTCAGTTAGTGTTCAAATGAAAGCCATTAAGAAATTATTTTTCTTATCCGAAATGAACATTTTCTAAATTGCAATTTTTCCATTAGTTGCAAAAAATTTAAGTTGTTGGCATAAGAGTAAATACCTAACTGAATCGCGTTACAAACCATACCTTAAGTCCCAATCAATTGGGGCTTCATGAATCCGTGTTTTCCATTGAGCTCTGTTGAGGGCATCGTGTTTTGTAATATCCAGTAAGCCTAGATCCTTACGCACTACCGCTTCTAAGGTCAATATCTGTCTACCTCTCCCCTTAATGCTATCATCTACCGTAACCATATCACTCCTCCTAACTACTGCATCGACGGGTTTATGGAAGACATGAACAAACCACCTTAGTCTATGTTCTCTCATCTTAGCTTCTAATGGAGCTACCCCTACCATTCCACGAATATTTTCGTTTCTAATTCTATCTCAGGCAGTCTTACCACACATCCATCTCAGCATTCTGACTTCGGCTATACTCCTCCTACTCACATGTTTCTTAGCAGCCCAACACTTTGGGCCGTATAACATTGCTGGCCATATTGCAGTACGGTAGAATCTCCCCATCAACTTTGTGGGAATCCTGCGGTCGCACAACACACCCGAAGCACTCCTCCACTTCATCCATCAAACTTGTAATTGAATCACATTAGTGTATAAAAAGATCTGTGATCAAAAGTGGGGGTGGCACCTACACCCCCCCCCCCCCCCCCCCCCAGGTGGTTCCACCACTGCCTTCTACCATATAGTACAAGATTCCATTTTGAACTTACTCAACCAAAAAAACAGGTACTGAAAATCTAGGTATATAGTACCTATTCCAACATGCTGGTACCCAGTTACAATTTACCCTTAGAATGAAAGGGTAACAAGAAGCGCCACATTTATGCAACCTTGAACACTTCTTGCGTTTGGTGCATCTATGGAACAAGATGACGCATGACAGTATGTTGGAACTCGTATGTGAGCAAGATTCATTACCTAGATAATTAGATCCTTGCCGACATGATGACTCATCCTATGGCAGAATTTGAAATTTGACTGGCCCCAATAGAATAAAACTACCATTCACAAGCTATTCATTAACAGCCATTTGGGAAACTAACCTTACCAGTAATTCCTTTGTGAATAATCAACCAAATAAATCACCACAAAATCATGTCTTTAACATTGACATACCCCCATGATTTTGTACTTGTAAATTGTTAGTACAAATAATTTAGGAGAAGAGGGAAGATATTAACAAAATCTGTAAGTCTATGTTGACAAAGATGCAATTGACAAGAGACTTTTCCGTTCACTCAACTAATTATACCAATTGTTGTTTAACAATTTATGAATCTTTAGAAAGTGCTAATGACTATAGGCACTACTTGAGAGAGATATTAGAGCAAATAACAGTAATTCACACATCTTTCATTCCTCTTTACTCCTTGAACTATAAAACAAACCAACTTGCTTAAGTTCAGCTAGGAATATCCCTTGCTCTATTTGTAAGGATACACACGTCAAACTTGAAAAGCTCATTAATTTTCAAGCCACTTTTAAACAACCTACTACTTTCCACTTGGTTTTGCTTATTTACAACCCTATTTACCACAATTTTCTCCCTTCTACTAGAAACCACAGATCATAGGAAACAAAAAATGATACGGGCACATATGTGTCCAAAACATTCCAATGTGTGTCGGCTCCAAATCTACCATATGAGACCCATGTGCATCGGGCGGTTCCAAATACATCATCTATATAGCCTTTTTGCAAAATTCATTTTACAAGACTAGGGGTGATAAACGAGTCCAACGTGCCGTGCGGGTGGTTGATCAAACTTGGTTTGAAAACTTAACAAGCTTCAAAAATATGTTCGAACTTTGTTTGATTATGAGGTAAATCGGTGGCAAACGAGCTTTAATCTAGCCGAACACGAGTCGATCTCAAATAACTTGAGTTTTTTATACATCATAAACTACATTAGTAACTGGTTCAAACTTGGTTTGAAGTTTTAACGAGCTTAAAAAATATGTGCAAGCTAGCCTTGTTCATGAAAAAACCAATCTTCCAAACGCAACTCAAGTATTTTGTTCTCTTCCATTTTCAAAAAGAATTTTTCAAAAAATTCCCCCTAGATTCTTCCTACTTCCAACATTTCTCGCTCTATCTCTCTCCACTTATTACCCCTACTATTTTTCAAAAAACTTTTCAAAACACAAACCAAACAAAGCAGTTTGTTTAGAAGACTTGACATTTGTCCTATTTAAACAAAGAAAAGTTTGTGGACCCAAAAAATTTGCAAGACCAAAAACAACTATAGTTATTATCCAGATGAATTTGACAGTTCCTTGACTCTTCGTTTTTTTTTTTTTTTTTGATCCGCTTGTCTCTTCGTTTCGTTCAACTTTTCCTTCCTTTCCACTTTTCTTGGGAACTAAACAAACAGAGATTCTGCGAGAAAGAGAGAAAAAGAGAAAAAGAAACCTCGGAAGAAGAAGAAGAAGAAGTGGGCCCCACGACAGGCGTGGATAAGCAGCAGTGAGGGGAGCGTCTATGGAAGGTTCTGAGCCGAAAGGCAGGGTTGAAACCTAGTCGTTCCTCCCGAGTCAGAGAACTCGTCTTCTTATTGCCCCTGTTACGGAGGTGAGTTGGGAAAAGAAGCCGGGTGGACTCGAAGGGAGTGGCGATAGCAGAAAGTGGAGTGGATGATAGTAGTAAGCGAGACATCATCTATCATCTCTGTGAACGCAGAATCACCACTCTCTCTCTCTCTCTGATACTTTTTTTTTTTTTTGATCCGTCTCTCTCTCTGATCCTACTTTCTGTCTGCTTCTTTCAGTGCTTTGGCTTTTGGTACGCAATAGGCTTGCCTCTGGCACGCATCGCGGACTGGACCAATAACCTACGGACACGCCTACCGGCCTCTCTCCGATCAACTCCTCTCTCATATATGTGTGGAATCCATTTCACAATAAAATCTGTAAAACCGACACACATGTGAGAGAAAAATGGTCGGAGAATGGTCGATAAAAGTGTACGTAGTATTGTTGAACAAATAATTTCGTATTTTAGCAAGCTCGTTAAGGGGTTTGTGGGAACGATCCGAGTCGTTAACGGAGATCATACCTGTAAAAAGAAAGAGAAGAAGTGATTTGATAATTGTAATCCGGCATGCTTTTCAAAGGGGGGCAATTTGAATTCACATAACTATCGGCTTGTAACTATTGTTCATCACAAAACTGCTGACTTCGTTAACAGAATGAGTGAATTGACCTAAACATCTCTCTTTTTTTGGTAAACACCTAATACATCTCTCTCTCTCCCCCCCCCCCCCCCCCCCCCCCCCCCCCCCCCGCTCTCTCTCTCTGTTCAAAACAACAAAGGTTCTTCCAAGGAAAATTCTAAAATCAGCTCAATGAGCTGACAATAGTGAGTAAATGTGTATTAAATGATGTAAAAGATTCACAAAATACGTATTTTCTAGTGTACTTGTCGTCAACCCAATGAGCGAACAATAGCAAGACCGATAAAAATGATTGACTTGGGCAAGTTTTTACCCCCTTCTTTTAGTAAGGAGGGTACAACAGCGACCAACTAAGCTAGCCGTATTTGATTTATAGAGTTAAACCATAAATGGAGGAGATCTAGCGATGAGAAGGGTTTTTTTTCTTTTCTTTTCCTGGAATCAGCAATTGTTGAAATAGGCAAAGATTAACACATTGGGAGGGAGAGTTCAACTTCTTACCTCCCTTCCCCTAGCACTTGCATGATCTAATGCCACTGGGCCAAAAGCCTCTTGGCACCAGCTCGATATGAAGTGCTAGAAATCACTATAAAAATCCTTCTTAAAGGAACTGATTTGGCCAATAAACAGAGAGGAAAGAGTTAAGAGACATTAGTAATCGATTGGATAAGAATACAAACAGAATAAAGCACAGGTAAAACATCTTTGCCAAGGTCACAAGCCCTCACGGAATATGTATTATCATAAGGAAATCCCTTCCGCGCCACATTGGCTTACATAAACAAAAATTAAGATGGTTATCTCCACCAACAAAATCTCAGAATACACCCACTAGAACAACTTCAAATTGAACAGAACACCGGAGTAAAATCTCAGATTCCTAACAATTTCGGATATGCTTTGTCTAAAAGGTGAGCTCATGAGGTTTCATGCCTGCCTTGAGCGAAAATCTTGCAGCCAAATAAGTCTTCAGATCTGGAACAGCTTCAATGGCTTTAATCAAGGGTTCATCCACAGTTTTCTGATCATCCTTCTTTTCCTGTGGAAGAGCATTCTTCTCCTGCATTTTCCAAGAGAAAATGCATTAAGTGACAGACAAAAAAATAGGAACAAACAAAAGAAGTTAACCCAGAAGAGAACCAGTCAACCCAGAAGAGAACCAGTCTCCCCAGAAGAGGGGATGGTTTCATTATTTTGTTCATAAGGTTGCTCTTGCTGCAGCTTTATACCATGTGTGGCTTGAGAGGAATGCCAGAATATTTCAGCATGTGCAAAGAGATGTGAACTCTGTATGCTGATTCCGTCTGACCTGAGATCACATTTGAGCTCTTGGAGAAGTGTTAAGAGGAATGCCAGGAAGCAGTCCCTATGTGATGCTCGGAATATTTCTTCCGGTGTCTTTAATCCATGATGATTGTTGGTCCTGGTTTTGGCTGTTGTTTTTTGCTACTTGATCGGATGTGTCTGTTTAATGGCTCTATGTAGATTGTAGGAGGGGGGTGTTGTCCTGCTGCTTAGTGTGTGTGTGTGGTGTTTGTTTTTTCCTGCTGTTTCCAGTTAGTAGGTTCGCTTTTGTAGGTTATATGCCCACTGTAGCTGGTCTACTTAGGGTTATGGGTGTGCTCCTTGTAACTCTTGTTGATCTTGTATCTTTGTTTGGATTTATAAAATTTAACGTACCAAAAAAAGAAGTAGCCTACTCTGAAATTCTACAATGAAAACTAACCTCTTTCTCAGCCTCAAAGAACTCTCCTTCTCCTTTCTTTTTCTTCTTCGCAACTTTCTTTGCAAAGTACTTGTCATCAAACTTTTCAACGTTGCACCCAGCAATTTCAACCTTGGTAGAAGTTGCTACCAAGTAAGATTGATTCACACGCCTCAGTGGAACACCATTTATTTTGAATGGTCCTGATACAGTAAAGGAGTGATGAGACAATGGATCCATAAAGCTATTTAAAAATATATCACGAAAGCAAGCTAAATTGAAGGGACGAAGGAGAAGGATAGGGTGGTGGTCTAGAGGATTGGGCATACAGCCATACAGGAACAACAATTAGAAACTGAACTGTCAAAATAAACCTTCTTTGAAAGCATGCATCCAGGTAAATACACATACAAACTGACCAAAGAACCAGAAGACAGGCATTGGTTAACCATATACTACAGCAAAATAGACATAATTTAAGAAAAATATTTTACGAGTCAAAGCATAAGTAATTATCATGGTAAAACCCCTCTATAAAAGGTAATATGAATAACATGCACCCTGATAAGTTGAAGTCTAAAACGGAAACGAGGTAGTAACTACACGGATATACAAAGGTAATATCACTACATACAACTCCTTCACAATATCACCATTCATCAAGGAAACTAGGCATTTTAAGCCCCTGATAAGCTATCACAGCAATGCTGTAGTGGTACGAAGTCTAAAAGTATTGAGAGGTATCTAGAAGACTCTATAGTCTGTAGACTCTATACTACGCTCCACGGGAACTATGAAAATTAATATCCCGCATTTGATTATTCTAAGGTCTCAATTTGATCAAAAGCACCATCCATTTCAAATTGACTTCCTGTTTGATACATTTGGAATCCATAAATTTAATCACACACCATTTTGACATCCCAAGCTAAAAGATAAGCAATAGAAATAACAAAAAAATCTGAAATTCTAACAATCCAATTACGATACACAAGCTAATAAAACAACCAGTTGCAATCCGTAGAATCGTAGTCGTATCACCTCACCCCAATAACTAACTTTCGATCTAACATAGAACTTGACAAAATCAAGAAACCTAATAATACCCACATAATACATCAGCTCACAAAACCACCAAATGATGCTCCAATCCTAATACCCATTTCTCAAAATCAACATAGAGCTCACCAGTAACAAGAAGCAACCCAGATGGCAGCTGTTTCAGGAAAACAACTCTCTTCCCCTTAAACCTCCCAGCCAGCATTATCAGCACCGTCCCTGGAGTAATACCAGCCCTACACATACACCATAGAAATAAAAACATAAATACAAAATATTAGTCTACTATTCGTAATTTTCTTAGTGTGTGTGTGTTGGGGGGGGTTGTATACTTGAGTTTTGTGGGTTTGTGCTTGCGCTTGTTAACGAAGGGCTTCTTAACGTCGTCGGCGGGGTAGAACTTGTGCGGCTTCTCGGCGGCGAGTGGTTGGTCGGCCGGCTTCTTGTCGTGGCGGGGGAAGACGCCGCCGTTTTTTTCCTTGATGGCCCACAGACCTCTCTTGTGGTACATCACGGAGCGAGAGTACTTGCCCACCCCTCGTATCAGCTCAGGGTTTCTGCTCGCCGCCCTTGTTACCTTCTTCGGGGCCATTGCTACCAAGTTTTCTCTCTCCTCTCTCTCTCTCTCTCTGAAAATGGAGGCAGACGCAGGAGGGCTTCGGTATTATGCTGTGTAGTTAGGGTTTTCTTGGCTGGGTCGTGAGAAGCCCGAACGATGGGCTCATGGGCCTAGTCCGTGGTGGGCTGTTGCTCTTGATGTCCTAAACTCAAAGCCTTCTCAACAAAAACGAGTAATTATTACATGATCCCGGGGTACCATACGGCAGTGTCCCAAATTCTTTTCTACCTTACATTGGTGTGGACCCCCACACTTTGGAATGGGGATCACACAAATCTGATGTGGGGAGAGTTTGAGATACCACGTGACAGTGCCCAGGGACATTGAATAATTTTTCCAACAGAACTAATACTCCACTAATCTAGGTGAGAATAAGCTGACTCTGATACTTGATTAGTATAAAAATATAAAAAAAATACTCCACTAGACAAGTTTTTGTCCAAGTGCACTCTATTTTTTGTCTTCATTTATGTAGACTTACAAAACTACACTTCATACATATTTCCCTTCACATATGAGAAGGATAATCATATAATTTGACATCACTAAAAAAAAAAAAAGTGTGTATTTGGGTAAGAGGGGAGTGTGAAAATCAACTCCCCTAAACAACTTCTTTTATAAAAACGTATCCAATGAACTTCAATAAAAAAAGACTTCTCAAGTATATTCCTTTAGTTCCATTTTGATTGTCCATCGACCATCCGATTCTATTTTAACCTGACAAAAAAATTTATTTACATTTTTTAATTAGTAATGAGTCTAATGACTCTATGCATAATGAAACGATGCATGCATGATAGTGAAAGTTTATCAAGCTGTTTGAATTTTCTGACTGTAGAGATGGCAATTGAACCCGTCACACCTTGACCCGCCCCGATCGCGGTGGGTTTTTGTTAAAATTTCCGGGTATCGTGTTGGGAGAGAATTGAAGAAACTCGGTCGAGTTCGGGTAGACATTCACCCGGCCCAAAATTATTTTGTGCAAACATATTTAAAATTTATTCTTGTATTTTTATCCTTACAACAAATATACGACACAAGATATTAATTATACCCTCCATTTTTCTTTTAGATAGTAGATTTTGGTTATAAAAACATGATATAAAATCATGTAGTAATAGGTATCTTGTTCTGTCCCATAATATTTCGCGTTGCATAAGTAGTTAACGTTGAATAATATTCTTCCGAAATTTGTACTTAACTACCAATGTAAATATTCAACTTACATTCCATATAATCGAATGAAACCTCGTACAAGATTTTCTCCCACGTAGTTAATTAGACATAGAGAAATACTTATTTGAGAAACTTGCACATAGTGCAGAGGGGTAACAACAGCACCTCGCAGTAATCTTAACAGGCGACTCCAATGGGGGCGAGATTTACAGGCAAACATGTAATCGGAGCAAGTTGATTTCAATCCGGTCGTAAATGAACTAAAATATGAAAACAACGCTGTCGTGAACTCTGGACTTCTGGTTCTGAGCCACACATTCGGATATCCACATCAGGTTCCTGATCTCCTGCTCCTTCAACCTCATGTATGCAAAGAATACAGCATAGTGGAACTGCAGCTCAGAAAAAAGAAAACCCAACATTCCATCGTCAAACGAAATTGGAGATAAGCAATCAAATACGACGTAAGGCTGCATTTGGATCAAAGATATGCAGAGGAATATGTGGGGAAAAGAACAGGCAATGATTAGATATTGAAGTGAAGAACTCTTATTTTCCTTTCCCTTGGTAAAATCCTTCGGAAATCAACGCTCCGAACATAGGTACTGCTGTATTTGGATCTAAGATTTGGGCAAAGATAAGGAAGTGGAAAAGGTGAAGGATCTAACCGTTGTGAGCCGTTACTCGTTAAGATCCTTTCTTTTCTATTCCCTCTAATTTATCCTTCCTCAAATCTTTGAGCATAATACACAACCGCAACGAATCAAAGAAAGTGACTAGAATGTGAATCATTATCTACAGTGGAACTTTTGAAAGGAGCTCGACATAATCGGGGTGCTTCAGTGCAGACGTTGAGAAGCAACCATCACTAGAAGAAACATCTGAACTTAATAACTCACTCTCAAAATAAAGAGAAATACAAACCTGTTGCTCAAACGCAAAGCAAAGCCTCTTCACCTCCTCTTCATAGAATGCCTTGTCAAGCATCTGGCTCTCTCCGTAGGATAATTTGGCAAATATGGACTGGTAAGGAGGGTATTTTTCCATGGCAGAACGAACCTGTGACAGTAATTGTAGAAAAAAGTAAGAGCTATAAACAAAATTTAAGAGGACAAACTATAAAGACAAAACTAGATATTACTGATGCACAACTCAACTGGTAACGAAGGTATAGGGTGAGCCAAAATTTGTGAAGTAGCTAGAAAAACAAATTATACGTCCAAGAACAACTTATCCAATAATTTAATTGTTGACCAGCTTCAACAATGAACTGTTTCGTAGGAAAGAAATTTACTCATTCCGCCATTTCTGCAGTTTCGCAAAAAACTGCAACATACTTTTGCATGTGTGATTCTCACAAAACTAAGTCTCGAAATGTTTGTGTGCATCAATGTATTCATTCCACCCGCAACCAAACTTATTGTGAATGAAATGGAATGAAGTATACAGAAAGCACCCAGAACTAGAATGAAGTACATAGAAAACACCAATGAAGTTTATAGCAAACACCATGGTTGTCAATGGAAATTGATAAATCCACACTTCTCTCTGACAACATAACCCCCTTCTCACGTGGTAAAGCCATCGTGAGAGAAAAGATTGCGGCTCCACAAAAGAAGACTGGATTTAGCAGCCTCTTTTTGATACTGCAAGATGTACAAACTACTTCAAGTTTTAAACCGGCAATGTTCAGAGTCTTTGGACTTTGTCAAGGTAACCGGAAGCTGCCAAGGCAAGCCAACAGAATTTTGATTTTGAAGTTCAAATTTCAGTGTTTTGCATAGGCAGATTGAGGTAATCACAAATTCTTTGCGTCTTTATAATTCATCATACAATATTCAGTTGCCTTTAAGGTAACCATATCCGTTAAGAAGAATTAATAGTATCCCAGTTCTGTACATATAAACCAAAAATTAAATAGAAAGCATCATCTTGTAATTGAGCTTTCATTAAGGAAAAGAAGGAAACCTGATCCATATCCTCACACACAGCAAGTTCCTCATGCCCGTAAGGGTAACTGTTTCATACATAACCATCATTAGAAAGAAGCTCTACAAGGGCATATAACCTCAGAAGCTGGAAAAATTTGAACTTTAACAGAAAGCTTACAGTAAGCCAAACTTGGAATATAACTTCTTACGATCATCTCGAGTAAGCTCAGTGCCGATGCTGCATCCACGTAAATGACCAAAAAGAAAGTGTTACTAAGTTGAACTAATAGACCACCATCTCTGGTGAAATAACTGAAATAGATGATTACAAAGTTCTGAACAGTGATTCCACCTGTTGATGGTGATATTAACAGCTCTTCTGTCAGCTTCAAAGGCAAGGAGGTCAGACATGATCTCTGCAGTGGCTCCACCAAGTTTCTATTCGCAAAATTCACATATACTACAGTAGGTGAAAAAAGGAAACGGCAACCTTTATAAATAAGAGAATGAAACAAGCATTTATGCATTGGGCAGTTAACACTAACCTGACAAAACCTGTAGAAATCCTCGAGGTATGCCTTGTACAGAGTATTCCTCATTATTTCAATGTTCATGTCATCCAGATCCTGCTAGTCGTAGGATTGTTAAATGTAAGCAAAAAACATGACGTACCATACTTGACCTTGAAATTATTCTATGATAAAGTAGCGAAGTATAACTCAGTTCTTCTAGATAGTTAAACACGTTACACATGAGGAGCCATTTAAGTACTATTGATCTCACAACTGAAATTGCAACTGCAGGTCAAATAGAAAGGCGTAAATCGTTTTGTTCTTGCCTAATTTGACAGAAAAACCATTACACTATCGGTTATAGTGGTACTTGTGATGTAGTTAATCTAGAAATTCTTTTTCAGTTTACATCACTCAGCAGACAATTCAAGTTCTTCATGGCGTAAGACAAGCAAATCTGTGTGTTACTGTGTCATGATACAAAGAAAGTGGGAAGGAGACATGAAAAGCAATTAGTACCTCAGACGTGATACACTCAGAGAAGTATGGAGCCAATGGTGTGTCCACAAGAACAAGTCTATAGAGCTCCCGCATATTCTGAGCGACTGCCAAAGTAGCAATGCTAAGGGAAAAATCAAGACAAGCAATACCTCATTAGTAGGTAAGACATTATAGCATTATAGTTTAGTAGCTAAAACATAATTACAAACATGCATTGAAGATACATTACCTATCAAACATGCCTAAAGGATGGCATTTCTCTAGCAGTTCGTGAACATCTCTTTCATGCAAGGTTCCGGTCACGATCAGGACAACATTGTCAATCATGTGACCATACCTGTAAAATAAGAAGAAATCAGGTTTCAAGAACGATCTACTTACTCAGCTAAGCATTAATTCCGAAGTTCAGTAAAGTAAACATTCATCCCCATCCTGCCAGATATAGTGAAAGTGAACACATCAAAGTAAGATCAACTGCACGCCTACATGCCCAAACAATGTTCATACCAGTCTAAGATTAGAGCTCATCCACCACGAGTCCCGTTTTTATGATCCGAGTCGTTCATTTCTTAAGTTCCAAAATTCATAAAAAGTAGCTTATTCGGACATTAGTAGCCATTTGATTGGATTCCCTTTATCATGAAAAATTGTAATGATCGCAAGTTTTGGCCAGCCATTTTTTCCACGATTCAATCAGGCAGGAACTTACTGATATCCGATCAACCTGATTCTTAGCATGGCAACATAATGTCATAAACCGCTCAATCATTAATATGGTACCTGTGCTACACCCCACGAGCTAGACTGATCCATGTCCAAGATTTCACTTCAAGCAATAGTTAATGCAATTACGCAAAATTTGAGCCTAATTAAAGGGTCCCAGCTAGCCAAAGCTCGACATTGACACACAAATGCAACTCAAATAGTAGGTAGCAAAATCAGAAGTGATTATAGAAGTATAAATGTGCTCACTTTTCTTCAAAGATAAGTTTCATGTGACATCACTTAGCCTGCCAATAGAAGTATAAGCAGGAAAAATAAATAAATAAATAAACCTACAAGAGACCTGTACCTTGAGGGAAAAACGGGTCCATGCGTATAGAAAACAACTTCCGAACTTCATAAAACGAATCACTTTGGCTCACGATTGAGCGTGATCCAAGCACACGCATCTAAAGCAACAATTTTCGTGTATAACATATTTTGTTTCTTACTATTACTACATCTTCATCCGATGCAAACCACCGGCTGCCCGTTGGTGGAAACGTTATATGAGGATTCTCGGGTTTTGGTGCTTGAAGGGGTGGTGTTAAGTATGGAAAGCCTAATCCAATGACCCAAGAAGGCTTCCTCACACCCAAAACAAACAACAAAAAAGGGAAAAAACATGTTTTCACATAATAGACTACATAAGCCAAGGTATCGCCCTTTGACAAAACACATTTTCATAAATATTGTGGAAATAAAACATTTGTGTTTATGATTAATCTTATAGAAGCTGTTTTTTTAAGTTAAAAAAGTGCTTTTGAAAAGAGTGCTTACGTGATATATTCCAAAAAGGTTGACAGCGGCTCTGTGGCTTGGCAGAGCATGTGCTTGTACTCATCAACCAATTTAAGAGTGCATTTCTCCACAATTGTTGTTGTGTGCAATGGAGAAGGTTCTGCAGATAAATAAGAAAAAACCACAATTAGTAGTTCATAAAACAGAAACATTACAATGTATCCATCTAAGGGTCAGAAAACAAGTGACAACATAAACCAAAATCCAGACATATAGTTGAATACTCAAAATAGGCAAATTCACCATATTAATCAATCAAAAAAAGAAGCCCACAAATCTGAGAAGGCATGAGTGAGAGGTTGTAACTTGTAGGTGTACAAATCTTTTCAGAAAATTGTTCACACCCCCAACCAAAAGTATAAAAGAAGCAAATGAGACAGACATGACAAAATAGAAAAAAGTGACTCTGAATTATTTTGTTGTGATGAAATATAGGAAACTGTCCACTAGATGAAACCACTCTAGCGACAAATATAACATGTCAACATTTCATTTGAGTTATCAAGTTTTTTATCTTTACGAGAAAAGTTGGGCCACTAAGGTATAACTTTTTCTACTTTCACAGGTTAGGGCACTCATGTGGTGGTGGAAGGTTCTGGGATGTGTTGGCAAAGTTCCTATGCCGATGGGACTTACACTCGCTTTATAGACACATCTAAGGAGACTTTGACAAGTATTCAGCAGCATCTAAAAAGTTTCAGGATCCAATTTCACTCTTCCACGGAATGTCCATACCCTTAACTAGTTAAACTCTCCGTGTCAGTAACACGACGGCCATGACAAAGACAGTTCACAAATAAAACCAGGATTCAGTTATTGAAAATAAACACCAAAAACCTGTAAGGTGAAAAATGAAAAACAAACCACACTTTCCTATCACTCATGCACGTCTTTTTGAACATTGTGCAGCTAACTTTTCTTTTTCTTTTTTTTGATAGGGAACATTGTGCAGCTAACTTCACACAGAATTATGAAGAAGGGAGTACACTCCTACTCGAATTCGTATCAGCAGCCTTGGTCATGCAGTGGCTTTTGTTCACCGAACTCCGTAGTGTCCGGATGATAATTACGAGATAAAATAAACCAGTTTCAACGCATATGCAACAAATCCTAATATCCCAATTACAATCTAGAGTTGGTTTGCACCCCAAAACATACAAGTTTCCTGAATAGCGACATAAGTTGAGTCATTCGCAAGTTAACTTTTATATGTTTCCTTAAGAGCGATGTCGGTTGAGCCACTTGCAAGTGAATTTCTAGTGCTAGGAAAGGAAGCCATGGAATAAAGGCCCATGTACGCACGTGATGAGGGGACCAAATCACCCTATGTCAAAGAACCATGGGAGAAATCATTCTCATAGCTTGCCACGCTGATCAAGCAGAAAACTCACCATCAGCAGTTAGATACAATGCCACACTGATACACTGTCCATCTGAGTAATATTAGGGACAAAACCACATGGGGCATGAGCTATAATCTCAATAGTACACCGACTCCTATCCTACCTCCATCTCCCCAGAAGGAAGATTGCTGCCACTTTAGTCGCAAGAATCTACCCAAGTTACAGAAAATCAAGAGGCAACACAAAAACTGAGCTCCAGACTCCAGGATCCTAAAAAAGTACAGAGATAAGAAGTTGGGCTCTTCCACCATAAGACAAGATCTTGAATCCTCACCCGAATCTTATCTTTAAGGTCATCACAATTCTCAGCCTTAAATAATTGACACGAAGAGAACCCTCAAGAATATGCAAAATCCCCCTCAACTATCCTGTTTTTAGTTATTTTTCTGGCTGGGCATCTCCCTCAACTTTTTTTTTTTTGGAAAGTTAAGAATTTTATAACCAACCAAAAGAAAGGAGAAAAGGAGCAAGGGAAAGTCCTTGAACTCCAACAGACTATACAAGAAAAGACCAAAGCTCCTACCCAACAAAGGGCCAGGAAAACAAACGACTATACGAGATTGTTACGCAGATCTGAAAACAAAAAAGAGGAACCCTCCAAGCCTCAAACAGCTTTCGACAATCTGATCGCCCACAGCATGCCACTCCACAACTCTTTGTCGAAAAATCCTATTATTCCTTTCTCTCCAGAGATAATAACTGGCAGCTGCAAAAACTAGTTTGAAAACCGTGCATTTGGTAGTTTTCCCCTTACAAAACTGGATACTCCAAACAATCTCATCCCGCAAAAACCAAGAAGCTCTGTAGATGCTACATTTTAACAAAAGCAGGCGCCAAACAGCTGCAGAAAAGGGACAGTGGAAGAAAAGATGGTCATGGGATTCCTCTCCACCCCCACATAAAACACAGCTCTTCTCACGGGTGACCCCCACAAACCATAAGCCTATCTTTTGTAGCCAGCTTGCCATGGAAAGCCAGCCACTGAATCAAAGCCCAACGAGGGATATGGTGCTTAAACCATACCAAATCATGCCAGGGAACTTCCATCCGAGGTGTCCTCAAGGCCTCCCAAGCTGACTTAGCAGAGTAAATACCATTATGAGTAAGAGTCCAGATTACTCTATCCTCCTCCTCGGGATGGGGAAGCAAATCCTGTGGGGTATGTCGCATGATTTCTTGACTAATAACATTTCGGGGTCTTGGCCACCTCCAACTGTGATTCACAACAATAGAACTCACTTTAGCAGACAAAGACCTACCCATATTATAGACAACCGCTTCCCCAAACCTGGGAAAAAGTGGTCCCAATGGGTGCCAATGATCTAACCAAAGAAAAGTAGAAGCCCCATTCCCAATAATGTGTTTAATAAAGGTAGAAGCAATATTTCTAAGGCATAGAATCTTATGAAAAGTCCAAGAACAGTCCACCGGGATTTCCATGTGCCATAAACATTGCTGCTTGATCATGAAGCTATGGATCCATCTAACCCAGAGATTGTCAGCCTTCATCTCAGGGCCCACAAATGCCTAAGCATCGTAGCTCTATTCCAGTCTTTGAGGAGCCTAAACCCAAGACCCCCTTCAGATTTAGGACAACACACTGAGCTCCAGCTGATCCTAGCCCCAGTGGATTTCAGCTCAACCCCTTTCCAGAAAAAAGCCCTCATAACAGATTCAATTTCCTTCAAAAGTTGTTGAGGAAGGATGAAAGTGGAGCACCAATAATGCTGAATACCAGTAAGAACAGAACTAATAAGCTGACATCTACCTCCATAGGTCAACAATTTGTTGGCCCAAGAGGCAATCCTAGCCACCATTTTTTCCTTAAGGCACACACAATCAGCATATCTTAGTCGAGTTGATATGAGAGGAACTCCGAGATACTTGACTGGGAGAGAAGCTTCAGGAACATTCAAAATACTCCTAAGAATCTCTCTCCTATCATCTGGGACAGCAGCAAAAAAGACTGCACTTTTTTGCAAATTTGTTTAGAGACCAGAAAACTTGTGAAACTCAGACAAAACATCGGTAACCAAGTTGAAAGTCTGAACCTCAGCTCCACAAAGTATAAACATGTCATCAGCAAAAATGAGATGGGATAGGTTTAAGGAACTACATCTGGGATGGAAAACAAATACCGCACTAGCAATCTTCCTTTTGGAGAAGTTTGGTAAAGGCTTCCATGACAAATAAGAAGAGGTAAGGGGAGAGAGGGTAACCTTGCCTCAGCCCTCAACCTATTCTTAACCTCAGTATCAACTCCTGCAAAAAAAAGACTCAACTCTTCCGCATACCAGGCATCAACCTAGAGAACAAGTGAAAATCAAAACGCCTCCTCAAATTATAAAACCTTAAACCCAAGGTTTTGGCCTATCGGTCAAGGCTTGGGACACGTTTGCTCCCTCCTAAGCTCTCAGGTTCGAAATCTCCATGTGCTATAAAACCTCCTATGGTCTATTCGAAACCTCCCAGGTGCGCCGGTTCCTTCTAATCGGACTCCCCACTAGTGGAAGGAGGATTGCGTCCCCATAGATTAGTCCAGGTGTGTGTACGTTCGTAAATTAGAAAATAAATAAAACCGTATTTGCGTGATAAAAGAGCTCCAAATTAACTCGGTGAAAGATAGAATTCCATTCCCGTGTGGCGTGAAAAAAAAGCAATTGAATCGAGAACAACATTGATAAGGTGCTGATGTCGATTACCGTTTTGGAGGTAGGGACCGTACTCGGTGGCGGAGAGATGCATCTTGATGTCGTCGAGGGTTTCGCACTGGCAGAGGTTGTTGTAATCGGCGGCGGTGAGCAAGCCAGATCTGTAACCCCTCACGATCGCCTCCAGATAACCGCCATGGATGTTGAAGGTCATCGCTTCGAATCCGTACATTTTCCCTGAGGAGTCAGATCTGAGTTTTTCCAACAAATCAAGGGTGATAAAGATGGATAGCGCTAACGATACGTACATATATTTTGTGTCGGTATTTGTTTGAGAGAGAGAGAGAGAGAGAACCTGATTGGAAGCGAGGCTGCAACTCTCGAGCGGGGTTTCTGGCTTCTCTCTTCTAATCTCCCTCTGGATTGCACAGAGTGATACGCGCCAGAAAAGCTCGAGGGATTGGTGTCTCTCTCTAGAGTTTATTGTCTCCCTCTTTCTTACCGGGTTCGAGCTTTTGCTACATGAGATAGGAAAATGATTAATGTAACTCCAATTTTTGAGAAATTTTTCAGTGCCAAGTGGGTAGGAGGCCTGGTGCCTTGCACTGATCTCGGCCGCCCAACGAAGCTTTGGACGGTCCAGATCTGTTCGGCTCACTTTAAGGTGTGAAATGACTAAAATACCCTTCGGCAGCCGAACAGATCTGGACCATCCAAAGCTTCGTTGGACGGCCGAGATCGTGCAAGGCACCACGTGGCCCTACCCACTCGGCACTGAAAAATTTCTCCCAACTTTTTTACAAGGCCCTTTGAAATTTGTCATTTAGTGTACCTTGTTATGTATAATTTTCACATTAAAAGACAAACTTTAGAGCGCCATCATAAAAAATTGGAGTGCCAAAATCATTTGCCTATCAGATATCCTCATATCCCTCTCTATCTCTAAGTAATTTTTCGGTGCGGTGGGTATATCCACGTGGTACCCGCTCGGCACATCTGAGCTGTCCAATACACTTTTGCACTGTTCAAATTAAAACTCTCTCTCTCTCCCCTCTCACTCCAACACTTTCTCTCTCCTTTCTCTTTCCAAATCCGAGTTGTCCGAGAATGCAATGGACGGCTTGGATGTGCCGAGTGGGTAATCAGCACTGAAATTTTTTCCCTCTATCTCTGTCTCTCTTTTTTTTTTTTTTAAGGTAGTAAAACTTAATTTGATAATACAATTCAACACATAAAACTAAATAATAAGTGATTAGTAATTAAGTAGAACATCCTTTAACAAAAGGCAAGTGATTTTGCCACTCTCCTATTTGTTAACGCCGCTCCCCTTCATAAAGTGCAAGGGTGTTTTAATAAATTCACCTAATAAAAACAAGAAGAGGAGTAGTGTTAACAAACAGGGGATTAGAACAACCAACTACCTAAAAAAAATCAAGTTAATCGAACGTTTAGAGGTATAACACAGTATTTTAGTTAAGCGTGAGTTTTTTTTTTTTTCACTATCCATTTTAATCAACAAAATATGGGTTTTTTTTTATAGCAATATTCTATTAAGCTAATTTTTTACACAAGTGTTATACTTTATAATATCCACAATAAATGGTTTGAACATCATTTTAAAGACGTGACTATAGAGAGATCATGGTTTTGACTTTTGAGGGAAGCTCATCCCTTTACTTGACATTTGTGCCCTTTCTTCCTCCCAAACTAGAACGAGTATTTACCACTTCAACATGTTATTCTCATCATCTCATCCATGCAATAAGCTCCCATAATTTTCCTCAAATTTAGCAAAGCTGGTTCAGCCAAGTATAACTAACAACAATATAGGTAGTTTATAAGACAGCTTTACATTAGCTCCATTGGAGAAAGTTTACTAGTATTTCATTCACCACACGATTACAATATAACGAGCCGTTAAACCGGAGTTCTGATGAATTACAGATCATATGAAATCCTCCACTTCAGTATTTCTTGTTATCATCCTAAGATGAAATAACTGTGGCTACGTACAAGTCTAACGATGATTTTGAAGGGAAAAGAAATCATCAACAGATAAGAGTTCGACTCCACACTCAGCACTATAATCACAAAAGAACTAAGCAAGGCTATCAACGACAACAAGCCAAGGGTTTGGATTCAGCCTCCTGTGCTACCGGCCCAAAGTGCATACGGTTGGCCTACAAAAGAGTTCAATCACTCAGGTCTCCGCATTTTCACTTTAAGTGGAATTTCCTTGTAAGACTGAACCTTTGTGGCTGCTAGACGCGAGGGCCTCCCAATAGATGGCCTTCGAAGTTCCTTAGCATCATCACCATTTGGGCCGCTACGGCATCCTCCATCATCTTTTAGTGCCGACGAACGCATGGAAGCTGGACCATCTTCCGGGATTTGATCATCATAAAGAGAACATTCGGGCAATTTAGCATTGTCCGCCTCAAATTTGTCTTCAGTGTCCTCTGGCTCTTCGGACTTAAACCTAGCAGATTGCCTTCTCAAAGAAACCCTGGTGAGACAATCAAAACGAAGATAATTTCCTTCTGTTTCTCGATTAACACTCAACATAGAATTTGACAGCAACAACCACGGACAAACCTTTTGTTTCCAGTTTTTTCCCCCAATTGAACTTGTCTAAGAGTGGAAGGGTCCAAACCTGCAATTGACAAAAGAGAGACCAGAGGGTCAGAAAAACTAGATCAGTTTCTGGAATCTCAGGTGCAAAATATTTCCAGAAGTTACACTGACACTTTGATTTCTGCTTCTTATCATCTCTATCTGGTTCTGAGGATTCCCTTGCCTCCTCAGATGTGCTAGCTCCGACCTACACATAAGGGGGACATCAAAATAGAAAGAGGGAACGACTTACAACACATGCCCTGAAAAAGTGCATACCAGACACCCCTGCACCGCAATGGTATGTATCACACCACAATAGATCCTAACAAAAACGCACAATGTACATAATATAACCACAAGCTCGTGTAACTAAGACTTTGCTGTGGTATAGTTCGTAACATTCACCATAAAACGTTATAACTTTCTTACGGCTACAGATATCATAACTTTCCCTAAAATGGATGGAGAAACAATCAAGAAAACGTGTAAACCAGAAAACCCCAAAAAATTGCCTGGTGAACACATGAAAGTCGATCTTCCTACATTTGATCCCCATGGAAAGAACATTCAGGTAATTCGGAATCAACTACCTCAAATTTGTCTTCAGTAGGCTCTGGTTCTTCAGATTTAAATCTGGCAGATTGCCTTCTTAAAGAAACACTGCTAAGACAATCAAAACAAGGATAGTTTTCTTCTGTTGTGAAATGAACAACCATCATTCAATGTAACATACGCGGGCAAACCTTTTGTTTCCAGTTTTCTCCTTTAACTGATTTTGCTTTACAGTAGCAAGGCTCAAACCTGCAAGTGATGTATGAGAGACCAAAAGATCAGAAAACTTAAATCAGTTCCTCAAATCTCAAAATGTATCATCGCGCTCCCGCAGTAACACTGACTCTTTGATTGCTGCTTCTTATTCTTGGTGCGTTGTTTATTATCATCTCTATCTGGTTCTGAGGATTCCCTGTCCTCCTCAGACTTGCTAGTTCCCACCTACACATAGCGAAGAGAGAAATGCAAATGTAGAAGGGAGGGTAAAAACAGAACATTCAAGAAGAAATGAAGATTAGAAACCCAAAAAATGTTTTTCTTATGGACCTGATTGTCCATTTCTTGGCATGCTGTCATTTTCGCCGTCTCCTAAGAAAACAAAAAGAAGATAATTATAAATAAAAGACACTCTCATAAGCCTATATGCATGCTGATAATGAAAGAGGATTCTGACCTCTAGTTCCAATTCTCTCGCTTTCAGCAAACCATTTCTGCATCCAAGTTCGTGCTGTAGTGCTTTGAGCTGGAAAAGATTAACACTCTATCACAAGTTAGAAGAAGCTACACAAAGACGTAAGAGCTAGAAGTTAAACATCATATACATATAATATCAACAACCTAGGATCTCTGCAAGAACTTACCCTATCTTTACCAGAATTAAGTTCCTGCAAAGTCAAAGAAAAATAATCTCTGTCAGCATGATACAAAACTTAACTGAAAGCTGAAATTTGATCGCAAAAAGGTCAATGAACATAAAAGTATGATATATAAAAAATAAAATAAATAAAAAAAACAGACCACTAGCATCTGGCTATTTGCTTGTGCAAGATGCATATTCTGTTGCTGCATTTTCTGCAAGTTGATTCTGAGTTTCTGTAACTCAAATCCGCTTAATTCAATGATTTTACTGTCAACGAGATTAAGAAAAACTTAAAACCAGAAGTTTCTGACAGTACTCAATGGAACTACCAATATTACATTTTACCAATTATCAGCAATGGAACTAGAACTACCAAGGGGATAGACAAAGCACATCAATCTATGTCAATAAGGATGCATAGGAACAAAATGAACCAACTCTGAACACAAAAGGATACTTTCTATCCGCTAAAAGCTTCACAAGTGCAGCATTTTCCTGAATAAGAGTTTCGGAAAATGAAACTGAAGTTAAAGGATGAACAAAGCATGAATGCAAACAAACAAGTTATCAAACCTAGAAGAACTGTACCTTCTGGAGTTGCTCAATATACTCTTTAGTAAAATTTGGCACAAACTTTTCCTTCTCATGTTGGACCAATGATTGAGGCCGCTGCGGCAAGTTGCTTATGTCACCAAGCTTCTTCCTTGCTGCACTTCCAAAAGAACTCTTCGCTGTTTTTACTACTTTAGGTTTCTCTGATAGCAATACCAAATTTCACGGTTACTTTGCCAACCAACAACCTCAAACACCCTCATGGATAACCAAGCTTCATATTTACAGCAAAAAATTTGGGATTGAATCATCTGATTCTTGAAAAATAAGGCCCAGTTTGGATAGACGTGGATTTCTATTTAAGGTAATTCACATTATCATTCACTGGGAATAGCTCGAATTTATAGTTCATTGTCAATACGGATTATGACATTCAGTTTGGGAACTTTATCAGGATTGATTTTTCAATGGTTGCTTAAAATTTAAAAAGGAATAATTTAAAATGCTTCACGTTAAGGATTATAGTTATGCTGATCGGTGACCACATCAATTTCCGAGGCTGGCCTAACCTAACTTGACGACACCATTATGCATGTTCTGTCATGCAGTCTTCCTTATACTAACTTATAAGCAAAATCGACTATCATCTTTGAGTTAACTTCCCTAAGCTCTTTATTATCTTCTCCATTAGTCCTGCAAAAGTATCCCAAGCTAAAACATTGCTTTAACCACAAATGAGTATTATTCACCTTCCACTCTAGCCACCTTTAGAGAAACCTCTTATGCTTTTGGTGAATTCAACATCAAAACCCATCATTTGAAATCGACAATCTACTCAGACGGAGCCCAAGGGTTTTTAGGCCACCAGACATTAGCAGATATTACCGTAATATAAGCTTTTAATACGGAAAAAAATGTTTCTCAGAATGTCTGCAAGATTTGGAACGCCTCACTTAACCTAACTGATTCAAGAACAAATAGAACAGGGGAAAGAAACTGAAGTATATGCTCGGAATCGAAAATTTAATCTTAGAACATCGACATTTCGCTGATATTGCAAACCAAGCAATCAAACTGAAAACCACAATCAACAAAAGAAATCCAATAGAACCCTAACAGGCACTTGGGAGATGAAGTTTTGACTTTCGACGCCACGTGCGAAATTTCAATGCGAATCGAGATAAGACGTTGTTTTTACAGACCGAGCTAGAATTACTGAACAATAACGTGAAGAAAAAGACTAAAGACATGTGAAACTGAGAGAATCAGGGCAAATGGTGAGATTTACCTCCAGCGAGGCTGCTCTCTGAGCCGAGAACGAAGAAGCCTTCAGTGGCCGACATCGCGAGACCGCGATTTTCTCTCGCTCTCGGTCGGTCTAACACACTCTACAGCGCTCTCTCTCTCCTCTCTCTCTCTCTCTCTCTCTCTCTCTGTACAGAGAATTGAAAGAGAGCGGGGAAATGACGGGAGTTCGAACGGACGTATTGCTTGAGCAAATCTCGAGGCTTATTTTGAATCTGTGACACGATCCGACCCGGATTATTTTCAGTTCCGGGTTTGGGCTGGTTAGCAACGGGTCATCCTGGCCCATTATTTACCTACAATCATTCATTTTGTCTGGTTTTTTGACCAATCAGAAAATGTAGATATTATATATAAGAAAACAGTATAATAAAAACGGACACTATCGGTCCGGAAATATAAGAAACAACAAACTAAAGCAACAAAACAAAACAACAAAAAACAAAATCCACATGGAACCAAACGCCGGAGCCGAACCCATCAATTACACTCGTGAAGGTGGGTGGAGAGACCAAGGGGAGAGGCAAGGTATGGGAAGAGCAACTCTTGAGATGACCCGCCGCACCAACTTGAGCTCGTCCCGCTGTAAACTGAAGGGATGAACCCGCTGCCGCCGAACCGCTCATGACCCAGATCCAGTTCTATAAATCTGGCACCTGAGTCCAAAAATGATAGGGAAATGGGAGATCTACCATTCCTAAGGAGAGAGTCTCAATCATCACACATCCATGGAGGTGGGAGTGTAGGAGGAGGAGAGAAGAACATGGGAGGAAAGAGATGGGGAAAGCCGACTGGGAGAGGGAAAAATCGAAAAGGGGAGCGGCTTAGAATAAAAGGAAAGACAAAGAAGGAGAGCTCTCTCTAGAGAGAAAAGGAGAGCTGCTAATGGTACAGCAAAACCTGTACAGCAGCCATGTACAGATGGTTTTTGCGCTCATCTCGGGTCCCGCGCCTAAATTCTGAAGCAAAGTTGGATGATTCGTAAACGCCCTTACAGATATCAGATTGAGATTATTTTTTACAAGGGCCCTAAACAATATGTTTTGAACAAAATGAGCGGTTCCGATCATCTTTACGGGTTGTTGTACAGCTTTGTTGTACCTCTATCTTTACTGGGAGAAAAGCCCTCAGCGTCCTTCCTACACTATGGTGCCCATTCATCTTGTCTGGTTAATAATGAACTATTTTAGCCCATTACGTAAGCCTCGTTCCGCTAAGAAAAATAAGTACTTATTTTTTGAATCAAATGTGATGTATTTAAAAGAATGACATGTCTCATAAAATAAAAAATAAGTAAAAAATCTCGGATTGGGCAAAAGATTTCCTTGTTCCTATTAATCTTGTAACAACTTCAAGATTAATGTTTTTTTTTTGCTGTTCAAAAAGAAAAATAAGAATCTTAGCAAAACGGGATCTAACTGTTTGTAGGAGTATTTTTAAAATTAGTATACTTATTTTTCTTATGAGGTTTCTTTCTATTTTTACATGAAAATAAATCTAAGGCTTAAAACTTCAACATTAAACAAAAAAGAGAAATAACTTTCAGACTATCCTTTTTCCAGATGCACTCCTTTTCTTTGTCTATTATACATGTGAAAATATCAAATTGCTCTTTATATGTAAAAAAGTGAATGCATAAGGGTAGTTTAGTTATTTCACGTATATAATGTCAAGAAAATGAGTGTTTGAGAGAAAAAAGAAGAGTGTGAAAATCATTTCCCTAAAAAATATCAGGATGCCTTTTTGGATCTCAAAACTAGGTAAAGTCGCGAAAAAAATACTGCAATTGATACTCCTTACTTTTTAAACATCTTTCGAGAGAAATATTTTTTTTTCCCCTCTCTCGATTTTTAGATGGAGTTGAAAACAGATTTGGAAAATACTGTATGATTGTACTAGTTAATCACGCAGGATTCTACCACGACTCATAGAACCCTTCCATTTGCTACTCCTTTAATGAGTTGATCATTCATGCAAATAATATACTTAATCTGTCATCAAATCAAATTACCAGATTATGTTACTATTTTATAGGACGGGATGACCGTTAGTCATACAAAATAAAACAAAATCGACGAAATAGCGACAATTTACAGAGTTTACGCCATGGGTAGAGCTATAACTCGTTTGTCTCCCAGTAATGTCAGCATTAGTGGTTAATAGTTTAGATTACAACGTTTACAGAGTTTATGCAATCGTCGAGAAAATGTACTAGTTCTCTCTGCTCCCCTCTCACGGCCCCATGCCCGGCAGGGATGGCAATCCTAACCGGCTCGCTCCAGCTCCACTGGGGCAGATTTGAGGTATACAAGATGTTTCATAACGTCCAGTGACCATTTTCGGTTGCAAGTGAGCAACTTACGCAAACTACTTATCTGGCTACTACCCACCTCTCCCCACCAGCTTCAGTAACACTCACAAACGAGCAATAGCAACACACACAACCTTAAAACACAACTATGTCTGGAACCTTCCGATGCACATGGGTGCACATGCATTGAGCGGTTCCGGACGCAGTTGTGTCAGTAGTTGTGTTTTAAAGGGGTTGCGAAGACTCTGTCTCTGTAAATGACTTACAACATTGTGACAAAAATGCATTTTGCCTCACAAGGCACTGTAAAATGGAGAAATACTCAACAAATCACATGAACAAAAAAATGAAAGCAATGTTTTCCAATAAGGTGTACGACAAAAAAAAAACAATAGACTTATCCACATGCCATAAAATGAAAATACTTTCAAATGCTTAGTAAGATCAGGAGGCAGAACAATATCTAGCCACACAAAATCCCAAAAAAGCCAAAATTCGGGACATGAAATGTGCAATGTCACCAAACAACTCTCTTTCCCTGTAATGACATTCCGATAATGCGACAAAATGCAATTTAGTTCACAAGGCAAAGTAAATTGGAGAAACTCTTACTATCAATTAAACACATGAACAAAAACTGGACGCAATGTTTTCCGTCGAGGTGAGCTGAACTAAAAAATACTAATGGACTTCACCCATGTACCATAAAGTGTGGATATTTCAGAAGCTTCTTAAGATTAAGGACACAGACCGATAACTTGTCACACAAAAATCCAAGAAAAAGTCAAAATGAATACACGAAGAATGAAACAAATCATATTAAGGGAAACTGAAATGAAGGAACAAACAATATTTATATTCAACACAGCCATATAAACAGATAAAAAGACTGTCCGGCTGGAAAAGTTATCATATGTTATTATCGTAATCACGACAAAAGAACACCATACAAAATACCGCCTACCCCGATACCAGGAGACAACAAAAACAAAGGATCAAGGGCTGGGCTTAATCAAAATGAAGAAACAAAGACTAATTAAACAGCCCCCTTTTCCCTATGAGAAGTGAAAGATAAGCAGCTAAAGCAGAAGGCATACCAAAATGTCTTCACAAGAATCACTTGCGGATACCCACAGCTAAATTTTGCTAATGATAGATCCCTAGGTTTCTTGACATGAAGGCGGCTTCTCCGCCACTTGATGGAGTGGATGGTCTAATTGGGACATGCCACTGATAGATTGGATGGTCTAGTTGGGCCACATGGGCCTGCCACATAGTCTACTTTGATGAATTCCGTATTGTTCATGATCTAAGCCCCTTTTTGTAGATCATCCCTGGACAAGAAATCAGATTGATTCAATAACTGTAATGGTGGTTTCTTCATATTCATTTTCAAAAAATCGCAACATATGATTTTAAGAACAAACAAAAAAATAAATACAAAGAAATCAGACGGCTACAAGTATCGGATTAATCTAATTTTTCTCGAGACCATCCCTGGACATGGGCCTAAAATATGAACAAACATCAAAATATGCGATGTTGCCCAACTGGACCCTCCAGTCCATCAAGTGGCTTGGAGAGAATCTGAACTCCATATGATAAAACAAAATAGGGCTCATGCCATAGAAAGGATATGTGTGAGAAGAGTTTATCGAACCATAACCATGTGGTCCCCACTAGATTGACAAGCAACTGCTTCAAGTCTCTTCCAGTTCAACTCGCGCTGCTCTTCCAAGTCACGAGACCTAGCTTCTTTCTCCGCAAACTGCCGGTCACACTCTTCAAACAGCTCAGCATCCATCTCCAGGAACATTCTTCGCACATTACCAGTCAGCCCGTGAACCGCCTGGTTCCAGTGGCCCTGCATATTCCTCTCCAATGCTTCGAAAATGAGTGGCAAAATTACTTGTCGGTTCTGGGCAATCAAGCCCACTATGTGTTCGTTGTTCCACAAGAATAGCGCTCGCTCTGCTACCTGTAATGTGCCTATAATTAGAAAGAACTAGTAAAAGCTTAATAATGTGAGGTACTACTATATACGTATAATATTGCGAACAATATGCATGTGTTTGTTGTTACAAGCATCAGATTTGGGCGCATGTTCAAGAGTCCGATCTTCCCAAACTCAAATGTTAGGATATTGAGATATGCGTCCAGATTACTTAATTGTATAGACTAATCTACTAAAGTTTATATTTTGACAGTACGTTGGGATTTCGGTAGGAATGAAATTTGAAGTACATGTACATTAAATAGGGAAATTTCTACTTCCCATCCATATCAAATGCTAGAAATGTTTATTTTTGGCTCATGCAAGAAATTTTTTCTCCCCAAATATCTTAAGCATTCGAGGATCAAAGTGTCTAAAATGGGTATCAGACATACATCCCACACCCTTACCCAGGAGTGTCTGACATGGGTATTAGGTACAGACACATTTTTAGACGACTCAGTGTAACATAGCAAAATACAAGATAGTGCAACCACATCCAAAAAGCAATAAAAATCAAAGACAGCTACAGCTAGTGCTAACTGCTAAGCAGGGGGTGCGCAAAATACCAGTTACTATCTTATATTCTTACTCATTCTGGACTTGCTTTGATTCAGTAGTTAAGATTCCGCCCACAAGCACACAGATTAAACCTGCTCATTAACCAGATTCACACCCAACGACGCATGTTCAAAAGCCTAACCAAGCCTGTTTACATGCTAGCATTCTTCAACAGACTGAATACAACGGGGAAACTCACATGCCTAAGAAGCCGAAACGTGGACATGCAACAAGGATACGACGCCAGAATGACATGCTGGCACGACACTTTATCCTAGAAAAATGCACAAGATGGAGGATATTGCATACTTGATCATACCAAAAGAAAAAAACCACTACCGTGGTTCTAGTCAAGTCAATCAAGGAAGAATAACAAGAATATTTTTACATTATCCATCAAATTGGAGCCAACCTAACCCAAACTCAAGCTTGTTGTCCCTAGAATTGCAACTACCAAATGTATTATGGAGTCTAGGTCTTGCGAGAGACCAACAACCACCTAGCCACGCAAATTAAAATGCAAAGTAGATGCTATGAGCAAGTGGAAACAAACAATACTCAACAGAACCTAGATGTGAATTTCATTCAATTCCTTTCGGTTCACAGAATAGAAGCCACACATAAAGCCACTAGAATACCGACGGCCAATCAGTGACAAATATCCACTGAAAACATACTTTATAAACCCATTCAGAAAAAAACATAAAGCCACACCATAAAGACAGAAAGCACAAATGGAGGTAAGACATTGTGCACGGGGAAGAGGGAAGAACTAGACATACAGATTCGAGTCACTCCACAATCAAGTGAACTACCAAATCAAAATAACCCACATGAAACAAAAAAAATATTTGGGCAACACATCACCTCATAAAAAACCTCATAAAAAAGACAAGAAAAGCTTACCAAAAAGAGCATAGAACAACATGAATAGGTAAGCATTAAAATGAAGATGCTCTATAACCTTATGCATTTCTTCAAGAACATGCGAACAAGCAAGTAATTTGCATTCAGAAGCGCATCGTAACATCACTGAATATCAGAGTCACAGAACAATATTACAATACTTCAAATACAATTGAATACAGGAAGCCTCATAAAGCCATTATCTTGCCCTCACTCCCATTGTTTCAGCAAAACAATCAACTTAACAACAAGAATATAATAATCTGAACAATATTTTGATAAAAAAATAAGTAGGTAATAGGCACCAAAGAATCCACCAATCGATAAGCTAATGATAATGAGAACTCATCACATGCATGGATGTCCAAAAGGGAGTAAAAGAACTACAAGTCAGTACAGAAAGTAGTAGTAGTTAAATTCGAAACCTGGAAATGAGAGCTGTTGAGGCAGCGTCCAATCTGTCGGAAAAGAGGAACCATGCACCGCTGGAATTCCGCAGACTGAGTAGCTTCTAAAACTTCTTCCAATTCTCCAAGAAAGAGAACCTCCTTCCCACAATTAGTCACTGGCCAGTACTTCAACAAACCCCTAATGACAGTATCAGCCAACTTATAATCTTTCTCAACAAACTGGGTAATGCAGTACGACAACTGTTGATGATACGTGGAAATAGACTTAGGCTTGTGAAGCGGTATAAGCGCCCGAGTAAGGAATAACTTATGCTCCTCTTTCATCGGCAATGCAAACCCATTTATTATACTCCCAAGAATCTCCAGAAACTCACCAATCCCACTGTGCCTCTCTGTTTCGAATATAAACCGGTAGAAAATGTTGTTTATCGCCTTCCTTATAAACGGGCGATGTACCATGAATTTCCCATAGATACGGTGAAGAATAGTCTTCAAATACTCCCGTTCCCGTGGATCCTCTGAATCAAACAAGTCAAGCAGTTTCAACACGAACGAGTGATCAATGTAGCGTTTTGCAACCTTAGTGTCAGTATCAGAAGACACAATGTATCTCAATAGCAACTCGTACACCAATTGTAAGTGAAGCCACGAGGGCTCCAAATAAACGTCATCCTCGTCCGGATCACCGGTTTCGCTAGCACTATTCTCATGAGACGCCGGCGGTAAGCACCGGAAAATGTTCACCGAGATCATCTTAACCAACTCCTCTTGCAATGTCTCATTCAATTTACACGAACCCGACTGAACCAAATCTAGTAATTCTAACAGCGTTTGCCTCTTGATCTCTTTCTCGCGGGCCGATTTTAAGGTATCAGAGAAATCGAACGAAAAGCAACAGACTTGGAACTTACGGAGGACCAGCACGTGGCGATCCGACGCGGGGACGTCCTTCAACGGGGGCAGGACCTCCGTGGCGGCGGAGTTGAGCGCGGGCAGGGAATTGGGCCCCGCCTGTGGGGGCGGGGCGGCTGCAGAGGAGCGGGAGGCGTGGTTTACGGTGACGCTGGGCGGCGGCGCGCTGGAGGTGGGGGGCTCGATGGATTCGGGCTTGGAGCTCTTGCGTTGTCCCCGTTTGATGATTTTAAACATGATGAATGGAACTTTGGAACCCTAATGATTTTACCGTCTCCGTATCTATTTCTCTAACCCTAACCCTAGGGTTTGTTGTGTCTAATTAGTGTGTGTTTGTTTGTTTGTTTGTTCTACATGGGACCGCTGGTGCGGATGGTCGGGCAATTGGAGCCCTAGGAATCGATCAATGTAGGAGGAAGTAGATGTATATACAGAGAGAGCGAGAGAGAGAGAGAGAATTTTCTCGGGAAACAAACAGGGGGTAAAGGGGAGGAGAGAGAGAGAGAGATATTGTTACCTGATGGAGGAGGAGAGAGAGGATAATGGAAGGGAGATCCGAAAAGGGAGAGATGGGGAGGGCGAAGGCATCTGCGGAGGAGTTGGGACTCGGGGGAGTGAGAGAGAGAGAGAGAGAGAGGAGAGAGAGAGAGGAAGGAAAACGAGAAAAAGACAGGTATGGGGGTTATTTTGTTTAAAATAACTAGCTTTGTCGTTAGGATAATGTGTGATTAGTTGACTTATTTTGGGTTACATTTATTTATAATCTGTTAATTTTTTTTTGGAGTTTGTATGATACATCGACCCACTATTCACTATGAACCAACAGAGAGTCTGTCACATCACGTAGACCCGATATAACTTAAATGAAATCAGACTCATTTAAAAGCTTAAGCCTAAGTAGTGAGATACCCAACGTTTTTATATTATGACCCAATTTTTATTGTGTATATTCAGGCCTGTTCAAACAATTATTTGTAATTTAATGGGATGTAATAGATGAATAAATCTTGATACTTTATTACAACTGAACGTGGGACTTAAGATTCACACATGTTCGAACAATTATTTGCAATTTAATGGGATGTAAAAACAAGATATAAGAGCTACCATGTTGATTTGACTTTATTACGGAGGTAGGAAGAATCAATTTAAGCAATCAAAATCTCAATATTTAAGGTGGAGTTTTGTATTAGGGATGAGGACGTAGGAATTTCAAATGAAGTCTTGATATATATAATATAAAAAATACATCAGGAGTTTGAATGGTCTAAGATAAGATTATTTAGAACTAATGGGTAACATTTCCAAAAAAATTATAGGAGACAAAGTATTACTTTGGCAAATACACTACTCCTACATCTTTACTTTCTACATGGGATGCTTTGTATTTTTTTTGAAATTTGGGGGTATGGACGAAACTTGGATTTGTTGGGTTTTTTTTCCCCAAAATGTTAGGAGGTTTCATTTATAGGAGAAACAGTACATCAAGAAGAGCAAGATTCCCACAACACAACGGACAAATCAAGCTACAAGGGAGAGACCAGCAAAAAAGCACCCCACTTCCACATACAAACCTTTTGGGCACAACATTCGTCGCAAAAAAATCGCACAACCAAACTAATAGAAACCCCCAAAGAGGAGGAAACAACCCCACATTAGGGGTAAGGAAACCCAAAAAAAAAAAACGCAACAAAGAAAAACAAACTGAAACCTACAGAAATAGATCTACACTTCTAAATCCGGTCACCGAGGTCGTTAATCACCGCAGCAACCACACCCCACCATCTAGTAACACCAACATCTATCTCTGTCCCACAACAACAACCTTGTCAGGGCTCGAACAAGCGACACCCAAACTTTATAAAAGACGCATAACTAGCTAGTTAAAATGCGTTCTCATGTTTTTTTTCCGTAATACTTTTTAGCACTCGAAAATTGCATTGTACTTTTATTTCAATTTTTTGTCATGATAAGTTGAAGACTAATCTTTTAGTAGCTATAGACATGATAAATTGCATTCCACTAATCTTTTAGTAGTTATAGCACTTTTAGCAGATCAGGGTTAGTTATTTTTGATACAGAACACAAATATGACATGATACAATAACATGAAAAGTTAAACTGATAAAATTCTAACACAACACGAATACGACACGACACGACACGACGTGGGGTGAGAATTTATGAAAGGACGTGATAACCCGACACGAAATTAGCATGCTGGGGTCAGCTATTTCTGACATGGAACGCGAATAGGATACGACACAATAACACAAAAGCTGAACAGGTCTGGTTAGGATTGAGAAAATTCTGACACGACATAGATGCACATCCCTAATGCTTATATCATCAAAACAAACCCATTGGAACTAGTTATCAGAACGCAACAGCACAAAAACGAAATATGCATAACAGTGAGAATGAACTGTATCAAATTCATAGCCTCAGCCTCAGGGTAACAAGTGTGGTGTATGCCACACTACTGGAATACTGTCATCGTAACTACCAACTGTATCATGTTTTATGACTGAATTCAACACGGCCGCTAACGTAGTTTTGGTTCCATAATGCTACGAAACGAAGACAGTAACTCAGAAGATGAAGATCAACCGATACTTCCGAACTACCGGAAGCCTAGATAATAGCAGAGTTGTTACCAAACTGCTTTGCCACCTCCACCGTAGCCCTTGCCCGAAGAACTTGCTGCAGCTTTGCCTCGCGGATCAACTGCTCCTCTGACTTCATTTGATAAATTCCAAGTCCCAGATGCACCTCCCTTGCCCAATTCTTTTCCTGTATTCCAAACCCACCCTTGGTTGGTTTGAGCAGAAACCTGTCTATTCCAACCACTAGCACCAACACCAATTCCACTAGCATTACCTTGATCACTCCTCCCACGGCCGCCAAAACCTCCTCTTTGCGACCTCCCTCCACCTCGAGAAAACCCGCCTCTACTTGATCTCTCGTTCTCACCCCCATCAAATGCCAAGTTATGTTTGTTGCTCCATCCACCGTTTTGATTCCTCGTCCCAAGTCCTCGGCCTCCCAAACCACCTCCTCTTTCCAACTTTCCCCTTCCTCGAAAGCCTCCCCTATCATATCCTGCTCCACCTCCACGCCCTCTCCAGCTTGATTGACCTCTGCCTCCGAAATTACCTCCTATTTTGTTGAGTCCACCTCTCCCTCCATATCCACCTTTATCCTCACCACCATTCCAACTAAACGGATTCATCGAAGATGTTCTTCCTCTACCAAATTGATTTCTACCTCCTCTGACACCGCCTCTTCCCCTTCTCCCCCCCGAACCAGGCCCAACAACAAATCTTCCTGTCATGTCCCAGCTATTTTGTGGAAATGTGCTATCTCCGTAGTTTCCCATCCCATTTTTGTTCCACCCACCAACTTTGTTCCCACTAAACGGATTATTGCCAGAACTGTCATTTTTTACTGTCCTTTCCGCGGTCTGAACTCGTTTATTCAAATGTGTTTGCTTACTCCAAGAAGGCCCCCCAGTTTGATTCTTCGGTTCTGTGAGTGAGTAGTTCCAAGCTGTTTTGGTTCCACTAAAACTTTCTTTACTGCTACGATTTCCTGCAGCTTTGTACAAGAATCAACACAAATTGGACATGAATAACAGGTTGCAACGATGTTATTACAGACGCTGTAAAATCAGTTAACAGACCCGGTCTGCTGCCAATACCTTTGTTGGCATCATTATTGACTGAGTTACGGGTATTTGCGAAATAGGTTTCGCACTGAAGCTGTAAACCAAAAACTCAACAAAACAAAATTAATCAGAGAGAGAGAGAGAGAGAATCATAAGCCCGAGGATGGTAGACCAAGTTAAAAACTAACTGATAAGCCTGAAGATGGGAAAGCAGGCCAAGACTTTCTGCATAAAAGAACCATCAGTGTCAATTATATTTTCAAAAGTAACCAAATGAAAACAGAATGCGAAAGTATAAGCACAATTTTTGTATCCACTAACGCATTTTAGCAAATATCCACCTCTATACGAGAACATATCATGAGCAGGTGGTATTAACAATGAATACGCGCAATTTTCCTGACCTTTGAGTAGACAGTGCTCCAGCGCCACATCTTTTTCCCTGTGATACTGTTGCCACTCCTGATTCAAGATATGCGACTGTATGTTAATTATCGTAATGTATCCTTCAACTCAAAAAGATCCATACGTGGAGAGGCAAACTATTTGCACAGAAACTTGGTATACAATACGGCATATATTCCTAAACAACCTAGTACCAAGTTACAAATAAAGCATTCAATCTATCGTGAGCTTTCAGGAGTTGTTAAAAAGACAAAGGATCAATATGGGAAAACATGCGTCCAAATTTGACAAAGATACTATCCCTCACCAGGTGATCTACCAAAGTTTCCTACCTCGAGAAGAGTCTTTCGTTCCAAGCAGACCAATTGGTTGCACAGGCTCCGCAGCCTCACTTGAAAGAGGCAACAGCACATCAAAACGACATCAAAAGAGTATTACAAAAATTAAACTTAAAAAACATATCGATCAAAAAGACTCAGCAAATACTTGAAAGCATACCCCAAGGAAACAGCAGAACTCTCTCCATGAACCTGGGAAAGATGCTCACATTTAACTGCGAAAAACAACACATAAGAGAAATTACAACAGAGATGGAGCCTACCACGAAAATAGAACCAGGAATAGGAAACCAAGGCTAAACCTCTAAGAATTTCACGATGAGAATCAAGCTTCACGGTGATATCAGAACGATAAACGGCCAAGACGCGGCACAGGTATCCCTTCATAGGACCCACTTTAATTCTCAATGATTGACCAATGGAGAAATTTCCACCTTTACTTTCTCGGTTGGCTGCATTTATGATAGAAGTTCACTATGGATAAAAGAGAAAAGGATGCCAGTGTAAAAGCATTGAAGACTTTTTAACATACAGTTGCTGGTATTTCCCCTTGTTTGCATAGGTTTCTTAGATGACAGAGGAGATTTAGATGATAACGAGAAACCGCTAACCATTGCGGAACTTGATTCATCACCCTGATTAAAAAAAAATATTACATCAGAAGAAAACAAAAAATACAAGAAAAGATATATTGAATAATACAACATACAACCTTTTCATTACAAGCATCATCGCCCGTTTCAATTTTCTCACATATCTGAGATTTACAGCAGATATAACCGCTGTTTTCAAGTTCATTTTCATCATATAAGAAGATTGTTCCTCTAAATATTTGCTTAACAATCCCTTGCCGACCCTGTGATGCATGATGAAGTAGCGTTATAGGTACCTTATTTTCAGTAAACTACATTGACACAGAGAGTTCAAACTCCTGACTTAAAGCTCAAACCTGTAATGGACCTTCTGAAACCCTGACAGTATCATTAATCGATATTGTCTTCAAGCAACGATCTAATGTAGTGAATTTCTTAGCAAATGACCCTTTCTTTAAGTGCTTTTGGTTTACAGTCACCACATCCAGTCCTTCTGAACCCTCTTTTAAAATCTGAAACAAATCATACGCTTAAGAGAATGAAAAAAATAGAGTGATGAAGCACACAATTTAATTTTAAGTACCTTGAAACTATCATCTTCCACTGTGCCTACAATAACTCCAAAATCCTTCCGGCTGCAATGGTAAAAATAAATAGACAAGTAAAAACCCAATTTACATTAATTAAGGCTCCATTTATTGCAATGTAAAAATAAATAGACAAGTAAAAACCCAATTTCCAAGTGTCATTTGAGAACTTCTTCTTTTTTTTTTTCTCGAGGAAGTAAATATTTTTACCAAACACAGGAAAATTAAAAGATGGAAACGATTTTCATGTTTACTTAGAAGATTACTTTAAAGAGAATATTTTACAACGAGACAAAATAGTACGTGATATTAACCGGTTGGAATTTCTGATGCAGCAAGTGTAGGAAATGTACGTACTTAAATAACACAGGATCATGCACTTCAAAAGTACATGTTGACGACCCCTCTCCTTTTGAACCACCAATTTCACTCTTGATAATGCGCTTCTCCTCTTGCTCACCATAGAGTTCACTGAGCCACTCTTGACAATCAGAGTCCTCTTTCTTATTAGGCTTAAACTTGAGGAGTTCCTCTTCAGAAGGCATTAAACCCCAGAACATTAACGAGCTGATTGATACTTTTTTGTATAAATAACCATCTTTGAGCTTCATTCCATCAAGAACCTCAAAAAATTGGCCGGTATCACGGTCACGTATATACTGAATGAGAGGCCGGAATTCCCTACAGTTTTCATGTAAACAATAATCACACACCTACTAAGACATTACAGAGCCAATGTGGAAAATGGGAGCATGTGTATTACTCGAGTTCAGTGGAGTTGATCAATCTTGGTGCTGGAGTGGCAGACTTCTTGGAAGCAATTCCTCCACCCTGTACGCAGGTATGAAACTCATCTCATGTATCTGATAAACATTGATTGTGGCTCATTGAATGAACAGAAAACAAAACAGGAACAAATTGGCATCTTGGCACACTATTTTCACAAAGTTTTTCTGTGATTGTGGCAAGAACAAAAATGAAAGAAAAGAGGAGGCCTAAAATTTCGTTACATTCTCTCTCCTCGAAGACTTCCAGAAAATTGATCAGAGAAAAATAAGAGCGTAAATAGTATAGAGCATAAATGGTATATTACAAATTTTCTAGCCATCGCTTGTAGATCAATTCTGGGGATCAGCTTTACGGTAGCTTTTTCCCGTGCCTCATTCACAGCTATAACCTACAGAAACATGAAATCGGATATTAAAAACCAACTAGAAAAGAGCCAAGTACATCAAAGAAATGACTAGAGCAGAGAAACATTAAAACCAACTCATGAATAGCTTTGCCCAACCCTTTATACCTCTGCGAGGTCTCCCTTGTATTTCCCATTCTTCATACGGACCCACGAGCCCACTGAAACATCGTTGCATTTGCTTTGCATGGAGAGCAAACGAGAAACTTTATTCTTTGGGACAGGCGTTGCGCAGCTCGAATATACACTAAAAATCCCTTTGCATGCCTGAATTTAATAGTAATCTCTTTATGTATCAGTTTGGCTACTAACCATTGCCAGTAGAAGTAATAATATTCGTAAACAACAAAAACATTTTACTCGTATGATAACAAGATCTCAAAAAGTAAAAGAAGAAGATTACCTCAACAATATCAAATTGCCTTTCTGCTTCAATATAGATAAAGCCTCTCACACGCTCAACCACAAATGCGGAGATCACATTTAGCTTAGTTCCCAGAGACTGCAAGTCCACATACTTCTGCATTAGGCAGAGAGCTGAAAGCCTCTCACGTCCAACCTACATCGAAGAAGTCACTCAGGAAGATGCCAAATTTCCAATTTAATCTTTTGGTTCCTAAGATGTTCCAGAGGAATCATGGTTATTCAGTTCCTCCACATAAAAAAGGTTCTGGTTACTCCAAGTTCCGACTCACAAGTCGCAACAAAAATACTTTTCTAGCAGTATCTTTCTTTGACTCTAGACCAAGATTCCAATTAGTTTACATTACATTCTGTTACTCCTATTCAACAACGTGAATCGATGAATTTGAAAATCCAACTCTTTTTAATTTTAGATCTCAATAACATTTACCATGTCGTCGTAAATCTATCAGATTGTGATTTCATGTGCCAAACGTTAATATAGCAATCCATCCGATATTTTTGTTCTGACAATTGTATAGAGACCAGATGTGCAAAAACCATACCGCGCATTTGACTTTCCAGATGGTTGGATCCTCAGAAGAAGGAGCAATTGCATCTGCAACCAATCCTTCAGGCTCATATGCTACAACTGCAAGCCCTGCATCCAACCTTCTAGGCTCATATTCCCCTTCTGCATAGGTAAGAAAACTGGAGCTCGGCTTATAACGCTCTTCCACCAGTTTTTCTAGTTCTTCCCCACTAAGCTCCCCTTCGTCATACCCAAATGGAAAGCAATGGGCTTTTCCAGGTTTATCCTCGAATTTAACCAGTGCTGTAAATTCATCTTCCAGGAAGTCTGCTCAGCAGAGAAAAATAACCAAACAATCAATCTAAACAGCATTGCAAATTACTCCAACATTAGTGCAACAGTGTAAGTAATTCTTCATACAAAAAATAAGATTGATTGTTTATTTCCAATAATGAGCTGATTGTTTTAGTGCATAAACACTGATTTTTCTCAAGCTGGTGCCTGCAGCAAGAAATAAAATACACAGGCACACAGTGAGTATGCATTGAAGCATTTTAAGAAAAACATGTAATGTGCTCACTTTTGCTATTTATATGTAGCTAATCACACTCAAAGGAATGAACCCGAGACTAAATGCACTGATTTTGTTCACGAGATGCCATAAAACAGCTATTTACCCTTTCAAACTTCATGTTCCAGACCTAGGGGTTTGGCCCAATGGTCGTGCAGGGTTTAGGGTTCGACTCCTATGAACAGGAGATTGACCCTCGTAGCAATCTAACGTATACTAAAATCCTATCGGGCAAAAAAAAAAAACTTCATCTTCCATTAATCTTCTTTTTTCTCGGAAACTTCTCCAACTTGAACTCCACCACCATTGTCTTCCTCGCAAGCCACGATCAACTGTGTAACCACCCAAAACCAAACCCAGCAACTATCCTACCCCAATCCCTATCACCTCCCATCTCACAACCACCTGCAGTCCCCAGCACCACCGCCTGCCAACTCCCACGACCACCGCCTCGCGTCCCTTTTTGTTTTTGACAATGTAGGGTGTCCGGAGTCAGCTTTTGCGCACCTCGGACTACTGATATCCTAAAACCCCTCCCACAACCGTTTTACACTCTAAAGCATTGGGTTGTTCTGTTTCCTCGCTCTGTTTATGGACTCGAAAGAAACCGTGGAAATGCATAAATCTGGGGTTTACGAAGAGAAGAAGGAAGTTGAGGCGATCGTAGTGGAAAGAAGGTGGTTGTGGCGGCAATTTCTTATCACCACCGCAGTCCCGTCGTAATTCCTCCGCGGGTCCAAACGCAATGGTTCAACCTCAAGTAACGCCTAATATATGTCAATTTCTTAAAATTGATACTTATATTTTTAAATTTAGAACGCATAAAAAATTTCCCTCTTTAATTTTATGTAGTGTAACAAATAGAATTCTCATTCTTAAAAAATAAATCAAAGTATTTATAAAGAAAAAAAGATAATTCAAAGGACTATTTTTGCATTTGAGCAACGGTCACACGTTTGAAATCTTTTTGTTCAATTAACGTGAGATTTGGTTTTATACTATTTCACATCAAGATTAATAAAGAGCATTCTGACGTCAAATACAATATCGGGAATCTACATAGCGTTTCGGAATTGCTTAGAACATCTCCAAGGTTGGACACAAATCCAGCGCGGAGCCATAACCGTTTGAAAAAAAAGGCAGCAATGGTTGCTCTAATCTAACGAGGATTTAACAGCTTCAAGTTTGCTTCAAATTTAGCATGGGTATGTGCCAAAGATGATTTTTTGACCCTTTGAATTAACTTTGAAAATGGCAATTTTTTGTTCTTTAAAAAGGTCCTTTGACACCACTATGGTTGGTGAGCTAGGTCTGTTGATGCCAACATTTAGAGGGGTCAGATTGCCACTTAAGCCTTAGAAAATTATTAACATCTCAAAAAATGACATTCATGATTGGAGATAGAAAAATAATTTTGGCACTTTAATTTTTAATGATGGCACTCTAATATTTGTCTTTTAGTGTGCCTTGCTGTATAATTTTTTCACTAAAAAATAAATTTTGGAGTGTCATCATAAAAAAATAGACTACCAAAATCATTTTTCTTGGAGATACTCTTAAGTATGTAAGTTAGTGCAATTTTTCAGTCTCTCCATCGTATTCAAGTAAAATAAATACTACTAACAGCCCCTTTAAATTGAGGGATTTCATGAGAAAAGAGAGGAAAGAGTTATGATTTTTTGTGAGATCCCTCGTATGGATTGAACATTTTGGTGAGAAACAGAGAGAAAAGTACAAAATGAATTGTTTTGATTGGTCATTCTCCTTTCTCACCCAATCTCACCAAAAATGATATGTAGTGAGAAATGACTCCCATTTCTTATCTCTCCCTTTCTCACCATCCAAACGAGCTATAACATTCTAGTTTTCTCTTCCTTTCCATTCATTTTCTGACAGTTTAAAAATGCTGCAAGTACAAAGAAAAAAATTCAAGGAACAAACTATAACAGACACCTTGATCAGAAATGAGGAAGAACTTTTTCTGGGGGTGTTTATTTCTGTTACCTTCATCAAAAAGGGAGTCATCATCGGTATCCTCGTCCTCGTCAACCTCGTACGCAGCGTCCTCAACGAACCGAAGGACTCCGCCGCTGTTCTTCCTCTTCCTGGCGGCGCCACTAGCACTGCCGGTCTTGCCGGCATGGTCGACGCGCTTTCTCTTTCCTCCACCGGAGTTCTCTCCGACGACTTGTTTACCCTTGGACCACGGTATGATTGTCATCTGAGAAACGCGGAAGTTGTGATGACTGAAGAGAGCAACAGTGGACAGTAGTAGACCATAGAGAGAGAGAGAGATGGTCAGTGGTTTGTGTAGCATGTTATAGGTACGTGGAATCAGAGAATAATACAATTTGCAATGAAGTCCCTCTTTTTCAGAGTTATTTGAAATCCTTCCTTGATGATTGTTTGGACTTATGGTTGTAAATGAACCGAGCTCGAGCTCGAGTTTTTGGCTCATTTAGTAAACGAGCCGAGTGGAGCTCGGCTCGTTAAGAGAGGCTCGACTCAATTAAAGAGACTCATTTAGTTAATAGCTAAGGGCTCATTCGGCTAAATAAGCCATTTGGCTTATTTTTTTGTCCTTATTCAAAAAAAAAATTCGCATTTGTAAGTTTTTTTATCAATTTTTTGAGGATTATTGCTTTGTCATGATGAGAGAAATCTAAAAAGTAAAAAGTTACGATCGAAATCCAATTTTTTTTTAATAAAGAAGAAAAAACAAAAAAATTGGATTTCGATCGTAATTTTTTACTTTTTAGATTCCTCTCATCATGACAAAGCAATAATCCTCAAAAAATCAACGAAAAACTAACAAATGTGAATTTTTTTTGAATAACGACAAAAAAATAGTAAGCCAAATAGCTTATTTAGCAGAATGAGACCTAAGCTTGGCTCACTAAGGGCTCGAACTCAAGTTTTTAGCTCGAGCTCAACAAAGCTCGGCTGGGTATGTTTAGAGCTTGTGGGAAGGAATAGAAAACAATGGAAAGGAAGGATGGATGGGAAAAATCTGAATGAGAAATTTTAGAGAAAGTGTTTTTTTTTTGTGGTATTGCTCGTTTGTTTTGCAGAAACTGTTTCCGGTGGGAAAAAAAAACCGTAGGAGAGAAATACTACTAACAACTTATGTGAAGATGCATGAAAAAATAAAAAAAGAGAACAAAAAAAGTGTAGAGAAAGCAAAAAAATTCTTGGTTTTTTTTTTTTCCACCTTCCAAAGTTAAGAACAAAGGAAGAAATAGTTAAGAACATTGCGGCCACCAACCAAAAGTTTGGGGCCATAACTCAAACAGAACGGTGTTTGCGGTTCACTCTCTCCGTATTCCTCCTTCCCACAACTAAGGGTGATAAACGAGCCGAGAAAGCTGTTGATCAAGTTTAGTTTGAAAACTTTATTCAAGCTTTAAAAATATGTTCGAGTTTACTTTGTTTATGAGACGAGTCAATCTCAAACGAGCTTCAAGAAAATGTCCAAGTTTATGTAACAAACCAATCTTGAACAAATTTTTACCGCACGTAACGCGTCACTTCTGCCATGGAGAATTGCCTTGCACACCATACTATTCTATGTAGGGGACTTCACCGCACTTGTGTCAGGGCCGAACTTAAAGTCCCACCACATATAGGTGGTGTTAGGAATATGTTTAGCACCAGTAAAGGGCTACGACGACTCGAATCTGGGCTTTGTCCAACCGGGTCCTGAGTTCCAACAAAATTTACAATAGTAACAATACAAATGAATTAAGCATGACAACAATTCATGCACTCCCAAATTCAGTACCAATCCGAGAGAATACGCGTAAGACTTTATTTCTTTAGCCGTCTCAATGAAGAAGAAATGTTCGAGCAACAATGGAGTGAAATTACACAAGCATTTGGCAAAGATTAAATGCCAACATGATAACCATATAATTTACTGGACTGTACATGTGAATGTACATGTATCAACAAAGGGTTGAATTTGAAGTTGAACTATTCTGGCAAAAGTGGCAGCCGAGAGACAGTATTACCTCCAACGCCACCGGTTAGTGATTTCAAGCTTATTTCCTTGGATAAACTCGGAGTAGATTTAGGGTATTTTACGGAACCAGTCTTCTTGATTAACTTCTGTGGAAGGATTTGTAACCTGGGGCTTTGCTCAGTACCTGAATTCTCCGCGGCCAGCTGATAGCTTTCCACAAGCTCAAGTTGTCTGGCAATAATATCAGAACGTCTGGGGAGAAGTTCGACTGGTTCTCCTCCAGGAATCACAATATATTCAATTGCAAGTCGGACCTCCTATAACAAACCGCATGAGAAGAAAGTCAACTATGCAGCCAGAAAAGTGAAAACGAGCATAGATGAGCCAATCATCATCATACAAAGGAAGAACTGAAATAGTTTGCAACAGAGGTTACAGTTAAACACAGGAAAACATGGTTATATTCCGATTTCTTGTCTATATACTCTTTGATATCGAAATAGTTAAACACAGGAAAACATGGTTATTCCAATTTCTTGTCCATATACTCTTCGATATCTACTAGATAAACTTTGTATTCTCAGTTACACATGCCACCTAAGAAAAAGCAACGATCAAGATGTATAACATGCTGAGGATCATTCTAGTTTATACAATTGAAATCTAAACTACAAAGGTGTCATCAATAAAAAAAGCACATGTTCAGTACTATGACAATGGCAACAAGGAGCAGAGAAATAAGGAATGGGAAACCTGATGCCTCGTAATTTCAACAGTCAAAGAAGAAACAGCGCTTGTTATAGGGACACCTTAATGGAATTTTGTTGCAAGTTCTTTTTTTGGTCAAGAAAGCAAGTATCATGATGTTAGCTAACACTATGGCAGTATCATTTGGAGCACCCCAACAGAATGAATGCCATCAATCATAATCACACTCAGGTTAGCAACTTGGAAGTCAGAATCTCTAGGAGAAGGCATGTAGGAAATGCAAAATCAATGCCGTGGTTGACTACATAATTCCAAACTAGCAATTCTGTAGATTAAGAAGTCACTGCGTATCGTAGACACAAATGTTCCTTTACCCCATAATTCATGTGCAAAATTTGATAGTTCTGTTTATGCTTGTACACTCTAACTGGGATGGCAGTACGGTGGCGAAACCAACAGTATCCATGCCACCGGTCTTAACTGAAACCCAGTTGAAACTTGGGATTAACTCGAAGTGATAGCAATAGTGATTAGCAAAAACTAAATGAAGCAGAAAAATGGGTAGTCAAACCCGTTGATGACAACACAATCCCACAAATGCTGTTTTTGATGATTAATCAATAATAATAGCATTAAACTGCAGATATGTTCTTTATGCCCAACGCATATGCAAAATATGATAGTTCCAATTATCTGTGTGCTCTCCTAATGGGGATAGCATTAAGGCAATCCACAGATTATCAGAGGTAACAAAATCTATGTCAACTTATTCCCCTTGGCTTGAATATTACTTCACCATTGCCAAAATATATTAAACAATGGGGCAATGAAGAAAAAGGATTCATGTAGCCGACCCCAATTGATTGGGACTTAAGGCTCGGTTTGGTTTGGTAATGGGGCAATGGCATATCCTTTTCATCTATACTGGCATCATAGAACTGTTGCGTCAATTGATCTTAACCTAATTTCCCTCTTCGGGAAGGATGATCTTCATAGCAGAATAATAAATGACTGTATCGTGAACAAGAAAATGTAAGTAAAGGGAAAAGAGTAGCACCTCCAAAGCATCAATCTCCTCCAATGATGGATTTCTTTTTGGTGCATCATCATCAATTTCAATGCCAAAAGGACTTCTGGGTCCCCGCTTTGATGTAGAACCAAAGGCATCCATTTCAAGAATCATACGAACTGCCTTTACCATTTTTGCCATTGTGTTTGACTGCATTATTCAGATCAGTAATTATCTGCTTAGAAAGGCTTTAAAAAAATAACTAACTACTGAATTTTAAAAAAATAAAATAAAATGGAGGATACCTTCATAACAAATACAGGCACCTGGTGGAATCTAGATACAGTACGAATCCAGGGATTCTGCTTCATTTCAGAGCTGGATGCTAAGATAGCATCTGCTGTTCCTATATCGTCGGTTACATCAATCTCATTTTCAAGGCCCATTACACTTACCACTTGAAGTAAATCAGCTTCCAGAATCTACAATACAGCCAAATATTGAAAACAAATATTCAGCCTTATTATTCACGTAGTTCCATATTCACTATTCAGCCTTAGAATTCACGTAATCCCATTTTGTTTGTCCATTTTTAGTGATCATGCCCTTTAATGGATCAACAAATAATGTGTTCTTGTGATTAAGTTTTCAAAATATTTCCACACCATCAAAATATATCACTTAGTTCTCTCGGTTGGTGTGCTAGTGTGTTGTGCGTGGTCAATATGTGTTGAGTCTGTTGACTATAGAAACAAATATACATGAAACTTTCCTAGTTATTTAAACCTAGACCTTTCGTTTCCTCAAAAACTGAAAGATAACTATAAAATGGAAGAAGATTGTAAAGGAGAAAATGAGGGATACCTTATAAGTATATACATAAACTACCGGCCTCCCCTCGCTAAAAGTAATATTTCTGCTCAATTTATTGGAACTCTTAGGAGAATAATCTGTGTCTTCCTCATCAGACTCAATTTGAGATCTTCTGTCTTCACTATTATCCAGCTGAGATTCCTTTAGATGGTTCTTCTCAAGTGTTGAAACAGAGTCAATTGCCTTCAAAGAACTATCTGCTTCAGAATCCATGCAACGGACCTCAAACCGGGGAGATTTTCCTATCATCACAAAACGATTCTAATCATGATTTAGTGTTTGACACTTTGAACAAGTTGGCAGACACTGTAACACTAGCAATAATTTCAAAGATTAATGTGTAATACCTGCCAGTATAGCATCAACTGTCATATCCAACCGGTGATGAACGTGATACACAGTCCTAGAAATCATCTCAACTGCACATGTAAATGTAGGAGGTCCTTTCCTCTCAAGAATTGTCTTCTGCACTTTCCTTTTTCTAGCTTCCTCGTCACCCAGAGTCACACTCTACTCAGAAAATGAACCAGTTCCAATCAATCTACTGTTAAGGCTTTTGTAGACATATCCTATCAAGAATAAGCTGCGATGGGATGTCTAGAACTTATTTTGGGGGTCAACCAACCGGTGTAGATAAAACTACAGTTCACACAAATAGCTAATGTATAATAGGCCAAACAAGGAGAGAAGATGAGAGCATGGGAATCCTCTTTTGGACACAATTAGATGCGGGGGCAGAGCCAAGATTTGTGGACAATGGGGTCAAATACTTAGAGCCATATCTGGTTTTTTATTTGGTGTAAAACTATCTATATTTATGGCTGATGTGTTATAATACTAGTAAAAGCTATTGTAAGAGGTTTTCCCAACTAAGTAGCACTAACTCATCTTTATAACTATCATTCAAATAGGAATGCTGTTTTGTACCTCTATGCCCCCAACAAGTATCTGAAGGGAGGGATTTTTCATTACGTTTTCTATAGTTATTCCATGTGCCGTTCCAACAAGCTGAACTCCCCTCTGAGCAATTGTACTCGCAGCAAGGGCTTCAAGCTCAGTTCCGATTTCATCAATTATAATGGTTTCTGGCATGTGGTTTTCAACTGCTTCAATCATCACCTGTTCCGCAACAAAGCAACAGCTTAAAAAGCTTATATAGGCCATGCAAGGTAGAAATAGAGAAGCCGAACACTGGTTTGAGTTGAACACCAACATTATGTTGCATGTGAACATTTGGAACTTGCATTCTTCTCGCACGACCTATTCCAGAATGAGGAACATCACCATCACCTCCAATCTCGTTTGATGTATCCACAATCACAACACGTTTCTTATGCTCGTCTGCCAGCATTCTAGCCGTTTCTCTGCCAAAGCAAAGCTCCATAAACGAACAAATATTGTATGCAAGGGATAGTTGACCTTTTTTGAGATATTTAGGAATTCAATTCAATGAGCAAAACTTTAAGTACAGAATTCTCCTAAAATCATTACGGCTGACAATATGTAAACAATACAGTATGGAACATTAGTGAAGGGAATCAAAGAAAGTCCTTGACATAATGAAGCCACCAGTATTGAAACCATTATATACATTTAATGTACAAGCATATCACTACTTGTTTATGTAATCATTAGATAACAAGAGAAATAGAGAAAGAACACCGGCAAAGAAGTCACCATTATTGACACCATTACATACATCTCACGTACTAGGATCACTACTTGTAGCCGTATCATTACGCAAAACTCATCTCTCAAACCACTAATGATAGAACTGTATGTACCTGATTAAGGTTGTTTTGCCGACTCCTGGAGGTCCTATAACCAATATAGAACCTCCCCCCTCAACCAAGTCACGTATGACTTCAGCACTTCCAGACATAGCTCGACCCACACGGCACGTGAGGCCAATAATTTGCATTTTACGGTTTCGAATAGCACTTATACGATGTAGGGAACTATCAATGCCTGAACGATTATCATCCGAGAACTCACCAACCTGAACAAGTCAATTTTTTATGCATCAAAACTATACCCTTATCAAGACAATGAGATTCCAAAAGCACATATGCATTGCATCCAAAGTAATCTCAATTCTGAAACTATTTTATACACATTTTCCCTTAAACTGTGTATTAGTATTGTATTATAAGTGTCCCTATCAGTCTTCAGCACTAAGATTGACCCCTCAATCAAATATAAAATATATGTCAAAAATTATATAAATAATCATTTGATCTCTCTCTCTCTCTCTCTGTACAGATGTTCTAATCAAAGACAAGAAGATCCTCTTTTAGCTTTGTAGCTTTACATAATGTTGAGAACATAAACAATACTATTGCCTCCCTTAAAAAGCTTAAGCTTTTGTATCAGTCGGTTATCAATAATTTAACAACATGGTATCAGAGCATGCAATGGATCATGTGTTAAAAAATCACTGTCCAACTCATAACTAAAATATTCATTTGTGTTTGGTCTACTTACGGAGGAGAGAGCCGAGCCACACACGACTGAGCGTGTTGAGAATATAAATATTCTCTACCATTTTAAGCTTTTGGATGATGAGTAGGTGGTCCACAATTTAACATTTGGTCACATGATTAATCAGATTATCAAACCTTCAACTAAAAGTTTCAAATCAAATACATGAAGGACTGACTTGAAATGACCTTTGATATAGCGTGCCTTAGATCCTCAGGCTTCACAGGCTGCTCAGAGATCACCCAATCCCCCGAAGGAAACCGAGCCAGAGGCTGCCTGCCCAAATCCATCACCACTTCAATCAACTCCCCAATCTCCTGGTGCCCAAACAGCTCATTCCTCATCCTCAACGGCACTAGCTCAAGAAACAAGTCCAGCTCCGACACTTCCCCCGATCGCAACGTCGTCGAAACCAAAACCGACGACAACCCATTTCCCGGCGCCAGCCGATCCAGCGGGCGCCGGATTGATGGCACGGAAGAGGCGGAGGACGAGATCTCACTTCGCCGACGAGGACGTGTTCGACGAAATGCTTGCGAGAGGGAATTGGGTAAGGTGGTGCTTTTCTTAAGGTAATCGAAAGTCGAGGTTGGGATGTGGGTAGCCGAGTGCCATGAGGAGTGGAGATCAATCAGCACAAAATGTGAGTTCAAAGCTCTCATTCTCTCTCTCTTTCTCTCCCTCTCCAACACTCTCTTCTTCAGTGTCAAATTCTGGTATGGATTCAGAGTTTTATAATTCTGGGGATTTTGATTGGTTCGTTGAGTGTGGATTTGAAAAAGGGTAGGGAGAGAGAAAAAGGAGGAGGCGATGAGGGAGAAGATTCGATGGAATCTCCGTTCGGACAAAAGGAATAGGTGGCCAAACAGAAAGCAGCTTTTAACGACCGTTGAAGCTTGTGGAAGTTGGAAACCATGTGGGTTGAGGCTCTTTGTTTGTAGACCACACAAAAACGTCGCTTCGCTATTCGAATACGCAACAATGCTACAACCACTTTTACAGACCACTCCTCTCTTACATGTGTGTCGGCCTCAGACATTTAATTATAGAATAGATCTCACACATATGATCGGAGGAGTGGCCGGTATGCGTGTCCGTAGCATTATTGATTCGAACACTACTTCTCAAATCTTTCTCTTATTAGAGCATCTCCGGCCAAGAGCTCTATTTAGATATGTCTTTTCCATTACTACACCCATTTTTTAAAAAACCCAAATCTAATTGTCCTTTTTTTTTTTTTGTGAGAAAAGGACAAAGGGTATGCGGATAAAAAAAAGAGAGGACAAAGTGTATGGATTTGCGTCTTCTCAAATTTGAGTAAGAAAAAAGGATAAAACTCAAAATATATAGGGAAACGAGTATGTGCTTTCTCTATCATTTCTTTTTGCATTTTTACTTTGATAATCATCGTCATCACCAGCATGCCACTCACGGTCATCCCACCTAGAGTCCTTTGGGGCATCCCACCCCTCGGCATCATCCCAATTCTCGAAATTCTCAGAGATTGGAGATGAATTTTTGGCGTTTTTATGCAAATTCTGGTTTGGATAGAAGAAATGGTAAGAACTTCGCTTGATATCTCTAAAACAGGTTGATTTTTAATAAATTTTTTTGATGTAGTGTAGTTGGACATTCTAAAAGCTTTCAAAGATGGCTCCAATCTGAAAAATAAGCCAACTTTTTAAGCTCTCATAGTGAGAGAATAATTTTCTGCCGAACAACTCTTGGTCGGAGTGAATATATGAGTAGCTGATAATGATGGGTTTGATATAGTGTGACCAAATCTATTTTTATAAAAACAAATATTATTGTTTTGGTGATAATAACAAGAATTGCAAAAAATGAAATAAAATCCAAGAATCGAAAAAAAAGATCGACCTGAATTAAGTTAGGTAATATGAAATGATAAAATCGATAGCCTCATTTGAATCGAAAACAATTCGGATAAAAAATTGAGCTTTTGCATATTGAAAATGTGAGGCCAGAATCAGTTTGCAAAGGATTGACGCCCGTCTGTGAACGAAGATTCAAAGAAATACAATGATGTAGAGAGAGAGAGAGAGAGAGAGAGAGAGAGAGGAGATAAATCTTGGAGGAAATGGTAGTGGCGGCTCCAGGATTTTTCGGAAGGGTGTTCAAAATCTCTACTACCTCTAGAAATTATATTTGGGTAGGTGTTCAAGAACGCTAAAATTACAAAAAACTAAAAAATTTACATGTATTCTAAAAAAACTTCTTTTTTTTTTTGGGTGTTCGAGTGACTACCCTCGCCAATCGATAAGGTGGAGCCACCACTGGGAATGGGGAACGACGACGGGTGCTCGGTTAGCTGCACTGATGGTACGGGCACTGATTAGAAACTCGCATATGCCATACGCGAGCTTTGTCAAACGGCTTCGACCGGGTTTCATTGAAGCTCGCATCTTGAAGACGGGAGGTGTCTTAAAACGACGCCATATTTATTCGTTAAGACTTCGCAGGTACAACCTGAGAAGTCCTTTGAAACCAGAATTTGTCAAATTGTAGCTTATTAAGGTTTATTTTTATGATCGAAAATGTTCATATTGAAGATCGTTTCAAGAAGATAAACCTGGAAATAAATTGTTTGGATCCAAAACTGGTTGATATATAATCGGAGACGATAAGCGTGAATTTGTTTTTGTGAAAATAAACTTGGCTGTACTGTATCAAACCCATTTCTTCGGAGACTAAAGGTTGTTCAGTATAAAACGACGTAGTCGCCCGTGAACCTGCGAGGTTGTTTGAACCGCAACGTGAATTCGTCAAATTGTGATCTCATTTCGATTTGTCTCTGTGATCGAAATCGCTCAACTGGTAGAGCTTATCAAGAAGATACAAAATGTCAAAGATCATTTGAATCCAACGCTGAATGATACATAATCGGAGATGATGAAAGTGAATTTGTTTTTATGAAAATAGATTTGGCCACACTGTATCAGACCCATCATTATCGCCCACCCATATACAGTAATTCACTCCGACGACGAAGAGGTGGTTCAGCAGAAAATGATTCTCTCACTCCGCTGTATTTCCGAATCTCCTGGTGCCCAAACGGCTCATTCCTCATCCTCAACGGCACTAGCTCAAGGAACAAGTCCAGCTCCGACACGAGACCGAACCCGACGACAACCCATTTTCCGGCGCCGGCCGATCTAGCGGGCGCCGGATTGATGGCACGGAAGAGGTGGAGGACGAGATCCCACTTCGTCGACGAGGACGTGTTCGATGAAATGCTTGCGAGAGGGAATTGGGTAAGCCAGTGCTTTTCTTAAGGTAATCGAAAGTCGAGGTTTTGGGATGTGGGTAGCTAAGTGCCATGAGGTGTGGAGATCAATCAGCACAAAATGTCAGTTCAAAGCTCTCTCTCTCTCTCTCCAACACTCTCTTCTTCAGCGTCAAATTCTGTTATGGAGTTCGTTGAGTGTGGATTCGAAAAAGGGTTGGGGGAGAGAAGGAGGAGGAGACGATGAGGGAGAAGATTCGATGGAATCTCTGTTCGGACAAAAGGAAGGAAGAGGTGTGTGGAAGTATGTCCCACGTCGGTTAATTATATCCTCAAAAATTAGTATATGAGCTTGGGCGGCCTCTCCACTATTCGCTAATTGATTTTGAGTTAGATGCTTTCACATGGTATTAGAGCGAAGCCGTTCCACACCACATTTTATAAAATTTACAATCTACACCACACGATGACAGACTAGTAAAAAAACTACACGATGATAGGACCAAAAAAGTAGCCGAAAGACCTCATTGCCACTTCACTCTGAGTTGGATATAAAGTTTCCCACCGGCCAAAACAGAAAAGCAGCTGTTAACGTGGACTTTGGAACCATGTGGGCGGGCGGGCTTGGCTTGGGTTGAGGCTCTTTGTTTGTAGACCACACAAAAACGTTGCTTCCCTTGGCGTCTTGGTTGGGACTACTTTTCCCATTTCTTTGTTTGGCATCTCCAGAAAATAGCTATTCGAATACGCAACAATGCTTCTATCGACTACTTCTCTCTCACATGTGTGTCGGTCCTACACATTTAATTGCGAGATGAACCCCACACATATGTGAGAGAGGATGTCTTTTTTTTTATTAGAGCATCTCAAATCTTATTGGAGCATCTCCGGCCAAAAGCTCTATTTAGATGTGTCTTTTCCAATACTACACCCATTTTTTTAAAACCCAAATCTAACATTTTTTTTAGTGAGAAAAGGTGTTGAGAAAAAGGGTATGTGCTTTCTTTTTGCATTTTTACTTTGATAATCATCGTCATGTCCACTCACGGTCATCCCACCCCTTGGCATCATCTCAATACTAGAAATTCTCGGATATTGGAGATGATTTTTTTGGTGTTTTTATGCAAATTCTGGTTTGGATAGAAAAAATGGTAAGAACTTCGGTTGATATCTCTAAAACAGCTTGAATTTATTTTTTCTGGTGTAGTGTCGTTGGAAATTCTAAAAGCTTTCAAAGATAGCTCCAATGTGAAAAATAAGCCAACTCTCATAGTTTTAGAATATATATACACAGTCATTTTCAGGTCCAATCGCTCGAATTTTTTTATGATCCGGATTTGTGTCTTAGCTCCCATTTCCCGATCGATTTACGATGATCCGAGCCGCTCAATGTGTTCAGAACGTGATTTTAAGGGTACATGCGAGAAATCAACAAAAAAAATGACCGGGGAGGGCTTGATCTGAGCAGTTTTTTTACTGAACCGTTCAATAAAAAACTGCTCAGATCAAGCCATTCCCGATCATTTTTTCTGCTGATTTCTAAAGGATACTTTTAAAATCACGTTCTGATCACATTGAGCGGCTCGGATCATTGAAATTCGATCGGAAAATAGGAGGTCCGGACTGTAAAGCGTCCGGACCTGAAAACAACTGTGTGTATATATATATATATATATATTGATAATATGCAGAAGGGGTTATTCTCCTATCACAGTAATTATTTTGTTTTTCCTGTCAAAGAAAAATGCTAATCACAACTCGCTTGGTAGTACTAGTAGTTAAGCTTTGTAATAAACAGCAGTTTCCTAAACTGTGTTAAGCAGAGGATAATTTACAGTTAATAGCTACTCAGCAGCAGTACAGACTCATGTGGGTTGGAAAAAAAGAAAGAAAGAAGAAGAAAAAGATGTGTACAATACTGCAATGTACAGTGATAGACAAACTCCTAGCTGATACTGTAGTAGATAGATAACTCATTCCCAACCCAACAGCTTCCTTCTCACACACTCTTTGATCTCATTCCTGGCCAAAGGTAAACCATCCCCATCATCAAGTAAGATCCTGTAAACTTCCCATTCCCGATCGTGAATCCGGTGTCTCGCTATCTCCACCTGCACAATACAGAGACAACAAGAGCAACAGAAACCTCTTTAGTTTGCACTGATGAAAAAGACGAGTGCACTCAAGAAGGGTTCATAATGTATGCACTCATCATGAAGGCATCAACCGAATGAATTAGATAAATTACCGAAAAGATGCGTATGTCAAGAATCTTGAGAGCAAGGGTAATATCATGGAAAACGAGTGGCCTTCCCCGGCCAGATAACTCGACGGGATTCGCTACAAGTAGCTCAGTGTCAGGGCCGCGACTCAGTACATCGATTCTGAGAGGACGGACAAGCTCCATTCTCAAACGAGAGCATAATGCGTTTTGCTTCTCAGGGTCCAATATCTTTTTCCCATCCACTTGCATTACGAACAAGTCCAACTCACAGTTTTCCTTTGGATTTGCGAAGAATCTCCCGTAAGAAATCTGTTAAAAAAAAAGACATGTCAAACTTAGTCCCACTAGACCATGCTTTTTTATATATATATAGTTGTGTTTGGAACTCTTGGAAGAAAAAGAGAAAACCAGTTTTTCCTTTGATTTGTTCCAGAATTCCAGCATGTCTAATGACATAATTCAGACTGGATTATTCCTTGCTTTCTCCAAAAATCTTCTATTATAGTCTTAAGAGAAAAGGTGTTCCGGGATTTTGAGGAATAGATTTACCTTAGGTTTCAAAAGATAAACTGGCTGGTATTGAAATTTTACAGATAGCATATCTTTCTCTGTTTGGTTATGAAAAGAACAAGCAAAGGTGAGTAGGAGCCTAATTCTTCCGTTCTTCAGTTATAAGGGGCGGGAAAGAACCAAATTTGATAACTCGAGATAACAAAGGAAAAGACGAATGGAAGCCTAAAAGAAATCACAGGAAATTGAGGAAAATAACTTCCCACGTATTTTCTCTTGGATTTCCAGTCTTTGCTTTGACATATCATTGTTTTCGTCTCCTTTCTCATTCTTTCCTTGAGTTTCAAACACACCCTCTAAGCATCATGAAAGCTCTAGTATGTGGAAGTTATTCCAACAAAAAAGGAGGAAGAGTTCTAACCAGTATAAGTCATATACCTGAATATTGTAATCCTTTAGGGTTCTCATGGTGTCGTAGACAAGACCTTTGTGATCTTGGCAGAAGATTTGAACAAGGGTGTGAGAGGGGCTGAGGAAGTTATCCACCGTGACAGATACAAGGTTGGACGACAGAAAACCATTCGTGTGTTTGCTGGGCAGCTCTAAGCAGAACATGTCTTGGGTAATTGCTGAGGGAAGAAACGAAGACCCTTGTGAGCAAGCAGTAATTTGTGGGCCGGCTAGTTCAATCTCGCAACTTTTCATGGCGTCCCTTAGTACAGCTCTCAAATGTCCTATAGTTTCCTCCTGTCTCTCCTTCGTATGAAGTTGTTCTCTGGTTAAGAAAAAAGTGCAAAGTTATGAAGTTCTAGGGTATCAGAGCTAAATGAATTATGAAAAAAAAAGTTCATTTCTCGAACAAGATAAAGGAAAGAGCAAAAAAGTGCACGTTTTAGATCAGAATTATAAAATGATGGTGTGACAGTCATGACTATTGAACAAGAAGGAAAGGGCGAAAGCTAGGCGGTGTATATGTTGCTGATGAGTTTCCCCTAATTAGTTATAGAGAAGGTGGCACCATCATATCTAACTAGTCATAGAGAAGGCAAATTACACCATCATTACTAATTAGTCGTACAGAAGGCACCGGTAATGGCACCATACTTCACAGATGATCAAACGGCATAAGCAGTGTAGCTCTCATTTTGAGAGTCATTGGTCAAAATTAAATGAATCAGCAGCACGCAAATAACGCATGCGGAAACAAATACTTTCACTTATAGTAACAAAATAGTTAAGCTTATTGAATGTGCCATCTGAAAATATAACCGCGAAAACCGAACTGACCGAAAAAACCGACTGGAAAATTCGGGGTTCCGTCAGTCAAGGTTTGGTCCCGATCAATATTGGTTTTTGAAGAGCAAAAATTTTAATTTTCGGTTCGGTCTTGGGTACCTGAAAATACTCTCGTACGAACCAAACCAAACCGAACTGAACCGAAATATACATATAGGACCGATTGAACCGATAGGGGTTTTAATATTCTAGACTTTTAGAAGTCTTAGATAGGGGTTTTAATATTTTAGTAGCCTTAGATAGGGTTTTTGATATTTTAGAAATCTTGAAGCTCAACCCGAAAAACCCGGAAAAAACGACCAAACCGAACCCATTTCAGTCCACAGGATATTTTGACCGGAATAAATTTCCATTATTTCTAGACTCGGTTAGGACCGCCATGCCCGAAATCCTGACCAAACCAAACCGATTTCACTCCTGTTATACCTCTATTGCCACAAGTAAGCTATCGTCATTATCCCTACTAGTTTGTACGGAGAGCAATATATATAATAAGTTGCAAGTGTCACTTTATTTAAACATTATTTCTTGTAGATTACACGCAAAGCATATGTGGGTGCCACAAGAACTTTAATACTCTCATTACTGCTCCATATGTGTGCTCTTAATGGTAGGAAACAAATAAGACTTCATTTGTTACAATATATTTGACTACTGTTTGTCCCCCTCCAACATCGGAAACAGAAGGAAAATGATAAGCACAGAAGTAGCAACATAAGACACCGGAAGAAACGAACCTGGTGTCTGTCACAAAGAAGAGATCCATAACTCTCCCATCTGGGGCTGTCGATACCTTAACTCGTTTTATCGTAAGCTCAAGCTCACACAAAACCTTGGTTACATCTAGAAAAAGAAAAACAATCAAATCAAACAACGAAAGAAAGACGAAGGAAAACAGAAAACAAAACGGTATCTGACAAAAACATAACTGTATCCAGGAATTTTAAACAGTTTTCTGAAGAATCAACTCTAAATAAGAGTATTGCTCTGGAGCCCATGGACAGTGGGATTAGTCCCCTGATTAGTCAAACCTTTGGACTGGATAGAGAGTTATCGAAAATATTTCTTTGGAAGCAGTTCTATCCACCCCAACTTCCTTGATGTTACCTGGAAAAATATTTAGTCCTTTTTCACTTTGACTGGCAAAACAGCAGTTATTTGCCATGGGTTTTAGCATGCCTTGGGATATAGAGAAAAGACCTTATGAATTACTTGAGCAAGAAGAAAGCATATTCCTTTCCATAGCAATAAACAAAACCAATCTTGAAGTCAAAGAAAGCAACAAAAATATAAATCAATGCAAGGAGATTTTGACCTGTAATACACAGATGAAGAACTAGTTGCTAATCCTATTAACATTTAACTTGACCAATATAATTTTATAGCACAAGAGAGGGAGTACCATGCAAGAGGCCTCTCCGATCAAAGTAACACCAGAACTTCAATAGGAACACATCTTGTGGTTTGGGCTGCTGAAATTCTGGTCTGTAATAGTAGATTTCCGAGGCGGCCGGCGAAAACATAGGGCATACCTCCAATAGCCTATTCTTTAATAAGTCCCACCTTGTTGGCCTCCCAACAACCCAGAAAACCAAGTAACACCATTTGCCATCTGTCGAAACATCTACACAAAAAGAAAATAACAGGACAAAAACTAGATAAGAATGTCCATTCCTCTCCTGAATTTTCACCAAGAATCTTGAGTTGCAGCAAAAATCCATTTGAAGAAAAATTGGTCGGAAGTGTAGAACTAGAACAACCCATTTAAAGATTTTCTTTGGACCACAAACCCTCCGAAAAGGGGGACGAAAGACAGAAAATAGCAAGGGGGACAGAAAATAATTAGAACTCCCCACGTTTGTTTTTGCCAAGAATATTGAACAATCACTTTCCTAAAAACAAGTTTTCTTTTTTTTTTTTATAACCTGGTGTCCATGCCAGGTTACGCGTGCCTCGACTAATCCTAAAAACAAGTTCACCTTACCCATTTATAAATTCGGAAAGAATCACATAATCCACCACAAATTTTGAAGCATAATATAGAGAAAAGAAAAGCACAACAAATATAATAAGGATCCCTAGTTCTCTCTTGGATTATCAGTAAGAATAACAACTGCAGTACATCCTCTTCAAGAAAACATGGACAGAAGAATTTGGAGACTAATTGCCGATTGTGGGGAGACAGAAATAAACTAGAATGCCCCTTTTCTTTCCCAAAATGGGTCTCAAAACCCACCTCACAATTGCAATAAGAAAACAAAATCAAGATAGTATCCATCAAATTGCCATAAGAACCCTCACAGATCCGACAAAGAACACTAAAACGACACCTAATAAACCTGAAATCCCAAACAACCACCACTGTATTTGGTACAAAATTTCAAATCTAAAACTAAACTTGCACAAAGGGTACAAATTTTTGAAATGGAATTATTCATACCTCCTCTGGAAATGCTCAATCCAAACAGCAAAATGATCCTGCACAAATCACAACCCAGTCCAGTCTTGTCAGGGCAATTAACTGTAATTACGGTTGGATCCCCTGCCTTCTCAGCTTCTTTTATTATCACCACATCTTCATACAAAATGCCCATTTCACCTCAACTCTCTCTCTCTCTCTCTCTCTCTCTCTCTCTACATATACACCTATATATACTCCACAAGGAGACACTGGAAGGAACTAGGACAGTTCCTGTTCTGGAAATGAAGCACAGAGGAGTGAGAGGAGGCAGCAGATGATGGATGAAGTGTGAAAACACACTACACACACGGCAGAATTGGGTATTCTTCTCTCTCTCTCTCTCCTCTTCTTTCTCTCTCCTGTTCTTGCAAAGAAATTGGAGATTCCGTCAAAGAGGGATTAGGGACAACAAGCAGTCAAGCACATGGGTTTCCAAGATCACTGGCTCTCTCTCCTCCTCTGATTTCTCTCTCTCTCTATCTCTCTCTCTCATTTGTGTTGGGTTTTCAATTTCTCGGACATTGCAATAAATAGTGCAAGCGTATTGGATAATGACAGTATTATAGTATGTGGGAAATACGAGAGAAAGTGATAATCAAATGTGATAAAATCCACGTGAGGTTTGTGGAAAATAATAATTAAACGTGTTTTTAAAACATTTCCATTAATAATGCAAAAGAGATCCTTTTCCTTTTCCTTTTTGAGAAGAATGCAAAAGAGACTATTATTCATTTCCTTTTAATGCACCAAATCTTGTGGCCAATTTATGGAAAGGATAAAAAAAGATTTATGGGGTTTTTTAAATACGAAAATTGTTACTATTGGATTAATTAATAACCACAAGGTGTTATAGCCTAGTGGTAAATGACATACTCTCAATTGGTCCATCGAATGGACTCGTGTGAACAACGTACCCTTGAATCTTGCTTTTCAAGTCCGACTATGATCTACTAGCTTTGACGATAGAAACCTACGAGTGATTAGCCAATCACATAACCCGCCGCAAGTTTAGAGTTTTTTGTTCACGCGCCATATCCTACACCCTTCAGTTGAGCAAAAGTTTATACAAATATATTACAGTACAGTACATCGTGCATGAGAGGCACCCGAAGTTATTGTTACGTTGGTGGTGGGCTTGTTCGGTTTGGGTCTCAAAATCCTACGCACGGTCTGTAATAAATTTTCTCTATCTATCTATCTCTCTCTGCTCATTACTCTTAAAAACCTCTCTCAAAACCTAAACCGATAACGGAATTGTTTTGGAAAGAAAAATAATACTAAATAAACTCTATCATTACGTTTAATTGATGGAAAATAAATTTTAAGAGGAAATCATATTGTTCGCTAAGTTCTGAATTGTCTTCTAAAAAAAAAAAAAAAAAAGTTCCACTAATTTTATTTAGGAGAATTTTCAATTAGAAAGTATGATTAAATAATTTCAACCAACGGAAAAGAAAGACTCCGTTTGTTTTGACGTAAAATATTCTATAATGTAAAATATTTTCCTAACAAATAATCGTGTTGTTTTTATTTTTTTGTGTTAATTTGGTTAGCATCTGGAAAAAAAATTTACATAACAAAAAAAACCCATGAAACACAGTCTAAGACAACTTACCAATTCCGGAATGCACCATATGAAAATATAATTATACCAATACAGTAGGCTGTATGCGCTTACGTAGAGAGAGAGAGAGAGAGAGAGAGAGAGAGAGAGAGAGAGAGAGAGAGAGAGAGAGAGAGAGAAGTTTGGAGTATAAGAAGAGTCAAACATGCAATTGAAACCTTTGATTTTGTGAACCTTAAAAATTTGAAACCCCCGGCCGTAAGGTTTCAACTTTCAATCATGGAGAAAATACTCTCTGGGCCCATCGGCTGTTGAAGATGGGAAAGATTAGCTGTCTATCGAAGGGTCGAGATCCAGCGGTAAAACAACTTACGGGTAATTCGGGGACTGGGAGGAGCTGCAGTCCCTTGAAGGGACAGCAGCGTTGCTGTCCCGGCCGAGGGGGCCTCGCTCTAGTCTTGCTCCAATGATCGAAAACGTTCATTTCGTAAATTTCGTTGAGTTGAACAAGTATGCAAAAAATCAGTTTGATCGGATATCATTAAGTGCCTGATCAGAACACATATAACTTGTCAATAATGGATTCTAGTAGATTTGATCCAGTGTTTTGGATCCATTCTTTTCAAGACAAAAAGGTTTCGATTAGGTACTTAATGATATCCGATTAAGCTGATTTTTTTACATAATAGTTTAACTCGATGAGCTCTACGAAGCGAACGTTTCCGATCATTAAAGCGAGACTGGAGCATGGACCCCTTGGCCGAGACAGCAGGCTGCTGTCCCTTTAAGGGACAGCAGCTCCCCAACTCCGGGTAATTCGGGAGGAAATCATTTGTGCCTATTTGACGGAAAATGTTTTATTTTCAAAAATAGTATTTTACTTTCTTTTGTCCAATCAGATAACGGAAAAATATTCCACTGAAAAATATTTTACCTCGAACCAATCAGAGCAATTTTTTTTTTTTTTTGATCAGCAATCAGAGCAAAATTGATGGACCCAAAAATATTGTGACAGGTTTTTCAAAACAACTTTTATTTTGTCCCCATGTGGAACCATTGTCCACAATTTCAAGTGAATTTATACTATTCTTTAGCTATATCTGCTTAGAGATTGACTTATTCACGGAGGCTCTGTGAATAGGTTATTCACAGAGCTGCGCGATTATACCCTCCATAAATCTTATTTGGAAAAAGTTATGGGTACATATGAGCTTGTACATACATACCATGTACATATGAGTTTTGTGGGGCTCATCTCGGGTCTCATAAAAATGATTCGAACCGCCCATTATTTTTAAGACATTTTTTATGGAGCTCTGGAAAAAATTAGCTCAATCCAATATCGGTAAGGATTTTTTCTGAATTTGTGGGGGAAAAATTACTTAACTACTCAGTTTTGCGCCTACAAATTCAGAAAAAATCATTATCGATATCGAGTTGAGCTGATTTTTTACAATGATGGTCCATAAAAAAAATATTTTAAAAATAATAGACGATTCGAATTATCTTTGTGGGACCCGAGGTGGGCCCCACAAAATCCATATGTACATGGTATGTACATTGCATATGTACACATAGCAGTACTCCTCTTAGTACCTTTTTTAAGAGTTTAAACTTTTTAAATGAAATAAATGTAAGGAATATTTTCTTAAAAATTTACCATTATAAACTGGAGTAATTTCTATCACTGCCCCCAAATTCACGGTTTTCAAATTACTTTGGATTATTTAATGTTTTATTAGTTCAAGGGGATAAAATATGTTCAGACATTACAAAGTGGAATAGCATAGCAAGTGAAATTAAAATGTTATGTTAATGCATTATTTTGGCCTTAACTCAAACTTAAACTTGAAATGAGAATTTTGTCCTTATTAAATTTTTTTTGCATTTGTTAGTTTTGCGCCAAACTTTTTTCGGCTATTGATTCGTCTCGACGAGAGGAATCGAAAAAGTAAAATTTCTTTACTTTTACCCAAGTATTTTGAGAAATAACCATTTTTTTTTCTAAAAAATGATTATTTCTCAAAATACTTGGGTAAAAGTGAATTTTTTTTACTTTTCTCATTCATCTCGTCGAGACGAATCAATAGCCCACAAAAATTTGGCGCAAAACTAACAAATGCGAAAAAAATTCAAATAAGGAAAAAATTCTCGTTTTAAGCTTAAGTTTAAGTTAAGACCAAAAGAATGCACCCTTTTCAACTTAAAAATTTAACGAATTTAAATATAAATTTAAACTTAATTTGTTTATAAGGTGGGGTAATCTCAGATGAGATTTAATCGAGCTGATTATGGACCTATCTCAAATAACTTGAGTTTTGTATACTTGACAAACAGAACAAGCTAGCTAGCTAAGTAGTGAGCTTGTTTGAGCTTAATAATTTGAACAACTAACGAACTTCAAAAAATATTCATACTTACGAGCCCGAACTCGAGTAACTTGATTCATTTATGAGCTCTATCTAAGGCCAAAAAGTATGAGGGACATGGGAATTTACTGCGATAGATCTGGGTAATAACACAACAAATAACGGTAGTTTTTACTTGGCCCTAAAACTTTATGGCCCATATTTCTGTCAGCTTAATTGGGTTTAATACTCTTATAAAATGCATGCTGTTTAAACAAATACTCCTAGTGTAGAAACCTTATTTAATACTCTTTTGGCCTTTTTTCCTGTGTGTTTTAATTAGGAATATTATATATTACCCATATATAAATTGAATTGGGTTGCAAATTTCGATCATCAAAACCTACCAATACCTACCTACCATGACTAAATTAACCCCACCAAACATGCCTTACAATTCACATGGTGATTTTCACCAACTTTATTAGCTCAACCGTTTGATGGACGATTGAAGATGAAATTGTAGGGCTTGGTTTACAGATCACAGATGGAAACTTGACATTACTCTCTCTCTCTCTCTGTCTCTCTCTCTGCAGTTTTTTTTTTCTTCCTGTGAACATTCTTTTCTTTCAAGCTAAGAAAGGAAATTTAGAAGGAAAGATATGAGAAGAAGTTAAGAATGGAAATGTCTGGAATTTCCAGGGAGAATATCCTATCCTACTATAAAAATGGAAGTGAGAATTTATTTTAGTGTGAATCTGAACCGTCCATTCCTCTTTCGTGTACATTTTCATGGATGGATTTTCATGTACCCTACCAGTGTAAAGCTGAACTGTTCATTTTCCTTTCAGGGATGGATTTTCATGTACCCTACTAAACCTCAATTTATTTTGATGGAAAGAAGTGAGACATTACAATTTGTTTGATAGAGACTGGCTAGGTAGTACAGCTACGCACCATTCAAAACACGCCTCACGAATACACCACCCAATAGCATGGGCTCCCACAAACTATTTTGATTATTTGAACCATTCATCGCCTCACGAATACACCACCCAATAGCATGGGCTCCAGCGAACCATTTTGATTATTCGAACCGTTCATTTTGTAGTTCCCGATATGTACATCATCCGTGAAAAACTCAAGTTGATTAGATATCGATCATCAAATCACTTGATAAACGATGATAATTATAACGTTGTATTTTTGTCATGACAAATATAAAATTTTCATACTCATATCAAAGTCCGATCGATTAACCTACTTCAGTTTTTTACACGAATAATTTATACGTGGAGACCTACAAAATGAACAATTAATTGAATGATCGAAATAGATTGTGAAACTCACTCCATTTGAGAGGTGTGTTTTAGAGAAGTGTGATCAGAATTACCCCTTTTCAATTTCTGTTTCAATTTAAGGGAGTAAATCAGGAATGTCTAATTCCTTGTTTTGTTGAGAAATATTGAAAATGTAATATGACACGTGAACAAAAAATGGAAAAACTTGTTATGAAAACAAGTTAGGACATGGTCAAAAAGATTGCGTGCATGAAGGAGGTGGCCGGAGAAGGTAGTCGATAGGCAAGGAATGAACCATGATTTTCGAACGTAACAGAGCCGAGTGATCAGTTACTACTATCAGTGCAGGTTCAAAGATATTTAGGGTCCGAAGCGAAAGTCTTAATATGAGGCCATCTATCTTTCCATGCGAATCTTTGTTTGAAATGTTACAAAAAGTTGAGGAAGAGTTAAGGGGGTAAAGATTCGAACCTAGCTCATCAGGCATCCAAAGAACCTAAACTACTACACCACCTAAAAGATGTTACTTGAAAGCAATTTGAACTTCTTATTATTTAAAACTATAAACTGTATATTTTGGAGACTTCTTCGGACTAAAAAATTAAGAATCGGAAGGGACGACTTCCTCGACTTCTTCTATAAGTCGGCTCTAACTACTAATCTACCATACAACACGTTAGATTTAAGCCAGGAAAAAAATCAAAACGGGGATATTTTAGTCCAAACAAACTCACAAACTCACCAGTCACCACTAGTGCAAAATATCTCAAACGCTTTTTTGCTTTTTACTCGTTATGAGAACTTGAAAATGACTCTCTACATACCGTACCAGGAGAAACTGCCGATACGTTTGGTGCTTCTTCTTCATAGTGAGATTAATTAATTAATTTAATCACCCACGCCAACTACCCTTCTAATTATCAATGATTATACTAACCCTATTATTTCTTGGCCATTCGGCTACTACCACGTGGAGCTTTAATAACTGCTCCCTTCGCACGTGCCTTGAAACTATCACTTCCATTGAAAATTTAACCCATTAGCCAATCATAAGACTCCCTCGCGTTGAGGTAGATGTCATGGGAAGGAGAAGTTTTAGGGTGCCGGCTATTTCAGCTTTCCAAACATGTCACGGTCCGGATTTTAGAGAGATGAAAAGAGGAGAGAGAGTGGTCCGGTGAGGGTAGAGAGAGAGAATAAATCTGGGTTGTCCAAAGCACGTTTGGACGATTGAAATCACCGACAGGTACCGCCACGTAGTATCCGATCGGCACCCAAAAATTTCTCCATCGGAAGACATTTCAAACCAACATAGGAGTAGGATACTTTTTTTTTGACATCAAAAAAGACTTCATAGATAGATAAAAGTCATTACAAGAGTCATAGATAAACTTAAATCTAGATAGAGGAGCATAACAAGCATAAAAGATAGGTAACTCCAAAGCAAAAGGATCCACTTGAGAAAGCTTATCCGTTGTCAAAAGGATAAAATATGCTAACACTGAATCCTGGAAGCGGCCGTAAATCTTGACAAATTATGATGACAAAATTGTTCATTTTTTAATGTTCGTTGAGAACACTAGTCACACGAAACATTATATTGATCGAATAGCGTTTGACGATTTTTTTCGGTACACATTTATCTTGAGAGAACTGGGTTAAGAGTCTAGTATTGCATTTATGTTTTCAAAACTGGCTTTTCTCAAGTTAGATGTGTCCGGAGAGGATCAAAGTCCTCAGCATAACATCCTATTTTGAGAAGGAAAATTTTCACTCAGACATTATAACTTTGATCCTTTAAATAAATTTATTGGGACTACATTTTTTGTTTTTGTTCTGGTAAATTTTGCCTCTGAATATCGACAATCTTTTAGGTTTGTTAATACTTCCCCCATTCTTAAATGGTTGTCCACCATATTTTTACATGCAATTTTTGAACCAAAATATAAGATAATTTCGTGCATAATTTTTTAAATTTCGCGTAAAGTACTTTGGTGTCAAGAAGTTTAAAAAATTATGTGCGAAAACACTTATATTTTGAGAGAGATAGTTGAGAGAGAGAGAGAGAGAGAGAGAGAATTAACAAGGGCAAAAGGACCATTAAACTAATTTAAGAATGAAAACATAAGTATTCAAATTTATTAAGATGAACACCTAAACAAGTCCTCTTTAAATAGGAAGCTTATTTAATTTTTTTTTATTTTTTATAAACTGATGGTAGATGATTTGGACATATAACCACTACAATAATACCATGGTTTTCCTCTGTATCCGGGAAAACCAGGTCCAGTGAATCAGTGATATCATGCTTGCCTCTGGAGGTGAAGTCATGCTGTTGTGTCCTAGCCTACTCCAAATAATTCCAAAGTTGTTCCCTTTGTCCAAAGTCCACTATCAAATTATAATTACCCACTTCATTTTTCTTTAATCTCTACTTTTCTTCACAAAAAGACACTTGTAAAAGTTGCAAGTATATATATATGCATAAAATTCTTCTACTTCACCTTTAAATGAGGAAACAATAATTTGAGAGATATTATTCTATTTCTACAATCACAATCGGAATCTACGACTCTGTGCCAAAGCATTGGTCGATCTTTCTATTTCATCACCACCCAGCGATTGTGGAATTTTCAAAAAAGTACTAAAGTGAAATTAATTGCGTATACCTTTTTGTTATGGCTCTTCGTAAATGATGTTGGAGAGGCAGGTTAGAAGAGTTCCTTGTCACAGTTAGCTAAAATGAAGAATGAATAAAGAAGAAGTGGTGTAGTGGGAATGTCCTTTCGGTATTTTGTGGAATTTACACGTATCGAACGACTTTGAACACATCTATATCTGAATTTGTACACGTACTTGGTGTTGGTCAACATCCAATAGTTGGCTTCAACCGGTGAAACTAGAGGGTACGTGGGAGGACTACTCCGGATTCATTCTTACCAAATTAGCATTCGCAATTCGTGAGGGTCGTTCTAGGCTAATTCTAGCAATAAAACAAAGCCTTGATTAATAATAAGCTAAATAAATTACTATGAAAGTACACCATGTTGTTCTATCAAGACAAGACTACCTAGACTGTCAATTCATCCAAGCAAAATGGATTAATCCTATGGTTTTCACTAATATTCCCAGTGAATTTTTTAAAAGTTGTCTCCTGCATCAAAGTCCAATAGTCCATCGTCAATGTTTAACTAAGTTGCATGTTTGCAATTAATTACTAAAACATAATTACTCCAACATTAATTGTTTAATGAAAAGCATATATATGCTTTCATAGTCATGTATAGATTACAAGAATAACTTTTGATGTTCCCTCCCTTGGCCTTGTTCATATGGTGGATAGGATCGCAACATTTTTCCACAAAACAGACACGAAACCCATCTTTTTCAGATAAAATAAGGCCCGTTTCGCTTTCTTTTTAAACCATCTTTTTCAAAAAGAAGGTAATTTCAAGCTCAAATATAATGAAAATGAAAAATAATTTTTTAATTTTTTTTGCACCGTTTAAAAGATCTCAATGAGATCTATCAAACAAGATCCATATTGGTAGAAAAATTATTTACGTAAACACATAATTTTGAAGTTTGGAATTACCTTTATTTTCTAAAATTTCCTTTTCTAAAAATCTGGAACGGCACCTAACACACTTTTTATAGAGAAACTAAAAGCAACAAAAACCAAGGAAAGCTAATGGGCTGCAGCTACCCAATAGGACTTAGGCCCCGTTCCGAAACTGAAAATAAGTACTTATTTTTTAAGAAGACAATTTCAAGCTCAAAAATTATGTGCTTACGCAAATAATCTTCCTATCACTATGGATCTTATTTAATAGTTCTCATTGAGATCTTTAATACGGTGCAAAAAAATTGAAAAATTATTTTTCATTTACATTATTTTTGAGTTTGAAAATGTGAAATAAGCTGTTTATTTTTTAAGAAGGTTTCTGGAACGGGCTCTTAAAAAAAAAAATTATAATCAAGGGTGGCTGCACTATAGTTCTGGGGTTCAAGCGAATTCCCTGAAACTCCAAAAATGTATCAAAATTTTGTATTTTTTTTTACGTATAATTTGATTTTTATTTAATATTGTCGGCACTCAGTAACATATACGTAGCCGAAGAAAAGATCATTCATATAAAGTTGTGAGTAAGTAGATAATGCAGCTAGCTGCACAAAACAAAATAAAACTGAGGCAAATAAATTTTCAATGTAAATAAACATGTTTATTTTAACCCCAAAGATTTGCCCTAGTGATCAAAGACCGGAACCTAAGAATTTGTTATCTCCGAAGGTCTCAAGTTTGAAACCTCTGATGAGATGCTATCAACACTTTTGGGGTCAGTTCACAGGGAGCATTTGCTTCGACTTCAAGTGAGGCCCCTGCTAGTGGACGGTAGTTATGGTTCTCAGGATTAGTCAAGGTGTGCGTAAGCTACACCTGGTTATCAAAAATATGAGTATACGTTTATTTTATATAGAGATACGAAAAGAATTCTTTACTCTCTTTTTTTTGGCACTGCTAAATTTAAATCTTGGAACCGCCCTTGGCAAATATAACTTAGGTTAAAGTTTTCTTATTTTCTTTCTCAATTTTAATAAACAAACACGTCTTGTAAAATCTGCGCACTCAAGCTCTGCAAATCCTCCATGCGACCTCTTAGAACCAAAGATACACCAAGGCAATAACAATCACCACCACCACCACCTTCTGGGCACCCACACAGAACGCCGAGGACCCCGTTAGGGCGGCGGAGCAGTACAAGAAGCCGGACCACACGGCGGTCTCGCTGATTGCATCTTGCCAAGCATTCAAAGTTTTTCAAGGCAGATATTCTACCGGATTATTTGTGAGCTTGTATTCGGGCATATCTGTGTCCGAAACCGTATAACATATGAAATTGTATCATATCGGAGAATCCCTTTCTACTTTGTAGAACTTACATACATGCATCGATTTCGACTACATCTGTATTCGGCTCCGTGCACAGTGCACGTAAATGTCAAAAAATGTATATACGTTGCTTGATCATCACCAATATTTTTCTATTACGTAATACGATAACTTTCAAAAAAAATTAATTTTTTATTAAAAAATAGCAGATATTTTTAAGTTTTCATTTCGCCTTGATCGTAGTTAATTTTTTTAGAATAGAAGTTACATTTTTTGACCGCACTATTTATACTAACATATGAGATTTTGTATATATATTATTTGTTAATAGATGAGCTAGTAAAATTAAGGTAATTTTTAGACACCCTATTACAAATTCCTGGAACCGCCACCGAGCCAAAACCCAATCACTCTCCAATAAACTAGTAGTAATATCCAATGACATCATGCTTTCGCGCAACAACTACTTTGAGATGATCTCATTACGGCCCACCAAAACAATTTAAAAGCTCTTAATTTTAACTTTATTAATTAAGTCCATCGTCAATGTTTATACAAGGATAAAAAATTCTTTCCACCTTAGGTGGAAATTGCGCAGTATATTTTTTTCAGTAATCTGAACCGTTCATCTTGTAGGGCCCGCATAGTAGTACATTCATACAAAAATTATATTTATCGGATATCGATAGATATATTAAAAATTAAATCTTAATTAATCTGAACCGTTCATCTTGTAGGGCCCGCATAGTAGTACATTCACACAAAAAATCATATTTATCGGATATCGATAGGTATATTAAAAATTAAATCTTAATTTATAAAATAGACGGCTATGGATAGTTTAACTTTAAACTTATCTACCGTCGATTCTTTAAACCAAACTTCAATTTTTTATATATTTATCCATGTCCGATAAAGTTGATTTTTTGTGAACATATACAACATTGCGAGCCCTACAAGATGAACGGTTCAGATTACTATAATATACGCACGGTGGGACCCACAATTTTTTATTACACTCTTATATAAGTTGTTTAATATATAGGAGTAGTATAATTCCTTGGCCTACTTCTTGTATTTCGATCTGCAGTTTCCAACACTAACACTAACTTAATTGCAACTTTAATTAATGAAAAGCATATACTTTCATTGTCATTCCCAAATTAAAAAAACAAACATGCTTAACCCTTGATGTTCCTTCTGTCGGCATCATTCATAGCACGGGGGATAACATGGTGGTGGATATATAGGATCGCACCATTTCCCCCCGTTCCGATCAAGGGCATGTCATTCATGATTTATGTCAGAAATAAGGGATTCACAAGAGAGTTTTCTCTTGCAGCTTGGCTCTAAAAGTTTGCCAAGATTCGAACTCAGGGTATTTAGGATTACGGCTCATCCCTGTTGCTACTTGAGCTACCCCCTTAGGGTTTAGGATCGCACTATTTTTCCACACAATATCATGAATGAGACAAGGAACCCATCTTTTAACATAAAATTTAATATTAACTTTGCCAATATTGTAGCTTTCCGTAGACTCGAAATATTTTTTGAGTAGAATAGTGAAGTGAACAAGACATATTATCGTATGCTTTGTCGTTTATAAAACTCTCATGGGCTTGGCCCAGCCGAGCTGGGTTTCACTTGACTAAGCCCACTGAAGAATACCTTTGACCCCAAAAAAAAGGAGTAGAAAGAGACCCTTAACATTTAGGTGTTCCTATCACGGTGTTATTTCGACGCTCGGAGGGGTGGAACCTGTATAAATATGTGGTGAAAAAGACTCAGAGAGCGAATAACTTTTCTCGGGCCAATCGTATGTGCCGAGAGAAAACAGCAGCCTCAAATAAAATAAAGGAGGGCAGAATGGGACAGAAAGTTTCAGAGACTTTTATTTTATTTTTGGACAAGATGGAGGCGTGGAGTTTGAATGAAGATATCAACTATTCCAGTTGAAATATCTAGCACGCCACGGACGAATAAAAAATGCAGTACTTGACTTTTCTTGTTTTGGTTTTACTAAAAAAAAATTGCGTTTATTTGTTTTGTGCCAAATTTTTAAGATTATTAGTTCGTTTTCATGAGAGGAATCGGAAAATTAAAAAATTATGACATTTGCCCAATATTTCACCGGAAACATTTACGAAAAAAATTTATAAAAACCAATTTTTTTGACTTTTTCTTGGATATATATTCCAAATTTTTTGGATAAATGTCATAATATTTTTACTTTTTCGATTCATCTCGTTCAGACGAACCAAAAATCCATAAAAATTTGGCACAAAACTAACAAATGCGAATTTTTTTTTTTTTTTTGGAACAAAGACAAAACAAAAAAGTCAAATATTACGACAGAGAAAGCGGTTTTCTTCGCACAGCACTGATGCATTGGACTAAAATACAAAGAGACTCAAATAGAAAATGAAAAACGGTTTTTTTTTCTATTTTTTTTGATCATTGGTTTTTTTCTATTTGAACACTGATGATTGGGGTAACAACACTGATACTTTGGACTAAGAAAAACATTTCATTTAAGGGTGTTTTGGCTGAATAATCACTCAACTTATTTTTTTGTTTTTATTCAAAAAATTTTGCATTTTTTTTTGTAGAGTATTGATTCATCTCAATGAGAGGAATTGGAAAAGTAAAAAAATATCGTTCAAACTTAATTTTTTTTGAACAGAAATTTTTGAATTTCTTTTTATAAAAAATTTAGTCTGGATTACAATTTTTTATTTTTCAAATTCCTCCCACCGAGGTGAACCAATAATCCAAAAAAATTTACCGCGAAACTAACAAATGTGATTTTTTTTGAATGGAGGGAAAAAAAAAAAAGTGGCTTAAGTTTTTGGGGGGAGAGAGAGAGAGACTGTTAGGGGAGTGGAGTGGGCCCGCTTGTCTTTCAACGAAGGAGAAGGAATTCAGCTCGAACTCGCGTTTAACGAACGCGAAGTTATATAAAACGACGTCGCGTGGGTTCATACACACTTCTCAGTTTGTACCTGCGAAGTATGTTGAAACTTCGTAATTGGTAAATTGTGAACTCAATCTGGTTTATTTATACAATCGAAACTGTTCAAGTTGTAGATCTTGTTAATAAGATAAACCATGTTCAAGACTGTGTTAATCCAATATTGATTAGCCTATAATCGGAGATGATTTCTGTGAATTTTATTCTGATAAAATAGGTTCGGACTCACCGGATCAAACCCAATATCATGAATCTCCTGAGTGCACCTTGTAATTTGTAAATTGTGAACTCATTTCGGTTCATTTTCATGATCTACACTGTTCAAATTATAGATCGTGTGAAGAAGCTAAACCATGTTGAATATCGTATTAATCGGATTCTGATTAGTTCATAATCGGAGATGATTCTTGTGAAATTATTTTTACGAAGGTAGACTTGGTCGCACAGGATGAAACCCAATATTGCTATGGTGAGGGATTCTTGTTCGATCTAGAGAGAGAAAACAGAGGGCAATTCTAGTCGAGTTGTAGAGAGAGAGAGAGAGATATGGTGGGGAAGAACCACAGCGACGAAGACGAAGACGACACCTTCTACTACCGCTACTCCTCCGCCCCACCCCACCCCAACCCTCCTCCGCCTCCTCTACCAAGACCCTAGAAAAATCCTCCGGCGGCGGAAGCGGGAGGAGCGGAGGCCTCGCCCCGTCCAAGTCTATTGAAAACAAAGCCTAATTCAAACTTGAAAATATTACGACCCTGGCACGAACTTTACCACTTGCAAGATTTGTACAAAACTGTTTTGGATCTATTTCAATTATTTTTGGACTTAAAATGGAAGTAAGCCCGGCCCAATGAAGTCCAAAAGAAGCCTAAAAGGCCCAACTCGAATACCCAATTTCTGACCCAAAAGTTTTACTTAGCGACCATGACGTAAAAGCTTGCGTCTATGACGTAAAAGTTTGCGTCCAAGCGCAAAAGATTGCGGCCAAGTTGTAAACGAACTATGACTTGAATCAATGAAATGGAAGTTCCAGTGCTTCTTGATCTTGCGAGGTTAAACCAACCGATACTACGGCGTCGTTTATTGTTCCAAATAGATCCGTCAAAGTGTCTGAGACCTCAAAGGCAGGTGGCAACATATCGACCCAAAAGTTAGACATTACAGCCATAAAATTTTACTTTGCGACGTCCAGAGCACAAAAGTTTGCGGCCAAGATGTAAATGAACTATGACTTGAATCAATGAAATGGAAGTTCCAGTGCTTCTTGATCCTGTGAGGTTAAACCAACCGATACTACGAGGTCGTTTGTTGTTCCAAATAGGTCCGTTAAAGTGTCTGAGGACCTCAGTGGCAGGTGGCAACGTATCAGGAGAACACGTGGATCACCCCATCCACGTGTCAACAGCAATATCTGCATGGAAAGCCCACATTTCTCTTCTCTTCACATTTTCATCACCGATTCCAAATATTCTTGACGATTTTATCCCCCCAAGAAAGTTTCATTGCTCTCTCACCGTTCTTGATCATCACCACCAGAAATCATGGCTGAACCCCGTCTGGCTTTCGCCGCCGGCATCATCATCACCGCCGTCTTAACCTGCGCGCTCACCGTCTCCTCCTCAAATATCCTCCACGCGACCCCACCGCAGGACCCAGAGATAATACTCCAAGTCACAGACAACCACGGCCGCCACCACCTTCTGGGGACCCACACGGAACGACACTTCCGGAGCTTCGTGAGGGACTACGGGAAGGAGTACCCGACGAGGGAGGAGTACGTGCGCCGCCTCGGGATATTCGCCGAGAACCTGGTCAGGGCGGCGGAGCACCAGGCGCTGGACCCCACCGCGGTGCACGGCATCACGCCATTCTCCGATTTGTCGGCGGAGGAATTCGAGGCTATGTACTTGGGGGTTAGAGGTGGTGGGGGCGGGGCTCAGTTGGTGAATGGGGTTAGGGGTACGGCGGAGGAGATGGAGGTGGAGGGTTTGCCGGAGAGTTTTGATTGGAGGGAGAAAGGAGCTGTTACTGAGGTGAAGATACAGGTATGAAGTCGATCGAGTACTCAACTTGTTAGAAAAAAAATTTCAATTTAGTTTTCTTTTTTAAAAGTTTCCTAATTTAACCCCTAAAATTTAAACAATTAATAAATACCACTAAAAACGATGTGCTTATTGAAATCTAAAAATATGCACTATGGATCTTGTTTAAAGATCTCATTGAGATCTTTAATACGGTGCAAAAAAAATTGAAAAGTTATTTTTCATTTACATTATTTTTGAGCTTGAAAATGTAAAATAAGTACTTATTTTTTAAGAAGGTGTTATGGAACGGGCTCTAAAGCACCCTACCGAAGTTAATTTTTCTCCTCTGGAAAAAATCCCTGCAATTTGCCCCTACTGGATCCAACTGATGTGACCATTCTTCAAGTTTATGATTTTTAAATACAAACCTAGTGGTTCAGAGTACTCCTATTTTCTAAGATAATTCGTCAAGAGAAAATCTTCTTTACGGATGTGCGGTAAACAAGTGTTTACATCACTCAATCGTGACCATCCTCAATCGTGACCATCCAAAAGTGTTTTGGACGGTTAAGATGTTAATGAGATTTTTCCGGAGAAGAGTTACGAATCTCAGTAATTGATTACGTGAATAGACGGCTGAGATTGGTTGGTAATGTAAAAGTGTTTTGGACGGTCAAGATGTTAATGAAATTTTTCCGAGAAAGAGTTAATTGTGACCGGTCATAATTAAAAACGAATCTCAGTAATTGATTACGTGAATAGACGGCTGAGATTGGTTGGTAATGTAAACAGTGCTGTAAATCTGTAAATAAGAGAGTCTCATTAGTCAAAGATTAGATAATGACCCTTTGTAATTATGCATAATATGGAATATGGATAGGGGGTCTATCTCTTCTGTCCCAAAAAACCCTTGTCCCTCTGTGTGGAGAGGTTTTTCGACAGAGGCAAAAAGTTTTCGGCACGGAGGATCCTTTTTAGAATGGAGTCAAGTAGTTTTCGGCATGGAGGATCCAGTCTCCTATGGATAGTCAACTGAGAGATCAAATGGGACAGAACAAGGTTGTTTGCCATATCATTATTAAGTAGGTACAACTCTTGGTCTTGAATTTGCTTGGAAAAACTAGGATGGTAGGTGGATGGATCATGGACTTGTGAAACGCTATGTTTAGTTACTTTCTTGATAACTCAGGTCAGCTTAAGTGTACGTCGATTAATTTAACTATCGACTAGAAAAAGTCCAATTGAAGCTTTGCCCATTTTGTATTGGCCCTTGTCACCTTCTTGATTACTCAGGGTTTAGGTCAGCTTATGTGTAACTTTCACCGTCCACTAGCGAAAGTCCAATTAGAGCTTTGGTTGGCCCACAAGAGTCTTGAGACCTAAGAGAGAGTGAACACGTTTGAGGGCTTGCGTATGAGGCCAATCCTTCATGAGGTTCATGCTTCAAAAAACTATTAAATCTTTACCATGCTTCATTGACTTTGACACACGCAAGTTTTCTAAGAGTGGATAGCAATTTTTTTATTGCTCCAATTCAAGATCTTTATAGACTAACTTAGATATCAACATCCCGCGGGGAAAGAAATCTCGAGCTCTGTTCAGGTTACATAATGAAATCACATAATTTGGTTAGCGCGTGGGTTTAATTTTTTTTTTCTTCTGAGTTTTTTTTTTTTTTCACTTTCAGCTCTAAAAACAAAACTGAACATAAGCTTGTGGGTCAAGATAGTTGTTCGTTATGGGAAAATTCTCTGTTTTTCCCATGGTTACTTTCTCAGGGTTAGAAGTTGAGTTCTGGTAAGGTTGATGCAGGGTACTTGTGGATCATGTTGGGCTTTTAGCACCACAGGAACCATTGAAGGAGCCAACTACATTGCAACCGGGAAGCTCCTCAATTTGAGTGAGCAACAGCTTGTAGATTGTGATCACACGGTACTTAGCTTCTATTTTGTTATGTTTCGGTCTTTCATCTTCCTTCCTTTATTTATGCGAACATATCTAATACTAATACATAGGACACTTTTTAGCAATAGAGACAATATCATGCAGATGTTAGATTCTAGAACATTTCTAGCTTTGGCTTGTCTTTTATCTTAGAAGAAAGATACGTGGGAGAAGTGTTGGAGTACCGTGGAATCTTCGATTTTGCTGACACAAATTCTTTTTTTTTGTGTGTAGTGCGATGCGAAAGACAAAATGGCTTGTAATAACGGATGCTCGGGAGGGCTAATGACGAATGCTTACAAGTATTTGATTGATGCGGGAGGCATAGAAGAAGAGGATTCATATCCATATACTGGAAAGCGAGGTGACTGTAAGTTCAATCCTGAGAAAGCAGCTGTCAAAGTTGTGAATTTCACCAATGTCCCTATTGATGAGAAACAAATAGCAGCACACCTCGTCCATCACGGCCCTCTTGCAGGTATTCCATCTGAAATCATGGGGTTCAACTCCCAGTTTTATTCGCCCTTTTTGGTTGTGCTTTCACCCTTCAGACAGTAGCAACTCCATATATGGCCTTCGATGTCGTAGTTCTTCTATTTGCAACTTGGCGGTACGATCTTTTTTCTTTTTCTAACTGATGGCTATACGATCTGATATTGCACTATTGCAGGATTTAAAACATATTTTCTTTTAGAGTAATTCGAACACACTTCCACAGATAAATTAACCTTGTTGTTGTTTTCTTTCTGAAACTTGGGTGAAAACATTAGTATCACATTAGTAGATGTTTGGAATCTCACTTTGGAAAAATGAAAGAGAAATACTTAACGTACTTGTAATCTAACAGACAGAGCGTGACAAGTATTACTTTGCTGCTAACCGAACGGAAAAAAGGAAGAGGTAGGGAGGAAGTTAACTTCTTTCGCTTTCTGTTCTTTCTCTATCCTTTGGTTTTATCATTTCTACTCGTCGTACAAATCGTAGACTCAAACATACGTTTAGTAAGATAATTGCTATTCCCTTCCTCTTGTATCAGTTTAGCAAAAAAAAAAAGGTAAGATAATTGCTGCTATTACATGAAGCAATCGTGGTAAACAACTTGCCTTGGCATGGATTTTCTTTGAAAATTAACCTCTGAGTACTATCGACACATGCAGTTGGGCTGAATGCTGTTTTCATGCAAACTTACATCGGAGGGGTCTCGTGTCCGCTTATCTGCGGCAAGAGGTGGGTCAACCATGGCGTGTTGCTTGTAGGGTACGGTTCCAAAGGTTTCTCGATTCTCAGGCTTGGAAACCAGCCATCCTGGATCATCAAGAACTCGTGGGGACAGAGGTGGGGGGAGCACGGCTACTATCACCTTTGCAGGGGACGCGGCATGTGCGGAATGAACACCATGGTCTCCGCCGTTATGACTCAAACCTCGTAAAATGTTATATCAAATGGTTAGAAAGAGTTGAAAGATCAGTATATTAGCAAGTGCTGTATTTGGTCTTTGGTAGTAATTTTAAATCTTCCGCTTACTCCTTGCTGATACATTAGATCTTTAAGTGCAGTATACTTATATACTATTTGGTATTGTAATCGTCTTTCTTCTCCTTCACTTTGTTGAACTGAAGCTCTGATGTCTTCGGAATTTGAAAGGTATAATTGTGTGTTTAAAACAGGATTATTAACCCAAAATTTCACTTGAAACTGCATACAGAATTTGTGGGCTCTCTCCACCGGACCCAGGATTTGCCTCACGTGGGGCACATTATAATAATAACATTAAGCGAAAATCGAAATTAATCGCAAAGGCACAAATTATGGAAAATTGAATTGTAAATTTCATTCATTGGGCAAAAACCAAGTAAAGAAATGAAGGCATAATTTTTCCAAACAATCAAGATATATATTACGAATTTTAAAAGAATAGAATTACAAGTCCTAAATTAAAAGTTCTTTCAATAAAATGTGGAGTACTTTTGTCATGTAGTTTCAAATTTTATTGATGATTGGTGATGTGACGGGCGACGATCACAGAGACAAGCGACCGGCAACGACAAAGTAAATCAAGTATCGAGCGAGTTCTCCCCGTCGAGTTTTATGTATGGATTTCTCGTTCTTCTACTCATTTTTTCCAAAAAAGATCTCATTTTTGCATAAAAAATAACTACTATAAATTTTTTTTTAAAAAAAGAGAGGGGGCACGTGACCCCACGTTTCCCTTACTCGGTCTGCCTCCACTCATTACACGATGGAAGACGGTGAAGTGGTGAACAATTAATCAAGCTCATCCAGTTTATTTACATAAGAGAGCTCATGAATAATTTCAGCTTAGTCAATAACCTGAGTCAAGCAAAATTAGATGTGATTGGAGTGGAGGGCATACAATCAAGTATTTCTCCACTTTACTAGCTATCCACATCTCTTTTCCTTCGAACCTAAGGAAAACCTTTTGGCTTATTTTTCTACACGCCTCCTCGAATATAAGCTTGTATCACTTAGGGAGTTAGAGTTGATTTTCCAAAAGTAGCCCGGGCTATTTTTATATGCAAAAAGCCTAGTCATTTCTCTAAAAAAAGCCCCGGGCTGCTTTTGGGAAATAACTTGACTTTTTAAGTACTTCTACGGTTCTACCCAATTCATTTCTCTTAAAATGCTTTAGCATTTACAACCTCTTTAGTATTTTTCGAAAACTACCTGTTAATATTGCCTATACAAAAATAAACCAAGAAAACAAAATATGATCTATCATTAATTTCTTATTTAGGAATAAACCAATCGACCAAGAAAACAAAATATGTTCTATCATTAATTTCATATTCAGCTGATTGGTTTGAGGAGAGTACTTATGGATCAAAAATGTTAGAACCACAAACATTTGCACATACAAAATGCACAACATCGCAAGTGTTGGGGGGCAACACACCGCACATCCCAAGTGTGTGGAGACCTCACACACCTTTGTGAGCTTGTTTGTGCACTTGTGTGCGCAAGTGTTTGTGGTTGTACCACCCGGGAAAAGACGGGTTGGGGAGGTTATTTTGAGGGTATCACTATCTAGGTAACCGCAGCTCGTTAACGTGTTTGATTGTTCTTTTTTTAGTTGAGGGCGGTTAAGTGATAGTACAAGCACAAAAGTTGAGGGGATGTCCTCATTAGAGCATCTCCAATCCAAGACCCTCCAAATCTCTATTTGAAAGGATTAAATTAATCTATTTTATTTGAAAAGTAGATTTAGAGAATGATACAATTTATCTCAACTCCAATCCAATACTCTATTTCTCAACTCTAACACATATTTGAAGGAGATTCTCTATTTTTTCCTTCATCCTCTATATTTAGAGGATCAAAGTTCATCCTCCCAAATAGAGGAGAGTTTTAAAGGATGGATTAAAGAATATTTTTCCTCCAAAATGAAGATATAGAATATGGGTTGGAGATGCTTTTAAAAGCAAACCTTTCTATCCGCACCGTTAGTTTCCTTGTACGTTTCCCCCATCGAAAGCAACGTCCACGTAATACCCAACCCTCCATTTAAAGCTTTCTGTTTCCGTTTCCCGCCTCGGAATCTTCAAAGCAACAATAAACGCACGAACCCTGCTATGAGCACACCATTTGGCGTGCACTGCCTCGGGTGAGATTTACTTCGGAGTTTCACGTAAATAATCGAAGTCATTTGATTTTTTTAAAAATGTTTTATCGAGGGTTTTTGTAAATAATGAGCTTGGTAGGGTATCGGTAAGAGCTTCATTAATACTTTGCTCAATTCTCTGTTAACAAATTGGGTGTATAATTCATTAGGTCTTTACCGATAATCGAATGAGCTGATATTTTACACATATATCGTTAAAAATGTGTTTTGAATAAATAAAACAGCTCCGATCATTTTTGTCAAATTCCTAAGTAGCTTTCACGAAATGCGGTGCGCATTTGGTGTACACCAAATAGTGTGTTTCCATGACTTATTGAATAAAACACCTCAACCAACCACCAGTCTCTCTCTCTCTCTCTCTCCCCCTGACGACACCTACACCACATCAGGAGAAGTTTTTCAGTGCCAAACGGGTATTGCCAACGTGACACCCGCTCGGCGCACCTCAGCCGTCCGATTCACTTTTGGACGGTTCGGATTGAAACCCTCTCTCTCCTTTCATCCCAACACTTTCTCTCTCCTTTTTCTCTCTCAAAATCTGAACCGTTCAAACACAAAATGGACGACTCGGATGCACGAACGGACACCACGTAGTACCCGCTCGACACTGAAATTTTTTCCCCACATCAGACCACACCACACCACACCCCGCAACCTCAGCGAAAGTTAGTTCTGACCCCTTCTCTCTCTCTCTCTCTCTCAAACGCCTCTCTCTACATCTATATATCTCTCTCCACAGCCATTACTGCATCAGGAATCGAGATTTTTATCCACATCCATGATGAGGGTGAGAGAAATGAAGGGTGTGATTTTGCCATGCTTCCTTCTCCTACTCCTCTCTCCTCTCTCCACCGCGTTCCTCCGCATGCCCTCGGACGCCATGTTCCCGTCGCTGCAGGGCGAGAAGTTGATCAGAGAGCTCAACCTGTTCCCCAAGGAGTCCGTCAACGTCGTCGATCGAGGCGACGACTCTCTGCGGTCGACCGGATCGAGGATCGTTGAGAGGCGGTTCAGGTTTCCCAATCTGGCTGGGCCTAGCGTCACCGAGGAAGACCTAGGGCACCATGCGGGGTACTACAAGATCGAGAATTCTCACGCCGCTAGGTAATTCCAAAACCCAAGAGTTTTAATTTTGTGAAATTTCGATGATTTTTTTTTTTTGGTTTTGTCTAGGTTTGTTTTGTTGTTGTTTTTGCAATTGGGAATTTCGATGGGGGCTTTGTGGGTAGAATCAGTGTGGTTCTCCTCAGCTTTTTTGGGAGCTCTTTAAGATTTGTGAGTTTTGTCTTTATGCAAATGTTCTTCGCGGTTGTTAATCTAGTCAAACTTTTGTGGATTATTGGTTTGTCCTAATAAAAAATTCAGAAAAGCAAAACAAATTCATACGGGCTTTGCCTTAACTTTAATTGGGCAGCCGCTGGTGGACGGTGGGATTGGTCTCAGGATTAATCGAGATGTGCTTAAGTGAGCCAGAACAGCTGAGTTAAAAAATGAACGTGGATTGATAGGGTTTTCTATGGAGTTTTTCCTTATATATTTTTTCAATCCGTGCAAGGATATTGAGATTTATTTATCTGTTTTGTTAGGTGTTGACTTATATAATATAGACGAATATTGTTGTATTTTATAGATGGATACTGTGTGCATAGGTGTATGGAATATTACTGCTATAATAGCATTGGGCATTTGGGCTCATAAGCTTATGACATTTTTTTAAATGAAGGGCATGGAGACCAAAAGAGAATATCTACTCCCACATTGTGGCAATTGCTATATTCCTTGCTTTTCATTTTGAGTGTTTCTTGGTTTACATTTTACATGCTAAAAAATGGGACTATTGTTTTTGGTATTTTAATTTATATATTTCATTTTTGCTTGTAGGATGTTCTACTTTTTCTTTGAATCACGGAACAGCAAGAAGGACCCTGTTGTTATTTGGTTGACCGGAGGACCAGGCTGTAGCAGCGAGTTGGCTATGTTCTATGAAAATGGGCCCTTCAACATTGCAAAAAACATGTCTCTTGGATGGAATGAGTACGGGTGGGACAAGGTACTGGTTCCAGAAATTCTTAGTAATTGAAAGCTTACGTTTGTTTAATATCATGTATTTTTTCTTATCTGCATAAATGTAGTTTAAGTACATTCGCCAAGAATTAAGTTTGAATAGCTCAATGAGCCTTGCCTTGCACTGAATTACACGCTAAGGACTAGTCCTTAAGAAGTTAGATCACATTATTTGTTGCCATTCTGAAGTCTATTATTGTTTTTGAGCAAGTGTGATGATATGGAATATTGACTCTTACATATGAAAGAGGGGGCATGTGGCTTTGTTGCTTAGCAAATAGGCTGCAATACTAATAGAGAGTGGCATTTAGGAGTTTATTGTTTATTGTGCCGCTTGTGGGTTAGACTCTTTTTATTCGAGTTCGTCTTCTTTAAAAAATATATAACTCCCATCATCCAACTATTTATTGACATGTTGATGATACTGGAGGCTTTGTGTGAGATGATCAAGGCTTGATTTGGCTTTGTTCATTAGATTTGCTTTACACAAAAAACATAGTGGACGACCCAGAGGACTTTAATAAAGCCCCCTTTTGCCTCACCCCGATCTCCCTGAAAAGAGGGTGAAGTAGCGGCTCCCTTCTATTACTATTACTGGGGTGGAGTCGAAGCTATGGCACCAGAAAGTCAAAGAGATTCCTTCCCGAACCACTCGTGTAGTCTTCTTCCTGCCTCCCAGTTAGAGGCCCTATCTTGCTTTCCAAGTCTCATTATGTAGTTTGTGGTGATGATTGTTAACTTTCAGTCCACGGCAGATCATTGCAGCTATCATATTTGTCTTGGTTGCAGTTGGAATATATGCTGTCAAGATGAGAAAGTTATTCTGTTGTATTTAGCAAATGAAAATGATGGCAGTTAGGAACTTTTCAAAAAAGAGACCTCTCTTGACATCAGTGAGGATCTTCAACGAAAAGTCATGAATCCTTGTTATGAGATAATGGGTATTTTTTTTTCAAATGCATCAAAAGGGAGTGGGAAATGGGATTCATTTCAAGTTTCTTCAGCCAAATCAACTAGAAGTGTGGCGAATGCTTTTGAACACTGGTCTCATGAACTTATAGAAAAACCACTCCCCTCAGGCCTGAAATCAAGTACAAATGTACTATCCATTCACTGTTAAATCCTCCAAACCAAATCCCAAAAGTCAAAAGGACCCATTCCACCATATATGTAAATGTAAGGTAAAACCGTAAAGGTGAGAAGTACCGGGCAAGAAAAGGTAAGGTAAAGTTGAGCCATTTGGCTGTAGTCTCTGCGCATTATGATTTACATCATGAATGTGTCCATTTGTCCTTCACTATTGTCTAAAATTAAGACTGGTACTTTATCTATCTTACTTTTTAACATGAGGATTTGATACTGATGGGACTTGTTGTCTGGTTGTTTCACACTGATATATTCTTTCTTTTGTTGTTCTTGGTGTTGGATGGCTAACTAGCTGTGACATCTTGGAGCACTTTAAATTTGTAGTATGAATAGGTTGTTTGCTATTAAACAATTGAGCAATAATAAGCAATTTATCAAACAGCACAAGACATCACCCTTCCCCCCCCCCCCCTGTATTTCCTGTCGCTGAACTCATTGATTATTCAAACATTCATTGTTATGTACATTATAAGCCACAGGATCTCTTAGTTACTGTTGACTGACTTCTGTGGAAAAAGTTAACCCAACTGCTACGATGTTTCTGCAGGCATCAAACCTTCTTTATGTGGATCAGCCTATTGGGACTGGATTTAGTTATAGCTCTGACAAACGTGATATACGACACAATGAAGACGGTGTTAGTAATGACTTGTATGATTTCTTACAGGTGTGTTTAATCAACCTTCAAAAGCTGTTTCTGAGAAATAAATTTCAGTCATCTTGTCAAACCACTTATTATTGCTTCATTAACTATGTGAAACCAGCAGTTATCGTTCAAATTTTGCTTGTGTTAATAATCACATGTCAGTCCAAATGTTTAGGTTGGCAATCTTTTGGTACTAATTTTGTTCTTGTTTTTATATAGTTTGTTTGGCTTTTCTGAATAGATTCCGCACTTGACTTATAAAAATAGTTAGAGGCGTCTTACATTCCATGTACAGCTTCACAATCTAACTCCGGGTAGTTTTCTGATTAGTTTGCCTTAATTAACTGGACTCCGTCCTTTATGGCATTATTTCAAGGCTATATAGTTTCGTTTGACCTGAGGATAGAGACTATGAAAGCAAAAATTGAATGCATAGGATAAATTAGAGTTATCAGTAGGACAGCCATGACTGAAGCTGGTTCATTTGCATAATACTAGGCCTTCTTTAAGGAGCATCCTGAGTATGTGGAAAATGACTTCTATATAACTGGAGAATCATATGCCGGGCACTACATACCTGCTTTTGCTGCTCGAGTCCACCGAGGAAACAAAGCCAAACAGGGAATTCACATAAACCTGAAGGTATGCCCGTAGTTATATAGATTTCAGTATTGTAATGCGTCATTTGAATTACTACTGAACTCGACTTACATTGCTTATACAGGGTTTTGCCATTGGTAATGGCCTTACTGATCCTCTGATTCAGTACAGAGCATACACAGATTATGCTTTGGACATGGGGATTATTAAGAAATCTGAGTATAATCTTATCAACAAGGTGCTTCCTGTGTGTGAAACAGCAATAAAGCTCTGTGGTAATTTACCATTTCTTATTTGCACCTATTTTTGTTCTGTTGAAGGAGAGTCTTTCCTTTCCTTCTTTTTCTTTCTTAAGTCGGTTCCTACATGGGTTTTGTAATCCGGAACATGTCGGTTATTGAGTATCAGGATTCATGAGTGGTTTTCACTTTGTTTGGTTTTGAGAATTTTTTTTTGATGTAATGAGTATAGAGAGATAGAGAAATTTATTGAGAATCGTGCAGAGTAAAAAAAAAAAAAAATCAAAACTTGTAAGTGAATAAAGTGTTTATTTCTGTTGTTGGACTGAAGTTGAACATCTGTTCTGTTTTTTTCTTTTTCAGGCACTGATGGTACTATCTCTTGTGTGGCCTCATACTTCGTTTGTAATAGCATATTCAGTAGCATCATGGCAATTGCTGGAGATGTCAATGTAAGAAAACCCACAAACTCTCCCTTCATTAGTTACTATTAGCATGTTGGACTGCTTTGTAAACCATTTTCCGCATATTTCCAAATCGTGTAGCATTCATGATGTTATAGAGAAAAATTCCTTGAAAAAACAGTTTCTTGCGATAACGACCTTTTTTTTGGTTCCAAATACTTGTTTGATAAGACAAATGGCTTATGAATTGTCGAAAAGAGAGAATTGAGTATCGGATAGCGTTAATGTCTTTGTCTGCAGTACTATGACCTCAGAAAGAAGTGTGAGGGCAGCCTTTGCTATGACTTCTCGAACATGGAGCAATATCTGAACCAGAAAACAGTTAGGGAAGCTCTTGGTGTTGGGGAAATAGACTTTGTTTCCTGCAGCCCCACTGTGTATCAGGCTATGCTGGTGGACTGGATGAGGAACCTCGAGGTTGGCATTCCTGCTCTTCTTGAGGATGGAATCAAGTTACTTGTGTATGCTGGAGAATATGATCTCATCTGCAACTGGCTTGGTAAGTCTTATTAAGCTAGATAACTATTGTTTAGGTTGTCATATCATTGGAAAGTGTCATTACTTATGTGGGATTAAATTTCTTTCTGAACAGGTAATTCAAGATGGGTGCATGCCATGGAATGGACTGGTCAGAAAGAGTTTGTAGCATCTCCTGACGTTTCCTTTGAAGTTGATGGTTCTGAAGCAGGAATATTGAAGAGCCAGGGGCCTCTTAGTTTCCTCAAGGTCTCTCTCTCTCTCTCTACACAAACATGCACACTCAAACACGTTAAGTTTTAGAGGTTCTTTATGTTGAAGAAGGTGTTCTATTAAAATCTCATAAACAAAAGCCCTGATTGTTCACAATCAAAATAGCAGCAGTTTCAAGGGATGAAGAAGTCGACACTGAAACTGTAGAATAGAAGATGCTAACTATCGTTCGGTGGGCGGTGGTTAAGGATCAAAAAAATGTTTCAAATGAGTAGACGCATGTGAAAGATCATTGAACTGCGTCTAACTTAATTTTTTGGCATTCTTTGCACCTTAGCTACTGCCCAGTGGGCCATTATTGAAAGTTGTAGTTGGGAGACGTTAAGAGATCCAAAATTGAAGCAGTTTGTTGGGATAGTTTGAACAATCTATAAGCGTGACATTTTTTACATTTTCGAAAGGATTTTACATAGCTTCGGAAAGAAAGGAACACTAGACTGCTGCTCTCCTTGATATATTGCATGCCGTATGGCTATATATCTGGTGATTGCTCATATTAACAGTTTTGCATGGTCATGTGTGATGACAATCAGGTCCATGATGCTGGTCACATGGTTCCAATGGATCAACCCAAAGCAGCACTAGAGATGCTGAAGAGGTGGACTCAGGGCTCCCTGTCGGGATCCACCACGGAACCAGAAAGCTTGGTGTCCTCAATATGATATTCTGAATGGGGTTTTCCTTGGCTTCTGAATAAGTTTGTAAATAGATACGGAGTATCAACAAGATCTTAGCTTTCTGTTGTATCAAACGCTTCCTGCACTCGGTGCCGTTGAAAAAAACTGTGTAACTTAAAAAGAACAGCCCCCCCTGGCCTGCCTATACGTACTGTTTTGTTCTCTTAATTTGGCTTAATTTTAATGTCTCGATTCTAATTTGGCTTAATTTTTGAAAACAAAAAGTGATTCAAGATCGTACTGTTTGTATTTTTGAAATGGTATGCATCTAATCTTGATTGGGATAACAACACTGATGCGTTGGATAATGAGGATTTCGTCATCCCTTTGTGTTCACAGTTTATCAAAAAATGGAAATGGTTTTCTTCCCACAAATTTACTAAAATAACTTTAGGTCATTTAGTTTAGAGAAAGCGGTTTTCTTCACACAGCACTGATGCATTGGACTAAAGAGTAGTGCTATAGGGACCAACGGTCTCCATACCGAAATTGCACCGATGGCTGCGCCGGGCCATTTCCGGCCACTGGATGGCCGATCCGAGCCGTCAAAAAATTCTATAAAAAAAAATGAAGGGGCCTTAATGAGAATCAATAGCATCCGATTTGGTGTATCAAGCACCTTATTTTTCGTGTATATATGTGTGTAGGGTGCTTGGATCAAACACCCTACACACATCGGATGCCGTTGATTCCCGCGCAGTTCTCTCGTTTTTTTTAAGAATTTTTGGACGGTTCGGATCAGCCGTCCGGTGGCCGAAGATGGCCCGGCGCAGCCGTCAATGCGATTTCGGTATGGGGACCGTGGGTCCCTATAGCTTTATGGTTGGACTAAAATACAAAGAGACTCAAATAGAAAATGAAAAACGGTTTTTTCCTATTTGAACACTGATGATTGGAGTAACGACACTGATGCTTTGGACTAAGAAAAACATTTCATTTAAGGGTGGTTTGGCTAAATAAGTCACTCAACTTATTTTTCTATTTTTATTCAAAAAAATTTACATTTTTTTTTGGTAGAGTATTGATTCATCTCAACGAGAAGAATTGGGAAAGTAAAAGAATATCGTTCAAACGTAATATTTTTTGGACATAAATTTTTGGATTTTTTTTTTATAAAAAATTTAGTTTGGATCACAATTTTTTATTTTTCAAATTCCTCCCACCGAGGCGAACCAATAATTCAAAAAAATTTAACGAGAAACTAACAAATGTGATTTTTTTTTGAATGAACGAAAAAAAAAAAACAAGTTTTTATTTTTTGATCCAAAAAAAAAAAGAAAAGAAAAGTGGCTTAAGTTTTTGGGGGGAGATAGAGAGAGACTGTTACGCCCTGTTTGGATGGAGGAGATGAAGGGGGATATGTAAATCCCCTGATTTGTACTCCGGGTGTCCACCAAATCAGGTGTTTGGTTCAGATTTTGGGAAGGTGGAGATGAATACTGTAGCGGTTTCTAGTCCGGCAGAAGGGGGATTTGTGAGCGCTAGGTGAGACCCCGTCGTTGGCAAATCCGGGAGGTTTTGGATGATTTTACCCCTCCAAATCCCCCTTTTATCTTTTCTCAGACTTGTTTTCGTTTTCTAAAAACCAGACCAACGAGAGAGAGAGAAGAGAGAGAGAGAGAGAGAGAGAGAGAGAGAGAGAGAGAGAGAGAGAGAGAGAGAGTTCCAGCCAAAAAACTCAGCTGAGGGATGACCAGCGGCGGCGGCGGCTGACGGAATGACCGGCGGCGGACGGGAGAAGCTTTGGGGGAGGTCGGATCTGTGGACCGTGGGTGGGGTTTCTGCAAATTTGAAGGGGAAGAGGTAGTGGCGGTGGTTGGGAGTGAAGTGGAAGAGGAAGAGGAAAAGGTTTCTGAAAAATAGAAAATGGTTTCTGCAAACCTGTGGGTGCGGTGGGGTTTCCCTGAAATGGGGTTTTTGGAAATTGGAAAGGGAACAGGGAATAGGTAGTGGCACTACCGGCAGTGGTGGGGAGTCGGTGGAAAATATCGAGTAATTGTAATGTATTTCAGAATAAATGAAAAATATCAAGTAATTGTAATTAATTTGAAATAAAACCAATTTTGAGCATAAAAAATCAAGGGGGGCAATTCAGTCATTCGACATCTAATCCCATCATATCCACCTTCCAAATCCTCCTTCTCAAAAAACCATCCAAACACCTCATTACAAATCCACCCTTCTTAAGAGGTGGGGCCACCCTTCTTAACATATCACCCCTCATTACATATCCACCTTCAAATCCCCCCTCATTCTATATCTACCCAAAACAAATCCTCCATCCAAACGGGCCGTTAGGGGAGTGGAGTGGGCTCGGGTCCACAGGCCTGCTTGTCTTTCAACGAAGGACAAGGAATTCAGCTCGAACTCGCGTTTAACGAACACGAGGTTAAATAAAACGACGTCGCGTGGGTTCAAACACACTTCTCAGTTTGTACCTGCGAAGTATGTTGAAACTTCGTAATTGGTAAATCGTGAACTCAATATGGTTTATTTATACAATCAAAACTGTTCAAGTTGTAGATCTTGTTAATAAGATAAAAAATGTTCAAGAGTATGTTAATCCAATATTGATTAGCCTATAATCGGAGATGATTTCTGTGAATTTTATTCTGATAAAATAGGTTTGAACTCACTGGATCAAACCCAATATCATGAATCTCCTGAGTGCACCTTGTAATTTGTAAATTGTGAACTCATTTCGGTTCATTTTTATGATCTACACTGTTCAAGTTATAGATCGTGTCAAGAAGCTAAACCATGTTGAATATCGTATTAATCGAATACCGATTAGTTCATAATCGGAGATGATTCGTGTGAAATTATTTTTGCGAAGATAGACTTGGTCACACAGGATGAAACCCAATATTGCCATGGTGAGGGATTCTTGTTCGATCTAGAGAGAGAAAACAGAGGGCAATTTTAGTCGAGTTGTAGAGAGAGAGAGAGAGAGAGAGAGAGATGGTGGGGAAGAACCGCAGCGACGAAGACGAAGACGACACCTTCTACTACCGCTACTCCTCCGCCCCACCCCAACCCTCCTCCTCCTCCTCTGCCAAGACCCTAGAAAAATCCTCCGGCGGCGGGAGCGGGAGGAGCGGAGGCCTCGCCCCGTCCAAGTCCACCGTCTACGTCAGCAACCTCGACTACACCCTCACCAACTCCGACCTCCACACCATCTTCTCCGCCTTCGGCAAGGTCGCCAAGGTCACCGTGGTCAAGGACCGCCGCACCCGCCTCAGCCGCGGCGTGGCCTTCGTCCTCTTCGTCTCCCGCGAAGAGGCCCTCGCCGCCGTCCGCGGCGTTGACGGCAAGATCCTCAATTCCCGAACCCTGAAGGCCTCCATCGCCGCGGACAACGGCCGCACGACGGAGTTTATCCGGCGGAAGGTGTATAAGGATAAGAGCAGGTGTTATGAGTGTGGAGAGGAAGGGCATTTGTCGTACGAGTGTCCGAGGAATCAGTTGGGGGCGAGGGAGCGGCCGCAGCCGAAACAGTCGCGGAGGGACGGGGAAGTAGGGGGGAGGGGCCGCGGGAGAGGCGGCGGGAGGGGGGAGGAGTTGGAAGAGGAGGAGGGTGGGGAGGTAGTTTTCGAGGATGAGAACTGGGCGTCCGCGGTGGATACGGGGGCGGACAAGAGGTTGTTGATGAGGGAGAAAGAGGAGGGTAGGAAGAGGAAGAGGGAGGGGAAGAGAGAGAAGAAAGGTGGGTACTTTAGTGACGAGAGTGATGATGATGAATAAACTAGGGTTTGTTTACATTCGCTCATCATCATCACTCTCATCACTAGGGTTTGGTTGGAACATCTGATTTTGATGGGCTAAAGGTACGTCCTTCCTCGTTAGTAAAATGCTAAACACAACCCATTATGGGGTGAATAATGTGTAAAGTGTATCGTATATCGCCTATTGGGCGGTGGTTAGGAAGACTTTTTCTGTTATGTGTTTCTTTTGATGCTGATTTGGTTAGTAGTGCAAATGGGATTTATGAGGAATTAGAGTAGTGTTGGATTCTTAATATTTTGTCATCAAAGATTCACTTCGTGTATGCCAATAATTGTGAAGTAGAATTACAAGGATAGATTTGGAGTTGGGGCATTTGGTTTGTTGTTCCGTTAGTAATTTAGTAACATATACAAGATCAACGAGAGTTGATGGAAAATTAGAAGTTGAAACAATTGTAGGACTACTATGGTATCTTGACTCTTGAGCACTTATTGAGCAGTTCCTCTTGCTATCTTTAAATCCTGCAGTTGAGTAGTGAAGTATAAGCAAACTTCTTGGGACTACTATCACAGGGGCATTTGGTTATGTTTGATCCTGTGAGAACTGAGAAGCATGGTGAGTTAGAGACATGATCATCAAATTCAACCTTGAACTCTTCAAGAGACAACATTCCGATTGGAGTTCCCCTAATTGTCATTGGCCAATTGCCAGATCAAATCTGAAGTGAGAATTAAAGCAACCCAAAGTAGGAATGGCAAGTTAACTGATCAGTCTTTCTTACTTCGTACAAACTGGCATATCTCAAGTTGTATTTTTATTCCATAGGTTGTTTTTCTTGCCGTGTCTAGGGTTCTAGCGATTGGTTTTTAGCCATGCATAGCTTTTTCGCTCTGTTGTATATGAGGTTTTTCCTCTTGACAGTGTTTTCTAATAAAGTTCTCAGTTACCAAGAAAATCATTCTGATTGAAGAAGGGTGGGTGGACAACATTCTGAATGTCTGATTGAAGAAGGGAGGCTTGATTTTACTTAGAACATGCTTTTGTAGTGTGTATGTACTAGAGGCCTAGATGGTGTTCCATGGCTTTTGGGAATTTCTTGAAATTCAAAGTTATCCTTTATCAATTATTTGTTTGGAAAGTGTGAAACTTGAAATTTTGCTCTGATTTGGCAGGAAAAAGTTGAGTCTAATAGATTTTGGTCCGGCTTTGCCCACAAAAAAAATGATTGATTCAGATTCAAATTCTCCAATTTCGCTTCCATTTCGGGTATTGATTTGACCTGGGGTTTTGAGTTAGGAAATGGAAATGGGGAGTGGGTAATAGGTTTGGGTTATTGTACCACAACCATAAAGTATTTGACTTTGTTTGCTTCTAATTATGTATTGCGGTAACTTTTCCAACATCGTAGATAGTGAATCTCGATTCCTATAAGCTAGTTTGCCAATTTCTTTTTTTGGCTAAAAGACCAACTGAAAAGTTCAATATAATGCATGAAACATGTAGGTGTTAAAATGTACATTGAAAACCAGTACAGACTTTTAAATTGCATTAAATAAGGTCCGAACATGCTTAGCACTGGGTTTTATTCCATTTGCTGGTACTTGAAACAGATTCGAGGTCGTGACCCCCAAATCCCTTACATATCTATCAATACTCTCGATATCTATTACTCATGAGTCATGACTACGACCGTTAAGTGCCCGATGCGGCATTTAGAATGGGAAGTGGAGGAGGATGAGGAGGAGTGTTGGGAGGTGTTCGGCGATGATAATTGGGCATCTGTGGTGGATACGGGTGCGGATGAGAGGTTGTTGATGAGAAAGAGGGAGGATGGTGGGAAGAGAGAGAAGAGATCTGGGTATTTTAATGATGAGAGTGATGATGATGGGCGACTGTAAACTGGGGGTTTCCTTGGAACATCTGATTTGAAGTATAGGCAGAGGAACGGTGTTTTTATGTTTGTTCTGTTTATGTGTGATTTTTAGGCTGTGTGTTTTTTGTATGCTAATTTGGTTGGTTAATGTTAAGGGGAATTGAAGTTGTGTTAGATGCTTAATATTGTGAAGTAGAATTACCGGGTGTATATCTGGTCTACCCTTTTCTGGGTCTAGGTTATGACTTTTTTAAGGTCGTAATATCTGCAGGACAAAGTTGGAGAGGGAATTGAGACAATCATTTTGCAGTTGTCTTTTGCTGGTTCTGATTTTAGTTTCTTAAACGGGGATGTGCGAGAGTTGATGGAAAAGTAGAAGTTGAAACAACTAGCAGTATATCTTGATTACTTGCTTGTTTATCCTTGTCTCTTGCTTTCTTTTAATCCTGCAGTTGAGTAGTGAAGTATGAATAGCTTCTTAGAATACTACAGTGGGGTTTGGTTAATGTTTGTCCCTGTGAGCTGTGAGAAGCACGGTGATTTCGAGACGTGGTCATCATGTCCAACCTTAAGCTCTTTAGGAGACGACGTTCTGATCGAAGAATGGTGGATTGAGAATATTGAGCACATGCATTTGCAGTGCATAGAGATTGACTCTACTGCTGGATTTTGTATCATGGCTTTTCAAATAATCTGAAATTTCTAAAGTCATCAGAAAGTGTTCATATATATTTATATACATACTATTTGTCAAAAAAGCGTGGAACTCTGTAAATTTTTCTTTGATTTGGCTGGAAAGTGTTGATTCAAAGAGATGTGGGTTAAACTTTGCCGCACAGAAAAAATGATCGATTATGGTTTAAATTCTTCAATTTGGCTTCTATTTTGGGTATTGATTTGGTGATTATGGGTTGTGGAGGGAGTTTTAGCTTATTGGTTTGGATTAGGAAATGCAAATGGGGAGTGGATAATGGGTTTGGGTTACTGTATGGTTGTACCACAACCAACAAATATTTAGTGTTTCCTGTGTAGAATTATTATTTCAGTAACTTTTTCAACGCTCTGGATGGTGAATTTCGACTCCCACAAGCCATTTGCTCAATTTCTTTTTTTGGCTAAAAGACCAACAGAAAAGTTCAATGTCATGCATGAAACCCGGTGTTGAAATGTAGGAGTAGATTGGAAACCAGTACAAACCTTGCAATGGGTTTTATTACATCTGCTAGTGCTTGAAACAGATTCAAGGTCACTGACACCCAATTCCTTGTGTATGCCTTGATACACACGATAACCATTACCCACAACCACGTCTCTTACTTTGACCGATACTACAATTTAGAACCCTGTTACAGACTTGTAGGATTTGAAGAGAGACTTGATCTTTCAGATTACAAGACCAAAAACTAGAAGATATTCGTAAACTTAAAACAAAGCTTTGGTTAAAAGCACTCGTAAATGAACGAGTAATTCAATGACCTCTAGAGGTGAATGGCTCTGAGATTGTTAATGAAGGAATAGAAGTCGGTAGCACATCCTGCTCATTTGAGGCTACACCGAAATCGTGGGACTTGATAATATCGCCCAAGTTATCAGGTAGTTGAGATCTACCTTCCAAGTATTGCACGACAGTAGTCATGCTCGGCCTTGCTGCAGCGATGGCGTGTGAGCAGAGCAACCCAAGCTTCAACACTAACTCAGCTTCTTCAACCACGTATTCAGTACCTAGTAGTCTATCAATTGCCTCAAGAATGTTGCCCCTTTCCAAGCACTCGAATACCGAATCTACCAAAATGACTTCCTCTGGAGAGGCTCGTGGGTCGATTGGCCTTCTACCACAAACCACCTCTAGCATAAATGTCTCTAACGCAAACAAGTCAGTGCTTGTACTTGCTTTTCCGTTACGCGCCAACTCAGGTGCAATATAACTGAGAGTTCCGACTACATGAGAGGTTTGGGGATCAGTTCCGTGATCACATAACTTGACAAGTCCAAAATCCCCTAAACTTCCATTGAATTCGTTGTCTAGCAATACATTGCTGGCTTTGATGTCTTTGTGAATGATAACCTGTACCCATTGTTGGTGCAAATAGAAGAGGCCTGATGCTACGTCTTTGATGATCTTAAACCTTTGCATCCAATTTAGGGTCCCCTTGGGCTGGCCATAAAGAAACCTGTCAAGACTTGCGTTTGGCATGTAATCGTAAACCAGAAGGAGTTCTTGCTTACGCCGGCAGTAGCCAAGAAGGCGAACTAGGTTCGGGTGCCGTAGGCAGCCTATGGTAGTGATTTCTGCGACGAATTCCCTCAATCCTTGCCTTGAATCATGAGCAACCCTTTTAATTGCAACCTGTATGTTTGATGTTGGAAGCACACCTCGGTATACTCTACCAAAACCTCCTCGCCCGAGAAGTTCTGTGTCTTTGACACCCTTTGTAGCAATGAATAGATCCTTGTAACCAAATTTGTGAGGGCCATACTGGACCTCCCAATCCTCGAGGACTTCCATGAATTTCTTCATCCTTTTGATGAAAACAAAGCCAAAGATCAGGACTAGGAGTAGAAGAAATGCTATTGGTGGCAATATAATTGCCAAAAGCCTCTTGATTCGTTTATCATCTCTCACTTGTTGACTTTGGGGTAGCTTTGGAAGGTGAGATGTATCGATTTGTTGGGCTTGACCATTCATCTTGAATTTCCTACGTAGTATGTAATGATTCGCTTGAGGATGAATACCCCACGTACATATACTATAGCAGGAATGGTGAAAGATCCTTTGTCAAGGATAAGAGTGGGAGTTCAGGTTTGGGTATTTAAATAGGTGATGTGGTAACGTTAAGTTGTCTGCAGGAGCAGATTCGATTGAATGCAAGCTGTAGTTGTTTATGTCATCGAACTCAAAGTTCTGGATAGTGTTGAGCTCAACTGCAACTATATGATTCGAACTATTCCCGTTGTTTTTGTTGTTGAAGAGCCCTAGATATTGGCTGGGAAGGGATCCGGGAATCTCTTTGTTTGGTGACATAACAAACGCTATTCCGTGGCGGCCAAATGTCAGGTACTCGGCCAGTACAATTGCAAAGATGAAAGTAGTAAAAAAGGAAATAACACTAGCGTTTGAGGAGTTCTTGAATTGGATGGGAAAGTTGTAGAAAGCATGGCCAATCGATCGTGGGGAAGAATTGGTTAGAGTGAGGAGGCCATTGGAACCGAGCTCTGCACGTCCATCCAGCTTCAGATATCCATTGGAAATGAAATCGTCTGGAATATTGTTGCTACTTCTTCTTCTTCTTCTTCTTACCAATGCAGCAGTTGTAACAGAGATATTTTAAGTGTTGGTATCTGTGAGCTTCACGAAGTGTAGTCTTTGCGAAGCTCACAATGAACTTGCACATCTGTACTAGTCAACTATGGAAAGTAAATTCCAATTGTTGGGACAGCAGTCACCGTGGAAAACAATTACTGTATTATTCAACCACAAACACTTACACACACTTCACACACACACGTACAAACAGAGACTTACGTGTTGGCGGTAGTCCTTGCGCCTAGGCCTGTAGAATTCAAACAAAGGGCAATAATTCAAGTGGTAAAGATGGCAGTGCTCTATAGTTCCGAAAAGCTAAAATGTTCTGGGTCACCCTCCTTGTGAGCGGAAGCTTGTACCAAATAACTGAGGAACGCGGATTATGGTTTTCAATGTGACCACGGGATCTAAGGTTGCGGTCGGTGGGATCGATTCCGGATTACAGAAAAAGAAAAGAAAAGAACAGAAACAAAAGGAATTAATATTCACCCTCTGCATTGTTTTCATCAAGAGCCGGAGCTAGTGTGAGCGATCAAGCAGAACGTGTATATCAACCATCTCATGGGCAATGATAACAAAAAAAAAAAAAAAAAAATCATCTCACCATGTTTGGATCTTGAATTTGCTAAAAATTTGGCCAGGAGTGACACATTAATCTAAATAGTCATTGATGGTTAAACGGGTGTTTCTGAGAAAATGGTTGCAAAATATGAAAAGTTGAAAAGCGAAAAAGGAACCTTTTCCCTCTTTTTAACTTCTGTTTTAGAAAGTGGAAAACAGAAAACACGTTTTGCAAAAATCCATTTTCCCTCAAACAGCCAAACACTCAAAATGCGATAATAGGGTCTTTCAAGGATGTTTTGGGATTAAGAGAAAATTGGTGCAAAATGTGAAAAGTTGAAAAATGAAAAAAGAACCTTTCCCCTATTTTTGTAAAGGTTGAAAAGTAGAAGCAGGCAAACTTTCTATTTTAGAAACTGGAAAATAGAAAGGCAAAAGTACATAAACACCCCCTCAACTATCACTTTTTTCCACGGAGACCTCCTCACATTTAAAAGCGTCCATACAGACCCCCTCAACTACTGAAAACGAAAAAAATTGCTAACTCCGTTAACGGAATGGAGGAAATGACTAAGATACCCTTTTTTTTTATAAGGCAAAAGTACATAAATACCCCCTCAACTATCACTTTGTTCCATGGAGCCCCCCTAACATTTATATTATACCCTTATTCTATTAGTCGTTGTTCTAATCGTTTTTTTCGTTTTATAAAATTTCTTTTTTCCTTACATCAATCATTTTAAATAGAACTTTCTGTATATAACCATAAAAAATAGCTCGAAAACCGTGGAGCAACGGCGGCAAGTGTCGCGGTGGTTCTTTTGCTGATAAGAAATGAGAAGGGAAGAAGATGAGGGAGAGGAGAGAGGTGTGGGAGAAGAGAAGTCGAGGAGAATGGTGGTGGTAGTCGACGATAGCTGCTGCGTTGCTTTTCCCATCTCTATTTTTTTAACTTTTCTTTAGAGAGATAGTGTGTATGTATTGAAGGAAAGAGAAAAAAAGGTCACCGGAACTAGTGGTTAGTCGGTTAGGGTATAGAGAGAGAATAGCTTAGATGGAGAGGGAGAGATTACCTGTGATTGAGAGGGGGGAGGAGAATACAGTCCTTTTAAGTTTTAATCTAACCATTGATTTTAATGGTTGAGATGGAGTGTTTTAAAAAAAAAAAAATTGTGTGGGTGGAATCGGCCCCTATATATATATATATATGAACCAAAGTTTCAGATCTGTTTGCTGATTTTGGGTTTTGATTGAAGGCTGTTTGTAGATGGAAGAAAGAGAAGGATTAAAGGGGGTGTATGTATGCAATGCAATAAGGGTATTTTGTCTGATTTATGGATGAGGGGGTTCATCACAAACGATTTAGAGACGGAATGGTGTCACTTGGGTAATGGAGATTAGTTGAGGGGGTCTGTATGGACGCTTTTAAATGTGAGGGGGTCTTCGTGAGAAAAAATGATAGTTGAGGGGGTGTTTATGTATTTTTGCTAAATAGAAAACACATTTTGGCACTCTCCTTTTTCTCAAATAGCCAAACACTCAAAATGGGATAAATAAATGGATGGATGTAGCGTACCTAAACTTATTGAATGGAAAAATGCCCCATCGTGTCGCTTGCTTTTTGGCCAAATCTTTCCAATATGGCCCTCCACTGGTTTTAATTTACATCCAACGGTACTATAAAAAGGACCAAAGTTGCTGTCACTATCTTGCTACTAGATTTTGCTACTAGATTCTCAATGGTTTGGATACAAATATTTTGCCGTGTGGGGCACGAGAAAACTCTAGTCTCCTCACATCTCTCACTCTCATTTTGTTTATAATCATTTTACAATCACAAACACTTATATAAATATTTACACAAATTCATTTGCATTCGCATTAGAGCCTACACACACTACACCTCTAGTGTGTGTGGGCCCCCACCAAAAGATGTGAGTGTGTGTATAAAATGTGTGTAAGTGTTTATGGTTGAATAATAATTGTTTTGCTTATTGCAGCCAACTAATCATTTATGTATACATAAGCAAATCTAGAAGAAACCCATCCTGTTTAAGGCTACGTTTTTAAAATTTTTAAGTCCGAAACTTATTTTGATATTTTTTACTTTTCATAACTTTTTGTTTAACTTTTCTTCGTAGTTTTTGAGGTTAATCGTTCGATGTTGAAAAAATTTAAATAAGACGACTATAGACAAATATATAAGACAGTTGTTTGATACTTTTTTCGTCTTTAGGGAACTTTTTTTACTTTTCGTTATAATTTTGTAAGTTTTAGACTCCTCTTGTCAAGACAAATAATTAATCCAAAAAAATGTCGCGAATCTAAAAAAAATCCAGAAAAAACACACAAAACGAAGGGAAAAAATAAGTTTACAAGAATGGAGCCTAACTATGGTTTACACTATTAACGTGGATCCTGCATGTTTAAATAATTTAGATTGTATTATTACCACAATAACTACAATAATGTCACTCTCATCATTTATACGGACTAAACCCAACCCAAATTTGATTCTTTTCTTCTTCTTTTTTCTTTCATTCTGTTGTCTGGAAAATATCTAAGGATGTGGAGGATGACTTTTCATTAGTTATTTGTTGTTTATTGAAGACTGTATTATCATCATAATTACTACAATAATGTCACTCTCATCATTCATATCGACTAACAAAAATCAGGAAAAAAAAAACAAAACACACAAAACGAAAGGAAAAAATAAGTTTACAAGAATAGAGCCTAACTATGGTTTAAACTATTAACGTGGGTCCTGCGTGTTTAAATAATTTAGACTGTATTATTATCACAATTTTTTTGATCGGCAAAAGATGAATTTTATTAAAAAGGGGAAAAGGGAAAGGGAATCCAACAAATAGTTGGACAATACACCATAAGGGCAGAGCCCATAACACCCAAGGGTCTACCAGGATTCACTACAGATAATATAATAAAGATCAACCCAAACACCCAAATAAAACAAAGAAAGCCCAAAACCCAAATCCAGCCCAAGCCTGGGCCAGCCCACCCAAACCATCCTGCAAAACCCTAACCTACAACGGCTATTATTATCACAATTACTTCAATAATGTCACTCTCATCATTCATACGGACTAAACCCGACCCAAATTTGATTCTTTTCTTCTTCTTTTTTCTTTCATTCTGTTATTTGGAAAATATCTAAGGATGTGGAGGATGACTTTTCATTAGTTATTTGTTGTTTGCTGAAGACTGTATTATCACCATAATTACTACAATAATGTCACTCTCATCATTCATATCGACTAAACCCAACCCAAATTTGTTTCTTTTCTTTTTTTGTTTTTGTTTTTTTCATTCTTTTATCTAGAAAATATCTAAGGATGTGGGGGATGACTTTTCATTAGTTATTTGTTGTTTACTGAAGACTATATTATTACCACATTTATTACAATAATGTCACTCTCATCATTCATAAGGACTAAAACCGACCAAAATTTGTTTCTTTTTTTTTTATATTCCATTATCTGAAAAATATCTAAGGATGTGGAGGATGACTTTTCATTAGTTATTTGTCGTCACATTCGATTTTGTTATATCTTGGTCGTGGTGCTTGAGGATCCGAGTTGTTATAGATAGCTAGGCACTAACCGGTTGCTTCTTGTGCAATGACTGGAAGAAGAGAGGAGGGCTAGCTAACCCAACCATAAAGAAACGGAGCCAATCTGAGAAGGAGAGGCTCAATCTTGAAGAGCATGCCGCATCACTTTTTATCAGCATTTGTTAGTTTTGCGCCAAATTTTTGTGAATTATTAGTTCGTCTCAACGAGGAAAATCGAAAAAATAAAAAATTATGATGGAAAGTCAAAAAAAATTGAGTAAGAACAAAAATAACCCAAAAAGACTTTTTGGTTTATTTTCGTCTTGCTGAAACAAAATAATAATCCACATAAATTTGATGTGAAACTAACAAATGTGAAAAAAAGATACACACACAAAAAAGAAAAGAAAAGAAAGCCAACTAGCTTATTTAAGCAAAACCTAGCTTTAATTGGTCTTTTGTCTTATTTTTATATTTTGTGAAATTTTACACTAAATAAAAGAAGGAAATTGATTTTGGTACTCCAATTTTAGCCAGTGACACTCCATTTTGTATCTAACTCATGTGAGATTGTAAAACAAAAAGTGGACTGCTACAGGCTAAAAATGGAGTGCCAAAATCACATCTCTAAAAGAATGATCGATTAATTAGGATTCAAATTCTTCATTTTGGCTTCTATTTCAGGTATTGGCTTGCCGATTTCTAGTTATAGAGGGAGTTTTAGCTTTTGGGTTTGTATTAGGAAATGAAAATAGGGATTGGGTAATATGTTTGGGTGTACCAGAACCAAAAGATATTTGACTTTGTTTATTTCGTATTCCCTCCGTCCCTAAAAAGTACTATTGCAGTAACTTTTCCAACATACTAGATGGTGAATCTCTAAACCCATTATCCATTATCCCAATTTTAATTTATTTTTTTGCTAAAAGACCAGCTGAAAATTCATATTACACACGGCACGATTGCAGAATGAAAACCAGTATAGACATTTAAATTGCAATGAAAAAGGTCTGGACATCTTAGCAATAGAGTTTATTACATTTGCTAGTACCAGAAACAGATTAAAGGTTGCGACGACACCCAATTCCCTAATGTATCACTCAATACACTCGATGTATGTTGCACATAACACATGACTGCATCCATTATGTTGGCCAATACAGCGTTTCAAAACCCTGTTACAGACATGTAGGATTTGAAAAGAGGCTTAAGATCCTTAAGATTACAATGCAAAATAACTAGAAAATACTTTATATAGAAACTTATAACAAAGCTTTGTTGAGAAGTAAGTAATTCAACGGCCTGTAGAGGTGAACGGCTCTGAGATCGTCAATGAAGGAATTGAAGTTGGTAGTTGCACATCCTGCTCATTTGAGGCTTCTCCGAAATCGCGGGACTTGATAATATCGCTCAAGTTATCAGGTAGTTGAGCTCTTCCTTCTAAATATTGCACGACGGTAGACATGCTCGGCCTTGCTGCAGCTACGGCGTGTGAGCAGAGCAACCCAAGCTTCAACAATAACTCAGCCTCTTCAACCAAGTATTCAGTACCTAGTTGTCTATCAATTGCCTCAAGAATGTTGCCCCTTTCCAAGCACTCGAATACCCAATCTACCAAAATGACTTCCTCTGGAGAGGCTCGTGGGTCGACTGGCCTTCTACCACAAACCACCTCTAGCATAAATGCCCCAAATGCAAACAAGTCAGTGCTTGTAGTTGCTTTTCCGTTACGCGCCAACTCAGGTGCGATATAACCAAGGGTTCCGGCTACATGAGAGGTTTGCGGATCAGTTCCGTGCTCACATAACTTGGCAAGCCCAAAATCCCCCAATCTTCCATTGAATTCATCGTCTATCAATACATTGCTGGCTTTGATGTCTCTGTGAATGATAACCTGTAGCCATTGTTGGTGCAAATAGAGGAGTCCTGATGCTACGTCTTTGATGATCTTAAACCTTTGCATCCAATTTAGGGTCCCCTTGGGCTGGCCATAAAGAAACCTGTCAAGACTTCCGTTCGGCATGTAATCATAAACCAAAAGGAGTTCTTGCTTACGCCGGCAGTAGCCAAGAAGGCGTACTAGGTTCGGGTGCCGTAGGCGGCCTATGGTAGCAATTTCTGCCACAAATTCCCTCAATCCTTGCCTTGAATCATGAGCAACCCTTTTAACTGCAACCTGTATGTTTGATGTTGGAAGCACACCTCGGTATACTCTACCAAAACCTCCTCGCCCAAGGAGCTCTTTGAATCCCTTTGTAGCAACGAATAGATCCTTGTAACCAAATCTGTGAGGACCATACTGGACCTCCCAATCCTCGAGGACTTCTATGAATTTCTTCATCCTTTTCATGAAAAGAAAACCAAAGATCAAGAATATGAGTAGAAGAAATGCTATTGGTGGCAATGCAATTGCCAATATTCTCTTGATTTGTTTATCATCTCTCACTTGTCGACTTTGGGGAAGCTTGGGAAGGCGAGACAAGTCGATTTGTTGGGCTTGACCATTCATCTTGAAACTCCAACCTAGTATGTAATGATTTGTGCGAACTGAGCCTGTGGAGGATGAAAACCCCACGTACATATTCTCTAGCAGGAATGGTGAAAGGTCCTTTGTCAAGGATAAGAGTGGGCGTGCAGGCTTGGGTATGTTAATGGGTGACATGGTAACGTTAAGTTGTCTGTTGATGCCATCATATTCCACCCAAACCTGCATTGGGTCACCGCTTATGAGAGTTAGATTCCTGAAAGCACCATTTTGATCCGCAAAGTAGCCTGCAGGTTTAGATTCGATTGACTTCAGGCTGTTAATGTCGATGCCAACATGGTTGTTGTTTATGTCATCAAACTCAGAGCTAAGGGTGGTGTCGAGCTCGACTGCAAGTATATGATTTGAACTATCCCCGTAGTTGGTCTCATTGAAGAGCCCTAGATATTGAAAGGGAAGGGTTCCGGGAATATCTATGTTTGGTGAAATAACGAACGCCATTCCGGGGCTGCCGAGTGTCGGGTACTCGGGTACAATTGCAAAGATGAAAGTAGTAGAAAAGGAAATGACGCTAGCGTTTGAGGGGTTCTTGAATTGGATGGGAGAGTTGTAGAAAGCATGGCCTTTTCGTGTTCTTGTATTTTTGTTTAGTGTGAACAGGCCATTGGAACTGAATTCAACGGTTCCATTCGGCTTCAGATTTTCATTGAAAGAGAAATCGTGTGGAATATTGTTGCTAGAAGTTGCAGATTGCAGAAGGAGAAGTAACACAATTGTGATGCAACAATTCATGGCTACTTCTTCCTTCTTACCAATACTGCAGTTGTAACAGAGATATTCGAGTGGAGGAGTATCTGTGAACTTCACAAAGTCTAGTCTAAAGGAAGCTCACAACGAACTTGCACACCTATACTAGTCAACCACGGGAAGGAAATTCCAAACAAATGGTGGAACAGCAGCCAACATGGAAAAAGGAAAAAGCTATACCGGTTAATTAATTCACTATGGAAAGACTTGGAAAATCTCTCTCAAGACTTTGAACTCTCTCTCTCTCTCTCTCCTGCCTGTTGGAACAAGTTGTCATCGCGTCTATGCTGCTTCTAAAATTATTAATGTTCACCCCGCATTGTTTTCATCACAAAGGGAATGTGAGGGACTAAGGCTGCGTTCTTTAAAACTTATATAATTCTGGAATTTATTTTGGTATTTTTTATATTTCGTCTAGTTTTTTGTCATAATTTTTTTATTAATCGGAAAAATATAAAAATATGGATTGATATTGAAAAAATTCAAATAAGATGACATTTAAGCTCCAAAAGACAACTGTTTTATACTTTTTCCGTCTTTAGTGAATTTTTTTTTGCTTTTGGTCATAATTTTGTAAACTCTTCTTGTCGAGATAGATAATTAATCCAAAAAAATCACACGATGTTAGCAATTTTCATTTGGTGGGCCTACATAGATCATAAAATTAAACATTGTATGTTGTCGAATAAGGCTTAAGTGATGTCGGTTTTACCTATTAAGTTGTGATCGTTCAATTAATATGACCCGGGTAATGGACACGTCTCTATTAGCACATGTTTGGGTCAAGTTGTGCACGTTAAGTAGTGCGGGCTAATAATATATATGTAGAGACCAATTAAATGGTCCAATATGGTTCCATCTATTATGATGGGTTATGATGGAACCGGGGCTTATAAATATGTGGTCAAGGTTCCCACTCCACGGATCAAAAAAAAAAAAAAAAAGGTCCCCACTCCAAACCCTAGTCTCTTTTCTCGTACCATTCCATTGTGTGTGAGACTAAGGTCAAGATCAAGAGAAGGGTTTTGGAGGCGGAAAACGAATAACCACACACTAAGGTTTTCATCCTCCATGACGACAGGTACGCATCCGGTATAATTATTTTCTTCAATGGTTTGACATGAGATCTTGGGTTTAGGGTTTCTTACAAAATCCTACACACGAATCTAACAAAAATTCAGAAAAAACGAACAAAACACACAAAACAAGAAAAATAATAAGTGGAGAAGAACTCAGCCTAAGCCGAATGTGCATATCAGTAATCTCGTAGGCTGGTTATGCTTGGATTTCTTTTCATCAGAGACAAAAACTCAACCAAAGAAGTACATCGATGCAGAATAAAGCCCCAAAGAGAGAGAGAAAGCCCGGGAAAAACAAATCTCTGAACAGGAAGGATCACCGAACATCACATCAATGTTGGAAAATTACCCGGTTGTTGCTGCAAATTCTGAACTGTTGGCGAAACCTCCACAAATACTGAAAACACTTCGAGTCACGACGATGTCGCTTTCCTAAAGACAGTATTTGCCCCCACCAGTTGGTATGCAAAGGGTTACAGCGAACCTGCCTTCAAGATAAAACGAAGCCCGAACTCGAAGTTCTTTCCGTTTTCGTTTGCACTAACGAAACGGACAGAATACCTGCTGTGTGAATCTAAGAATCGAGAATCACTGAATTCTGTTTTCTGCAGCAAAACAGAACGCAGAATGAATGCTAGAAAATATAGAGAGAGGTGTGGAGAAATTCGGCCCACACATGTGTGTGTATGTTACTGTCCAGATTTTGTCAAGTAGTGGTCTATTTATAGGCCACTACGCACCCATTGTGAATGGGTACGCACCCGATCTATTCTGACCGTTGGATTCGATCCTACGGTCTAGATCGATTAGTCACACCCAGTCACACCGAACTGGTGTACTGTTTCATTCACACCCAATCGGATTTAATCCAATCCGTTGGATCGTGACCATTCGCGGCCGACGGCTGGGATCGCAACCCACGAACCAGTGCACCCGTTGGCACGAGTTGCACCCGATCGGAACCGCCCCGTGTGACTCACCTGCCACGCGTGTGACACGCGGCATCCACGTCAGCGCCACCTTACTGCCAACTCGCAATAAGAAAGGGCGCCTACAATGCGCCTAGCGCTGACGTGCTAAGTGCAAAGTGCACCGCTAAAGCGCCACAATGCACCACAGCCCACGCCACACTGCCCACGCCGCGCGCGCGTGCGCGTGCGCGTGTGGGTGTGTCCTGGTGCGAAGCACCGGCTCCGCCAGTATGGTGCGGAGCACCATAGGGCTGCACTACACTGGATGATTAGTTATTCACATTAGGAATGTTTCCTAATATAAACCACTCCAACACCTCTCAACTATCCAATGTGGGACAAAGCTCACAAAGAGGAAAACAAGCATTCTAAGGAAACAAGGAAATTTTCAAAACCAAAACGACAACTCTTTTATTTAGAAAATCTCTAACAATCAAGTGGGATTATGTTCGGATCTTGAATTTGCTAAAAATTTGGCCGAGAGGGGCCACATTAAGCTATATAGCCTTTACATTTTCGTATACACTTAACAATGGATATGCTAATATTACTCCATTCCAGTAATCTTCAGTCATCTATGTACTATTGAAACTTCTCTCTGTAATTTTCGCGGTCTGTGCACCATTGAGAGAAAGCTAGAGCTCTAAACCGTGTAAGGGGGGGATCAGGATCAGGATCGCAACCTCTCCTAGTTTTGCGACAAACTACGGTTGAGCGCGAAGAGGGGGCGTAGTAATTGGTATAGCGTAAACTTACAGCAGATGGTTGGGTAAGAAAGTCACATAGGGATGAAAGAGAAGTCTCAAGTCTATAATGCCCGAAAACAGTTATCCACTTGAAAGAGGAAAACAATTTAAAGAAACCAGGAACAGAAAAAATCGTGTCCGAGTGGTAATCCATTACAACAGCAGCTTCATTTCATTACCACGAGAATTACTTTTTCCAGCCAAGAGAACAGACTCAAAAGCTTGTTTGTATATCCTTCTCTTCCCTACTACACTCAATAATTATTGAGAGAACAAGGGAGGAAAAAAAAAAAAACAGTGGTCATCTTCCGCAATAATTTGACTCCGAAAATAGAATGTAACCGTGCACATACACACAACATTGTGATCTGTCATTCAAATCTTGATCCTTCAAATCTCTAATCTGCATTTTGCAACGCCTAGCCCGATCTCTTTGCAGACTATCCAAGTTGAAAATCTACTGTAAGCTAATGAGCAGATAAATGCAAAGAAAATTGCATTCAAATCAAGGAGATGTTAGCTTACAAGCATTTCATGGTCTCCCATAATCTCCTCAATCAACTCTTGTAGCGGTTTATCAGCGCTGTTGGGAACAAGAGCTGCAAATACAGCAGGTTCTAATCCTGCATAGCACCGAGTAATGAGGTCAAAACCGTAAGTGAATATCAAAGCCGAAAACCGAAAAGAATCTCAGTGAAAAATCTTGTTTAGGATAAAGAGCAAATTATGCTAGTCTTTTCACAAGCAGTTGACAAATGCACAAGACTCGAAACGCCTCATATCTCACATAATGGAAACACAATTCGTTCATGCAAAACTTGGATGTGTATACCTTGAGTTGAGACAAGACGCTTCGTCTATCTAATATGTAGCTTTAGTACCTTATAACAAGCTGATGGTTGCGGATATTTTAAGATAAATTGGGCTTCAATATTGTTTGTTTTTAATTTTCAGAACCTGTTCTCTAGGTTTATTTTCTGAAAACCAAATAAAATTTGTAGGCTTGACGGTTTCAGAAACTAGTTTTGCACGGGTCTTTTGGGAAAATATGATATTTTCGAGAGGATATTTCATAATCTTGAAACGATACCACTAAGAAATGAATTAGATACCAGAATGATAAGTGTTTTTGTTCTGAATTTGCAATCTGCAAAGCACAGAATTTGCAATCTGCAAAGCACAGAACACTGATTATATTTGAAGCAATACTATGTGGATTCAAAACAATTTGATTAAATATGAAGTGAATTCTATTTAATGATTTCACAAGCTGCGACAGAGACGCTTGCCTGCACTACATGGAACAGAATAGGTAGTAGTTTCAGGAGTTTTTTTCGAGCTATCAGGCCCTAAAACTCCGCCTTTCCACAACAGGTACGTCTAGTCACCCAACTCACTCCTCCCATAATCAAAACGAAAAAGAAGAAGAAGAAGAAAAGCAAATAATGGAGGGAAAAAAGCAATGACACATTCACAGTGTCACACATCATGTTGCCTCATATTACCTTTGGTGTTTACATTCGCTCATCATCATCACTCTCATCACTAGGGAATGGTTGGAACATCTGATTTTGATGGGCTAAAGCTACGTCCTTCCTCGTTTGGAAAATGTTAAACACAACCCATTATGGGGTGAATAATGTGTAAAGTGTATCGTATATCGCCTATTGGGCGGTGGTTAGGAAGACTTTTTCTGTTATGTGTTTCTTCTGATGCTGATTTGGTTAGTAGTGCAAATGGGATTTATGAGGAATTAGAGTAGTGTTGGATTCTTAATATTTTGTCATCAAAGATTCACTTCGTGTATGCCAATGATTGTGAAGTAGAATTACAAGGATAGATTTGTAGTTGGGGCATTTGGTTTGTTGTTCCGTTAGTAACATATACAAGATCAACGAGAGTTGATGGAAAATTAGAAGTTGAAACAATTGTAGGACTACTATGGTAACTTGACTCTTGAGCACTTATTGAGCAGTTCCTCTTGCTATCTTTAAATCCTGCAGTTGAGTAGTGAAGTATAAGCCAACCTCTTGGGACTACTATCACAGGGGCGTTTGGTTATGTTTGATCCTGTGAGAACTGAGAAGCATGGTGAGTTAGAGACATGATCATCAAATCCAACCTTGAACTCTTCAAGAGACAACATTCCGATTGGGGTTCCCCTGATTGTCATTGGCCAATGGCCAGATCAAATCTGAAGTGAGAATTAAAGCAACCCAAAGTAGGAATGGCAAGTTAACTGATCAGTCTTTCTTACTTTGTACAAACTGGCATATCTCAAGTTGTATTTTTATTCCATAGGTTGTTTTTCTTGTCGTGTCTAGGGTTCTAGCGATTGGTTTTTAGCCGTGCATAGGTTTTTCGCTCTGTTGTATATGAGGTTTTTCTTCTTGACAGTGTTTTCTAATAAAGTTCTCAGTTACCAAGAAAATCATTCTGATTGAAGAAGGGTGGGTGGACAACATTCTGAATGTCTGATTGAAGAAGGGTGGCTTGAGAATACTTAGAACATGCATTTGCAGTGTGTATGTACTAGAGGCCTAGACGGTGTTCCATGGCTTTTGGGAATTTCTTGAAATTCAAAGTTATCCTTTATCAATTATTTGTTTGGAAAGTGTGAAACTGGAAATTTTGCTCTGATTTGGCAGGAAAAAGTTGAGTCTAAGAGATTTTGGTCAGGCTTTGCCCACAAAAAAAATGATTGATTCAGATTCAAATTCTCCAATTTGGCTTCCATCAAGTATCTATTGAATCTCGATTCCTATAAGCTAGTTTGCCAATTTCTTTTTTTTGGCTAAAAGTCCAACTGAAAAGTTCAATATTATGCATGAAACATGTAGGTGTTAAAATGTACATTGAAAACCAGTACAGACCTTTAAATTGCATTAAATAAGGTCCGAACATGCTTAGCACTGGGTTTTATTCCATTTGCTGGTACTTGAAACAGATTCAAGGTCATGAACCCCAAATCCCTTACATATCTATCAATACTCTCGATATCTATTACTCATGACTACGACCGTTAAGTGCCCGACTCGGCATTTAGAATGGGAAGTGGAGGAGGATGAGGAGGAGGGTTGGGAGGTGTTCGACGATGATAATTGGGCATCTGTGGTGGATACGGGTGCGGATGAGAAAGAGGGAGGAGGGTGGGAAGAGGAAGACATGGGAAGAGAGAGAAGAGATCTGGGTATTTTAGTGATGAGAGTGATGATGATGGGCGACTGTAAACTGGGGGTTTCCTTGGAACATCTGATTTGAAGTATAGGCAGAGGAACGGTGTTTTTATGTTTGTTCTGTTTATGTGTGATTTTTGGGCTATGTGTTTTTTGTATGCTAATTTGGTTGGTTAATGTTAAGGGGAATTGAAGTTGTGTTAGATGCTTAATATTTTGTTATCAAAGATCCATTTTGTGAATGCAAATGATTGTGAAGTAGAATTACCGGGTGTATATCTGGTCTACCCTTTTCTGGGTCTAGGTTATGACTTTTTTAAGGTCGCAATATCTGCAGGACAAAGTTGGAGAGGGAATTGAGACAATCATTTTGCAGTTTTGTCTTTGCTGGTTCTGATTTTAGTTTCTTAAACGGGGATGTGCGAGAGTTGATGGAAAAGTAGAAGTTGAAACCACTAGCAGTATATCTTGATTACTTACTTGTTTATCCTTGTCTCTTGCTTTCTTTTAATCCTGCAGTTGAGTAGTGAAGTATGAATAGCTTCTTAGAATACTACAGTGAGGTTTGGTTAATGTTTGTCCCTGTGAGCTGTGAGAAGCATGGTGATTTCGAGACGTGGTCATCATGTCCAACCTCAAGCTCTTTAGGAGACGACGTCCTGATCGAAGAAGGGTGGATTGAGAATATTGAGCACATGCATTTGCAGTGCGTAGAGATTGACTTTAGTGCTGGATTCTGTATCATGGCTTTTCAAATAATCTGAAATTTCAAAAGTCATCAGAAAGTGTTCATATATATTTATATACATACTATTTGTCAAAAAAACATGGAAATGTGTAAATTTTTCTTTGATTTGGCTGGAAAGTGTTCATTCAAAGAGATGTGGGTTAAACTTTGCCGCACAAAAAAAATGATCGATTATGGTTGAAATTCTTCGATTTGGCTTCTATTTTGGGTATTGATTTGGTGATTTTGGGTTGTGGGGGGAGTTTTAGCTTATTGGTTTGGATTAGGAAATGCAAATGGGAGTGGATAATGGGTTTGGGTTACTGTATGGTTGTACCACAACCAACAAATATCAAAACAAAGCTTGGGTTAAAAGCACTCGTAAATGAACAAGTAATTCAACGACTTCTAGAGGTGAATGGATCTGAGATTGTTAATGAAGGAATAGAAGTCGGTAGCACATCCTGCTCATTTGAGGCTTCACCGAAATCGTGGGACTTGATAATATCGCCCAAGTTATCAGGTAGTTGAGCTCTACCTTCCTAAGTATTGCATGACAGTAGTTATGCTCGGCCTTGCTGCAGCGATGGCGTGTGAGCAGAGCAACCCAAGCTTCAACACTAACTCAGCTTCTTCAACCACGTATTCAGTACCTAGTTGTCTATCAATTGCCTCAAGAATGTTGCCCCTTTCCAAGCACTCGAATACCCAATCTACCAAAATGACTTCCTCTGCAGAGGCTCGTGGGTTGACTGGCCTTCTACCACAAACCACATCTAGCATAAATGTCCCAAACGCAAACAAGTCAGTGCTTGTACTTGCTTTTCTGTTACGTGCCAACTCAGGTGCAATATAACTGAGGGTTCCGGCTACATGAGAGGTTTGGGGATCAGTTCCGTGATCACATAACTTGGCAAGCCCAAAATCCCCTAATCTTCCATTGAATTTGTTGTCTATCAACACGTTGCTGGCTTTGATGTCTCTGTGAATGATAACTTGTACCCATTGTTGGTGCAAATAGAGGAGTTCTGAAGCTACGTCTTTGATGATCTTAAACCTTTCCATCCAATTTAGGGTCCCCTTGGGCTGGCCATTGCTGGCCGATACAATTGCAATTGCCAAAATCCTCTTGATTTGTTTATCATCTCTCACTTGTCGACTTTGGGGAAGCTTGGGAAGGCGAGACAAGTCAATTTGTTGGGCTTGACCATTCATCTTGAAACTCCAACCTAGTATGTAATGATCCGCTTGAAGTAAGCCTGTGGAGGATGAAAACCCCACGTACATATACTCTAGCAGGAATGGTGAAAGATCCTTTGTCAAGGATAAGAGTGGGAGTTCAGGTTTGGGTATGTGAATAGGTGACATGGTAACATTAAGTTGTCTGTTTATGCTATCGTATTCCACCCAAACCTACATTGGGTCACCACTTTTGAGAGTAAGGTTCCTGAAAGAACCATTTTGATCTGCAAAGTAGCCTGCAGGAGCAGATTTGATTGAACGCAAGCTGTTAATATCGACGCCCACATGGTTGTCGTTTATGTCATCAAACTCAAAGTCCTGGACAGTGTCGAGCTCAACTGCAACTATATGATTTGAATTATTCCCGTTGTTTTTGGTGTTGAAGAGCCCTAGATATTGGCTGGGAAGGGCTCCGGGAATCTCTTTGTTTTGTGACATAACAAACGCTATTCCGTGGCCGCCGAGTTTCACGTACTCAGGTACAATTGCAAAGATGAAAGTAGTAGAAAAGGAAATAACACTAGCGCTTGAGGAGTTCTTGAATTGGATGGGAAAGTTGTAGAAAGCATGGCCGTATGCTTGTCTTGAAGAATTGGTTAGTGTGAAATCGTCTGGAATATCCATTGAAAGTGAAATCGTCTGGAATATTGTTGCTAGAAGTTGCAAATTGCAGGAGGAGATATTCAGGAAGAAAATTCCAAATTGTGGAAGAAAAAGGAAAAAGCTATACCGGTTAATTAATTCACTATGGAAAGACTTGGAAAATCTCTTTCAAGACTCTCTCTCTCTCTCTCTCTCTCTCTCTCTCTCTGTTGGAACAAGTTGTCATCATGTCTATGCTGCTTCTAAAACTATTTATGTTCACAAGGGAATGTGAGGGACTAAGCAGAATGTGTATATCAATCATCTTGTAGGCTTGTTATGCTTGGATTTCGTTTTATCACAGATAAAAACTCAACCAATGAAGTACATCGATGCATAAAAGCTCCCAAGAGAGAGAGGCCGGGGAAAAACTAATCTCTGAGCAGGAAGGATCACCAACGATCACATAATGTGGGATTATGTTTGGATCTTGAATTTGCTAAAATTTGGCCGAGAGGGGGCACATTATCCTAAATAGCCTTTACATTTCTGTACACGTAACAATGGATATCCTAATTCATATTACGCACGGCACGATTGCAGATTGAAAACCAGTACAGACATTTAAATTGCATTGAAAGAGGTCAGAACATCTTATCAATGGAGTTTATTACATTTGCTAGTTCCTGAAACAGATTCAAGGTCGCGACACCCAATTCCATGTCGTATCACTCAATACACCCGCTATTTGTTGCACGTAACACAAGATTGCATCCATTACGCTTGCCAATACAGCGTTTCAGAACCCTGTTACAGACATGTAGGATTTGAAGAGAGGCTTAAGATTACAAGGCAAAATAACTAGAAGATACTTTATATAGAAACTTATAACAAAGCTTTTGTTGAAAAAGCAGTCATTGATGAACAAGTAATTCAACGGCCTGTAGAGGTAAACGGCTCTGAGATCGTCAATGAAGTAACTGAAGATGGTAGTTTCACATCCTGCTCATTTGAGGCTTCTCCGAAATCACAGGACTTGATAATATCGCCCAAGTTATCAAGTAGTTGAGCACTACCTTCTAAATATTGCACGACAGTAGACATGCTCGGCCTTGCTGCAGCGATGGCGTGCGAGCAGAGCAACCCAAGCTTCAACACTAACTCAACTTCCTCGACCACGTATTCAGTACCTAATTGTCTGTCAATTGCCTCAAGAATGTTGCCCCTTTCCAAGCACTCGAATACCCAATCTACCAAAATGACTTCCTCTGGAGAGGCTCGTAGGTCGACTGGCCTTCTACCACAAACCACCTCTAGCATAAATGCCCCAAACGAAAACAAGTCAGTGCTTGTACTTGCTTTTCCGTTACGCGCCAACTCAGGTGCGATATAACCGAGGGTTCCGGCTACATGAGAGGTTTGCGGATCAGTTCCGTGATCACATAACTTGGCAAGCCCAAAATCCCCCAATCTTCCATTGAATTCGTCGTCTATCAACACGTTGCTGGCTTTGATGTCTCTGTGAATGATAACTTGTAGCCATTGTTGGTGCAAATAGAGGAGTCCTGACGCTACGTCTTTGATGATCTTAAACCTTTGCATCCAATTTAGGGTCCCCTTGGGCTGGCCATAAAGAAACCTGTCAAGACTTCCGTTCGGCATGTAATCATAAACCAGAAGGAGTTCTTGCTTACGCCGGCAGTAGCCAAGAAGGCGTACTAGGTTCGGGTGCCGTAGGCGGCCTACGGTAGCGATTTCTGACACAAATTCCCTCAATCCTTGCCTTGAATCATGAGCAACCCTTTTAACTGCAACCTGCATGTTTGATGTTGGAAGCACACCTCGGTATACTCTACCAAAACCTCCTTGCCCAAGGAGTTCTCTGTCTTTGAAACCCTTTGTAGCAATGAATAGGTTCTTGTAACCAAATCTGTAAGGGCCATACTGGACCTCCCAATCCTCGAGGACTTCCATGAATTTCTTCTTCCTTTTCATGAAAAGAAAACCAAAGATCAAGACTAGGAGTAGGAGTAGAAGAAATACTATTGGTGGCAATGCAATTGCCAAAATCCTCTTGATTTGTTTATCATCTCTCACTTGTTGACTTTGGGGAAGCTTGGGAAGGCGAGACAAGTCGATTTGTTGGGCTTGACCATTCATCTTGAAACTCCAACCTAGTATGTAATGATTCGATTGAAGCTTGCCTGTGGAGGATGAAAACCCCACGTACATATACTGTAGCAGGAATGGTGAAAGATCCTTTCTCAAGGATAAGAGTGGGAGTTCAGGTTTGGGTATGTGAATTGGTGACATGGTAACATTAAGTTGTCTGTTGATGCCATCATATTCCACCCAAACCTGCATTGGGTCACCACTTTTGAGACTTAGATTCCTGAAAGAACCATTTCGATCTGCAAAGTAGCCTGCAGGAGCAGATTCGATTGAACGCAAGCTGTTAATGTCAACGCCCACATGGTTGTCGTCTATGTCATCGAACTCATATTCCTGGACAGTGTCGAGCTCAACTGCAACTATATGATTTGAACTATTCCCGTTGTTTTCGGAGTTGAAGAGCCCTAGATATTGGCGGGAAAGGGCTCCGGGAATCTCTTTGTTTGGTGAAATAACAAACGCTATTCCATGGCCGCAGAGTTTCACGTGCTCACATACAATTGCAAAGATGAAAGTAGTAGAAAAGGAAATTACACTAGCATTTGAAGAGTTCTTGAATTGGATGGGAAAGTTGTAGAAAGCATGGCCGATCAATTGCGGAGAAGAATTGGTTAGAGTGAGGAGGCCATTAGAACCGAGCTCTGCTCGTCCATCCAGCTTCAGACATCCATTGCAAGTGAAATCGTCTGGAATATTGTTGCTAGAAGTTGCAAATTTCAGGAGGAGAAGTAGCAAAATGGCGATGTAACAATTCATGGCTACTTCGTCGTCTTCTTGTTCTTACCAATGCCAGCAGTTGTAACAGATATATATTTAATAAGTGTTATTTGTGAGTTTCACTGAAATCTAGTCTTTGCGATCTTTAGCAGTAGTCAACTATTGAAAGGAAATATATTTCCGTTTGACCAAAAAAAAAACTATGAAAAGGAAATTCCACGTGGTGGGACAGCCAGCAGTCAGCGTGGGAAAAGCTATATCAGTTCCGAAAAGCAAATTTTGGTCCCCCTCCTAATGAGGGACCGGAAGCTTGTACGAAATAACTCAGGAATGGGAATTGGGAAAAAATTCTTTACATTACACAACGTTGCAAAACAGTGGTCCCAATCAATAAAATATGACGACGTGACGCAATATAATTGATTTGGAGGAAACAAATATTTACACCGGCGATGTAAAGAATTTAATCTCATGGGAATAAAGATTTACAATGTGACGACCACCCACGGGCTCTAAGGCAGGGGCGGAGCTATGTTGGGCCCTCAGGCCCCCCCGGTCCCATCCCGAGTGTCCGAGTTTTAAAATTTTTATTTTGTATATACCTGATATTGAATATTATTGATAATTATTCGTGTATAGCTACTTATAATCTCGATAATTTTGGTTCGATTTAATAAAAAATCGGTTATTTTACATTCTCAATTTCTTTCATAAATAAAAAAATAAGCACGTGATGGTTGATGTAGCCTAAAGGATCATTTTAATGTACAAATGTAATGAATTAAAAAGAAAAAACCTTACGATATAATAAGTATATGTTCCGATAAAAAATATACTCCCTCCGTCCCAAATTGGATGACAATTTTTTATATTTGTGTCAATTTTATTTCCTTATATCTTTCAAAATGAATCTTAAAAAATATGCAATATGGATCTTATTTGATAGTTCTTGATTAGTTTTATTATAGAAGGTTTTCAAATTCATGAAAAACATTATAGATTGAAAGATATAAGTAATGAAAAATGACACAAATTTTAAAAATTGTCATCCATTTTGGGACGGAGGGAGTATGTCATACTAAGCCGCCCTTGGATTAAAATCATGGCTCCGCCACTGTTCTAAGGTTACGGTCGGTGGGATCGATTCCGGATTACAGAAAAAGAAAAGAAAAGAAATTAGTAATATTCCCCCTCCGCATTGTTTTCATCAGGAGCCGGAGCGTGATTGATCAAGCAGAACGTGTATACCAATCATCTCATGGGCAATGATAACCAAAATAACATAAAAAATATTAGGGGTGTACACGGTCCGGATTGGTCCGGTTCTCTAGAAAATCAGTCACCGGACCATTTCAAACGGTTCTAAAAAATTAGGAACCAGAACCTAACCAATATATGCATGGAACCTAACCAGAACCAAACCGCAAGACCGGTCCGATTTTGGTTCGGTTCCGGTTCTATCCATTAAGCATCCAAACACTTATTCACAAAATATGAACTCATAAAATTAAAGAAATAAGAAGATAATCTGCTGGAATAGAAAAGGAAGGAAGAAAATAAAAGCTTTCCTAACAAATGAGATTTCATCTCTAAATAAATTAAGTTTAGCAAGGTAAAGATTAACCTACCAAATTCAAATACATATTTAATTACACACATATGTATTGCTATATTAATCTTAGTTTTAAACGGTCCGGTTCAGTTCTAACCACGATTCATTAATTGAGAACCAGTAACCGAACCAAAATTAACGGTTCTTATTTTTTTGGAACCATAACCTGACCATAGAACCGCAGAACCGGACCAAAGAGGACAGTTTGGTCCGGATCGGACCGGTTTTACGGTTCGGGCGGTTTTTTTGGACACCCCTAATAAAAATCATATCGTGGGCTTAATAACTGTTAGATATTTTGGAACTTTCCGGAGTTGTTCAAAACCTCTATTCGTGTCTCTGCATTTGATTGTAATGGGAAGGTTCTTATGGGGTAGTTGCTCGCTCGATACTCTTCCCATTATCTGTGCCAAGTTGATTTCTGCGAAATCGATCCAATTGCGTGAGAGATAAAAGCATTGCACGACATCACATGCATAGCATTATCAAGCTCAAAATCATTTTAGTCTTCTTTATTGATTAGGGGATTTTTCTTACTCAAAATTCTTATATATATACACTCCTTAATTGTTTTAATTTCCTTTGACCAAGTGATTTACCTTTTCCGAAAAAAATCATGTTTTCCATATATATCATTAACTCTCCGAAAAATACGTTATCAATACTATTGTTATATAAAATAAAAAAAGGGGGGGCTCGTTTTTATTTTTATTTTTTAATCTACCTATATATATCGACTATTAGGTCATATACAATGTGACGAGCACGGAGAATAAAATATATACAGAGAGGCGAGATAGACAGTTGGTTGCAGCCCAGGTTCCTTTTTCTTCGTTCTTGGACGATTGTTTTGTTTTTGGTGGAGGCAAAATTGGTTTCCTAGCAGCCCATATTTTTGTTTGTTTTGCATCTTGTATCTTCGAACATTGTTTTTGGGTTGTCTAGATCCCGTTTCACATCACATTAATTATTCATCCATTCACTGTTCGCGACTCTTGGTGTCGTTTGCTGCTGTGGCCGAATCTTTTGGAGATTGATTCGGAGCCAGTTGAATCCGGAGATCGGGCATGAAGTCCGTGGTGCATCTATTGGATCTTGAAGAAGCTCGGGGAGCATCGGAGATTGGCGAGAATAGGTAAAGGCTTGGATAAGGTTTTTGCTATTTCGCAATCTGTACTTCTTTTCGATTAATAGAATAAAGCAGTAGTGTTAAGCCATGGTTTTGGCTTAGGGTTATTTAGGACCCTAAATTTTTCCACATAAATCGTACGTCTCTCATCACTTTTTTTATTCTATTGCATCGAGATAATCAACCTGTTTATCTATATTATTTTTTAAATCAAAAAATTGGTAATTTTTGTAATCAAAACTCCTATTCCCCCACCCCGCGGAGTAGATTGAACGCTTCCGCATAATTTCAATAACTATGTTTGGATCTTGAATTTGCTAAAAATTAGGCCAGGAGTGACACATTAATCTAAATAGTCATTGGTAGTTTTTCTATACTATACACACGTAACAACGGATATATATCCTCATAACAACGAAAGTTCAGCCTATAATTTTTTTTTTGGTTTGTGCACCATATATCTATTCTATTTATAATATGAGAGCACCATTTGATACCACCCTTTTGTGAAGCTGTATAGACTTTTAAGTTTTCTAATCTTTATTATTTTTATTGTTTTGGATCGACATAATGGTAATTCAATCAGAAAATAGTCAATCCGTAACCGTTTGTGTTGTCCTTATTTTTCTCCCCACTCGCCTAGTGAGTGCCTCACGTGTAGTTTGGCTTTTTGAATTGTTGTCAAAATGTATTGAATCTTGTAGAGTGTTTGAGAAAAATATGTAGAACGCATTTTCAAACAGAAGTGTAGTGTTTGGGTTTGGGTTTGGATTTGGGTTTGGGAGATAGTGATGAAAATAAGTTATGGGTTAATTTTTTACCATGTTGTCCTTAATTGTTTATTGTGGCCGGTATTATAATGTGTATTACTAATAGTTTTTGATCAATTTTGTTAAACTTGTTCCAACAGTTGAGCTTATTAAATTAACAAATTACTGTACAAGAAAAGAAAAAGAAAAACATACTACTCATTACAATTACAATGTTACGGACGTCCAAATTACAATCTCATTAAAAAAATTACACAAATTACAACTACAAGTTACGAGGGAGGACCTCACAACGAACTTGCACATCTGTACTAGTCAACTGTGGAAATTAAGGACGGATACAAATTTTTTGCCATGTGGGGCACACAAGAATAAGACTCCAATCTCCTCACATCACATCTAGGGCTGTAAGTGAGCCGAGCTACTCGCGAGCTCGGCTCGGCTCGTTAAGACTCGGCTCGTTTAGTAAACGAGCCGAGCTCGAGCTCGACTATTCGGCTCGTTAACTAAACGAGCCGAGTGAAACTCGGCTCGTTCGACAAAAGCTCGGCTCGTTAAGGGAGGCTCGGCTCGTTAAGGAAGGCTCGTTTAGTAAATGACTAAGCTCGGCTCGTTAAGGCTCGAGCCAAGCTCGAGCTCGAGTTTTGGGCTCGTTAAGTAAACGAGCCGAGCTCGAGCTCGCCGAAACTCGGCTCGGCTCGGCTCGTTTACACCCCTATTCACATCTCTCACTCTCTCATTTTGCTTATTCCAGCCGCAGCCAACCAATCATTTATGTGTACATAAGCAAATCTAGCAGAAACCATATCCTGTTTAAGGTTACGTTTTACTAGAAGTCCGAAACTTATTTTGATACTTTTTCCTGTTTAAGGCTACGTTTTACTAGAAGTCCGAAACTTATTTTGATACTTTTTTAGGGTAAGGTAGTGATAATGGCAAAACTGTTTTTGTTGGTGTCAAAACTCCAATGCATGAAAGTCTCTAAAAGAATGATCGATTAGCTAGGATTCAAATTTTCCGTTTTGGCTTCCATTTCAGGTATTGGTTTGGCGATTTTCGGTTATGGAGGGAGTTTTAGCTTATGGGTTTGTATTAGGAAATCACTACTACAATAATAGGTATGGGTCACACTAAGGAGATTCACAGAGATTACGGTTTTCAGTGAAAGCGTGATTAAAAGTGGTACTTAAATTTTTTTTATCTCAGTTTAAGTCCAAAGTTGAGATAAAAAGTGGGGTTTAGCGTGGAATAAAAAACCTCGCTCTTGCTGCGAGATAAAAGAAAAACAACCTCGCCCTTGTGGCGTGATAAAAGATTTTAGGGTAGAAAAAAATAAGATAAAAGATCTCGCTCTTATGGCGAGATAAAAGAGAAAAGACCTCACCCTTGTAGCGTGATAAAAAAATTTAGGACGGAAAAGAATGAGATAAAAGATCTCACTCGTGTGACAAGATAAAAGAAAAAAGAAGGTGGGAGAGAATTTCCAATGTTTTATGGTTCAAATGGGGCATAAGCCTGAGAAGTTGGAAACTGGAGTGGCTTCAAAGAGGACATGCACGTGAGTAGTGTTTTCCTCTTTCACAATCAAATAATTGTCGTACCAGAGAAAAGTAATTAACTTGGAAGAAAAAATGGGCTGGTAACCAGATGACTAATCAACAAATGTCTTTAAATGCTGGGACATGGTAAGGTACGATTTGGAATATTTTTGGGATGACACTATTACAATAATAAATATGGGTCACACTAAGGAGATTCACAAAGATCACGGTTTTCAGTGAAAGCGTGATAAAAGGTAATACTTAATTTTTTTTTTAATCTCAGTTTAAGTCCAAAGTTGAGATAAAATGTGGGTTTTAGCGCGGAATAAAAGACCTCGCTCTTGCGGCAAGATAAAAGAAAAACAATTTTGCTCTTGCGGCGTGATAAAAGATTTTAGGGCAGAAAAAAATGAGATAAAAGATCTCGCTCTTGTGGCGAGATAAAAGAGAAAAGACCTCACCCTTGTGGTGTGATAAAAGATTTTAGGGTGGATAAGATTGAGATAAAAGATCTCGCTCGTGTGACGAGATAAAAGAGAAAAGAAGGTGGGAGGAAATTTTTAATGTTTTATGGTTCAAAGGGGGCATAAGCCTGAGAAGTTAGAAATGAGAGTGGCTTCAAAGAGGACATGTGAGTAGTATTTTCCTATTTCACAATCAAATCATTGTCATACTAGAGAGAATTAATGAACTTGGAAGAAAAAATGGGCTGGTAACCAGAGGACTAATCAACAAATGTCTTTAAATGCTGGGACATAGTAAGGTACGATTTGGAATATTTCTAGGATGGCACTATTACAATAATAAGTATGCGTCACATTAAGGAGATTCACAAATATCACGATTTTCAGTCAAAGCGTGATAAAAAGTGGTGCTTAAATTTTTTTTATCTCAGTTTAAGTCAAAAACTGAAATAAAAAGTGGATTTTAGCGCGGAATAAAAGACCTCACTCTTGCGGTGAGATAAAAGAAAAACAATATCGCTCTTGCGGTGTGATAAAAGATTTTAGGGCAGAAAAAATGAGATAAAAGATCTCGCTTTTGTGGCGAGATAAAAGAGAAAAGACCTCACCCTTGTGGCGTGCTAAAAGATTTTAGGGCAAAAAAGAATGAGATAAAAGATCTCGCTCGTGTGGTGTTTGCACCATATTTAGACCCAAGTTGATCGACTAGCTCATTTGTTGACACGTGTTGTCATAATTTAAGGAGACAAGAGGCGTACAACAAAGGTGTCAGGTGGACTAATCGACGGTTACAGAAATAATAAAATCACGTGTTAGATGACAAGTTACAAGCAAATCGTGGATAGGAGCAGTTGACAAGAGCAGTTAAGGAAAATAATCACAATGGATCGTGCATCCAAACTACGAAGAAACCGCCTAGTCAAAAACATGGAGAAGAAAGAGGAGATAACCGCTTGACTCAAATCGTTGGAGGGAAATCTGCCAGATTTGAAATTCAAGTCGAAGTGAGGCCTATAAATACAAGAAAAGAAGACAAATTCAACCCCCACTCAATCGCCCAAAGGCTTCTACTTTTTATCTGTACTTTACATTTCTCGCACTAGGAGTAGCTTGTATCTTAACCGTCTTCTCGATTGTGTATCCATAGTCGATTGACTTCTACTTTGAGGAGTAATAAAAGTCCATTTTGTTATTTCTCTTCCATTTCCATTCACTTCATTAAGTTTGCTTCCAGAGAAGTCCTGAAATACGGTAAGGAACCAAACTCCACCACCACAAACATCCACATTCCAGCACTTACACCAATCCTAGTCGATTCGTCAACTAAGAGAAAAAATAGACAAACAAGTTTTGGCGCTAGAAGGAGGGCTACTTACTAATTTGGAAGTAATGGCTCCAACCACAAGAAAGCAAGGAGACCAACCGACAGAGTCTCAGAACGAGGGCTTCGAAGTCCTGAATGATTCGGTGCATCCTGAACAAAGGATACCTGAGAATAGCCAAGGAAATGGCTCAAATCCACAAGTTAATGTGCAAAGCCTTTCTAGGCAGTTGGCACAAGTTTTGTCTAATCCAGAAGACGAAGCAGCGCAGGAGTTGATTACTCTATTGCGAAGGGTAGTTGCGCCTCCATCTGTCATAGGTGTTGACGCCAACGGGGTAGTTCATGAGCAAGTGAATTCCGATGATATGCCTAAACAGGCTCCTCAACAGGTATATTCGAATCCTACGTTTGAATCAAATTTGAATATGCACAACCAACCATTCGTGGGACCAACTGCTTTAAGGTCTACAGTGAGACCAACCAGTTTCTATCAAAATATCCCATCTGCATATGAAGCTGGGAATATCAGTGGATATGGCCAAAATGTTAATTTCAGTCATGGTCAAAGTTCCCAAAATGGTTTCACATGGAATCATACTGTGAACAACGGCCCGTACGCATATAGTATGGCGCCTAATATGCCAAGTAATGGCAATTATGCGAATCAAACTGCACAAACTTTGCCAAATAATGGCAACAACAATGGCTCATATGTGCAAATTATGCCAAATGTTGGCAATGGAAACGGGCAAAATACGCCTTTTACACAACCATATGTAACACAGAATGCTCCAAATGCTTTTAGGGGCCCAGATCTTATGAATGTTCATAGGGCATAGGATCCCGTGAATATTAATAGAGCACAGGAACCCATGAACGTTAATAGAGCCCAAATAATGGAAGTTATTCAAGATATGTATGGTCCAGGGTTACGTAGAGTGGAGAAACCAATGTTTAGAAAGCCATACCCACGATGGGTTGATGGTGTTCCTTTGCCACGGAATTACAAAATCCCTGAGTTGTCACTTTTCAGTGGCACAGAGAACCAGTCGACAATAGAACACGTAGGCAGGTTTTGTCTTCAATTAGGAGAACTTGGTTCAGATGATGTTTTAAAATTGAAGTTGTTCCCTCATTCCTTAACAAAAACAGCTTTCACATGGTTTATAAGTTTGCCTGCTAACTCTATCCATACTTGGCAAGATATGGAAGAGCAATTTCATGCTCAATATTTTAGGCACGAACCAGAAGTCTCAATTGCTGACTTGGCTAAATTGAAACAAAAGCCAACTGAAACAGCAGAGCAGTTCTTGACCAGGTTTAAGAGGTTGAGGAATCAATGCCATTGTAATGTACCAGAAACTGAAATAGTACGCATAGCCCAAGATGGGCTTGAATTCAATTTTAAAAAGCAGTTTAATGGGTCTAATTTCAAAGATCTATTTGAATTTTCTATGAGAGCATCTCAGTTTGAGGCAATCCTCCAAGAAGAAGAACAGTTGAAAAACACATCTTTGGGAACATATTACCAAGATGTAGAGGGGGATATTGAAATCGATGTAGCACAAGTTATTGGCAAGAATCCTATAGTTTGTGACACATTGATTAAGACTGAGAAACCAATGAATATGCCTTCATCTCAACCCAATAGGCGTGGGGGGCAAGCAAACTATATGCAATACTCTTTTGATTTGGCACAAGCAGATTCAATTTTTGATGAACTACTAAAACAAAAATTTATCACTTTAAGTCCTGGACATATTCTCCCCTCTGATAAAGAAAGGAAAGGGAAGGAATATTGTAAATGGCATAATTCATTTCGACATAATATTAACAATTGTGTTACATTTCGAAATTGTGTGCAGGATTTGATTCAAAAGGGACTGCTGCAGTACGCCAAAGGTGACAAAGAACCAATGGGTATTGATTCAAACCCTTTTCCAAAGGTTGAAGTGAACATGGTGACTGTCAACCTGTCTAAAAGGTTGGGATCTACAGTCGAAAAGAAAAAACGAGAGGATGAAAACCAAATGGAGACTGATGATGAATTAGCAAAGTCCCATTTCTCGAGATTCCCGAATGATTACCTCTGTATTAGGTGTGGACATGAAGTCGAGTATGGGGAAGCGATCATGATGGAAAAGGAGCAGAAGAATGCATTCTCCAAATCTGGGATAAGGTTTAACACCATGGGTGGAAATGACCTCCAGATATATGTTGGGGCAAAACTGATTTACGAAGGAATAGATCCAGGGCTCTTCAACAAGATAGAGTCAGAGCATTGTTATGGACCAGATGATGGACCATTCTTGTTCAGAGGGAATCCAGTGGTGCCTGCAAGGCCCGGAGTACCTTCTCGCCAAGATTTGGAAGCAGCGGGATATCAATTTCCCAGTCGAGGGAGATACCCCAACCACAGAGGAGTCGGTCCTAGAAGAGGAATGGGACTCAGAGGTGGAGGTCCCTATGGATATGGGGGGCATCAGCCCAGAATGGTGATGCCACCTAACCAAAATCATGAAGAGTGGAGTACACTTAGCCATCCCAAGTTCCCTGCAGAAGGCTGGTACACTAAGGTGTCTACTTCACAGAAGAGAAGACTTCAGAGGAAGTTTGCAGCTCGAGCGTATGGCGACCCATGGGATCATGTCTTTGAACCCAGGGAAAGAGTGGAACTTGCCAAAGTTTCGAACATGGTTCGGACTCGAGAGCAAGGGGAAACCAGTGTACCAAAGCAAGCAGTCCCTAGTCTTGGGGGGCAAGACAGCAACAACGAGGCTTCATCTAAGTTGAATGCCTAACTAAAAGGGAAGAAAGAAATCTGCAAATCCAAAAAAGATAGAATGCCACCTTCTCATGAAAGCTAGGAGCAGATGATTTCGGCTTAAAATATATCTTTAGCCATTTCGAGTAACTTTCCCCAGACGTCGGAACAATAAATGGGGGCTCATATGGATCAGGAGTTAGTAAGGCATTTACCTCGCGGCCTAAAGAGGAGAGGCCAGTAAGGTGAGAGATATCTAAAATCGTGGGAGCTAACATACCACAATGAAGAATCAAGGCATTGGACGACTTAAACCAGAAACAAGCTGCAGCAGCTAGGAGTTCAGAATTCATTTCTAAGGGAAATTGCGAAAGCTCGATTGTTTCACGGATTCCCATTGTTTTCCAATCTTGGAAAACAAATTTCGTCATGCGCTTGACCCAATTTGCCCATCCTATTTCAACGGTATAGGGCCAGGAACGGAGACAAGTGCTCTTACTGTAAGGACCCATAATTTCTAAAATCATTAAAAGATTTATTCGATATTATTATTGAAGGAAAAAGATGGAATTTGTTAAATTTATTTGATTTGGGGTTAATGTGAAAGGATTGTTAGTGGAGGGAGTGCAAGTGTGATTAGTGTGTGTTGCTTACGATATAACCTTGCTTTCCAATAAGAGGTTGAAACACCCGAAGCGTAGGGCTAGGTCAATGTACGCATAGTATCTGGAAATTCGGGATCGTTCCCACAGAGAATTCGATTCTAGCTTGATTCGGATTGTAGGTTTTGTAAGTAACGGATTGTAGTCTTGAAGACGGCTAACTTGGTTTTGCTTTGAAAAGAGACGACTTAACCGAAAACTAGATTAACGCTCGACTAACTTAAAGAGGCAAGTCTCGGGGTCTTCTAACCCTTGACAAAAGCCGTTACCGGTTCTCGATTATAACTCAGGCGAGAGTTACGACCGCGCGCTCACGCCCGGAAGTTTTACTTGAAAAGACTACGTTTAACTAAAGATGTGATTTCCCGGAGGCGAACCAACTTGTTTTTAATATTTATCGAACACATAGGAGGCCACTAGGCCTCGGTGAGTCACTTGCCAAGACCGCTTGACTAAGCTTCTTACCAAGGGGTTAACACCCCTAGTTTAGACCGAAAATGCAAGTAAAGATCTATTCCGGAAAATCATGATTTAAAGCCCGATGGCTCGAGAACCAAATAACAACCTAAGTCCTCGGGAAAGATTATCCCGAGACTTAGCCAAGAAACTACTCACACATAGTTAAAGCATAAGACAAAGCATAAAAACGAGACATAATTTTAAACCGAAGGATTCGAAAATAAACTTGAGATTAATAACAATCTTAACCGTACGAACAACTTTAATAAACGACAAATTAACAAACGAGAAATACTTACTTGAGTTCTTAAGGAAATTATAAAAGAGGAAGCTTGGAGAAGACAACAATGGAAGAAACAATCCTAAACTAACTATCTACTAGAGAGAGAGAGAGAGGAGTATTAATACAAGAGTTACTCTTTCTCTCCTCCAAAATATCCCAAAAATATCCTAAAAGTAGAGAGGAACCCAAAATATCCCAAAAGCAAAAATGGAAAAAGGTAGCAAATTCGGGCACAAAATACACAGCATGAACCGGTACATGATTTTACCCGTACCGGTTCATGGCCTTGAAAAATCTGCCAAAAACAATGTTCTGGACTTCATGAACCGGTACATGGTTTTGGTTGTACCGGTTCATTCCTGGCAGATTTTTGGGCAAACTTCGCGGGGTCGCTCCAGACACTCCCGAACTCGGATTATGGCGTTCTTTGGACCGTTGAAAAGCTCGTCGAGTCTACTTTCTAACCCAAGTGGTTTGGATCCAATATCATTTGTACATAAAAAGTTATGACAATTCTACCCTCAGCTAGTCGGAAGATGAGTAGCTTTGGTAAAATCCTCACTTCTCCTTCAATTCCCTTGACCCTTGGGCGACCCGAGCAACCTCCAAACCACCTCTTCATGACTCCTCGGGCACCACAACATGGTGGCACATGGCTTTGAGCACTTGGTTGCATCCGGAGCATTCCTTGGCGTTCAAAACCGCCTTATTAGCACGTTTTACCTAAAATACACAAAAATCTACCTTACGAGCAATATGCGATAAAAATGGATAAATGGGAATGAAACGCTACAAATAACAAGCTAAAAGCCCCCAAGATTATACAATCTTGGGTGCGGATCATGTGTCCTAATATAAGTGTGTGTGTGGAGATGTAGGGAATTAGAATTCCCATCTCACTCTCTCTCATCCCTCCCGATCTCTCCCTCCCGGCTCCTCTCCCTCTCTCTTTCTCTCAACCAAAACCCCACCAAAATCACTTGAAACCCACACAAACCAACCTCTATTCCACCTGCCTCACGCGTTATTGAGCTTGAATTTCGTGGGTCTTGACCGGAGGAGGAGTATTTCGGTCGATTTCGAGATTTCGGAGTCAAGGGCTTGCGTGGGCTCGATCTCTCTTTGGGTTTGCTCTCCAACTTTGAGGTAGGGATTTCTTGCTTATTCTATATGCTTATGAGTTGAATTTGTGTGTTGATCGTGCTTGAAAATGTTGGTTTGATTGTTGGGATTAGTTTCGAAAATCTGCAGAAAATCTACTCGAACAGCCTTTGTTATCGATACCTTAGCCCTTGTTATCGATACCTTCGTGTTCCAAAACCCAGAAAATCACTTGTTATCGATACCATCTTCCATTGTTATCGATACCGTTGCGGCTGGAATCAATTTTGACCCAGAGGTATCGATACCTTTGTCTTAGGTATCGATACCTGTTGCTTAACTCCAGTTTTGACTGTTTTGCTTCATTGTTCCCCGTTTTGGTTTCTAATCACTTCCAACCCATTCAAACACTTCCCGAACGATCCCTAAGCTTGGTTGCTCGTTCCTTGATGGTCCGTTGATTGTTCTCATTCCCTAGGCACCGGTTAAGCGTAATTTAGTATCATTGTAAATGGAGAACGTATCATAGAGTGTTTATGAGTGCCGTAGGTTGTTCGAATATCGTGGTGGGCATAATTGGTAGATGGGAACGGCATAATGACATTAAGGGTTTGGTAGTAACTGGTATCTTCACAACTCGTTGAACCTCTCGATCCTCCTTAGTACACTTATCACGGGATTCAAGTATAGGAACTAATAGGTCAGATACTTTGGAAACCGCTTGTAAGTAGCATGTCACGTAGGTGCGGGGATATAATTGGAGGTATGGTGAGGACAAGTGTATTAGCCTATAAGCGATGCGGTTGATTGTTGGCCTTGTAACGCCATGTGATTGATTGAATGATCCTTGGATTCAATTGAGTGATTTGATGTTCGTGAAATGGAAGTGGAATGGATGTGGATAACAAATGGATAGAGTATTGTAGGATTGTATATAAATGGGCTTAGTACGTTGTGTACGATACGGATATGTAAGCTAATGAAAAGGCATGAACATGTATATTTGTGGAGCTATATAAAGGTTGATTAAAGTTTTGTGGTATAACCGAGGGATTGATGACGAAGTTGATTATGAAATGATAGATGGTCGGTTAAGCGATGTGCGTTTCCGCTAACCAGCGATTTATGAAATGAGGATGATAATGATTGAGGGAATAGACTCGGGGTGACCCTGCGCTCAAGGGAATAGACCCGAGGTGACCCAAACGATTTGTTATTTAGGGGATAGACTCGGGGTGATCCTACGCTCGAGGAAATAGACCCGAGGTGACCCAAGTTATTATTATTATCAAGGGAATAGATTCGGGGGTGACCCTGCGCTCAAGGGAACTAGACCCGAGGTGACCCTAGTTCTTATTGATGGAAAATATCTGATTAAAGGAAAGGAAAGATTCTGTAGTGAAGGGATTGGATTATGATGACCGTAGACCAGTGGATGATTGTAGCATTGTACGAAGAATAATAAGATGGTTAGGATTAGTTATAGATTATGGTGGATTGACGTGAGTTTATGGAGGTATCTAGTTTGAGGAGTAAACGGGTTAGTGACCTTCCGGTGAAGTCTAGAATCCTTTGATCGAAGCGTGCAACTCGTTGGTAATCGTTCGTACCTTGGGTGTATCAGTCTTTATCCACTCATTCATGGTGCATGATTCATCACATTTTCATATAGTTTGAGTATAGAATTCTCTACTGGGCTCGTGTTTTGCTCAATCCTATCCTTCTTTCAGGTACACTCGGAGATAGTGACATGGAGTGCTTGGCTCGCATATTTTGACATCATCCATTTGAAAGCTGATATGGAAATTACTTTGGCATGTTTTGTAAAACCCTTTGGCAATGTAATATCAATTCCTATTATGACTATCATTTGATCATGGAGGATTGTAAACCTTAAACCTTCTTTTCTATTATGTTATTTGGATTGTCAAGCTTGACTAGAAAACTTTGAACTTAATGTGCAATTATGGGAATGAACCATCTTTTGGGGTATTATCTGTATTATTGCGAGATATTGTTTATCAGAAATCTTTATACTTTATGTTGAAAATCGAGGGCGTGACACTTACCCCAACCAGACCATTCAAGCGAAGAATGTTGAAGAAGAAATGGGTCACGCTCCACCACGGGGTAGACTTCTGGAATACCATCTGGAACGATTGATGGAAAAATCGGACCCAACGTGCAGCGAGAGCTAACGCTCTCATCAGGGATCAAAACTTGAGCGTGCTGAGTCGCCTCACCACAAAAAGAGTCTGGAAAGCGAGGAACATCCTTCATCGTTGGCTCAATGGATGGGTTTTCAGCAGGAACATCAGGAATCTTCGATTTCATCTTTGGAGCCATGAGAGGTTCTGTGATTTCGGGGATTCAAAGTTGGAAAAATGTCGTGCACTCGTGCCCTAAAAATTCAAAGTACTCTGCTTTATATAGGCGGGGAATACTAAGGGATTATTTACCAAAGTTAACTTTTAACTCAGGTAAATAGGGGGGCATTGTTTACACCATATTTAGACCCAAGTTGATCGACTAGCTCATTTGTTGACACGTGTTGTCATAATTTAAGGAGACAAGAGGCGTACAACAAAGGTGTCAGGTGGACTAATCAACGGTTACAGAATAATAAAATCACGTGTTAGATGACAAGTTACAAGCAAATCGTGGATAGGAGCAGTTGACAAGAGCAGTTAAGGAAAATGATCACAATGGATCGTCCATCCAAACTATGAATAAACCGCCTAGTAAAAAACGTGGAGAAGAAAGAGGAGATAACCGCTTGACTCAAATCGTTGGAGGGAAATCTGCCAGATTTGAAATTCAAGTCGAAGTGAGGCCTATAAATACAAGAAAAGAAGACAAATTCAACCTCCACTCAATCGCCCAAAGGCTTCTACTTTTTATCTGTACTTTACATTTCTCGCACTAGGAGTAGCTTGTATCTTAACCGTCTTCTCAATTGTGTATCCATAGTCGATTGACTTCTACTTTGAGGAGTAATAAAAGTCCATTTTGTTATTTCTCTTCCATTTCCATTCACTTCATTAAGTTTGCTTCCAGAGAAGTCCTGAAATACGGCAAGGAACCAAATTCCACCACCACAAACATCCACATTCCAGCACTTACACCAATCCCAGTCGATTCGTCGACTAAGAGAAAAAATAGACAAACAAGTTTTGGCGCTAGAAGGAGGGCTACTTACTAATTTGGAAGTAATGGCTCCAACCACAAGAAAGTAAGGAGACCGACCGACAGAGTCTCAAAACGAGGGCTTCGAAGTCCTGAATGATTCGGTGCATCCTGAACAAAGGATACCTGAGAATAGCCAAGGAAATGGCTCAAATCCACAAGTTAATGTGCAAAGCCTTTCTAGGCAGTTGGCACAAGTTTTGTCTAATCCAAAAAATGATCGATTATGGTTTAAATTCTTCGATTTGGTTTCTATTTTGGGTATTGATTTGGTGATTTTGGGTTGTGGAGGGAGTTTTAGCTTATTGGTTTGTATTAGGAAATGCAAATGGGGAGTGGATAATGGGTTTGGGTTACTGTGTAGAATTATTATTTCAGTAACTTTTTCAACGCACTAGATGGTGAATTTCGAATCCCACAAGCCATTTGCTCAATTTCTTTTTTTGGCTAAAAGACCAACAGAAAAGTTCAATGTAATGCATGAAACATGCCGGTGTTGAAATGTAGGAGTAGATTGGAAACCAGTACAAACCTTGCAATGGGTGTTATCTACATCGGACGATCGAAGGAGTGAGTGATCTCTGCTGGTTCAGGCTGGAGATGATGGTAGCGTCGTTGTTATGAGAAGGATTAGAGAGTAGAGGTTGATTTTTGCTAGTACTTTTGTTAAAAAAATCCGTGTAATTGTTAATTTGGTTTGGATCCGTTTGTTATTTTTCATCTATGGTACTGATCTTTTTCATCTAGGGTTTCAAAGACAGAGAACTCCTTGGGCGGGGAGGTTTTGGTAGAGTATACCGAGGTGTGCTTCCAACATCAAACATACAGGTTGCAGTTAAAACTGAGGAATGGGAATTATGATTTACAATGTGACCACCCACGGGCTCTGAGGGTGGGGCGGAACATAGGGCGGAGCTATGTTGGGCCCCCGGGCTTCGATCCCAGCTTTCTGAGTGTCTGAATTTTAAAAAATTTATTTTGTATATACCTGATGTTGAATATTATTGATAATTATTCGTGTATAGCTACTTATAATCTTAATAATTTTAGTTTGATTTGATAAAAAGTCGGTAATTTTACATTCTCATTTCTCAATTTCTTTCATAAATAAAAAAAATAAGCACGTGATAGTTGATGTAGCCTAAAGAATCATTTTATGTACAAATGTAATGAATTAAAAAGCAAAAACCTTAATAATAAGTATATGTTCCAATAAAAAATATACTTCCTCCGTCCCAAATTGGATGACAATTTTTTATATTTGTGTCAATTTCAATTCCTTATATATTTCAAAATGAATCTTAAAAAATATACAATATGGATCTTGTTTGATAGTTCTCGATTAGTTCTATTATAGAAGGTTTTCAAATTCAAGAAAAATATTATAGATTGAAAGATATAAGTAATGAAAAATGACACAAATTTTAAAAATTGTCATCCATTTTGGGAAGGAGGGATCCAGTATGTCATACTAAGCCGCCCTCGGATTAAAATCTTGGCTTCGCCACTGTTCTAAGGTTACGATCGGTGGGATCGATTCCGGATTACAGAAAAAGAAAAGAAAAGAAATTAGTAATATTCCCCCTCCGCATTGTTTTCATCAAGAGCCGGAGCGTGAGTGATCAAGCACAACGTGTATATCAATCATCTCATGGGCAATGATAACAAATAAAATAAAATAAAAATCATATCGTGGGCTTAATAACTATGTTTGGATCTTGAATTTGCTAAAAATTTGGCCAGGATTGACACATTAATCTAAATAGTCATTAGTAGTTTTTCTGTACTATACACACGTAACAGCGGATATCCTATTAAAAACGAAAGTTCAGCCTATAATTTTTTTTTGTCTGTGCACCGTATATCTATTCTATTTATAATATGAGAGCACCATTTGATACCACCCTTTTGTGAAGCTGTATAGGCTTTTAAGTTTTCTAATATTTATTATTTTTATTGTTTTGGATAGAATAACTGCTTTGGACATAATGGGAATTCAATCAGAAAATAGCCAACCCGTAACCGTTTGTATTGTCCTTATTTTTCTCCCCACTCGCCTAGTGAGTGCCTCACTTGTAGTTTGGCGTTTTGAATTGTTGTCAAAATGTATTGAATCTTGTAGAGTGTTTGGGAAAAATATGTAGAATGCATTTTCACAAATTACAAACTCATTAAAAAAATTACACAAATTACAAACTCATTAAAAAATTACAACTGCAAGTTACGAGGGAGGACCTCACAACGAACTTGCACATCTGTACTAGTCAACTGTGGAATGGAAAGGACGGATACAAATTTTTTGCCGTGTGGGAAGGAAATTCCTTTATTGTGGAACAGCAGTCAGTCACCGTGGAAAAAGCTATACCGGTTAATTAATAGGAAAATGACAGCCGACTTGGAAAATCTCTCTCAAGACTACAAGTTGTCATCGCATCTACGCTACTTCTAAAATTATTTATGTTCGGAGGCTTAAGTCGGCGGCCTCGACCGCCTTAGCTCAAGGCCGGCCCTACAGCCAAGAGAAGAACGAAACAAAAAAGAAACAGTCACAAGACCTAAATCAATGTTCCAAAAAAATGAAACATCTCCAGCTGCACGGGGCAATCCCTTTTTGGACCGGAGCTACCGCAGGGCACTATTTTTTGTTTACCTAGCTCCATGGGTTGTATATTTGGTTGCTCCCCTTTTGTTTCATTTGGTCTGTAACTGTTCTGTAAACTGTCATCCTTAATTAATCAATGCATTTCTATCATGTTCTAAAAAAAAAAGGACCTAAATCGATGGGTGCACTTTTGTTGATAGACATGTATTGGAATTATCACCAGGGAACTGTAACTAACTCATGTACAAAAACTCAAAAGCTTGTTTGTATATCCTTCTCTTTCTACTACACTCACTAATTATTGAGAGAACAAGGGAGGAAAAAACAGTGGTCATCTTCGGCAATAATTTGACTCCGAAAATAGAATGTAACCGTACTGATAAGGTCAAGCTAGAACTATTGGCACATACACACAATATCGTGAGTCATTCAATTCTTGATCCTTCAAATCTCTAATCTGCATTTTGCAACGCCTAGCCCGATCTCTTTGCAGACTATCCAAGTTGAAAATCTACTGTAAGCGAATGAGCAGATAAATGCAAAGAAAATTGCATTCAAATCAAGGAGATGTTAGCTTACAAGCATTTCATGGTCTCCCATAATCTCCTCAACCAACTCTTGTAGCGGTTTATCAGCGCTGTTGGGAACAAGAGCTGCAAATACAGCAGGTTCTAATCCTGCATAGCACCGAGTAATGTGGTCATAACCGTAAATGAATATCGAAGCCGAAAACCGAAAAGAATCTCAATGAAAAATCTGGTTTAGGATAAAGAGCAAATTATGCAAGTCTTTTCACAAGCAGTTGACAAATGCATCAACTATCAAGACTCGAAACGCCTAATATCTCACATAATGGAAACACAATTCGTTCGATGCAAAACTTGGATGTGTATACCTTGAGTCAAGACAAGACGCTTGATCTATCTAATATGTAGCTTTAGTACATTATAACAAGCTGATGGTTGCGGATATTTTAAGATAAATTGGGCTTCAATATTGTTTGTTTTCGATTTTCAGAATCTGTTCTCTAGATTTATTTTCTGAAAACCAAATAAAACTAGTTGGCTTGACGGTTTCAGAAACTAGTTTTGCACGGGTCTTTTGGGAAAATATGATGTTTTCGAGAGAATATTTTCATAATCTTGAAACCAAACCACTAAGAAATGAATTAGATATCAAGAGGTTGTTGATGAGGGAGAAAGAGGAGGGTAGGAAGAGGAAGAGGGAGGGGAAGAGAGAGAAAAAAGGTGGGTACTTTAGTGATGAGAGTGCTGATGATGAATAAACTAGGGTTTGCTTACATTCGCTCATCATCATCACTCTCATCACTAGGGTTTGGTTGGAGCATCTGATTTTGATGGGCTAAAGGTACGTCCTTCCTCGTTAGGAAAATGCTAAACACAACCCATTATGGGGTGAATAATGTGTAAAGTGTATCGTATATCACCTATTGGTCGGTGGTTAGGAAGACTTTTTCTGTTATGTGTTTCTTCTAATGCTGATTTGGTTAGTAGTGCAAATGGGATTTATGAGGAATTAGAGTAGTGTTGGATTCTTAATATTTTGTCATCAAAGATTTACTTCGCGTATGCCAATGATTGTGAAGTAGAATTACAAGGATGGATTTGGAGTTGCGGCATTTGGTTTGTTGTTCCGTTAGTAATTTAGTAACATATACAAGATCAACGAGAGTTGATGGAAAATTAGAAGTTGAAACAATTGTAGGACTACTATGGTATCTTGACTCTTGAGTACTTATTGAGCAGTTCCTCTTGCTATATATCTTTAAATCCTGCAGTTGAGTAGTGAAGTATAAGCAAACTTCTTGGGACTACTATCACAGGGGCGTTTGGTTATGTCTGATCCTGTGAGAACTGAGAAGCATGGTGAGTTAGAGACATGATCATCAAATCCAACCTTGAACTCTTCAAGAGACAACATTCCGATTGGAGTTCCCCTAATTGTCATTGGCCAATGGCCAGATCAAATCTGAAGTGAGAATTAAAGCAACCCAAAGTAGGAATGGCAAGCAAGTTAACTGATCAGTCTTTCTTACTTCGTACAAACTGGCATATCTCAAGTTGTGTTTTTATTCCATAGGTTGTTTTTCTTGTCGTGTCTAGGGTTCTAGCGATTGGTTTTTAGCCATGCATAGGTTTTTCGCTCTGTTGTATATGAAGTTTTTCCTCTTGACAGTGTTTTCTAATAAAGTTCTCAGTTACCAAGAAAATCATTCTGATTGAAGAAGGGTGGCTTGAGAATACTTAGAACATGCATTTGCAGTGTGTATGTACTAGAGGCCTAGATGGTGTTCCATGGCTTTTGGGAATTTCTTGAAATTCGAAGTTATCCTTCATCAATTATTTGTTTGAAAGTGTGAAACTGGAAATTTTGCTCTGATTTGGCAGGAAAAAGTTGAGTCTAAGAGATTTTGGTCCGGCTTTGCCCACAAAAAAAATGATTGATTCAGATTCAAATTCTCCAATTTGGCTTCCATTTCAGGTATTGATTTGTCCTGGAGTTTTGAGTTAGGAAATGGAAATGGAAATGGGGAGTGGGTAATAGGTTTGGGTTATTGTACCACAACCGTAAAGTATTTGACTTTGTTTGCTTCTAATTATGTATTGGGGTAACTTTTCCAACATCGTAGATAGTGAATCTCGATTCCTATAAGCTAGTTTGCCAATTTCTGTTTTTGGCTAAAAGACCAACTGAAAAGTTCAATATTATGCATGAAACATGTAGGCGTTAAAATGTACATTGAAAACCAATACAGACCTTTAAATTGCATTAAATAAGGTTCGAACATGCTTAGCACTGGGTTTTATTCCATTTGCTGGTACTTGAAATAGATTCAAGGTCATGAACCCCAAATCCCTTACATATCTATCAATACTCTCGATATCTATTACTCATGACTACGACCGTTAAGTGCCCGATGTGGCATTTAGAATGGGAAGTGGAGGAGGATGAGGACGAGGGTTGGGAGGTGTTCGATGATGATAATTGGGCATCTGTGGTGGATACGGGTGCGGATGAGAGGTTGTTGATGTGAAAGAGGGAGGAGGGTGGGAAGAGAGAGAAGAGATCTGGGTATTTTAGTGATGAGAGTGATGATGATGGGCGACTGTAAACTGGGGGTTTCCTTGGAACATCTGATTTGAAGTATAGGCAGAGGAACGGTGTTTTTCTGGTTGTTCTGTTTATGTGTGATTTTTGGGCTATGTGTTTTTTGTATGCTAATTTGGTTGGTTAATGTTAAGGGGAATTGAAGTTGTGTTAGATGCTTAATATTTTGTATCAAAGATCCATTTTGTGAATGCAAATGATTGTGAAGTAGAATTACCGGGTGTATATCTGGTCTACCCTTTTCTGGGTCTAGGTTATGACTTTTTAAAGGTTGAAATGTCTGCAGGACAAAGTTGGAGAGGGAATTGAGACAATCATTTTGAAGTTTTGTCTTTTGCTGGTTCTGATTTTAGTTTCTTAAATGGGGATCTTGCGAGAGTTGATGGAAAAGTAGAAGTTGAAACAACTAGCATATATCTTGATTACTTGTTTATCAGTGTCTCTTGCTTTCTTTTAATCCTGCAATATGTTGAATCTCATCGGTTTAGATCGAGTATTTGAACCAATGCGAAGATCAGGACAAAAAACGCTGCCGTTTTGTGTGCACGGAGAATGCACCCACCGAAACTTATATATTATCATCAAAAGTTATATATTAAAAGCTTCTCATGCAAGAATAGATGATTAACTTGGTGCAGTGGTCATGAAAGTTGTTCAAATACCTGGTGGACCAGGTTCGATTCCTGGCCCTTCTGTGTGCCTTCTTTTTTTTTTTTTTTCCCTCTCTTGAGATTTACCACACGAAATAAGGCTTCACCTTAGCTACTGTGTTCTTGTGACTTAAATTAAATTTCAGAATTTTGTCCTTATTTGAATTTTTTTCGCATTTGTAAGTTTAGCGCCACTTTTTTCACATTTATTTGAAAATGTTTAACCATGGTTAAGTGGGAAAAATTTTAAAATGTAAACGTATTTTGCAATTATTTTTGGAAATTTTGGGCTCTATCCAGTTTATTCCGGTTTATGAAGCTCTTTGATTGGTACAAAAATTCAATATAAGAATGATAACTTATAGGGCAATTTACCTCTAGGTCCAGAAAATAGAAAGTAATTCCCACCAAGTCTTCTCTAATTAATGAAACACTAAAACCCTATGAAAGTGCCTAAAACCCTAAATATTGAAAGTGCCTAACCCCTAGGGCACCCTATGAAAGTGTCTAAACCTTAGGGTACCCTATAAAAGTGCCTAAAATCCTAGGGTACCCAATGAAAGTGCCTAAACCGCTAAAACCCAATAATAGGAAAGTGCACCCTAAAACTCCTATGAAAGTGCCTAAACCTAAACCCTAGGGCTCTATAAAAGCGCCTAAACCTAAACCCTAGGGTACCTTAACCCTAGGGTATCCTAAAACCTAAAATCTTAAAGTGCCCTAAAACCCTAGGGTACCCAAGGGTACTAGGGTACCCATTAGGGTACCATTATACCCTAGCATGCCCTAAAACCCTAAGGTGACACTTCCATTAATGTTAAATGTATTTTTGTAAAAGTGGACTTAGTGGTAATTAAGTATTTCATCTCTCCTTAATGGGAATTAAGTGTCACTTTTCTGTACTTAGAGGTAATTTTCTGTAACTTATATCCGATAAAGTTTGTAACGATAAGCCATTTACTACATTTTTGGCAAGAATTATCTAATCTCTCTTACGCAAAAGATAGACGATTGTGATTTTGAAAAAATAGATAAAGCGGTCACCGAGTTGTGAATTATAGGACTTTAATACCTACCAGGTTCGGTTCCTGGCCCTTTCGTGCCCCCCCCCCTTCCGTTTTTTTTTTTTTTTTTTCTCTTTTAATCTACCACACGAAATAAGGCTTCACCTTAGCTACTGTGTTCTTGTGACTTAAATTAAATTTCAGAATTTCAGAATTGTTTGTTTTTTTTCACGGACATATCAAATTGTTCAGTCACCTTCAATTGCGAAATGAGCTCATTTAATGTGATGGCAAAGCTTGTCAAATTATATCTAGTGGGGAACTTGGGAGGCTTGCTTCGCTTCCAAAGCAAATGGGCTTCTGCCACTTCGGTTTCCTTTCCCCTTCCCAGAGGATTCTCCATTCATATAATGCAAGCTCTCATCCCATTTCCCAAATAGAGTTGCTACCCTGCACATACAAAATAATTCAGATAACATACATGTAAGAAGGGCATGAATTCTAAATGGTCTATGTAAATCATACTAAGCCTCCAGTTGGTCAGCCCAAAATCAAGTTCATCTACATGTTAAAACATCCTGGTGGTTGCCATGTGCAGCAGAAACACTGGCAAGGTATTCCCACTGATCTAGCTTTACTTACGGAAACATACAGTAAAACTGAAAAGCGCTTTAAGTACTTAGAGAGTGTTGTAGATATTTGAATCCCATACCTTTGAGCTGGCCACAACTAAGGGAAAAATGGCCACCACAAGTTACATTTGAAAAGATATCTCCAGTAGAAATCTATGGGCAAATTATTAGATCAATCTAGAATAAGAAGGTGAGAGTGTAAGTTGCTACACTACATTCATGGTTTGCTTATTCAAGTTTTATGACTTGATTATTAATGTGGAGCATCAAGACTCATAAATCTTTAACTGTCACTACAACAAAAAACACATTCGGTGACATGTAAAAATGTCACAAAATGTCCAAATTTTGTCACCGATTATCTTTGGTGACACAAGAAGAGGTGTCATTGTATCCATGACACTGAAAGTCAAGGGTGACAAAATTGTGAAGTTGTCACGGAATGTTGTCAACAGTGACAAGAATTTGATGTCACCGAAAACAAATTTTCCGTGACACAGTTGTCACCGAAAGCAACAGTGACAACATTATGGTGTCACAAAAGAGAGATTTTCTGTGACAAAAGTGATTATGTCACAGATAGTAACAATGACAGCACCATGTTGTCACGGAAGAGAGATTATTCTGTGACAAAGGTTGTCACTAAAAGTACTAACCATGACAACCGATTGTGTGTCACCAAAAAGAGGACTTTAGCAGCAATACAATTTATTTCATATATTGTTTTCACCTGCTTACAAATTAAATTTCAGATTTTTATTTATCTTATAATTCAACTTAGCAAAACTTAAATTGAGAAGAAGCAAAATATCATTCAAATCAAATATCCATTAAGTCAACATTCATCATCCAACTTCAAAACGTTTCAAAACATTCATCCTCCAACAATAACCACTTCAAACTTAACATTACCGAAACTACAAAAACATCCATATTCAAAAAAAACTCAAAACAAGTGTTCCATTTACTCCATCTTGGTTAGCTTCCAAAAATAACTACCAAAAAGTCTTCAACTCCATCTTGGTTAGCTTCCAAAAAGCAACTCCATTTCCTTACTTACCTGTACAAAATTGCAAAAAAATAATAATAATAATTATATATGTAACAAAGTTCGACACATGGACATGCTCCGGACACACTTCAGACACGTGTCCGACACATGTCTCTGTCAATGCTATATATTGTAGTTGAATACATTTGCACAAAATGGTTTGCTACTGAAGAATCTCGGCCATTGCTTAATCAAGGTTTAAACTTCAAACAATGCTATCTTTAGTCATAACAGAACTGGAAACATTTCCAGACAAGTAGGAAACAAACGACTTAAAAATTCTACCTTCAATTCCCATTGAATCCCAAGTTCATCAATTTGTGCATGTTATTGCAGCAAATACCTTTAACCAAGACAGATTAAAAAATTGTTCTGAGTAGAATCTTCAAACTGTTGAGTTCAGCATAGATACTGACACACTACTGTTATCTTATGCTTTATAGTTTGCAATGAACCCAAGAAACATATACTTCGTTGTTGTGGACGCATGAGTAAGATCAAAAATCAATCTGTCATGTACATTTTGGAGAGTTGTATAGAACGAACACTGGAATTGACTCTGTAAACTTGTTTTTTGATGGCTATGTGAATGCAACAACCACTCTACAGTTCCTAATTAAACAGTATGAGAAAGCTGTAGCAAGTTGGCATGAAAAGGAATTGAAGGCCGACTACGTATGCCTGTTTTGAAGACACCATCACCCATGGAAAATAAGCCGCAGACATTTACACGAAGAAAATATTCACGAAATTCCAAGAGAAACTAGTTCAGACCCTAGCTAATCCTGCTATACAAAAATTGAAGAATCTGGAACAAATTACTTCATATTAAGGCATTGATATACTCACAGTGGTTGCTAGAATTTATATGCGTTTCGGCTTGTGGGTAAGCTTTCACGGCCTCAATTCAAGCCCTATGAATTTTACCAAGATACAAACAACGGTCAACAAGCTATATCTAGTATCACCGTGCTCTATCAAGAAACATAATTTCAAGCAAACTGCAGTCATCAAGAAACAGAATTTGCATTTGCAGAAATCTAATAAATATATAAATCCAAGATTGAGGGCTAATGAAGCGGAAGTTACTTACTGACAATTAGAGTTACTTACTGACAATTAGAGCCTGCCCCAATAGGATTTCCATGCATATAAGCGGACATAACAGCCTCAAATCGCGCAAACTTTTCATCATATGCATTTATTTTCTCAGAACAGTTCAGCTCAGCAGCAAAATAGAACAGATCAGTTCAGCAGCAAAATAGAACAGATCAGCAGCTAACTGCTGCCATTACAGCCATGGGATAACAGCAGCAACAGAACAGAACAGAGCTGTTATAAGACACACAACAGAACAGAACATAGCCGGACCAAAACAGCAGAACAGAGCTGTCAGATAGCAGAACAAAACAGCAGAATAGAACATCAAATGAATTTCATTTTCTTTACTTGAAATTGAATTTTGCCTCTTTATCTTTATTAGTCCAAATGTTACCAATCATCCATGCCCAATCTTCACCACTAACTCCTTTATATGGATTGACATACGGATCCTTACCAGCTTCCACTAATGCTTCATAGTGGTCCTTCATATTGTGAAGCCAAGTTCTATACAATTTTTTGCACTTGCGGTCGACGCCATGCCTCACATGCTCTTTCTCATCATATCCCACTATGTTAAATTTATCCTGCACTCATTCATGGTTTGCTTATTCAAGTTTTATGACTTGATTATTAATGTGGAGCATCAAGACTCATAAATCTTTAACATGTCCAATTTACGTAGAAAAGGCTTCACAGAATTTCCATAAGTTACAACTGTGATATAAACAAATCTCTGCAATTAAAAGCACAACATTTTGCAAGGCACAAAGTAGTTCCCGAGAGAGAGAGCACCTGGTGAGGATTGCGGTCTATGATAGATTGCTCCTTGAACTTTAGCTTACATGAATAGTTGTGGTTCCCCTCCACCCGCATTGTTCCGTAGTGATCACAATAAAGTTTTCCCAGTATCAGATTATAGATAGATGTCGTTACCTGATGTAAGAAAGTGAATTGCAGACTCGAACTAGATAAAAAAAATAAAACACACTCATTAAGGACTCAAATTTGCATGCTTTTTTGTTATTACCTTACTCCACTGAAAAACTTCTCCATCATTAAATTCCAAGGTCAAAACACCAACAGGGTCAAGCTGAATTGAACGGCCCCAAAATTTACTTTTCAGATTGCTGTCCCCCCAAAATTTCCATCCTGTACCCTCACAATGGCATGCTACAATCATAGGATGATGACTGACCTGACACCAACAACAAAAACAAAAAACTACCATTACCTACTTACTAGAAGGAAGAAGTTCAAATATGGAGGCCAATTCAAACACATAGGTAGCTATTTTGGCAGTTACTTGTAACTGCGGGCTGAGTGCCATAACATGTGCTCACCCCCAACAAATTTCAGGATGATCTGGAGACTCCGAGTTTTGGTTTTCTGATGGCCATAAACCCCTACCCCGTTCTTCTCTTATTTTTGCTATTTTGCCCCTCGCCTCCTACTAATGAATTATAAGTATCTATATTTTGTATTAACGACGAGATCGCTAATTACAACCAATCTCATCTAATACACCGAATTGTGCACCCGGTGCCAATCCCCCTGATCCTCCACTGTCCTATGTTCTTTATCATCTTTACAGTCCTGGGAAACAGAAGAGGAAAGAATTTCCAGTCCTGGTTTATGTCTTCAGCACATCTCCTTTTAGTGGTTGAGACTCAAACCAGTCACACCCAATCTTGTGGTAATTTGTGGGTATCAAGTCTGAAGGTTTAGATTAGACGGCTAATCTTTTTAGAAAGAGTCAGCCATGCACATATATAGTTCATAGTTCATGGTCAAGCATCCAGGTTGAACGAAAAGTGGACTGCTTGATATACGGGACATGACAATGTTGTCATAATTTTTCTCCTCAAAATGAAACTACACGCAGTGGTAGGGAAATATAACACAGAAAAGAATGTCCATTAAGTTATCTTGAACTACACAAAAATCCACATGAATTCAATTGAATAAAAGTGAAACCTTCTCTGAGAAAAACCGAAGGCCTTTATCTGGATATTCAGCCTCATATGTCTCCCCCAGTAATGGATTAAATGGCTTGCAATGTCTTCCTTCGGTAGAAGCATATCCAGATACAGCAAATGCAGCAACGTTTAATAGATCCAAATCGGAAATGATTTGAAACTTCAATTTCGATTTCCCCTTTTGTCATGACATTTTTTATGGTGTCTCCAAAACGGGAGGAGACACCGAAACGCTATACTTCGCTCTTTTTAGGAGACAACGTTCTGATTGAAGAAGGGTGGATTGAGCACATGCATTTGCAGTGCGTAGAGATTGACTTTACTGCTGGATTCTGCATCATGGCTTTTCAAATAATCTGAAATTTCAAAAGTCATCAGAACGTGTTCATATATATTTATATGCGTACTATTTGTTCAAAAAGCGTGGAACTGTGGAAATTTTTCTTTGATTCGGCTAGAAAGTGTTGATTCAAAGAGATCTGGGTTAAACCTTGCCGCACAGAAAAAATGATCGATTATGGTTTAAATTCTTCGATTTGGCTTCTATTTTGTGTATTAATTTGGTGATTTTGGGTTGTGGAGGGAGTTTTAGCTTATTGGTTTGGATTAGGAAATGCAAATGGGGAGTGGATAATGGGTTTGGGGTACTATATGGTTGTACCACAACCAACAAATATTTAGTGTTTCCTGTGTAAAATTATTATTTCAGTAACTTTTTCAACGCCCTAGATAGTGAATTTCGACTCCCACAAGCCATTAGCCCAATTTCTTTTCTTTTTTTGGCTAAAAGACCAACAGAAAAGTTCAATGTCATGCATGAAACATGCCGGTGTTGAAATGTAGGAGTAGATTGGAAACCAGTACAAACCTTGCATTGGGTTTTATTACATCAGCTAGTGCTTGAAACAGATTCAAGGTCACTGACACCCAATTCCGTGTGTATGCCTCGATAAAAAAAAAGAAGACTTTTTGGCTTATTTTCGTCTCGCCGAAATAAACTAATAATCCACATAAATTTGACGTGAAACTAACAAATGTGAAAAAAAGACACACAAAAAGAAAGAAAGCCAACTAGCTTATTTAAACCAACTAGCTTCTTAGCATTGAAATTTATTACATTTGCTAGTACCAGAAACAGATTCGAGGTCGCGACGACACCCAATTCCCTAATGTATCACTCAATACACTCGATATCTGTTGCACATAACAGATGACCTCTCATCCATTATGCTGGCTAATACAGCGTTTTAGGACCCGGTTACAGACATGCAGTATTTGAAGAGAGACTTAAGATCCTTAAGATTACAAGGCAAAATAACTAGAAGATATATAGGAACTTAAAACAAAGCTTATGTTGAAAAAGCTAGCAGTCATAGATGAACAAGTAATTCAACGGCCTGTAGAGGTGAATGGCTCTGAGATCGTCAATGAAGTAATTGAAGTTGGTAGTTGCACATCCTGCTCATTTGAGGCTTCTCCGAAATCGCGGGACTTGATAATATCTCCCAAGTTATCAGGTAGTTGAGCTCTACCTTCTAAATATTGCACGACGGTAGACATGCTCGGCCTTGCTGCAGCGATGGCGTGTGAGCAGAGCAACCCAAGCTTCAACACTAACTCAGCTTCATCAACCGCGTATTCAGTACTTAGTTGTCTATCAATTGCCTCAAGAATGTTGCCCCTTTCCAAGCACTCGAATACCCAATCTACCAAAATGACTTCCTCTGGTGAGGCTCGAGGGTCGACTGGCCTTCTACCACAAACCACCTCTAACATAAATGCCCCGAACGCAAACAAGTCAGTGCTTGTACTTGCTTTTTCGTTGCGTGCCAACTCAGGTGCAATATAACCGAGGGTTCCAGCTACATGAGAGGTTTGCGGATCAGTTCCGTGATCACATAACTTGGCAAGCCCAAAATCCCCCAATCTTCCATTGAATTCGTCGTCTATCAATACATTGCTGGCTTTGATGTCTCTATGAATGATAACCTGTACCCATTGTTGGTGCAAATAGAGGAGTCCTGACGCTACGTCTTTGATGATCTTAAACTTTTGCATCCAATTTAGGGTCCCCTTGGGCTGGCCATAAAGAAACCTATCAAGACTTCCGTTCGGCATGTAATCATAAACCAGAAGGAGTTCTTGCTTATGCCGGCAGTAGCCAAGAAGGCGTACTAGGTTCGGGTGCCGTAGGCGGCCTATGGTAGCGATTTCTGCCACAAATTCCCTCAATCCTTGCCTTGAATCATGAGCAACCCTTTTAACTGCAACCTGTATGTTTGATGTTGGAAGCACACCTCGGTATACTCTACCAAAACCTCCTCGCCCAAGGAGCTCTTTGAAACCCTTTGTAGCAACGAATAGATCCTTGTAACCAAATCTGTGAGGGCCATACTGGACCTCCCAATCCTCGAGGACTTCTATGAATTTCTTCATCCTTTTCATGAAAAGAAAACCAAAGATCAAGAATATGAGTAGAAGAAATGATATTGGTGGCAATACAATTGCCAAAATCCTCTTGATTTGTTTATCATCTCTCACTTGGAAAATTCGGGGGAGCTTCGGAAGGCGAGACATGTCGATTTGTTGGGCTTGACCATTCATCTTGAAACTCCAACCTAGTATGTAATGATTTGTGGTAAATGAGCCTGTGGAGGATGAAAACCCCACGTACATATAATCTAGCAGGAATGGTGAAAGATCCTTTGTCAAGGATAAGAGTGGGAGTGCAGGCTTGGGTATGTGAATAGGTGACATGGTAACATTAAGTTGTCTGTTGATGCCATCATATTCCACCCAAACCTGCATTGGGTCACCACTTTTGAGATTTAGTTCCCTGAAAGAACCATTTTGATCCGCAAAGTAACCTGCAGGTTTAGATTCGATTGACTTCAGGCTGTTAATGTCGATGCCAACAAGGTTGTCGTTTATGTCGTCAAACTCAAGGCTACAGATGGTGTCGAGCTCGACTGCAAGTATATGATTTGAACTATTCCCGTTGTTGGTCTCATTGAAGAGCCCTAGATATTGGCTGGGAAGGGCTCCGGGAATCTCTTTGTTTGGTGAAATAAAGAACGCTATTCCGTGGCCGCTGAGTGTCGGGTACTCGGGTACAATTGCAAAGACGAAAGTAGTAGAAAAGGAAAGGACGCTAGCGTTTGAGGAGTTCTTGAATTGGAAGGGAAAGTTGTAGAAAGCATGGCCGTTTTCTTGTCTTGTACCATTGTTCATTGTGAACAGGCCATTGGAACCAAGTTCAGCGGTTCCATCAAGCTTTAGATTGTTGGGAAACGATTCCCAGAAACCAGTAACGACGCGTACAGATTAGACAATAAGAAAACCGCAAAACCCTACAAGGCGGAATTAGGGTTTTACCTCAACTCCCTGCGAACACGAACGCATGTCTTGCTATAAGCCACGTATACTGCTCGACTGCACCTTACGATCTTCTATCGTATTCCCTGCACGCCTAGAACACGAACTGAGTGTGGACTCTCTCGTGATCTGTTTGCTCTCTCTAAGCCTCCCACTATTCCGTGAATAATAGAAAACGTGAAAACGTCCAGTCTGACCTAGAGAGCATAACGTGTATATATAAGGCTACGATAGGGACCTAAGGAGTAATAAGTCTGGGCTCCCAGTGTAAATAAGAAAACCTAATCCCACCAGGATTCTATTTCTTATTTCACTAATTATAATTCACCCCACTACAGAATTATAATTGCACTCCCGTCCTTATCTCAATTATATTACGAGCTCCATGATATTAAATACTTATTAATCTTCCCACGTTAAGATTACAGATACCCGTTGATTAAAATAAATTACTAACACAGATATCCATTGAAAGTGAAATCGTCTGGAATATTGTTGCTAGAAGTTGCAGATTGCAGAAGGAGAAGTAACATAATTGTGATGCAACAATTCATGGCTACTTCTTCCTTCTTTCCAATACTGCAGTTGTAACAGAGATATTCGAGTGGAGGAGTATCTGTGAACTTCACAAAGTCTAGTCTAAAGGAAGCTCACAACGAACTTGCACACCTATACTAGTCAACCACGGGAAGGAAATTCCAAACAAATGGTGGAACAGCAGCCAACATGGAAAAAGGAAAAAGCTATACCGGTTAATTAATTCACTATGGAAAGACTTGGAAAATCTCTCTCAAGACTTTGAACTCAAAATCTCTCTCTCTCTCTCTCTCCTGCCTGTTGGAACAAGTTGTCATCGCGTCTATGCTGCTTCTAAAATTTATTAATGTTCACCCCGCATTGTTTTTATCACAAAGGGAATGTGAGGGACTGAGGCTGCGTTCTTTAAAACTTATAAAAGTCTGGAATTTATTTTGGTATTTTTTACATTTTGTCTAGCTTTTCGTCGTAATTTTTTTGATTAATTGAAAAAGTATAAAAATATGGACTAATGTTGAAAAATTCAAATAAGATGACATTTAAGCTCCAAAAGATAGCTGTTTGATACTTTTTCCGTCTTTAATGAACTTTTTTTTTGCTTTTGGTCATAATTTTATAAACTCTTCTTGTCGAGACAGATAATTAATCCAAAAAAATCACACGAATATAACAAAAATTCAAAAAAGACGAACAAAATACACAAAACAAGAAAAATAATAAGTGGAGAAGAACTCAGCCTAAGCTGAATGTGGATATATATCAATAATCTCGTAGGTTGGTTATGAAGATTTTAGATAATGGAGAGGTAAAATCTATATATTACATCATTCTCTGGCTACATACATATATATACATCACGATAATGTGCAGAATAAGCTAAGTAAGGAAAGAAGAATTACAACAGATCTCTATAATCATGGAGTGATTCAAGTGTATCCCTCGATCAATGGTTTGACCAAATCATTCTGATTTTAGCATATCTTGGGAGGCATGATACATGCCTAATACTCCCCCCTCAAGTTGGTGTGTGAATGTTACAAACACCCAACTTGAAAAGTAAAGTATGAAACTGAGATGCTCCAAGCGGCTTTGTGAAAACATCGGCCAGTTGTTGCTTTGAGGGGAGGAAGGTAGTGCGGATAAGGCCGGACTGAAGTTTCTCACGAACAAGGTGACAATCAAGCTCAATGTGTTTGGTACGTTCATGAAAAACTGGGTTAGCTGCAATATGAAGGGCGGCCAAATTGTCGCAATAAAGAGTTGTTGGCTGGTTCAAGTGAATACCAAGGTCTTTGAGCAGATAGGATAACCAAGTGATCTCACAACATGTACTAGCCATGGCACGGTATTCTGCTTCGGCAGATGAACGCGAAATCGTGGATTGTTTCTTAGATTTCCAAGAGATAGGGGATGCTCCCAAAAGAATGCAGTAGCCAGTAACAGATTTGCGTGAATCCGGACAACTAGCCCAATCAGAATCACAAAAGGCATGCAAATTTAGTTCACTCGAAGAGGAGAGGAGAATTCCTTGACCTGGTGCTTGCTTGAGATAGCGAAGGACTCGCATAGCAGCATCATGATGGGGCTGACGAGGCTTATCAAGAAACTGGCTAAGCATATTAACAACATAAACCAAATCTGGACGTGTGATGGTGAGATAAATTAGGCGTCCAACTAACCGCCGATAACGGGTGGGATCGAGAAGGGGCTCACCATCTGATTTATTCAACTTCAAATGTTGGTCCATCGGGAATGAAGAAGGTCGAGATCCAAGAAGACCAGATTCCTCAAGAATTTCGAGAGCGTATTTGCGTTGACATAACATTATACCTTGTTTGGAGCGGGCCACTTCAATACCAAGAAAATATTTGAGAAGACCAAGATCTTTAATGTGGAATTTGGTATGAAGAAACTGCTTGATATCCTTAATCTTTGCAAGATCATTCCCAGCTATAATAATGTCATCGACATAAACTAAGATTGCAGTAAAGGAGCCACCCGTGGAGTTGGTGAACAATGAGTAGTCTGCCTTGGATTGGGAGAAACCAGCAGCTAAAAGTGCAGAAGAAAGTTTAGAAAACCATTGACGAGAAGATTGTTTGAGGCCGGATAATGACTTGTGGAGCTTACAAACAAGATGCTTCTCGCCTTCACGAGAGAAACCTGGAGGTAGCTGCATATATACTTCCTCATTTAAATCACCATGGAGAAAAGCATTATGAACATCAAGTTGATGCAAATGCCAGTTCTGAGCCGCTGCAATGGCAATGAGGCAACGAACAGTAACAAGTTTGGCGACTGGCGCAAAAGTCTCGGTATAGTCAAGTCCTTCCTTTTGATTGTAACCTTTAGCAACCAATCGAGCTTTATATCTTTCAAGACTCCCATCAGGTTTGTATTTGACTTTATAAACCCATTTACAACCAATCGGTTCTTTATGGGCAGGAATGGTTGTGAGTGTCCATGTATGATTGGCTTCTAGTGCTTTAATCTCCTCTGCCATGGCATGCCTCCAATTGGAATCAAGAACTGCTTGTTTAAAAGTTTTGGGCTCTAAAATAGAGGAAATCGACACTAGAAAGGCACGGTGTGAGTCAGAAAATGCATCATAAGATACGTACTGAGAAAGAGGGTATGGAGTTCTTACAACTGATGTATTGGAAGAAGATGATACCGGAGCTGGTAGAGTATGGATGGCCATCTTGCAGTGATAATCTGTGAGATATGATGGGGGATGCGATGTACGGGAAGAGCGACGTATGGGTGGTGATGCAGGAGAAGGAGCTTGTGATGGCAATGGCAAGGATTGTGATGGTTGGGATGGTGGAGGGGCATCCGGTGGCGGGACATCCATGTGATCCGGCAATGAGTTGTCAACGACGGGGTTGGGAATGACAGCATGTTCAACGAGAGGACTTGTACAACCAGCAAAAGGGAAAATATCTTCATGAAAGTGCACATCTCGTGAAACAAAGAGTTGTTTTGTTTCCAAATCATAAAGTTTATAACCCTTTTGAGCATATGGATAGCCAAGAAAAACGCTGCGAGTGGCTCTTGCATCAAACTTGGATTTAGAAGCACTTGTGTTGGTAGCATAACACAAACATCCAAAAGTTCTTAAATGGGAAAACAAAGGTGGAGAATGAAATAGCATTTCATAGGGTGTTTTCCCTAAAAGAAGAGGTGTTGGAGTACGATTTATAAGGTATGCAGCAGTTAATACACACTCTCCCCAGAACCGAATGGGTAAATTGGCTTGAAAGCGTAAAGCACGAGCAACATTGAGTAAATGTCGATTTTTACGTTCTACAACGCCATTTTGTTGTGGTGTTTCAACACAACTTTGCTGATGCAAGATGCCTTTTTCTCCATAAAAATTTTTCATATCGAATTCTAATCCATTGTCAGATCGAACAATTTTAATTTTTTGATGAAATTGAACTTCAACAAAAGCATAAAAATTGCAGAGTAGACTCCGAGTTTCAGCCTTAGTTTGCATGAGAAAGACCCAAGTACATCTAGTGTAGTCATCAACAATGGATAAAAAATAACGAGCTCTGGTAAGTGAAGCAACACGATAAGGCCCCCAAATATCACAGTGAATTAAATTAAACGGTTCAAGAGAACGCTTAGTACTTAAAGGAAAAGGAATACGTGTTTGCTTAGCAAGAGGACAAATCCCACAATATTCAGAAATAGGAACAGAAATATCAGGAATATGACTAGTTAACAACCTAAGACGATCACGGCCAGGATGTCCAAGCCTCCGGTGCCATAACTCATAGGTGGTTGTAGCAGCAACAAGAGGTTTAGTGGTTGTTTTAGGTATGGTGAAGAGATAAAGACCATCACAAACTCTACCCGCTCCAATCGTCATCTTCGAGGACAGGTCCTGAATAACACAGAAGTCAGCAAAAAAACTGATTGAGCAATTGGAATCGCAAGTTAATTTACTTGCAGAAATAAGATTAAAATGAAAAGTGGGGACGCACAATACATTGTGCAATGTTAAAGTAGGAGAAAGCACGACATCCCCAACATGAGAAATTGGGACACTGTGACCATTGGGAAGCTTAACACTAGAAGAGCCCAAGCTGGTGATATGAGTAAGAAATGAAGAGGAACTGACCATATGATCAGTAGCCCCTGTATCTATAACCCAATGTGTAGAATGGAAAGATGATTTTGCATTGAGTGCAATACCTGAGAGGTTGCAATTTGGCGGAATGTTACCTACAGAATTTGCCATGTGTTGAGAGTTATGAAGCAATGTCAATAGTTGTTGACATTGCTCTGGAGTGAAAGGAAAAACACCCGGCGGAGCAGCGGAAGAAACTTGATTCGCCATAGCAGATGTTGAAGGATTTGAGGTAAAAACACTCGGCGGAGCAACAGAAGAAACTTTATTCGCCATGGCAGGTGTTGAAGGATTTGATGCGCCCTTGTGAAGTCGATGGCCCGGTGGATAACCATGCAACTTATAGCAATTTTCTTTTACATGCCCAGGCCAACGACAATAAGTACAGGTAGGTTTCTTAGAGTTTAGAGGCTTCGGAGATCGAGAATCAGGAATGAAGTTTCCTCCTCTAACAAAAAGTGCAGCAGCATCTGATAATGGTGGTGAAACAATAATGGAGCGTTGTCTTTCCTCTTGCAAGATAAGTGAGAAGGCCTTCTTGACGGTGGGAATGGGATCCATGAGAAGAATTTGGCCACGGACATGGGTATAAGTGTTATCGAGTCCCATCAAAAATTGGATGGTGTGTGTTCGTTGTTGGTAATCTTCTAAAACCCTCACAGTTCCACATGAACATTTCGGAAGAGGATTATAGAGATTTAATTCATCCCATAATGTCTTCAGCCTTGTAAAGTAACTGGAGATTGAATCTGTACCTTGAGAAATAGAGCTGATATCACGCTGAATTTGGTAGATGCGTGGCCCGTTAATTTGTGAAAAACGATCTTGCAAATCCACCCAGAGTTCTCGAGCAGTTTCAGCATAGATCGCACTGCCTGCAAGTTCTTTTGAGAGGGCGTTCATTATCCAAGATGAAACCATGTCATCACACCGTCGCCATGGGTCATGAGTTGGATCAGTTTTTGGAGGTATAGGTCGGGTTCCATCTATGAAACCAGATTTGTTTTTGGCACTCAAGGCTCTGATCATGGCTCGGCTCCATGATGTGTAGTTGTCACCAGTTAATGGTGATGACACTAGAAGAGTACCAGGATTATCTGATGGGTGTAGGAAATAAACATTCATAGACACATCATTGCTGTTGGACTTGGCAACTTTATTAGATGTGTCTTCCATAGTAGAAGGTGGAAGAATGATCGATAGAAAAGAGAGAAAGAGTTGTATGAACTGATCTCAGTTCAAAAGAAAAATGTTAGGGCAGAATTCTGCTCTGATACCATGAAGATTTTAGATAATGGAGAGGTAAAATCTATATATTACATCATTCTCTGGCTACATACATATATATACATCACGATAATGTGCAGAATAAGCTAAGTAAGGAAAGAAGAATTACAACAGATCTCTATAATCATGGAGTGATTCAAGTGTATCCCTCGATCAATGGTTTGACCAAATCATTCTGATTTTAGCATATCTTGGGAGGCATGATACATGCCTAATAGGTTATGCTTGATTTCTTTTCATCAGAGACAAAAACTCAACCAAAGAAGTACGGAGTACATCGATGCAGAATAAAGCCCCAAAGAGAGAGAGAAAGCCCGGGAAAAACAAATCTCTGAACAAGAAGGATCACCGAACATCACATCATGTGGGATTACTATTGCAGTAACTTTTCCAACATACTAGATGGTGAATCTCTAACCCATTATCCATTATCCCAATTTTAATTTATTTTTTTTGCTAAAAGACCAACTAAAAATTCAATATTACGCACGGCACGATTGCAGATTGAAAACCAGTATAGACATTTAAATTGCATTGAAAGAGGTCTGAACATCTTAGCAATGGAGTTTATTACATTTGATAGTACCTGAAACACATTCAAGGTCGCGACGACATCCACTTCCCTAACGTATCACTCAATACACCCGATATCTGTTGCACATAACACATGACTGCATCCATTATGCTGGCCAATACAGCTTTTCAGAACCCTAGTTACAGACATGTAGGATTTGAAAAGAGGCTTAAGATCCTTAAGATTACAATGCAAAATACCTAGAAAATACTTTATATAAAAACTTATAACAAAGCTTTTGTTGAGAACAAGTAATTCAACGGCCTGTAGAGGTGAACGGCTCTGAGATCGTCATCGAAGGAATTGAAGTTGGTAGTTGCACATCCTCCTCATTTGAGGCTTCTCCGAAATCGCGGGACTTAATAATATCGCCCAAGTTATCCGGTAGTTGAGCTCTACCTTCTAAATATTGCACGACATTAGACATGCTCGGCCTTGCTGCATTGATGGCGTGCGAGCAGAGCAACCCAAGCTTCAACACTAACTCAGCTTCTTCAACCGCGTATTCAGTACCTAGTTGTCTATCAATTGCCTCAAGAATGTTGCCCCTTTCCAAGCACTCGAATACCCAATCTACCAAAATGGCTTCCTCTGGAGAGGCTCGTCGGTCGACTGGCCTTCTACCACAAACCACCTCTAGCATAAATGCCCCAAACGCAAACAAGTCAGTGCTCGTACATGCTTTTCCGTTACGTGCCAACTCAGGTGCAATATAACCGAGGGTTCCGGCTACATGAGAGGTTTGGGGATCAGTTCCGTGATCACATAACTTGGCAAGCCCAAAATCCCCTAATCTTCCATTGAACTCGTTGTCTATCAACACGTTGCTGGCTTTGATGTCTCTGTGAATGATAACCTGTACCCATTGTTGGTGCAAATAGAAGAGGCCTGACGCTACGTCTTTGATGATCTTAAATCTTTGCATCCAATTTAGGGTCCCCTTGAGCTGGCCATAAAGAAACCTGTCAAGACTTCCGTTGGGCATGTAATCGTATACCAGAAGGAGTTCTTGTTTACGCCGGCAGTAGCCAAGAAGGCGGACTAGGTTTGGGTGCCGTAGGCGGCCTATGGTAGCGATTTCTGCCACAAATTCCCTCAAGCCTTGCCTTGAATCATGAGCAACTCTTTTAACTGCAACCTGTACGTTTGATGTTGGAAGCATACCTCGGTATACTCTACCAAAACCTCCTCGCCCAAGAAGTTCTTCGTCTTTGAAACCCTTCGTAGCAATGAATAGATCCTTGTAACGAAATCTGTGAGGGCCATACTGGACCTCCCAATCCTCGAGGACTTCCATTAATTTCTTCATCCTTTTGATGAAAAGAAAACCAAAGATCAGGACTAGGAGTAGAAGAAATGCTACCGGTGGCATTATAATTGCCAGAAGCTTCTTGTTTAGACTTTTATCTTCATCATTTTGGGGGAGGTACGGAAGGCGTGACGGCACATGGATTTCCTGGGCTTGACCATTCATCTTGAAACTCCAACCTAGTATGTAGTGTTCCGATTGAAGCTTGCCTGTGGAGGATGAAAACCCCACGTACATATACTCTAGCAGGAATGGTGAAAGGTCCTTTGTCAAGGATAAGAGTGGGAGTGCAGGCTTGGATATGTTAATGGGTGACATGGTAACGTTAAGTTGTCTGTTGATGCCATCATATTCCACCCAAACCTGCATTGGGTCACCGCTTTTGAGACTTAGATTCCTGAAAGAACCATTTCGATCCGCAAAGTAGCCTGCAGGAGCAGATTCGATTGAAAGCAAGCTGTTAATGTCGATGCCAACATGGTTGTCGTCTATGTCGTGAAACTCATAGTCCAAAAAGGTGTCGAGCTCAACTGCAATTATATGATTTGAACTCTTCTCCATGTTTGTACTATTGAAGAGCCCAAGATATTGGCTGGGAAAGGCTCCAGGAATCTCTTTGTTTGGTGAAATAACCAACGCTAGTCCGTCACTGGGGAGGTTCCAGTAATTGGCCGATACAATTTCAAAGATGAAAGTAGTAGAAAAGGAAATAACACTAGCGTTTAAGGATTTCTTGAATTGGATGGGGAAGCTGTAGAAAGCATGGGCGATCGTTCCTTCTGCAGATTCATTTAGTGTGAAGAGGCCATTGGAACCGAGCTCCGCACGTCCATCCAGCTTCTGACATCCATTGAAAGTGAAATCGTCAGGAATATTGTTACTAGAACTAGAAGTTGCAAATTTCAGAAGGAGAAGTAGCAAAATGGCGATGCAACAATTCATGGCTACTTCGTCGTCTTCTTGTTCTTACAAATGCAGGAGTTGTAACAGAGATATTTAATACAGTAAGTGTTATCTGTGAGCTTCACGAAGTCTAGTCTTTGGCTCTATGCGAAGCTCACAACGAACTTGCACATCTGTACTAGTCAACTATGGAAAGAAAATTCCAAGTGGTGGGCCAGCATTGTTTTCATCAAGAGCCGGAGCGTGAGTGATCAAGCAGAACGTGTATATCAATCATCTCATGGGCAATGATAACAAATAAATAAATAAAAAATCATATCGTGGGCTTAATAACTATGTTTGGATCTTGAATTTGCTAAAAATTTGGCCAGGAGTGACACATTAATCTAAATTGTCATTGGTACGTAGTTTTTCTGTACTATACACACGTAACAGCGGATATCCTATTAAAAACGAAAAGTTGTTTATCTATCAATAATCTTCAACGGTCTATAAGCACTCGAAAGTTCAGCCTATATATATATTTTTTTTGTTTATCTGTGCACCATATATCTATTCTATTTATAATATGATGAGAGGTCCCACCCTTTTGTGAAGCTGTATAGACTTTTAGACTCCGTTCGTTTTGGGATTTGGATTTGGATTTGGATTTATAGGTAATGAATGTAAATAGAAATAAAGGATTGGAAATAGGTGTAATGATTGGAGAGAGATAGAGAAAAAAATGAGAGTAATGATTAAAGGAAAATAGGATAATGATTAGAATTCAAAATTCAAAACCCTTAAACCAAGGGGTCTAATTTCTAAACTGTTCCTAATCTTTATTATTTTTATTGTTTAGGATAGAATAACTGCTTTGGACAAAATGGTAATTCAATCAAAAAATAGTCATGACTCGTAACCGTTTGTATTTTTCTCTCCACTCACGTAGTGTCGTAGTGAGTGCCTCACTTGCAGTTTGGAGAAAGCTAGAACTTACTCCAAGTTTTATCAAATTACGCGGTACCTTATCCATACGAAGTGTCCAATTAATAAGAGAATTGGTCAATTCTCTGTTTAGAAAGTGGAAAACAGAAAACAAATTTTGGCACTCTCCTTTTTTCTCAAATAGCCAAACACTCAAAATGGCACAAGTAGAAGGAAATTGATTTTAACACTCCAATTTTAGTCACTGACACTCCACTTTGTGTCTTGATCATGTGAGAAAATAAAACTAAAAGTGAAGTGCCATTGACGAAAAGTGGAGTACCAAAATCACATCACTGAGTAGAATGGGAAAATGCCCCATCGTGTCGCTTGCTTTTTGGCCATATCTTTCCAAAATGGCCCTCCACTGGTTTTAATTTGCATCCAACGATTCAGATTTCTTCCCCAAGAGAATAGTACTGTGTAAAGGACCAAAGTTGCTGTCACTATCTTAGCAGTAGATTTTACTAAGTTGTAGATTCCATGGTTTGGATACAAATTTTTTGCCGTGTGGGGCACGAGAAGACTCTAGTCTCTTTACATCTCACATCTCTCACTCTCATTTGGCTGATAATCATTCTACAATCACAAACACTTGTATAAATATTTACACAAATTCACTCACCAAAAAATGTGAATGTATGTATAAAATGTGTGCAAGTATTTACGATTGAATAATATGGAGTAATTGTTTTGCATATTGCGGCCAACTAATCATTTATGTATACATAAGCAAATCTAGCAGAAGCCCATCTTGTTTAAGGCTACGTTTTTTAAACTTTTAAGTCTGAAACTTATTTTGATATTTTTTATTTTACATAACTTTTCGTTTAGCTTTTCTTCGTAATTTTTGAGGTTAATCGTTCGATGTTGAAAAAATTTAAATAAGAAGACTTTAGACAAATATATAAGACAGTTGTTTGATATTTTTTCATCTTTAGTGAACTCTTTTTTACTTTTCGTCATAATTTCGCACGTTTTAGACTCCTCTCATCAAGACATAATTAATCCAAAAAATATGGCGCGAATCTAACAAAAATTCAGAAAAAAAATGAACAAAACACACAAAACAAAGGGAAAAAAATAAGTTTTCAAGAATGGAGCTAACTATGGTTTACACTATTAACGTGGGTCCTGCATGTTTAAATAATTTAGACTGTATTATTACCAGAATTACTACAATAATGTCACTCTTATCATTTATACGGACAAACCCGACCCAAATTTTTTTTTTTTTTTTTTTTCATTTTGTTATCTGGAAAATATCTAAGGATGTGGAGGATGACTTTTCATTAGTTATTTGTTGTATACTGAAGATTGTATTATTACCGGTGGTGAACAAAAAGCGCACCAGTCCCTTCTCTCTCTAAACTAAAGCGATTTTCTTGCCTAGGGTTTTCTTAGCCTGCCGCCGCCGCCTGGGGGGGGGAGGTGCCCTCCCTCCCTCCTCCCCCCGGGTCCGTTTCCTCCTTCTCCCCTCTCTATCTCTCTCTCCTTCCTCTCTTCTTTCAGAATCGATTTTCATCAGTCCTTCCTTTGCCGCTGTTCCTGTTCTCCCCAGCTCGCCGCTCCGATACCCTCCGTTTTTCACACCTGATGGTGCTCGATCCTTACGGGGCTAGGTCTGACGGCGGTCGGAGGTTTGGTAGTTCGGACCCCACCTTGTTTTACCGTTGTTGGACGGACGAGGTTGTGCCTAACGGCTCTGTTTTCCTTTCGGCCGGATGGCCATGGAAGCTTGGGGAAGTGGCGGTCGGCGCGGTGGTGGCTGTTTCGCCGTCTCCTCGTCGATCTTGAGGCTGGTTTTGGTGGAGTTGGCTCTGGATCTGGACTGCGTGGGTGTTTGGGCGGTGGTGTGGTGGTGGGAAGTTTTATGTTCTGTAGTGTAGATTTTTGTTCCAACTTTGTTTTGCAGGTTGTCCTTTATTTAAAAAATGATCGGTAAAGATGGCGGTTTTAATCTGTGATAATCCAGTCCGGTGGTGGTGGAGTGGATGTGGCTCTCATGGTTGTGATGCTTTGGTCGTCTTTTGTGTGCCGAATTCCGGCCGGTGGCCTTCTGAGCTCTCAATCGGGCGTGGGGTTGGCATTTCGTCGTTCTGGTGTGGTGATATTGCTGATGAAGATTGTTTTGTTGGAGGGGCTGTTTGGTGTTATGGCTGATGGTGGTGGTGGTCGGCCCTCAGGCCCCGAATGCCTTGGCTTTCACTGCCGTAGGCTGGTTCCCGCCGCCGGTCTCTACATCTGAGAGAGGCCGGCTCGGCTTAACGGCGAGGCTGGGCTCCGGTGATTTGTACGGTGGTGGCTGCCGTTGTAGTTAGGGTTTTGTGGGATGGTTTGGGTGGGCCGGTCCAGGCTTGGGCTGGATTTGGGTTTTGGGCTTTCATTGTGTTATTTGGGTGTTGGGTTGATCTTTATTGTATTATCTGTTGTAGACCTTGGTAGACCCTTGGGTGTTATGGGCTCTGCCCTTTTGGTGTATTGTCCAACTTTTTGTTGGATCCCTTTTCCCTTTCCCCGTTTTCTAATAATATTCATTTTTGCCGATCAAAAAAAAAAGATTGTATTATTACCACAATTACTATAATAATGTCACTCTCATCATTCATATTGGCTAAACTCGACCCAAATTTGTTTCTTTTATTTTCTTTTTTTCTTCATTCTGTTATCTGAAAAATATCTAAGAATGTGGGGGATGACTTTTCATTAGTTATTTGATGTTTACTGAAGACTGTATTATTACCACAATTACTACAATAATGTCACTCTCATCATTCATACAGACTAAACCTGACCCAATTTTGTTTCTTTTTTTTTTCTTTCATTCTGTTATCTGGAAAATATCTAAGGATGTGGGGGATGACTTTTCATTAGTTATTTTTTGTTTACTGAAGACTATATTATTACCACATTTACTACAATAATGTCACTCTCATCATTCATACGGACTAAAACCGACCCAAATTTGTTTCTTTTCTTTTCTTTTTCTTTTTTCCGTTCTGTTATCTGAAAAATATCTAAGGATGTGGAGGATGACTTTTCATTAGTTATTTGTTGTCACATTTGATTTTGTTATATTTTGGTCGTGGTGCTTGAGGATCCGAGTTGTTACAGGTAGGCATTAACCGATTGCTTCTTGCGCAATGACCGGAAGAAGGGAGGAGGGCTAGCTAACCCAACCATAAAGAAACGGAGCGAATCTGAGAAGGAGAGGCTCAATCTTGAAGAGCACGCACCGCATCACTTTTTATCAGCTTTTGTTAGTTTTGAGTCAAATTTTTGTGAATTATTAGTTCGTCTAGACGAGAAAAATCGAAAACATAAAAAATTATGATGGATACTCAAAAAAAATTGAGTAAGAACAAAAATACCCAAAAAGACTTTTTGGCTTATTTTCATCTCGCCGAAACAAACTAATAATCCACATAAATTTGACGTGAAACTAACAAGACACACACACACACAAAAAGCCAACTAGCTTATTTAAGCAAAACCTAGCTTTAATTGGTCTTTTGTCTTATTTTTATATTTTGTGAAATTTTACACTAAATAAAAGAAGGAAATTGATTTTGGCACTTCAATCTTGCTCATGTGAGATTGCAAAACAAAAAGTGGAGTGCCACAGGCTATAAGTAGAGTGCCAAAATCACATTTCTAAAATAATGATCGATTAGGATTCAAATTCTTCGTTTTGGCTTCCCTTTCGGGTATTGGTTTGGCGATTTCCGGTTATGGATGGAGTTTTAGCTTATGGGTTTGTATTAGGAAATGAAAGTGGGGATTGGGTAATATGTTTGGGTTATTGTAACACAACTAAAAGATATTTGACTTTGTTTATTTCGTACTCCCCCTCTGTCCCTGAAAAGTACTATTGCAGTAACTTTTCCAACATACTAGATGGTGAATCTCGAAACCCATTATCCATAATCCATAATCTCAATTTTTGTTTATTTATTTGGCTAAAAGACCAGTTGAAAATTCATATTACGCACGATACAATTGCAGATTGAAAACCAGTACAGACATTTAAATTGCATTAAATGAGGTCCGAACATCTTAGCAATGGAGTTTATTACATTTGCTAGTACCAGAAACAGATTCAAGGTCGCGACGACACCCAATTCCCTAACGTATCACTCAATACACCCGATATTTGTTGCACATAACAGATGACCTCGCATCCATTACGCTGGCTAATACAACGTTTCAGGACCCTGTTACAGACATGTAGTATTTGAAGAGAGACTTAAGATCCTTAAGATTACATGGCAAAATAACTAGAAGATATATAGGAACTTAAAACAAAGCTTTTGTTGAAAAAGCATTCATAGATGAACAAGTAATTCAGCGGCCTATAGAGGTGAATGGCTCTGAGATCGTCAATGAAGTAACTGAAGTTGGTAGTTGCACATCCTGCTCATTTGAGGCTTCTCCGAAATCGCGGGACTTGATAATATCGCCCAAGTTATCCGGTAGTTGAGCTCTACCTTCTAAATATTGCATGACAGTACACATGCTCGGCCTTGCTGCAGCGATGGCGTGCGCGCAGAGCAACCCAAGCTTCAACAGTAGCTTAGCTTCCTCAACCGCGTATTCAGTACCTAGTTGTCTATCAATTGCCTCAAGAATGTTGCCCCTTTCCAAGCACTCGAATACCCAATCTACCAAAATGACTTCCTCTGGTGAGGCTCGTGGGTCGACTGGCCTTCTACCACAAACCACCTCTAGCATAAATGTCCCAAACGCAAACAAGTCAGTGCTTGTACTTGCTTTTCCGTTACGTGCCAATTCAGGTGCAATATAACCGAGGGTTCCGGCTACATGAGAGGTTTGGGGATCAGTTCCGTGATCACATAACTTGGCAAGCCCAAAATCCCCTAAACTTCCATTGAATTCGTTGTCTATCAATACATTGCTGGCTTTGATGTCTCTGTGAATGATAACCTGTACCCATTGTTGGTGCAAATAGAAGAGGCCTGACGCTACGTCTTTGATGATCTTACATCTTTGCATCCAATTTAGGGTCCCCTTGAGCTGGCCATAAAGAAACCTGTCAAGACTTCCGTTGGGCATGTAATCGTAAACCAAAAGGAGTTCTTGTTTACGCCGGCAGTAGCCAAGAAGGCGGACTAGGTTTGGGTGCCGTAGGCGGCCTATGGTAGCGATTTCTGCCACAAATTCCCTCAATCCTTGCCTTGAATCATGAGCAACCCTTTTAACTGCAACCTGTATGTTTGATGTTGGAAGCACACCTCTGTATACTCTACCAAAACCTCCTCGCCCAAGGAGCTCTTTGAAACCCTTTGTAGCAATGAATAGGTCATTGTAACCAAATCTGTGAGGGCCATACTGGACCTCCCAATCCTCGAGGACTTCCTTGAATTTCTTCATCCTTTTCATGAAAAGAAAACCAAACATCAAGACTATGAGTAGAGGAATTGATATTGGTGGCAATACAGTTTCCAAAATCCTCTTGATTTTATCGTCTCTCATTTGGTGGAAGTTCAGACGTTGAGACATGTAGATTTGTTGGGCTTGAGTCGCTTGACCATTCATCTTGAAACTCCAACCTAGTATGTAATGATTTGTGGCAAGTGAGCCTGTGGAGGATGAAAACCCCACGTACATATACTCCAGCAGGAATGGTGAAAGGTCCCTTGTCAAGGATAAAAGTGGGAGTGCAGGCTTGGGTGTGTAAAAAGGTGACATGGTAACGTTAAGTTGTCTGTTGATGCCATCGTATTCCACCCAAACCTGCATTGGGTCACCACTTTTGAGAATTAGATTCGTGAAAGAATCATTTTGATCCGAAAAGTAGCCTGCAGGAGCAGATTTGATTGATTGCATGCTGTTAATGTTGATGCCAACATGGTTGTCGTTTATGTCGTTAAACTCAGGGTTTTCGATGGTGTCGAGCTCGACTGCAAGTATCTGATTTGAACTACTCCCCATGTTTGAACTATTGAAGAGCCCTAGATATTGGCTGCCAACGTATCCGAGAATATCTTTGTTTGGTGAAATAAAGAACGCTAGTCCGTGGCCGATGAGTGTCGGGTACTTGGCTGGTGCAATTACAAAGATGAAAGTAGTAGAAAAGGAAATGACACTAGCGTTTGAGGAGTTCTTGAATTGGATGGGAAAGTTGTAGAAAGCATGGCCGACAGCGTGCGCTTTTCCTGAAGAATTGGTTAGTGTGAAGAGGCCATTGGAACTGAGTTGAGTGGTTCCAACCAGCTTCAGATATCCATTGAAAGTGAAATCGTCTGGAATATTGTTGCTAGAAGTTGCAGATTGCAGAAGGAGAAGTAACACAATTGTGATGCAACAATTCATGGCTACTTCTTCCTTCTTTCCAATACTGCAGTTGTAACAGAGATATTCGAGTGGAGGAGTATCTGTGAACTTCACAAAGTCTAGTCTAAAGGAAGCTCACAACGAACTTGCACACCTATACTAGTCAACCACGGGAAGGAAATTCCAAACAAATGGTGGAACAGCAGCCAACATGGAAAAAGGAAAAAGCTATACCGGTTAATTAATTCACTATGGAAAGACTTGGAAAATCTCTCTCAAGACTTTGAACTCAAAATCTCTCTCTCTCTCTCTCTCTCCTGCCTGTTGGAACAAGTTGTCATCGCGTCTATGCTGCTTCTAAAATTTATTAATGTTCACCCCGCATTGTTTTTATCACAAAGGGAATGTGAGGGACTGAGGCTGCGTTCTTTAAAACTTATAAAAGTCTGGAATTTATTTTGGTATTTTTTACATTTTGTCTAGCTTTTCGTCGTAATTTTTTTGATTAATTGAAAAAGTATAAAAATATGGACTAATGTTGAAAAATTCAAATAAGATGACATTTAAGCTCCAAAAGACAGCTGTTTGATACTTTTTCCGTCTTTAATGAACTTTTTTTTTTCTTTTGGTCATAATTTTGTAAACTCTTCTTTTCGAGACAGATAATTAATCCAAAACAATCACACGAATTTAACAAAAATTCAGAAAAGACAAACAAAATACACAAAACAAGAAAAATGATAAGTGGAGAAGAACTCAGCCTAAGCTGAATGTGCATATCAATAATCTCGTAGGCTGGTTATGCTTGGATTTCTTTTCATCAGAGACAAAAACTCAACCAAAGAAGTGGAGTACATCGATGCAGAATAAAGCCCCCAAGAGAGAGAGAGAGAAAGCCCGGGAAAAACAAATCTCTGAACAGGAAGGATCACCGAACATCACATCACGTGGGATTATGTTTGGATCTTGAATTTGCTAAAAATTTGGCCGAGAGGGGCCACATTAAGCTAAATAGCCTTTACATTTTCGTATACACTTAACAATATATGGATATGCTAATATTTCTCCATTCCAGTAATCTTCAGTCGTCTATGTACTATTGAAACTTCTCTCTGTAATTTTCGCGGTCTGTGCACCATTGAGAGAAAGCTAGAGCTCTAAACCGTGTAAGGGGGGGATCAGGATCAGGATCGCAACCTCTCCTAGTTTTGCGACAAACTACGGATGAGCGCGAAGAGGGGGCGTAGTAATTGGTATAGCGTAAACTTACAGCAGATGGTTGGGTAAGAAAGTCACATAGGGATGAAAGAGAAGTCTCAAGTCTACAATGCCCGAAAACAGTTATCCACTTGAAAGAGGAAAACAATTTAAAGAAACCAGGAACAGAAAAAATCGTGTCCGAGTGGTAATCCATTACAACAACAGCTTCATTTCATTACCACGATAATTACTTTTTCCAGCCAAGAGAAGAACAGACTCAACAAAAATACACAAAAATAGACACACTTCCTAAACCTCTCTCTCTCTCTCTCTCTCTCTAGGCGTTTTGAACCCCTTGGTCTCTCATCGCCGCCGCCTGCCTGGGGGGAGGCGACGGCCTCCTTCCCTCCTCCCCCGGGCCCGATCTCCTCTTCTCTTCCCTTCTTTCTCTCTCTCCTACCCTCTCCTCCTCCAGATCGTGCCATCCCCTCTCTCCTCTGATTTTGACGAGTTTCCGCCCTCCCCGGCGTGGGAGGGTGAGGCGTTCTTTCGTCTCCTGCCGGCGGTTCCTTGGCTCCGCCGGCTGCCTAGCGGCGTGGGAGTCTCGTCGGTCGTGGTGGTCCGAGGTGGTGGCGTCTGTCTGGATCTGGTGGTCGTTGGTGTTGGGCGGTGGTGCGGTGGTGGAAGGGGTGTCCTCGTAGGTGTTTTTTCTTCTAATCTTTGTTTTGCAGGTGCTTTCAAAACTGAATGGCGAATCTGTGGGGTTTTGGTGGTCGGGGGGTGGTGTGGCGGCGGTGGTTATGGCGGTGATGTTGGTGGTTTTGCGGAGGTGGTCGGATCCCCTATGGAGGCTGCTTAGGCTGTCGAGTGTTTGCCCGTTTCGGATCTTGGCTGCTATTTTGCTTCTCCGGCGCGGGGATCTCATTTCTGTTTATGATCTCTAACGTTTTCTGTTTGTTTGCTGCTGTCTGTGTTTCGCTTGGGGGTGGTCTGCCGAGCCTGGTTCCTCGATTCCCTCGTTTGCGTAGGCCGGAGCCCCCCGCCGGCAGCTACATCTGGGAGTCGCCGGCGTGGCTTAACGGCGAGGTGCGGCTTCGGTGTTTTGTACGGCGACGGAGGTTTTGGTGATTCTTGGGTTAGGGTTTGGTTAGGGCGGGCCGGCCTTTGGTTTGGGCCGGATTAGGAGTTGGGCTTGTTGTTTATCTGGGTTGTAGTTTGGGCTCCAGCAGTTTGTTTATTTGTTTGTAACTACATAGGCCTCAGGTGTTAGGGCTTTGTCCCTCGTCTTGTACTTTTGTTCAACCTTTGGTTGGACTCCTCTCCCCTTTCCCCGTTTTAATAAATTTTTCGCCGTTCAAAAAAAAAAGAAGAACAGACTCAACAGCTGCTTGTTTGTATATCCTTTTCTTCCCTACTACATTCACTAATTATTGAGAGAACAAGGGAGGGGAAAAAAAAAAAAAAACAGTGGTCATCTGCCGCAATAATTTGACTCCGAAAATAGAATGTAACCGTGCACATACACACCACATTTTTCATTCAATTCTTGATCCTCCAAATATCTTCCAAAAACAATGGTCAACTTTGTGGTGAGATTCACATCATTTCAACCAATAGGAATGAGGGTAATGTTCATCAAATCTTTTAAGGAGAGTGCAGTGCTGGAGCCGAGATTTTGACTCCGGAGGGCCGGCTTAATATAAATATATTTTTTTATCGGAACGTATACTTATTATATCATAAGATTTTTCTTTCCAATTCAATATATTTGTACATTGAAATGATTCTTTAGACTACTTTCAACTGTCATGTGCTTAATTTTTATTTATAAAAGAAATTGAGAAATGTGAATGTAAAACAACTGATTTTTTATGAAATTGAACCAAAATTATTTAGATTATACATAGTTATACACGAATAATTATCAATAATATTCAAAATCACGTATATACAAAATACAAATTTTAAAACTCGGGCGCTCAGGAAATGTTTCGAAAAGTTTTGAAAGGCAAAAATGTTTCGAAAAGTTTCCAATTCAATACGGAGTACAAAGTTTCGAAAAGCAAAAATGTTTTGGGTCACCCTCATGAGCGGAAGCTTGTACGAAAATACGAAATAACTGAGGAATGGGGTTTATGGTTTACAACGTAACCACGGGATCTAAGGTTGAGGTCAGTGGGATCGTTCCGGATTACAGAAAAAGAATAGAAATTAAAGAAACAAAAGGAATTAATATTCACCCTCTGCATTGTTTTCATCAAGAGCCGGAGTGTGAGTGATCAAGCAGAACGTGTATATCTATCATCTCATGGGTAATGATAACAAATAAAATAAAATAAAATAAATCATATCGTGGGCTTAATAACTATGTTTGGATCTTGAATTTGCTAAAAATTTGGCCAGAAGTGACACATTAATCTAAATAGTCATTGCTAGTTTTTATGTACTATACACACGTAACAACGGATATCCTATTAAAAAACGAAAAGTTGTTTATCTATCAATAATCTTCAGCAGTCTATATGCACTCGAAAGTTCAGCCTATAATTTTTTGTTTATTTGTCTGTGCACCATATATCTATTCTATTTATAATATGATGAGAGGTAACACCCTTCTGTGAAGCTGTAAAGACTTTTAACTCCATTCGTTTTAAGATTTTGGATTTGTACGTAATGAGTGTAGAGATAAATAGAGTAAGGATTGAAAATAAGGGTAATGATTGATGGAAAATAGAATAATGATTAAAATCCAAAATCCTTAAACCAACGGGGTCTAATTTCTAAACTGTTCCTAATCTTTATTATTTTTATTGTTTAGGATAGAATAACTGCTTTGAACAAAATGGAGTAATTCAATAAGAAAATAACCATGACCCGTAACCGTTTGTATTTTCCTTATTTTTCTCCCCACTCACGTAGTGAGTGCCTCACTTGTAGTTTGGAGAAAGCTAGAACTTACTCCCTGTTTTATCAAATTACACAGTACCTTGTCCTTACGAAGTGTCCAATAAGAGAATTGGTCAATTCTCTGTTTAGAAAGTGGAAAACAGAAAACACATTTTGGCACTCTCCTTTTTTCTCAAATAGCCACACTCAAAATGGCATAAGTAGAAGGAAATTGATTTTAACACTCCAATTTCAGTTACTGACACTCTATTTTGTGTGAAAATGGAGTGTCAAAATCACATCACTGAATAAAATGGGAAAATGCCCCATCGTGTCGCTTGCTTTTTGGCCATATCTTTCCAAAATGGCCCTCCACTGGTTTTAAATTTGCATCCAACGGTTTAGATCTTCTTCCCCAAGAGAACTGTACTGTATAAAGGACCAAAGTTGCTGTCACTATCTTAGCAGTAGATTTTACTAAGTAGTACGTAGATTCCATTGTTTGGATACAAATTTTTTGCCGTGTGGGTCACGAGAAGACTCTAGTCTCCTCACATCTCACATCTCACATCTCTCACTCTCATTTTGCTGATAATCATTTTATAATTACAAACACTTACATAAATATTTACACAAATTTAAACACCAAAAAATGTGAATGTGTGTATAAAATGTGTATGTAAGTGTTTACGGTTGAATAATAATTGGTTTGCCTATTGCAGCCAACTAATCATTTATGTATATATAAGCAAATCTAGCAGAAAGCCACTTAGACGGGGTTTTTCTGGGTGTTATCAGGATTCTTCAAGGGTATTTTGGGCTTAGGAGAAAATGGGTGCAAAATGTGAAAAGTTAGAAAAACAGAAAAGGAACCTTTCCCCTCTTTTTGACTTCTACTTTTTAGAAAGTGGAAAAGAGAAAACACGTTTTGCAAAAACCCATTTTCTCTCAAACAGCCAAACACTCAAAATGGGATACAGGTCCTTCAAGGGTGTAACTGTAAAGCGAAAAACGGAAAACACGTTTTGCAATACTGTGACACTCAAAATGGGATACAAGTGTTATGGATTTAAAAAATGTGAGAGAATGATCTATCTCATAAAGTGAGAAATAAGGATTTAAAAAATAAAAAATTTAGCGGATCGGAATTGTAATACTCCGTATTCTTCTTTGATATTTTATAAGAGATTTTATCCAAGTGATTTATTGTATTGTATGGGTGTTTTCTTTTTCTTTTTCTTTTCTCGGATGAGAGCGGAGAGAAGGTCATGATTATTGTAAGAAAATGGAGAAGGTCATTTTCTAAAACATGTTACTTTCTCCTGCACACTTAGGACCCACAATTCCCACTTGGGAAAATGTTTCCCTGCTTCTCTCTCTCTCTCTCTCTCTCTCTCTCTCTCTCTCTCTCTCTCTCTCTCTCTCTCTCTCTCTCTCTCTCTCTCTCTCTCTCTCTGTACGCGCGTTGCACACTCCTCCAGTCATGGTTTTTCTAAAAAACTCACGGTGGCTATTATGACTTATGGTTGTGTTGAATTTTGTACTTATTTTCCTTCAGTTATAGAGTACCCAAGAGAAGAGAGAAGTTCGGAGGGCACTGACCTTTTGGGCAAGTAAGATTAGTCATCGTGGAGTTTTAACTGTGGAATTGTATCCAATCATAATAAAAATGGGGTCAATAATGGAGTCAGAAGGGGGCTAGTAGAGGCGGTCGCCCTCCTACGATTCTAAAAAATACTACTATTACATTGAAAACAAAATTTATTGTCAAAATATATAGTCTCGACTCCGAGAAATATAGCTTGCCCTCTTTACATTTTTTTTTTTTTGTTAAAAAAAAGAGAGAGTAAGTGTTTAGTATTTTTTTTACCATAGCCATACTTCCTGAGATATGTAGTGTTCTTGCTCGTCACAACCTTAATGTTCAAAATATCTGTGACCAAGGGTACGATGGTGCTAGTAACATGCGTGGAAGATGGAATGGTTTATTTTTGAATGAGTGTCATTTGCATATTATATTCACTGCTTTACTCATCGGCTCCAATTATCATGGGTAGCGGCATCTAAAGAGTTGAGAAGGAAGTGGAAAACACAAAACACGTTTTGCAAAAATCCATTTTCTCTGAAACAGCCAAACACTCAAAATGGGAGAATATTAGGGTCCTTCAAGGATGTTTTGAGCTTAAGAGAAAATTGGTGGAAAATGTGAAAAGTTGAAAAACGGAGAAGGAACCTTTCCCCTCTTTTTGGAAAGGTTGAAAAGTTGAAAACTTTCTGTTTTAGAAAGTGGAAGAAAACACGTTTTACAAAAATTCATTTTCTTTCAAATAGGCAAACACTCAAAATGGGATAATGAGAATGGGAAAATGCCCCATTCAAACACCCTCTTCAGTAATATCAAAAAAAAAAAACACCCTCTTCAGTGTTGCTTGCTTTTTGGCAAAATTTTCCCAAAATGGCCCTCCACTGGTGGTTTAGATTGAGTTTTGATTTACATCCAACGGTTCAGATCTCTTACTTTCCCAAGAGAACAGTACCGTAGAACAGTAGAAAGGACCAAAATTGCTGTGACTATTAGCAGGTTCAATGGTTTGGAACTTTGGATACAAACCTTTGCTGTGACTATTAGAAGGAAGAGGAGTACACCTACTCGATCCGGTCTCCTCACATCACATGATTCACATCTCTCACTCTCATTTTTCTAATTGCAGCCAACCAATCATATTTATGCATACATAAGCAAATCTAGCAAAAACATCCTGTTTGACTATGGTGTACAGTTTACGGTATTAACGTGGGTCTAACTCCTATGTGTTTAAATAATTTATAGCCTGTATTATTACCACAATTACAATTGGAAAATAGTAAGTGTTTACACCCGTTTTTGGCACCCAGTCCTGGGCAAGCGTTGGACGGCCATTTAATTGAAATTCAATTAAATTGGGCCATAAATTGAAGAATTTTTGGATCAAAATTAATGGGCCAAGACAAGGTTATTTGGGCCCAATTAATTTCAGTTGGATTTGGGCTTGGATTCATGAGTTCGGGCCTATTGGCAAAAAGTATTCAGTTGGCCCATGATTTGTTTAAGTTTATTAGGTGATTTGTTGGGCCAAAAATACTAGAAGGCCATTTAATTTGATTAAATGGCCCATTATCCGATTATCTGAGAATCCCATGAAAAGTGGAAAGTGGGTAAGTAATTGTTGTCTTAGGTCAAATGGCTGGTAGTTTTTGATATCCCACGAAAAAAGGAAATAAGTTAGTGGGTTATTGCCACATGGCCATTATCCTTGAGACCCACGGAAAAGGGAGGTGGAGGAGCCCCCTGAACTTCCCAACTGCCCATGATTCGGAATTAACCCATGGGTAACAATTATTCACTCCCGGTAACTACCCACTCACACATGATGAAGACAACATGGGACACATGTCACCACGAGAAGCAAGGGTGGGAAATCAATTTCATGCAAGAGCCGAAGATCCTTGCCTGTAAATACTAGAAGTCAAGACAAAAAAGGGGTTCCCACACCAATAAAGCTCAACGCTTAAAACCAAAGCCTTCCCAACGAAGCAATTATCTCTATTTTCTCACCTTCACTCAATTACTTCACCAAGTAATTCGAGTTTCTATCTCTCTTGTACCCCAACTTTATTATTACGAAACATAATAAAGTTATTCATATCTCTCTTCGCCCCTTACTTTATTACTACCTCCGTCCCAATTTAATTGTCACTTTTTGGGGTTTGTGCCACTTTTCAATTAATTATATATTATAATTTATAATGTTTTAGGTGATTTTAAAAATATTGGATATAAAATTCAATACCAATTTAAAGATATAACTGGTTTTTTTATCAGATTAGAATAGAACTAGGACAAGTAAATTGGGACGGAGGGAGTATTACGATATAGTAAAGTAATTCTACGTTGTTACTTTCTTTCCTATACGGTTAGGAAATTATTAAGTCCTCGCACGAAGAGGCAAAACCACGGACCTTCACTGCAATCCAGCCCTTAGGTTGCAGCACTATCGCTCTCACAGATCTAGAAGTCTGAACAGGGACGCCCAGTCCTTCATGTTGGACGCGACAAGTCCTGGCACGCCCGCTCAGTCCTTTGAGCCATTTCGGAGCTAAACAGTAAGGTACATGAAACATATCCACATGAAAGTGTACATAAAAGAGGAGTGGACGGTTCAGATTCACAGCTATGAATCTGAACCGTCCACTCCTCTTTTATGTACACTTTCATGTGGATATGTTTCATGTACCCTACCAAGTCCCATTACAATTATGCCACTCTCATCATTCACACGGACTAAAACCCCACCCAAATTTGTTTCTTTTCCATTTTTTTGGGTTTTCATTCTATAATCTGGAAAATTAAAATGGTCACTCCCACCGATTGCTTTCTTTTGTAGGGCTAGGGTAGGAGGAAATCATAAAGACACGTGATACGGAAGGATTTAGGCTTATGAAATTTAAGTAAATAGATTGACTGGCCCATCACTTTAATGGGAGGGGGGACGTCTTGGGCCGCCCCATCCTATTAGGGGACAACTAGGTTGGGTCAATGATCCTGATCACGATCAAGCATTGCAGGAAATTGCAGGTGCTCCAGAACATAGCAATTCTGTGGGGGGCTGAAAAAATCCTTGAACTTTTCCCTCCTTGTTGTTGTACGGTGAAAGGATAGAACGGTGAACTAGGTACCTGAAAATCGAAGGGGATGTACCTCCGGAAAGACGCTCCGACGAGCAAGTTAGTAAGAGCCCAAGAGGTAGAGAAAAATACGCTTTTAGTGAAGTTTGAAGGAATGAGAGAGATTAGATCATTTACCTTGTGGTATCTCCATTATTTATAGGCAAGATTTTGAGTTTTGGACAAGTAGATGATGTCACTTTCGGCTATAAGTAGAAAACTTATAGATTCGGCCATAAGTAAAAAGCTTCTAGATTTGGCCATAAGTAGAAATTAAAGCTTCTAGATGACCCTTTGATTCCCATTTGTAAGCACTATTTCTGAGATATTTTCCAGAATGATAACGTACCTTCCGAATAAAAGATTTATACCACCGAACGTGCTAAGGTCTTACCGAGCGATCATGCGGTAAAACATGCCACGAAGGGAATACGCTCGGGAGAGCCTCTGGGGGTTGGCACACGCTCGGCGGAACAGCGGAGTGCCTTCCCACGACGTGCAGTGATATTATAGGCGAACTGATCAGGGTCCCGCCTTATTGGTTCTAAGTACGAAAGAACCCTCTGGACCTTCCGAACCATGGATATTTCGGCCCCCTACAAATCTGGTCCGGCCATGTGGCTCCATTCTGGTTCTTCCATGTGGTGTGACCAAATAAAGTAGTAAACGACAAGTTCGGCGCTCAGTAAACGTACCATCCGGCCCTGTGGCGCCGTCCCCAGGCCAGCTGGGCAGTAGCAAGGTATTCAACAGTTGTTGGTATGGATGCACGGGGCCAACTCGGTGCGGCCACATGGCGCGACAACGTGCCAGTTGACAAGCTCAAGGGCGTTCAATGATCTTGCCAGGCAAGTTAGCGGTGGTCGATGACGTCACGAGGATGGAATGCGCACCATCTTGGCCTTCAAGACTGGGCACTCCTATAAATACTACTGTGATAAATCCTCACATGTATGCCTTCTTCTCTCTCGCCAAGTTTGTGTTTCCTCTGCTTAAGTTGAGACTAATAGTCATTGGAGTACCCGTCGGCCTCCTGCGACCGGCAGTGTAAGATCCTGTATTGAAAAAAAATTTGAAACCCAATAGTTATTTCTAACGTTGGTTTGTTAAATTCCTATTGCATAATACGTCTCGTCTTATACATTGGAGTTATAAATTAGGTGGATGTGTTTGCTGCATGGAAGCCTAAGGTGGCTTATAAGGTGAAGTGCGTGAACGTGAGCAACTTTGTAGGGTGTGCATTAGTGCATGTGTTTGTTTTGGGTCTCAAAAGTCTTGCACACGTCACACAGTCTTTAATAAAATTTTTCTATCTGTTTCTCTGCACTCATTACTTTTAAGAATCTTTCTCAAAATCCAAACCGAACAGAGTGGATATCGTGGAGTGGGAGGTGAAAAAGGAATTTGTGTGGTACATCTCCTTCAATTTTTTTTTGTTTATGGCGGACTTAATATACATAAAGAAGTTGAGAGATGGGTTGTTCTGGTGTGGGAATGCGAGGAGTTGGTTAGAGAAAAGGTATCAAGGAAGAAGAGGGGAGGGCTAGCTAACGGACCCCAACTATAAAGGAACGGAGCGGATCTAAGAAGGAGGCCCAATCCTGAAGAGCCCCATCACTTTTTATCAGCATTTGTTGGTTTCGCGTCAAAATTTTGTGAATTAGTTTGTCTTGACGAGGGAAATTGGAAAAGTAAAAAATTATGATGAAAACTCAAAAGAAATTTAGTAAGAACAAAATGCGCCGACATTGTTATGAATGAGTTTATGTATTAAGAGAGCTAGTAGTTATGAGTTCATCCTTAACCAAGCACTTTCTATCAACTTTCTAATAGGTTCGTAAATACGTACGCCTATTTACGCCTTCTAACTTAGACTTGTTATGTCCATTTAGCGTACTACTTGGGGTTTGATACTTGTTAATTGCGTTTCAGGACTTGCAAAGCAATTGAATAACAAACAGATCTAAATTGAGGAGTTAAACGAAAATGGAGGAAAAAGGGTCAGCCCAAGTCCAACTACTTCGGCCGTTGAAATTTAATTGGTAGTACGAGATTTGACAAGACAATTAAGCAAATATTGATCAAGACAAGTCTAATGGGCACGAGCATATGTTGCCAACACATGACTTCAGTGATTGGAATTGCAAGTTATTTTAATTGGGTTATGACTGAATTGGGCTTGGACTAAAACGTGAAATAAGAAATTGAATGGGCACCTTCTTTGCTAGGTGGGCCCATGAGATTTACACAGCTGGGCACTAAATATAAAAGGGAGCAAGGGTTTTTGCTCGAGGCACTTTTGACACGCAGAAACAAAGAACGAGAGACAGTGGCGCTTCGACAACGCATCGGCGCTCACGGCTGAAACAGAAAAAAAACGAAGGCTTCGGGGTTTAATCTTTTACTGTTATTTCAATGGAGTTTTATACTTGCATGATTATTTGTTCCAACTCTATGAGTGGTTAAACTATTCGGCTAGGGTGATGAGGAGGTCTCTCCAAGTAGCATAATTGTTAAATTTCTAGGATTTTATATTCAACTTGATTGTATGACTTCATCGATTCATAACTATTTATGAAGTTTTATATATTTTCAATATTCGAATGTGTTTGTATCCATGGTTTCATGCACTGTCATGCAATGGTTTATAATGTTCCATGATAGGCTTTGAGATAGACTATACGACGTGAGACAGGTCGTTTCGTTGGTTAAATCCAGTGAGACGATCCGTGCCGTGTTGAGATAGCTTATACAGCATACGAATCTTGATTATTTTTTTGGGGATTATTGATAGGAATTGCTACCCTACGGTGGTCTGGTTGAATGTGACCCCTAGGTTTTGAAACAATTGCATTACAAGGGGAGACTGAATTGGAAACCCTAGTCCCTTCTCTAAATCAGTTTACAAATCCTTTAATTTGCTTTCTAGTTTAGTTTTAGTTTACTCAAATCACAATCACAAATCTAACTTCTATTTGCTTTTCGAATTAAGCTAGAAATTAATTAAAAGTAACGTAATTTAGCTTTTTACTCCCTGCAAACGATCTCGGTCTTAATCGTTATTCTACGGAGTAGTAGTTAACTCCTAGTTTTATAAATTATATTTTTCGTCCAGAAACGACAAACCACTTTCATATTGAGCGCTAAGCCAAAAAGACTTTTTATCTTAATTTCGTCTCGTTGAAACAAACTAATAATTGACATAAATTTGACGCGAAACTAATCAATAAACGTGAAAAAAAAAACTGAATAGAGACACGCACACAGAAAGCCAACTAGCTTATTTAAGCGAAACCTAGCTTCAATTGGTCTTTTGTCTAATTTTTATATTTTGTGAAATTTTTGACTAAATAAAAGAATGATCGATTAGGATTCAAATTCTTCATTTTGGCTTCCATTTCGGGTATTGGTTTAGCGATTTTCGGTTATGGTGGAAGTTTTAGCTTATGGGTTTGTATTAGGAAATGCAAATGGGGATTGGGTATTTTGTTTGGGTTATACTAGATGGTGAATCTCGATACCCATTATCCGTAAGCCATTATCCCAATTTATTTTTTTGGCTAAAAGACCAGTTGAAAATTCAATATTACGCACGGCACGATTGCACAAAACTTAGAGGATAGAGATTGAAAAGCAATAGAGACATTTAAATTGCTTTGAACGAGGTCAGAACATCTTAACAATGGAGTTTATTACAACATTTGCTAGTACCTGAAACAGATTCAAGGTCGCGACACCAATTCCCTAACGTATCACTCAATACACCCGATGTCTGTTTCACTTAACACATGACTACATCCATTACGCTGGCCAATACAGTGTTTCCGAACCCTGTTATAGACATGTAGGATTTGAAGAGAGGCTCAAGATCCTTAAGATTAGAAGGCAAAATAACTACTCAGAAGTAGGCCTGTCAATGGATCGGATCCGATCCGGATCCGATCCGAAAAATCCGATCCGAATCCGAATCCGATAACGTCGATCCGATAATCCGAATCCGATAACGGATTCGGATTCGGATCGGATCGGATCGGATTAAATCCGTTATCAATCCGAATCCGAACTTTATTTTTTTAAACTTTTTTTTAAATTTTTTAAATTTTTTTAAAAAAAACAGTAAATTTTTTATTTTGAAAAAAAAATGTTTAAGAAGTTGTATTTTTCTTTTCAATTTTTTCTTTTATTTTTTTTTGGAAAATAAATTTTTTTTAAAAAAAATTGTATTTTTTTTAAAAAATATATATATTTTTTCCCTAAAATTTTTGAAGTAAAAAAGTTTTCGGATCGGATTCGGATTTCCGAATCGGATCCAAATTTTTCGGATCGGATCCGGATTTCCACTATCGGATCTGAGTCTTATCGGATTCGGATCGGATCCAGTCTTATCGGATCCGGATCCGGATCTGTCGGATCCGGATCCGGATCTGTCGGATTCGGATCGGATCCGATCCGTTGACAGGCCTACTCAGAAGATACTTAATATAGAAACTTAAAACAAAGCTTCTGTTGAAAAAAGCAGTCATAGTATGAACAAGTAATTCAATGGCCTGTAGAGGTGAATGGCTCTGAGATCGTCAATAAGGGAATTGAAGTTGGTAGTTGCACATCCTGCTCATTTGAGGCTTCTCCGAAATTGCGGGACTTGATAATATCGCCCAAGTTATCAGGTAGTTGAGCCCTACCTTCTAAATATTCTACCACAGTAGTCATGCTCGGCCTTGCTGCAGCGATGGCGTGTGAGCAGAGCAACCTAAGCTTCAACACTAACTCAGCTTCTTCAACCACGTATTCAGTACCTAGTTGTCTATCAATTGCCTCAAGAATGTTGCCCCTTTCCAAGCACTCGAATACCCAATCTACCAAAATGACTTCCCCCGGAGAGGCTCGTCGGTCGACTGGCCTTCTACCACAAACCACCTCTAGCATAAATGCCCCAAACGCAAACAAGTCAGTGCTTGTACTTGCTTTTCCGTTACGTGCCAACTCAGGTGCGATATAACCGAGGGTTCCGGCTACATGAGAGGTTTGCGGATCAGTTCCGTGATCACATAACTTGGCAAGCCCAAAATCCCCCAATCTTCCATTGAATTCGTCGTCTATCAACACGTTGCTGGCTTTGATGTCTCTGTGAATGATAACCTGTAGCCATTGTTGGTGCAAATAGAGGAGTCCTGACGCTACGTCTTTGATGATCTTAAACCTTTGCATCCAATTTAGGGTCCCCTTGGGCTGGCCATAAAGAAATCTGTCAAGACTTCCGTTGGGCATGTAATCATAAACCAGAAGGAGTTCTTGCTTACGCCGGCAGTTGTAACGACCCGGATTTTTTTTTGCTTTTTTTTTCAAATAAAGAAAAGAACTACAGTTCAAAAAAAAAAAAAAATTATTGTTCCAAAAAATTTATTAACTAATTATTTTACTACCTATTCATGTGATTTCTGAATATATTTTATTGGTAATTTTGATTAGTATTTGTTTTATTGGTAAAATGTATTTTATTGGTAACTATACTCATGTGTTCAAAATGTGCCATATGTATTGAATAAAATTTTCTCACCACCTCCCAGCCTTATCTCCTCACCCTCAACCGACTCTCTCTTCCTCCGTGTCTTTCTCCCTCTGCCGACTTCTCTCCCTCTCTCATTACTTGTTCCCCACATCAAGCAGATCCATCCCCCTTATCCTCCCCCAAAACTAGCCATCTTATCCTCTTATCCTTCGGCAATATACTACCATCGTACCTCCTCTCCAAACCGACTTCTCCCTCTCTCTTCCTTACTTGGTCACTACTCCTCCTCTCACCTTATAAATACCACCCCCTTTTTTCCTCTCCAGGAACACCATCTCCCACAATTCCATCTCAGTTACCAGTCAACTGCTTCACTCCATTAATGGAGGTTTAGGTGGGTTTCGGTTCCACCCATAGCCGATCACCAATCGAGCTGCCCCATATTGTAGCACGTCCCCAAGCATCACAGAACCAATTCGCAATCGACCAAACCGTTCCCGAGCCATCCTCCGTCACCGCTGTCTCCTCCGTTTTTACCGAAACCAATCCGGAACCGTTTCACTTTTCGGCCGAACTCAAGGTATTATAATCCTTCTCCTACTCTCTCCTAAGTATATTAAGTGTTTACGTATCGGTGTTTAACGTTGCGGTGTAGGAAGAATTAATCCCGACGTCGCACGAACAGAATTCGGGATCCTCGATCTGGTTTTTTTTTTTTGCAGTGAACAGTAGTAATACGTAATGGGTTTTGAATCTTTTGGTGAAATCACAGTTAAACCCTTCTAATTACATTAGTGTGTTATTGCGGCCCATTTAATAGATTAACTTTACTAAAAATTCCATGCAACGCTCCCCTAGGGTTTTAAGCGTAATATTTCGGCCCATGATTCACTTTCTTTAGTTATAACTGGTGTAACAAAAACAAGAAGAAGTCATGATTAGTGTTGTTAAGATTACAAAATTGATAATTTACGTGTTTAAATTAATTACTCACACATTTTTAATAACGTAAAGGCATCGGCTAATCATAAAATATTATGCGATTATTACTCACACATTATTAATTGATTTACTTGTTATCTCATAAAAATATATAATGCTCTGAGTTAGTTTTATGAATAACATTGTATGTGCTCGATCGGATTTAGGTGCACACGCACTGGGTTGGTTACAATGAGAGAAATTATGCAGATAATGTTATGGTTAATGGAAAAGAAAAATAGATGAAAGGTTGTGGGCTTAGCAGGACCTCAGGGGTGGCCTGACAGGACCTCGTATTAATCGGGGGTAGCCTGGTAGGACCTTGAGGGTAGCCTGAAAGACCCGGTGTAGCTAGGGTGGCCAAGCAGGACCTCTAGGGTAGCCTGACAGGACCTCAAGTATTGGGGGTAGCCTTGCAGGACCTGGAGGGCAGCCTGATGGACCTAGAATTGTGAGGGTGGCCAAGCAGGACCTCAGGGGTAGCCTGGCAGGACCTCAGGTATTGAGGGTAGCCTAGCAGGACCTTGAGGGCAGCCTGATGGACCTGGAATTGTAAGGATAGTCTACTAGTACCTCGTGATATTGAAGGTAGCAGGACGTTTAAAATATGTTCAATGAAATTCTGAGTTTGTAAAACGATGGATACTATGGTGCATGAATGATTATGAAATGCGAGTTTCAAAGGCTTACTAATGGATTTACTTATTTAATGTTTGTCGTTCTATTATTTTCATATGAATTGTGATAAAACTGCTTAGTTGTAAAGTAAGATGGGTGGTTGGGTTGGATTATTCTACTGGGTGATTTATCACTCACGGATACGTCTGTATCCTGGTAAATCGATTGCTTCGGCGATCAATTTGCCAGAGGGCGCAGGATTTAATGGAGGAGATCCTATGATGGTGCAGTTCGACACGTAAAGAATATCAGGAGCGGAGATCGAGCATGCTTGGGATTCGTATCAAGTCTAGAGTCAGCTCTGAAGTAAATGTATTTTGGATTAGTAATTTATCTTGAGATTGTAATAGCTAAACCTTTATTTTTGGAAAATTATGTTTATTTAGCAAATTTTCTTAAGAAATTATTTTATTTTGCTTCCGAAAAATCGGGGCGTTACAGCAGTAGCCAAGAAGGCGTACTAGGTTCGGGTGCCGTAGGCGGCCTATGGTAGCGATTTCTGACACAAATTCCCTCAATCCTTGCCTTGAATCATGAGCAACTCTTTTAAGTGCAATCTGTATGTTTGATGTTGGAAGTAAGGTTATAAATCCCGTACCGTACTGGCCGGTACGTAGCAGTATTGTCCAAATCTGGTATTCTACACCTTTAATTCCGTCCCGGCTCAAATACTGATCAGTACCGACCAATACCAGACTACTTTTAAATTTCTTTTTTTCTTCAAGTATTGTACAATACCGGTCGGTACCAGCCAAATACCGGACTAATTTTTTTTTCTTTTTGACAAAAGTGTATATTATACTATAAATTCTTTTATGTGAGAAAATAACACTAATAGCGGTAGATCCAAAATGATACCCGGTATCTCACCGGTACTGGTATGTAATGTACAAGTAAAAAAATCGGTACTTCAGCTGGTACGGTATTCAGAACTTTGGTTGGAACCACACCTCAGTATACTCTACCAAAATCTCCTCACCCAAGAAGTCCTTTGTCTTTGAAACCCTTCGGGAACCTCATTTTTAGCTTTTCATTTTCAATTTTTTAGCTTTTTGACTTTTTGAATTATTGTCAGAATGTGTTTTAAATCTTGTATTTGTGAGAAATGTGCAAAATGCATTTTCAAACAAGAGTAGTATTTGGGAGATGACGAGAATGAATTATGGGTTGATTTTTTATCACGTTGTCCTTGATTGTTTACTATGGTATTATAATCTGTGTTAATAGTTTTTTATCAATTTTGTTAAACTTGTTCAACACCTGAGCTTAAGGCTCTGTTTGTTTCGATGTAAAATGTTTTACGATGTAAAATGTTTTACAATGTAAAATATTTTTTCAGAAAACAAACTTCAAACTTTTATTTTTCAGTGTTTGGTTGGCATTTGAAAATATTTTCAAAAATCAATAAAATAGTGTAGAGAGAGAGGAGGCTTAAACGATGGAGATAATTTGAGATTATTGGAATTGAACGTGAGTCAGGACTTGACGATCGAGAAAACTGAGCAGTGAGAATTACAGTAGAAGACAACGGGTTCATTTCAAAAAATAACTTACGGAAGATTTAAGGGTATCATTTTCATCCAATTGATGGAAAATGTTTTACATGTAAAATGTTTTTCTCATTTTTTAAACAACCAAACATCGGAAAATTGGTAAAACATTTTACCGAAAAACATTTTACGTCCAAACAAACAGAGCCTAAATGTACAAATTACTATCACAAGGAAAAAAAAAACGTACTCATTACCATTACAATTACAATGTTACGAACGTCCAAATTACACAAATTATGAACTTATTAAAAAAATTACACAAAATACAAATAGCACTTAAATGGGACGTTTTCTGGGTATTATCAGGGTTCTTCAAAGGTGTTTTGGGCTTAAGAGAAAATGAGTGCAAAATGTGAAACAATAAGTCTACGTACACTACCTGTTTCCATTACCTCATCCACTACCTCCCCAAAACGACGTCGTTTTGGGGAGTTCCAATCTAAAAAACAAAAATCTCAAAAAAAAAAAACCCAATATCTCTGTTTCCCTCCCTACGCTTCGTTACAGAAGAAGAAGAAGACGACTGCCAACAACTGCCACACCCAACCCAATCCACTGCTAACCACCACCCGTGCAGACGACTCCGACGAAGAAGACGCCTCCACGATCGCCATGCGCCGACGAGCTTCGAACCACAATCACTGGTATCGATCTCGAACGCCGACGAAGATCTCGACCGCCGCCGCCGTACGGCGACGAAGGTCTTTCTCTCCCTCTCTCGATCTAGAACGCTAGTATCGATCGAACTAGGGTTCCAATTAGTAGATATTGGGGATTTTTGCACAAAAAGTTAGGATTCACTGCCTACTGCAACTGTTCATAGATATTGGTATCTAACTACTACTGTTCGTTACTCAAACTCTGTCCCCCTCTTCTTCTTCTTCTCCTCTCTCTCTTTGTAGGTCGACTAGTTTGGGGAAAAGGGGGAGCGCGCGTTTGTTTGCTCCATAATCTGTGATTTCTTTTTCCCCGTCGATTGGGTGACACGTGGCAAGGGCATTGTGGGAAAATTAAAAAGAGACTTTGATTCACCATAATTGGGTTAGTTTGAGTTAAAAGAGTGGGCTAAATATGAATATAGCTATGAAAAGCTATTAGAATTATTTACCCGTCGAGCAACTAACATGTGGTATGTTTCTGTTGGAAAAAATTTCGGCAGCCACGAAACATTCCAGAGAACAATTTCATTTCCAATAATAAAATTACAGGAATAAATCGAATTACAAGAAACAAAACAAATTACAGGATATGAAGAACGAGATTCAAACTGATTTTTTACAGAACATCGAACCGAGGCCTGTGTATTACCACAGTCACCTTAAGAAATATTCGTCGCCTACCGTGGGTGTTGTAGGTTGCGTCGGCGACTTTCTCCCAGGGTTGGCTCGGCTAAACCGCAAGCCGTCGGAACACCGCCGTCGACTGCCTTAGCGAACTGACTATCGTCTGCCTCTCTCTCTCAAGAACGAATTTAGGAGTATGCTGGATTGCTGTGAGTTTTTCTGTGTTTTTTTTTCCAAGAACGTGAGGCACCTATTTATAGGTAAATGGAGATCTTCACAAATGCTGAACAATAATGCTGTCATTCAATATGAGTAACCCCCAAATGAATTCAGCCATGAATAGGAAGAATATTGCAGCCATCATGGTGAGGAATAATGTTGCCATCAAGGTGGAGGGGTTACGGAATCCACACATCAATACGTCTATTGATTGTGGTGTGTCCGGATACAACGAACCCGGTACCGGTTGCCTCGGGAGACCCTCCAAAGATCCCGGTTTCATTCATCCGAAATTCCGTAAATTTCCAACAGTTTCCCTTATTAATTTGATATTTTCTGGTTCGTTTTCTCCGTCGATCACGTAACAGGTGTCAGGAGGAAAGGTATTCAGGTTACCCATGATCAAAGTGGCAGTTCTCATAAGCAAGGGGGGGCAGTTTTCCAGACATGGATGCCCCATTTTATGTGGAAGTTAACTACCAGAATTTGAAAGAAGGCTCAACTGCCATCATGGAGGGAAGATTCAAATTCAAGTTGAAAGGAGGCCTCTATTTATGCTTGAGTTTGTAACAGTTTACACACACACAAACAACGCCAACAGGCCTTTATCTTTTCTTTTCTAGGAGTAGTTTTAACTTGTAATTGTTCACTCGATAATCTCTATCGATTATTCTTCTACTTTGAAGTTTAATAAAGTTCGTTTTTATTATTCTTCTTCCATAATCCATCCACTTCACTGTTTGTTTCCAAAGAAGTCCTGAAATACGGCAAGGAACCAAACTCACCTTTCACAACCACATTCCAGCAAATCACAGTACAATCACCCGTCGATTCTCCCGTCGATTGGATCGTTCCAGGAAATTTAGTAACAGCGTTTCTTTGATTTTAGATTTTAGATTTTAGATTTTCGTTTTTTTTTTTTTTGGAGAGGACCGCCCAAAACGACATCGTTTTGAGGGTAGTGGATGAGGGGTGGAAACAGGTAGTATACGTAGGATTCCTGAATGTGAAAAGTTGAGAAATGGAAAGGTACCTTTCCCCTCTTTTTGACTTCTGTTTTTGAAAGTGGAAAACATAAAACGCGTTTCGCAAAAATCCATTTTTCTCTCAAACAACCAAACACTAAAATGGCATAATAGGGTCCTTCAAGGATGTTTTGGGCTTGAGAAAATGGGTGCAAAATGTGAAAAGTTGGGAGAGTATTTGACTTTGTTTGCTTCGTAGTAGTTAAAAAGTACTATTGCGGTAAGTTTTTCAACATAATAGTACTAGATGGTGAATCTCGATACCCATTGTCCATACGCCATTATCCTAATTTATTTTTTTGGCTAAAAAACCAGCCGAAAATTCAACATTACACACGGCGCGATTGCACAAAACATATAGTAGGTCTTAAAATAGAGATTGAAAACTTAAATTGCATTGAATGAGGTTAGAACATCTTAGCAATGTAGTTTATTATACATTTGCTAGTACCTAAAACAGATTCAAGGTCGCAACACCCAATTCCTTGGCGTATCACTCAATACATCTGATATATGTTACACATAACTACATCCATTACGCTGGCCAATACAGCGTTTCAGAACCCTGTTACAGACATGTAGGATTTGAAGAGAGGCTAAGATTACAAGGCAAAATAATTAGTAGAAGATATATATAGAAACTTAAAACAAAGCTTCTGTTGAAAAAGCTAGCAGTCATAGATGAACAAGTAATTCAACGGCCTGTAGAGGTGAACGGCTCTGAGATCGTCAATGAAGGGATTGAATTTGGTAGTTGCACATCCTGCTCATTTGAGGCTTCTCCGAAATCGCGGGACTTGATAATATCGCTCAAGTTATCAGGTAGTTGAGCTCTACCTTCTAAATATTGCACGACGGTAGACATGCTCGGCCTTGCTGCAGCTACGGCGTGTGAGCAGAGCAACCCAAGCTTCAACAATAACTCAGCCTCTTCAACCAAGTATTCAGTACCTAGTTGTCTATCAATTGCCTCAAGAATGTTGCCCCTTTCCAAGCACTCGAATACCCAATCTACCAAAATGACTTCCTCTGGAGAGGCTCGTCGGTCGACTGGCCTTCTACCACAAACTACCTCTAGCATAAATGTCCCAAACGCAAACAAGTCAGTGCTCGTACTTGCTTTTCCGTTACGTGCCAACTCAGGTGCGATATAACCGAGGGTTCCGGCTACATGAGAGGTTTGGGGATCAGTTCCGTGATCACATAACTTGGCAAGCCCAAAATCCCCTAATCTTCCATTGAATTCGTTGTCTACCAATACATTGCTGGCTTTGATGTCTCTGTGAATGATAACCTCTACCCATTGTTGGTGCAAATAGAAGAGGCCTGACGCTACGTCTTTGATGATCTTAAACCTTTGCATCCAATTTAGGGTCCCCTTGAGCTGGCCATAAAGAAACCTGTCAAGACTTCCGTTGGGCATGTAATCGTAAACCAGAAGGAGTTCTTGTTTATGCCGGCAGTAGCCAAGAAGGCGGACTAGGTTTTGGTGCCGTAGGCGGCCTATGGTAGCGATTTCTGCCACAAATTCCCTCAATCCTTGCCTTGAATCATGAGCAACCCTTTTAACTGCAACCTGTATGTTTGATGTTGGAAGCACACCTCGGTATACTCTACCAAAACCTCCCCGCCCAAGGAGTTCTCTGTCTTTGAAACCCTTTGTAGCAATGAATAGGTCCTTGTAACCAAATCTGTGAGGGCCATACTGGACCTCCCAATCCTCGAGGACTTCCATGAATTTCTTCGTCCTTGTCATGAAAAGAAAACCAAAGATCAACACTAGGAGTAGAAGAAATGCTATTGTTGGCAATACAATTGCCAAAATCCTCTTGATATTTTTATCTCTCACTTGCCGACTTCGGAGGAGCTTTGGAAAGCGAGACATGTCGATTTGTTGGGCTTGACCATTCATCTTGAAACTCCAACCTAGTAAGTAATGATCCGCTCGAAAATAGCCAGCGGAGGATGAAAACCCCACGTACATATACTCTAGCAGGAATGGTGAAAGGTCCTTTGTCAAGGATAAGAGTGGGAGTGCAGGCTTGGGTCTGTTAGTGGGTGACATGGTAACGTTAAGTTGTCTGTTGATGCCATCATATTCCACCCAAACCTGCATTGGCTCACCACTTATGAGACTTAGATTCCTGAAAGCACCATTTTTTCTGAAAGCACCATTTTGATCTGCAAAATAGCCTGCAGGAGCAGATTTGGTTGAGTTCAGGCCGTTAATGTCAATGCCAACATGGTTGTCGTTTATGTCGTCAAACACAGATCTATACATGGTGTCGAGCTCAACTGCAAGTATATGATTTGAACTTTTCCCGTTGTTTGTATCATTGAAGAGCCCTAGATATTGGCCAGGACGGGCTCGGGGAATCTCTTTGTTTGGTGAAATAACGAACGCTAGTCCGTGGCCTCTGCGTATCGGGGACTCGGGAACAATTGCAAAGACGAAAGTAGTAGAAAAGGAAATGACACTAGCGTTTGAGGAGTTCTTGAATTGGATGGGAAAAGTGTAGAAAGCATGGCCATACCCGTATGTTTGTCTGGTTAATGTGAAGAGGCCATTGGAACCGAGTTCGGCGTATCCATCCAGCGTCAGATTTCCATTGAAAGTGAAATCGTCTGGAATATTATTGCTAGAAGTTGCAAATTGCAGAAGGAGAAGTAACACAATTGTGATGCAATAATTCATGGCTACTACTTCTTTCTTGCCAATACAGCAGTTGTAACAGAGATATTCAAGTGGAGTATCTGTGAGCTTCACAAAGTCTAGTCTAAAGGAAGCTCACAACGAACTTGCACACCTATACTGTACTATGGGAAGGAAATTCCAAACAAATGGTGGAACAGCAGCCAAAAGGGGAAAAGCTATACCGGTTAATTCACTATGGAAAGACTTGGAAAATCTCTCTCTCTCTCTCTCTCTCTCTCTCTCTCTCTCTCTCTCTCTCTCTCTCTCTCTCTCTCTCTCTCTCTCTCTCTCTCTCTCTCTCTCTCTCTCTCTCTCTCTCTCTCTCTCTCTCTCTCTCTCTCTCTCTCTCTCTCTCTCTCTCTCTCTCTCTCTCTCTCTCTCTCTCTCTCTCTCTCTCTCTCTCTCTCTCTCTCTCTCTCTCTCTCTCTCTCTCTCTCTCTCTCTCTCTCTCTCTCTCTCTCTCTCTCTCTCTCTCTCTCTCTCTCTCTCTCTCTCTCTCTCTCTCTCTCTCTCTCTCTCTCTCTCTCTCTCTCTCTCTCTCTCTCTCTCTCTCTCTCTCTCTCTCTCTCTCTCTCTCTCTCTCTCTCTCTCTCTCTCTCTCTCTCTCTCTCTCTCTCTCTCTCTCTCTCTCTCTCTCTCTCTCTCTCTCTCTCTCTCTCTCTCTCTCTCTCTCTCTCTCTCTCTCTCTCTCTCTCTCTCTCTCTCTCTCTCTCTCTCTCTCTCTCTCTCTCTCTCTCTCTCTCTCTCTCTCTCTCTCTCTCTCTCTCTCTCTCTCTCTCTCTCTCTCTCTCTCTCTCTCTCTCTCTCTCTCTCTCTCTCTCTCTCTCTCTCTCTCTCTCTCTCTCTCTCTCTCTCTCTCTCTCTCTCTCTCTCTCTCTCTCTCTCTCTCTCTCTCTCTCTCTCTCTCTCTCTCTCTCTCTCTCTCTCTCTCTCTCTCTCTCTCTCTCTCTCTCTCTCTCTCTCTCTCTCTCTCTCTCTCTCTCTCTCTCTCTCTCTCTCTCTCTCTCTCTCTCTCTCTCTCTCTCCTGTTGGAACAAGTTGTCATCGCGTCTATGTTGCTTCTAAAATTATTTATGTTCACCCTGCATTGTTTTTATCACAAGGGAATGTGAGGGACTAAGCAGAATGTGCATATCAATCGTCTCGTAGGCTGGTTATGCTTGGATTTCTTTTTATCAGAGACAAAAACTCGACCAATGAAGTACATCGATGCAGAATAAAGCTCCCGAGAGAGAGAAAAGCCGGGGAAAAACCAATCTCTGAGCAGGAAGGATCACCAACCATCACATAATGCGGGATTATGTTTGGATCTTGAATTTGCTAAAAATTTGGCCGAGAGGGGGCAAGTTAAGCGAAATAGCCTTCACATTTTATACACGTAACAATGGATATGCTCATATCAAGAAAGAATATTACTCCATTTCAGTCATCTTCAGTGGTCTATGTACCATTGAAAGTTCTCTGCCGTGCACCATTGAGAGAAAGCTTGAGCTTATACCCATTTAAGTTGGGATCAGGATCGCAACCTCTCCTAGTTTTTCATTTTTCATTTTTCTTTTATTCTGAAGAGGAAAACAATATAAAGAAACCAAGAACAGAGAGAAAATCATGTCCAAGTGGTAATCCATTATAACAGCAGCTTCATTTCATTTTTCTTTTATTCTGTGCCACAGGAATTACTTTTTCCAGCCAAGCAGAGCCAGCCTTGAGATTCTCGGGAAGGAAAAAGAGGTCCCTAGGACTTGAACCATGTACCTATTGAATAGCAAAACTAAAATTTTCCACTGGCCTAGCTAGGTCATTTGTTATATAAGCGCTATATTGGATATGTATTACATACCTTACTATACCTATCTGGGGCCCTAATTTTGAGCCAAAATTCGGAGGCTTAAGTCGGCGGCCTCGACCGCCTTAGCTCAAGGCCGGCCCTACAGCCAAGAGAAGAACGAAACAAAAAAGAAACAGTCACAAGACCTAAATCGATGTTCCAAAAAAAAGAAACATCTCCAGCTGCACGGGGCAATCCCTTTTTGGACCGGAGCTACCGCAGGGCACTATTTTTTGTTTACCTAGCTCCATGGGTTGTATATTTGGTTGCTCCCCTTTTGTTTCATTTGGTCTGTAACTGTTCTGTAAACTGTTACCTTAATCAATGCATTTCTATCATGTTTCAAAAAAAAAAAGACCTAAATCGATGGGTGTACTTTTGTTGATAGACATGTATTGGAATTATCACCAGGGAACTGTTACTAACTCATATACAAAAACTCAAAAGCTTGTTTGTATATCCTTCTCTTTTCTACTACACTCACTAATTATTGAGAGAACAAGGGAGGAAAAAACAGTGGTCATCTTCGGCAATAATTTGACTCCGAAAATAGAATGTAACCGTACTGATAAGGTCAAGCTAGAACTATTGGCACATACACACAATATCGTGAGTCATTCAATTCTTGATCCTTCAAATCTCTAATCTGCATTTTGCAACGCCTAGTCCGATCTCTTTGCAGACTATCCAAGTTGAAAATCTACTGTAAGCGACTGAGCAGATAAATGCAAAGAAAATTGCATTCAAATCAAGGAGATGTCAACTTACAAGCATTTCATGGTCTCCCATAATCTCCTCAATCAACTCTTGTAGCGGTTTATCAGCGCTGTTGGGAACAAGAGCTGCAAATACAGCAGGTTCTAATCCTGCATAGCACCGAGTAATGAGGCCAAAACCGTAAATGAATATCAAAGCCGAAAACCGAAAAGAATCTCAATGAAAAATCTGGTTTAGGATAAAGAGCAAATTATGCAAGTCTTTTCACAAGCAGTTGACAAATGCATCAACTATCAAGACTCGAAACGCCTCATATCTCACTTAATGGAAACACAATTCGTTCCATGCAAAACTTGGATGTGTATACCTTGAGTCGAGACTAGACACTTCGTCTATCTAATATGTAGCTTTAGTACCTTATAACAAACTGATGGTTTAGGATATTTTAAGATAAATTGGTCTTCAATATTGTTTGTTTTAAATTTTCAGAACCTGTTCTCTAGGTTTATTTTCTGAAAACCAAATAAAACTTGTTGGCTTGACGGTTTCAGAAACTAGTTTTGCACGGGTCTTTTGGGAAAATATGATATTTTTGAGAGAATATTTTCGTAATCTTGAAACCATACCACTAAGAAATGAATTAGATACCGAAATGATAAGTGGTTTTGTTCTGAAAATGAGCATTCTAAACAGTATTTCCAGAAACATGATTCTGAAAGATAGCAAGAATCAATGTCTAGGTTCTTTTATAATTTTACTTTGGTGGGTATACAACTCGTTTAACCATAGTTTTTGTAATGAGAAAGCAAAATTACAAGGACTTTGTTGGAAGTTTGAAATATGTCACAAATTTAACTAGAACCCTGATCAGAAACAATTAACCCAAATCCTGACTGGTAAAATGGAGTACTAATAAGAAAATCAGGTACCAATTTCAGGAAAAGCATCAACGAACATCATCATTTCTTCCCCCGTAAGACCAGATAAGAAACATATTCGTGGCACCGAATTTGCAATCTGCAAAGCACGGAACACTGATTATATTTGAATCAATACTATGTGGATTCAGAACAATATCCATTTTGATTAAATATGAGGCAAATTCTATGGAATTATTTTGCAAGCTGTGACAGAGATGCTTGCCTGCACTACGTGGAACAGAATAGGTAGTAGTTTACAGGAGTTTTTTCAAGCTATAAGGCCCTAAAACTCCGCCTTTCGACAACAGGTACGTCTAGTCACCCAACTCACTCCTCCCATAATCAAAACAAAAAAGAAAAAGAAGAAAAGCAAATAATGGAGGGGAAAAGGCAAAGACACATTCACAGTGTCACACATCATGTTGCCTCCATATTACGTTTGGTGTTTCATATGGTGAACGATGTGGACAACTGGAAATAATAACAATTTTCAACTGAAACATATTAACATCTGTTGTATATTTCCTCACAATTACCAAATGCAATGGAATGTTACTGTGCAAAACAGGTTTGAATTAAAAAAAACTATGGGATTAGGTAATATTGTGCATATTGCTTGGGGGAAGCCATCTAAACGATATCTCGAACTCAAGGTTGATGGGACCCACTGAGCTCTGAGGTGCTTTGGAGAACAAATGTACAGGAGACCTCATCGCGATTTTGAGTGGGCGAGAGCTGCGAGATTAACAACCGTACCATTGGATCTGAGCCCCTACTCTAATCTCTGTATTTTGCACATTACAATTTGTGATTCAGGATGAGCAGTCGGTGTAATCTGACAACTTCCACTCAGCCCTTCGCTGTTCAACTAACACTTAGCATCAACTGTACCAGTATGTGATTATATATCATAACTGTAACAAATATGGAATTGGGAAATACCTAGAAATGCACTTCATTAATGCACACCACTCCAGGAAATCAAAAGGCAGAGTAGTTGATCAAATTAACATAAAAAAGATGCCAGACAGGTTAGAATCTTAACCTTCACAGTATCCAAATTGGGCTGCTTTGTAGTAACTGCCTCCCACAGCGAGCGAGTAATCATGTCTTCAGTACAGAAGATAACCTGCAGTATATATTCGGAAGTGTAATCCGTAAATTAGATGCAGAAAAAGTTGATTGAATTCATAATGATACTGCTGCAGTTCATTCATACGAGAGAATCTGGAATAAATAGGTAAACAACCACTATGACATGGAAAATATAGTATCAGTTAGTCAAGAAATTCCAGAGAGACACTCTTCTTGACTATACTCTACTAATGGAACTTTTCTTAGTAAAACATTTGTTTCTACTCTTTTCTATCACTAGACACTAACCCTTTTCTCAAGGAAAACAAGAAGCATGTGAAAATATCTCAGCTCATGAAGAAATCATCAAAACAAAACAAAACAAAAAAAAACCTGAACAATGTTTAAGAATGGGGTTGTGGTAGTTAAAACATCTTCAGGTTTGAGTTCTTCATAACGAAAATTTTGTCAAATTTAGAACAAGAAAATAGTTGGCAGCGTCCAGTAATTAAAAAATAGGTATGCGTAATCTTGAAGCTATCCTTAATAACACAAAGGCTCCTTGTGTAGTTCTTTCCCTCATTTCCTTAGAAACACAGTACAGATGAGAGCAAACAGAGAGATGCTATCCGGAAAGTTACCTCTAGGAATTCACCATCCATGCCTTTCAAAAGTTGCTGTATCTGCAACAAAGTACACACCTTACAAGCTACGAAATAACCTTCTTTCCTGACAACAATTCCGTGATTTCTAGAGAGTTTAGGCACCGTGTCTTTTCTAGGAAGCTTTTGATAAGGCCATTCAACTTGAAGAAGGTTAATACAAAGAGACCATCTTAGAACTTACAATGGGGAGAGAGAGAATCCTAGATACAGAATTCTTTCTTGAACTAGTAATTCTTTTATGAGGAATATCCAGGAATCAAGATACATAATCTGATCATAAATCTGAAGTACCATTTTGGACCGAAGAAGATACACTTAATAAGGATGACTCAGAATAACACGGTGTCCACCACTTCTGTTCTAACCTATCCCCAACTTCATCAAAACAATCATTAACAATGACCACCACTTAAAAAGCTGTAAACAGAAATGACAACTGATAGAAGACTAAAGTTTACCTTTGCTGCCTCCTCCACTTTAAAGCCCAACAACAATAAAGCCTGCAAAGCAAGATGTGAATCTCAACCTCATTTGATCAGGATATTGTGGTATTTACAAGGTCTAACATACAAATTTTCCTGTGTTCAGGAGGAAGTTTTGAATCAACTCCAGGTACCAAGTCTGAATGCAGAAAAAGTTATAAGAGATTCCTGGAAATGTCACATGACTCACATCTTCTTCAATATACAGGAAGGTTATATTCTTCAAAGTGACAAATAAAAAATGCTTTATTATTCAAGTCCCACAGTCAAAATGGTTCCAAATCATAAAGCTCGGTCGAAAGCAGTGAACTTGCTCCACAGACCTACACTATGTTGCGAGAGGGTGCATATGCAAGTGTTGTATTCTTCTAATCTACATATCCCAGGATTCTGTAACAAAGATCAATTGTGAGGTTTCCATTCCAGTCATTCTCTATAACACGAAGAAGTTAAGTCTCTACGTAACATGGCATGTATGTTGGTGGTACTTCACTCCTTTCAAAGTAGCAGATAAAAAAGGATGGCATATGAATATCAGGTTTGATTCCAGATGACTTGGGATGTTCACTTCAAATCGTTTTTCTATTATGGCTAGCAGTCATAGGATACTGATATGGCCAATCCGACCCTTTTGTCCCTATTTTGCTAGTTCCAACACAAGGATTCCACCATCCAAACTACGCAATGTAGAAGTAAATCAGGAACTTAATGCAAATCTTTGGACGAAGGTTAACATCAAATGTAACAAACGGACAGCAAACATCCAAAAAAAAATAGGCAAAGAACTAACCAGAACTTACTGGTGGACCATATTGAGGATCTTCAGCAGTCAACGGGACAAATTTGGAATCTTCAATCAACTCAGTAGGAAGGCCTATAGAATGGCCCGTGCAAACTTTAGAATCAAAGAAACTAAAAGAAGGTATTGTTTTCAAAGAGAAAGAAACGCAATCATAATCCCAAAATCCCTCAGGCTAAGGATTGAAAAGAAAAATCTCTTCGATGACATGAATTTCATGGATGCACGGAGTATATAAGTACGAAGATCACTTCAATGAGTGTGATGATTTCATGATACCATAATGGTCACCACAGTACTGTGTGGGCATTCTTCTTACATTTGGAAGAGAATTCTGGAGCTACATCAGACCAATAGGAGCCCAAAGGGCTGGAATCAGAAACTTAATTGGGCTATCTCCCATTGCAGAAAGGAGTACTCCCATAATTAGGTATATAATCTCCCTATGGCAGCAGCTATAGCTCACATAAGGCAAGAAAGGATCTTCTCTAATAAAGCTAGAGACCCCATATCAGTTTTCAAAGCTTGGAAAAAAGTGTCAAAAGGCAGAATTTTCTCCTGGCAGGTGGTGAACACTCGGAAAAACTGATATGGGTGCTCATTAACAGTTGAAGGACTCAAGCTGCGTATGGGGCCTTAGCTCTCTGATTTTGTTGTTTGCTCTGGCTGAGCTGGTGGCTTATTTTTGTGTTGTATCTGTGTTGTGTCTTCCCCTAAGTCACATAAAGCGCGTGCGCGTGCAGGAGCGGAAGCGCAGAGCGAGAATTGAGAGCGGGAGCAGAGGGTCATACTAAAGGATTACATGATTGCGGTCTTTAACTAACCAAAAAACAACACTACCGATTTCCAAATGGTACTAGTGATATGAAGAGAATTGTATGATGTTATCCTCCCAAAATTCTAAACTAGTTTGGTTGTGGATGCTTCAGCTATCTATCACTGGAACCAGTTCCAAGCAGTGTCAAAATCGAACTGTACAGAAACTGAAGGTGTCTTTATTAAATTGTTACCATTTCTGGTGTAATAAGATTCGTTGAGCTCAACTTGTGTGGGGGAAATTTTGGTGGTACTAACCTTTTACTACAACAGATAGATCGTCATTTTCTACAAGGTTAGCCTTTTATGGCCATTTAAATGCAGAAGTATTTTACCCATAAAAAAGCTGGTTCCACTCTACTTAAAGAAAGAAACCCAAATAAAGTATGGCTCCACAGTCCACACAGATAATCGCATAGAGTGTTTTTCTTGGGAAGTTACAATTAAAATAGACCACAAGACCTGTCACTCTAAAATAATTATGAAGAGAAGGCAATGTAAAGTACTTGAACTGACATACACTATAGCACCCATTTCTTTTTCAAGTTTTTTTTTTTTTTTTATAACCGGATATCCGGGCCAGCTTGCGCGCACCTCAACTAATTTCGATGCCTTGAAGTTACCGACTGGGCGAACCTCCAGGGGCCCAAAGGTTTGAAATATTTGGCCTCCGTGGAGTTTGAACATGCAATCTTATGGAGAACAAGTTCTTATTAGCTTTCTCATATCCATTTGGCCAAATCCTTGGGGTCATTTCTTTTTTAAGTTATTACATCAATTCCAAAAGATTTGGGGAACAAAAGTTATAAAACAACCCTTACTGTAACCGAGCAGTGGCAGTGTTTGGTCGTCATCTGGGAAGCAAATTTGTTACTTTTGATAATAAATATTAAAAGCCAATCTTTAATTTAAAAGGACCAAATAATTACTTCTCAGAATTTTGATGACAGACATTAAAAATAAAAATAAAAAGAGTACAGTTTAGTAAAGGTCTCTCAATATAAACATATTTACAACAAAAATATGTCTTTTATATGAGTCCGGGCCAGCTTAAAGATCAATTACACCACCACTACTGGACATTCAAAGCCGGGGCAAAATGGATAAATGAAAATTTTTAGCCAAAATAATCAAACGGATAAACGAAAAAATCTAATCCAAGTTGAATCCAACAAAAACCCAGCAAGAAAATTACCAAGTAGGCATTAGATTGCAGTGGTGAAATTAGAGCAAACCTTCAGCAGATGATGATGCTCTTGGGAGGTGCTTGAGCTTGATATAATTAGCAGTTTTTGGATATGAAAAAGTCGAAACTACAAATGGGTTTGAGGGTAATGAGAAGATTGGCCTAATATGGGAACAGGCGAAGGAGACGCTTTCGAAGGTAACCAGAGAAGAAGCCATTTTCAGTCTCTCTCTCTCTTCCTTATCCTTCTCCGTCGTTAATGGCCAGCCCCTTTTTTATGCAAAATGTTTAGGGGGGATTTCTCCGGTGCCGAGGAGCTACCATGTAGTGTCCACTCGATTCATTCGGACTATCCATTTTAATTTTGGACGGCTCGGATTAAAAGAAAAAAAGAGAAGAGAAAGTGTTTTAATCTAAGCCGTCTAACACACTTTTGGACGGCCCAGATGTGGGTGCTCGGCACCACGTCAGCTGGATGACATAGTACCCACCTGGCACCCAAAAATTTATCGGGCAGAGGGTAATTTCTGTTATTTTCATCTCATATCTCCAAAATCTTATTTATGAATTCCTACTACATCTTCTCAACTCACCTAATCTTTTTGTGTTGTGTTCGTATCGTGTTCATATCGAATCATGTCACGCCAAAAAGTCCTACTATTAGCTAAATTTTGTATTTTTATTTTATTGACCGTTCATCGAATTAATATCTAATGAATAAAATTACTCATCAAAAATTTACTTTTAACGCAATTATATAGATTTATTTTATTTTTCGTGTCAGACATGTCCACCCCTAAAAATTGATGTTGAAGCAAAAATTTAGACTGGGCTCACTACAAGCAATGTTTATGACACGAAATATTTTTTTCCAGCACTTCGACTAATCCAATCTCATCTTTTATTTGTGGACGTTCCAATTAAAATCAGAGCAACACTCTGTAGGGACTGACCCAAATATATTGATAACACCCGAGAGATTTCGAACATGAAATTTTAGGAGGGAGCAAACCCCTGAGTCTAAAGAACATTTGAGGGCATTTTTAAAATTTATCATACCTGGCTGGTTATAATGAATTTCCCGTTCGTACCCCAAAATCCCGCCCAATCTCACATCTTCCCTTGGGATATATAGTATCTCCCATATTATTATGAAATTAGTATTAGGCTTAATAATCTCGATACTCATTTTTTGAAATCAGAAGTGGGATAATGAAGAATGATGTGCAGTTAGTTCTATCTCAGGCACCTAATCCACGAATCAAACGAGGCTATATCATAATTGTGATTCTTGATAACACATTTAGGTCTTGTTCCCCTTAACTTTTTTTTAAAAATATTATTTTGTCCTTATTCAAAAAAAAATCGCATTTGTTAGTTTTGCGCCAAATTTTTTAGAATTATTGATTCGTCTCGACAAAACAAATCGAAAAAATAATTTTTTTTTACTCTTACCTAAATATTTTGAAAAAATAACCACTTATAAAAAAAATCAATTTCACTTTTTTTTCTTAAAAGTGGTTATTTTTCAAAATATTTGGACGAATCAATAATCCCAAAAAGTTTGATGCAAAACGCGAAAAAAATTTGAATAAGAACAAAATGGTAACTTTTAGAAAAAGTTGAGGGGAATAAGGCCTTAACCAGGAATCACATGCATTTTCAAACTACCGTGTTTAGAAGGAAACTAAACTAGCACGGTTGGTTTGCCTTACCTCCTCACTCAGTGGAGGCAGGGGTTCGAGCTCTGCGAGGGGTGTGGTTGGGGTTTAGGTGGACAGTCTCTGAACCCCTTATTGACTAACTTACTAACACTCCGTTAACCCTCGCTAATGTATAAAGTGTGACAAAAAAAACTACCGTGTTTGGATGCCAAAATCTTTGGTAGAAATAGAAATTTGATTAACCTGAATCAAATTTCTAATAATTCGATACCCAAAGTAATTCTATTTTTCGATGTTTGGATTAACGTAGTAATCTTATCCAGTAATTAGTTAGTTTGGAAATATACAAGAATCAAACATTTCCTTTTTTATAGATTGGACCAACTACAATAACCCCAACAATTGAAACCATAACGACCGAAACAACCCAACCGACTCCGCCTTCGACTTCACCGACTACGATTCCTTCGGTAGAGGCATCAACGCCGACGACAATTCCACCTTCTGCCTCGTCGACGGCAAGCCCCTCCCTGCTGGCGCTTCAACCCCCACCACCACAATCATAATCGAAACTAACTGCCCCAGCGCCGCGACGAGGAGGTCGAGGTGAAGAAGCGCAAGGTCGAGAAGGAACACGCCCGCCGCGACCGCCACTATCACATGAACCACCGCTCCGGCAGCGCCCACCACCACCAGCGCCGTGAGGCCGCCCCCCTCAAGTCCTTCGTTGACATCCAGCCCGAGTGGAACACACACAAAAAAATAAATTCAATTTTTCTTTACTTCACCTTACTTCATTTTTTTTAGAACCAATTTTCTACACAACATTCCCGACAAGTGGACAAAGCTCTAGTCAATTTAGTCTGTTTAGTCAATAAAGAAAATCTCGCCCTAACCTACGAACCAAATGGATTCTGATTATCCGATTTACGTAATGCATAAGAGTTTCTCTAACCCATCTCCAAAACTCCGAAAGAGAGAATGGAGGTAACATATTGAGAGAATATTTTATAATTTATCTCCTTTTTTTTATACTTTTTGCGAGAATTTTGAAGAGATCCATCGTATTTTTTAAAGATTTGATCTCCAAATATAGAGATCACACTTTCATTTTGGAGACCAAATCTCTAAGAAGAACGATGCGTCCCTCAAATATTCTCCCAAAAAATATAAAAATTAAAAAAAAAGAGGAAATAAATTCCAATCACCTTGTTTGGTTTAAATTTTTGAAAGTTATTTTTGATGTAATGAGTCGTAATAAGTGAAGAGAGATAGAGAGAAAAAGGTATTGAGAAACGTATAAAAAGAAAAATGAGATGAAATTAGAGTTGAATCAAACAAGATGAATATCTTCCCCAATATATCACATCCATTCTCTATTGAAATTTTGGAGATGGGTTGGGGAATGCTCCAAGCCTAATTTTGGAGGGGCAATTTTTAATTTTCTCCTCTCCGACAGACATTATTAGGGGGGCAACTCTTAACGGGCTATAGTTAAGGGCATTTAATGTAATTCCCACTAATTCTCTCTACAAGTACCCCCATTTCACCTCATCAAAATCCCAACTCACTTTGTCCATTTCCAGACCATTCAGAAGAATGAGAACTCCTCCATTTCCCCCCTTCACAAAATTTCCGGTTCTGAGAATCAACCCTTAATTCTGAGCTCCTTCCGATCTGGAAAAATGGTAACATCTCTCTCATCTCAGCCCTTCAGACCATTATTTTCCAATTTTTCCCTGTTTGTTTGCACTTACATCTCTTTACATGCACAGAACCTCACTCGCATCAGATGGGTTTTCTAGGGTTTTTAACTAACTTGGGTACCCTTTTCTGGGTTTAGCTCGTCTTAATCTCTTCTTGCATGTCCCAGTTTCATCAAAAAAAATTCTACTTGCGTTCTGGGTCCCAGCTTTTGTTAAAGTTTGAACCTTTTCCCTGTTTCCATATCCATTTTGTGAAAGGTATTTCCCTTTCTTTTTCTCTTGTTGTTTAAATCAGATCTTGTGTTTGTGTTGGTGAAATTAGAACTCAAGTGGCTTGAAAGCTCGTGTCTTTGTGTGAGATTAGGGTTTTCCTGTATCTGGGTCTGTTGTCAAGGCTAGGGTTTCTTCCTGGGTTTAGCTCGTCTTAATCTCTTCTTGCATGTCCCAGTTTCATCAAAAAAATTATACTTGCGTTTTGGGTCCCAGCTTTTGTTAAAGTTTGAACCTTTTTCCTGTTTCCATATCCATTTTGTGAAAGGTATTCCCTTTCTTTTTCTCTTGTTGTTTAAATCAGATCTTGTGATTGTGTTGGTGAAATTAGAACTCAAGTGGCTTGAAAGCTCGTGTCTTTGTGTGAGATTAGGGTTTTCCTGTATCTGGGTCTGTTGTCAAGGCTAGGGTTTCTTCTTGTTGTTTAAACCAGGTGTTGTGTTTCTGCTTGGGAAATTTTAAGTTAAGTGGCTTGAAAGTGTGTTTTGTGTGTGAGTGGTTGATAATGGACCAAGGTATGGGTTCAGAGTCTGTTCCTGCATCTGGGTCTGATGACAAGTCTAGGGTTTTGAATGTCAAGCCTTTGCGATGTCTTGTTCCAATATTCCCATCAAACCCTGCCAGCATGTCCTCAATTTCATCTCCCCAAGCTTCTCCCTTTGTCTGTGTCCCACCAAGTGGTCCTTTCCCACCCGGGGTTTCTCCTGTTTTCCCATTCCTCATTCCAACTGAACAACAGAACCCTCAAACCCCATTTGCTGCACCCCTCAATCAAGCAGGGCCTTCTTATGGTGTTGATAATAGCAATTCCATTCCATCACCCGTACCCATAACCTCGTATAGAACACCAACGGTACAGGCAAATGGAAGCGCTGGGTCATCTAAGAGGAGTTCAAAGGGGAGTTCCCAGAGAAAGACAAGGAGTGGCAACATGACAACTGCCCATGATGTTGACATTGACGCGGTAGCCATTGATTTTCTCACATCGTTTGATCTTACCCGATTCGATCCAGCCAAACTATCAGATGGTGATAAGGAGTCAGTTAGGTATTTAACAATGGTATATAATCTGCTCAGGAGAAGAATTACTCAAGTTGAAGACTCTGAGGAGGCAACTCCAGGGGTCACAAGACGCCCAGACTTGAAGGCGGGGTCGATTTTGATGAATAAGAAAGGGGTTCGAACAAACATGACAAAGAGGGTTGGAGCTGTACCGGGAATCGAAGTTGGGGATGTTTTCTTTTTCAGGGTGGAAATGTGCTTGGTGGGCTTGCATGCACCTATCATGGGTGGAATCGATTACATGAGTTTCAAGATTAGTCTAGATGAAGAGCCTGTGGCTGTAAGCATCGTTTCTTCCGGGTCATATGAAGATAATGATGAGGATGGAGAAGTATTGATTTACAGTGGCCAAGGTGGGGTTCTCAGGAGAGATGGAATTGTGATGGATCAAAAACTTGAAAAGGGTAATCTAGCTTTGGAGAAAAGTTTGCATCGCGGTAATGAGGTAAGAGTAATTCGGGGTTTGAGGGATGAGGCAAGTCCAACTCGAACTGCCAAAGTCTACCTCTATGATGGCCTTTACAAAATCGTAGAGTCTTGGGTGGAGAGAGACAAGTCAGGCTGTAATGTGTTCAAGTATAAGTTGGTTAGAGGTGCTGGCCAGCCTGAAGCCTATACCTTGTGGAAATCAATTCAGCAATGGAAAAGCGATACTACCTCAAGGGTTGGGGTTATTTTGCCAGACCTTACTTCAGGGGCAGAGAGGCTACCAGTTTCTCTTGTAAACGATGTGGATCATGAGAAAGGTCCGGCTCATTTCACTTATTTTCCAACTCTCAAGTACCCAAAACCAGTTGATTCGCCTCAACCTTCTTCTTTCAGCTGCACTTGCCGTGAAGGATGTCATTCTAGTGACCTCAACTGCGCTTGCGTTCAGAAAAATGGTGGAGTTCTCCCATATACTACGCTGGGGGTTCTTCTGAGTTTCAAAACCCTGATATATGAGTGTGGTCCTTCCTGTTTATGCCCTCCCACCTGCCGGAACCGGGTTTCCCAGGCGGGTTTGAGAGTCCGTCTTGAGGTGTTTAGGACAAAGGATAAAGGTTGGGGACTAAGGTCTTGGGATCCTATCCGTTCAGGAGCTTTTATCTGTGAGTACGCTGGAGAAGTCATTGATTCGTCCATGACTGAGGAAAGTGGAAATCAAGATAACTATATATTTGATGCTACTCGCACTTGTGAACCCGTGGAGCTAATGCCTGGAAATGCCGATGACTCTCAAAAACTCCCATTTCCACTTGTTATTAGTGCGAAAGAAGGTGGGAATGTGGCTCGGTTTATGAATCACAGTTGTACTCCGAATGTCTATTGGCAGCCTGTTTTGCGAGAGGAATCTAATCTCCATATTGCATTTTTTGCTATCAATCACATTCCTCCTATGACAGAGTTGATGTACGATTATGGGATAGTTCAGTCTGGCAAACCAGAGCCAAGGAAGAAAAAATGCCTGTGTGGGTCTTTGAAGTGCAGAGGTTATTTCTACTAATGATGCTGGTCTTTAGTTTTTGGTGAGAAAGAGCTTCAGAGGGAAGTGCTTGCCTTTTGTTTGTAGTCATTCTCTCAAGCGGTATGGCAGAGTAGGTATGTTAGAAAACCTAATCTCCTGTTTTGTTGTAGCATATGGTTTCAGGAAGTTTCTGCCTTTTGTTTTTGGCTGGTATCTGAATGTACTATTATTCCAGACTGTAGCATGGAACTTTATGTGGTAGAACTCCTGTTTAGTTTGTTGTGTTTTCTTCAATTAGAGCAAACTGATCCTTATTGTTGTAGTCTTTTAATTTAAGGAAACTGATCTGTTTGGGCCTCCAGAAAATGGGGAACAGGAAGATACAGTTCATTAAACTTTCATTTTCTAGGAGCTGAGGTAAGGAAGAAAACCTCACATGATTATCATCGTATAGCCCTTCACGGGAGAGTTCTCGTGTTTACTTTTTGAGAAAATATTGTTGTCAATATTTTCTTTTCCTCTTTTTCCCCTCTTCCGGACTTCATCGTCCAGCAATCAAATCTATGTTCGAAATGCGCTGCGGTTGTTCGTGTTGACAGATATGTGTGGCGATGCCAATATGCCATTTGGGGCAGTGTTGTCTGCCTCCATGAAGAAGTTGCATTCATCGACTTGTCTGCCTCCATGAAGAAGTTGTATATATGGAATTGTGTTATGCAGATTAGTTGGAATCTGCTGTAGTCATCGGAGAATGTAGATGTTGTTTATCAGATTATCTCTTCTGATTGCGCTGAGGATATTCAGATCAACTCTCTTTTGGTACTTTGGGATGTGGTACGTTATGACTGGACTTGTTTTTCCTCCCTCTTTTCAGCTTGTTAATTAGGTTCTGACTTGATTGATGAGCCGAAACTGATACTAACGAATCCGGGTATTTTAAGTTTTGAACCTATAGTCATGGTGTTTGTTCTAGTCCTCATTTCGTGTGGTGCTAATGCATGTTTTTCCTTTAGTGCCATATGCTTCTTATTCTTACCTTTGCTTAGAAAAAGGATGGGAAATTGTAGCATCCACATTTATAGCAGCATGGTTCGTTTACATGAATTAAGTTCATGATCTCGGTCCTGTTGGTCCAGCAAAGTTTGTGAATACTTCCTGAAATATCAGAAGAAATGGTGATAGAGACCCATAGCTACTTATCCTTCCTTTGGTGATTTGTTATCTTCCCTACGTAGAGAGGTTTGTAGCTCTCCCTTCACGCGAGGAGGTCTTTTTCTCCTTGCATGATTTATCTCCCTTTTGGGAGTGTACTTCATTGATCGACTGTCGGTGTTAGGGTTTGTCGGTGTTAGGGTTTTGCATCCCGTATTGTACCGGCCAGTACATATCGTTTTTTGCCAAATCCAATACCCTAGTACTGTAATTCTATCCCAGCTCAAATACCTGTTGGTACTGTACTATTTTTTATATGTTTTTCTTTTAAGTAAATGGGTATTTTATTCTAAATTTTTTGATATGAGAAAATAATATTAGTAGGGATAACTTCGAAACGGTATCCGGCATCTCACCTGTATCGGTATGTATATAATACAGTACTGGTTGAATAATCGATAACTGGTAGTAGAAAAATTGATTCTCGGTAGTCAGAACCTTCTTCAGTGCCTGCAATATAATTGGAAATTGTGCCTTTTCTACGAAAACAAAAAACAAAGAAAAAGACATCATTTTGCGGATTCTGCATCACGGACCATTCACTCGTTATTGGAAAAATTGCAGAAACCTAGATTGGCTTTCACTCTTTTTGGAGGTACTTTCTGGTCCTGAACTTCTGCGGTTTAGGAAATATGTTGTGCGGTTTATTTATCCCAAGATCAAGAAAAATCACAATTAACATTTATAGCCCATTTGTTTGATGGGTTTAATAATTAATAGTGAAGGACAAATAACCCGTAAAATATGCGATCCCAACGAATTCTTAGTGAAGGAAGTAACGATGCAAACTCTCATGGTGTTGAAGATTCATTATTTTGTGGGACAATATTTCTGATAAGACATATTATCCGGCAGGGCCGAGCCAAAAAAAAACAATTTCAACAACTCCCCGATATGTAGTCCCTTAGATTTATAGTCAAATCCGATGCTCAATCTGGATAAAGAAACGGGCCCTTAAGGGCATAGGCAACCTAAGCTATCAAGCTTTCCATTAAGGCTACAATGTGAATGTAAAAGAAAAAGAAATTGAGAACTTTCTGAGTTTACACAGGAACAACAAGCAAAAATGCCTTCACAAGCCTAGAAAATGGCATGCACGTCTGTTCAGCTCTGGCCTCCCATCATTCGCACGAGTTTTTTGAAGGCTTAGCAGCACAACAGATGCTGATAATAAGAATAAGCAACAATGCAATTGATTGACTGCTTGTATGTACATGTTCAAGAACAAGAGGGCATTTAGTTGAAGAACACTATGATCATCGCGCCAAAAGCCCAGAAGCAGCATTCTTCAGGAGTAAGGGTAGGCATCGAGAATCCCATCAATGAGTAGTATATCCACCTTCCACCTTAGAGTTGAGATCCCTCCTGCTGCGAGTTTGTAAATAACAGAACCCAATGAGGAGTTGAGACAGAAGGTAGTCTGCCTTATTGCACGAACCAGAAGCCATGGGCAAGGACTTGCAGTTCAGGTCCTTTGCAAGTAACTCCAACTTTAGTAGAGTACCATGTCAGGGGACAACAAGAACCACCATCGAACTCTTGCTCGAATATTGAAGGGAATTTCCATCCATAGTGCTGGCCTGCGGGCATCAGAGAATCATATAGACGACCATTCTAAGGTAATGAAAAACTTGGTGTTCTTCACAGTCTCAAGAATAACATATGGCTTCCAAAATGGAATAACTAAACAAGACAGAACTGCAACTACCACCAGAAAGTGACAACTAACGTTAAATTCCCAAATCCCTTCAATAATGACCTAACAATTGATGCTGAAACGCATGAGGCCTCATCTCCGCACATAAATGTTTGAGGGAATGGAGATACACAATTACTACCATCTGTAAACAAATGTCATTAAGATGTAATAAATCAGAACAAACAAACAAATTTACACTTGGGCACAGACATAAATACTTCCTTTTGCCCAAACAAAAGCATGCAGCTGGAAGATCATCCACAGACATGAGTAAGAAACTAAGCTTTGAGTGCTCTTAAATCACAATTAGCTCGAACAAATGCCTTGTTAAACCACAATATGGAGTATATTTCCAATTGACTACCAGATGCACCAAGTGTAAGTTGAGCAAATCAAGTGAATTGAATATTACCTGTCACAAAGAGCCGAGGTTGTGCTAAATCAATGTACTAGCTCCAACATATACTCCTACATTTGGTCTCAGTTTACAGTCCATCACATTTATACTGGAGGAGGAAGTGAGCCATGTCCACCACCACCGTCTGTATTTACTGTAGGGGGAGAGGAGCTATTGCCCCCAACATTTATGCTTGAAGAATGGGTAAAGCCATTGCCATTGCCAAAAATTATGGAATCCACATTTTGATTTGGGGTAGACAGAGAGCCAAAGCCATTAACTACCATTTTAGCTCCCACTCCTACATTTGGAGGTGTAGAACCATTGTTGATGCGCATTACTTTAGCCTTCCTGTAAAAACCAACAAGATACTATGGGGTGACACTTTGAGATGAATAAACATAAGGTGAATTAATAAAGATTTTTATCCCATACCTAACAAACTTTTTCTTCAAAATAGCTCTTGGCTTCGATGTCCCTTCCAAAAGAAATACAAGGGTAAATGTTAATGTCAAGTTTTATAAGCTAGACTTCATAATCTAGAACAATAACAAAACCTAGAAATGAATATCAAACCACTAACCAGATTTAAGTGACATAGACGTTGAAGCAGACTTGCGATTTCCCCTCTCGGCCTTGATGGAAGCAATAACAGAATCCGCAGTAGGCCCCAGACCTTTTCTCCCAACCAGCTTCACTCCAAGCTTTTCACACAGGTGATTCAATCTCATATCATCACCCCCTCTTACTTCCCTCAGCTCAAGTGCCTGTTCCCTTGATAACAAAGCATAAACATGAAACTCCTGCTGCTGATTAAAATGGGACTGAAGCTGCTGGAATAGTAATTTATTGGAGTGCGGCTGGTCTGGCTTTGAGCCTTCTTGGTTCCTCTTTCGCTGTCCACTCAATGTCACCCTCAAAACTGCCGTAGACTTGGGATCCGAATTCTTCCGACCAAAAATTACAGAAAAACCCCCGAACTCCATATCGGGCTCCCTGAATAAATCTGCAAGAAGTGATGCACAAGAATGTGCATTTTTCGACGGGCTCCTATCTACTTTTGTTTTCATGGATCTAAGGCCAGTAGAGCGGGCCATATTTGCAGCTTCTCTTAGCCCACTAAGAAAAGCTCCATGCATAGTTGCAGGGTAACGCCTCATAGTTGCCTCTCCTGCAAAGAAAACTCTTCCATCTCCTACACTCTCAGCCAAGATATCATAGTCGTCTCCTGACGCCCCAACAGCGACATTAGAGTAAGAACCTAAGCTGAAAGGATCACTACCCCATCTGGTACAAACAGTTTGGATAGGTTCTGGGACATCAATCCCTTGTGGTTCATATATACCTGCATGCATTGGATGCAGAGATCTTAATGTAGTAATTAACTTAATGAGGAGCATAAATTGCATGTACTTGAAAACTACTGAATAATCAAACTTCAGGAATCTCGAGAATTTGAATTAACCAAACTATATATTTACAGACAAATGGGCTGAACTCAATAGCCAATTCAGCTCAACGAGTAGGCAGCGAGTCTAAGCAAATCTAATTACCAAAGAGAAGATAGTAATCACTGAAAGAAAAATCATCCGGAATTGTTCAAAGTTCACTGCTTGGGTTTGATTCTGACATGGTAGTTGGCCCAATAATTGTGTAGCTTCTGGGTTCACGCTGATGGAGCAGCATCAACAACCTCAGTAGTAAGCTACTTTGCTAACCCCTAACCTCCTACCTTCGGAAAATCAAATGTTAATTCCACAAGAAGTCCCATGGTGTATGATGCAAATATGCCACCATGTATATTTTACATCCGCTCAACAAAAATATACCATGGTTTATCTCTACAACAAAGGGAGTTCGAATCGAAATTTTAAGATATAGCGTATAAAAAGACATACATATAATGCGTATATATGAACACATATTTACCCTTGAGAATCTGAAGAACCCGGGTCACAGCATCAGTGGGAGGCGTGCTCTCAAATTTGTGAGCAGCTTCTCCTGCTACTAAAGCAATCAGAAGAGGACCACCAGCCACAGTTGCATAGCTATAGAACAGAAAGAATTCCCCCCTACGGCTTGGATCATCAGTGAGATGGCCAAATGTATCCAGATCTGTTCCCCAAAACACATGAGGAAAAAGCATTGAAACCTTGTTTAACAAACCAAATCCTAACCTCTTTATCCCATCAAGCTTCCTCTGAGGCAACTCCGGAAAAAATTTAATCGAACCACTCTTCAAAACCCCAAGAGGAACAGTGCACAGCACCATATCGCCCTCGAACACCTGGCTCCCAGCAACAACCTGTACTCCATCGCTAGTATAACGGATTGTATGCACAGTTTTCTCATAAAGAATCGGCATGTTCTCAGCCAAAGCCTGAATTAGCCTCCCATTTCCTCCAGGAAGGAAGCAGTGGTCTCCTCCCATATCATATGGGTCATCTTGGTCCCAGAAAGCAAGGGAAAGCTTAGAAAGTAAACCCGCATTTGCATACTCCAAATTAGCAAGATGCCAATTAAATAAGTTCATCTCCTCCGCTTTTGCGGCGTCCCCATAAACCTGCCAAAAGGTCTCCAGTGCTGACCCAAGAGAAACATCCTGTGAAACATCTCCCATTAACTGTCTAATCTTACTTGCCTTATCCAAAAGATGGTTAAAAGCAGTTTCCACCTTTGAATCCACATCTGGGTCCACGGGTTTTCCATCCAAATTGTAGAGTGGGCACTTGTCTCTCACCTTATGAAGAGGAGATGACAGTTGTCTAGCCAAAATCCCAAGTGGGTTCCCAAGTGTACCGGTCAACACACTTCCTCCTAAATCTGCAGAAGCAGTCCTATTCCCTCCCTCCATTTTCATGGTATAAACCCTTCCACCAGCACGTTTCCTTCCCTCCAAAACAGTCACTTTGAATCCAAACCTCATTAACTGCCGTGCTGCAGCCAAACCCGCCAAACCTGCTCCAACAATTATCACAGTTGGCTTACTGGGCTCTGATGGAATTTTCTCCTTTATAGCAGGGGCAACCCCGAAATTAATATACCCATGTGAAACCAGATAATCATAGGCAGAGTCCAAGAGTTTACTACAATGTGAAGGTATAACATCAACAAACATCTCCTTTGTGATCCAATGTGAAACGTTCTCACGCCATCTCATGATAATGTGGTTCCTAACAAGAATGTAATTAACCTGTTCAATTCCACCGACAACAAAAACAACCCTGGCGTCTATTTCCTCTTCGGTAAGGGAATCGGCTGGAAACCCAGACGTAAGTGCAGTCAAAGCTTCGGAAGTGGCTTCTTTATTGATCACAATGATCTCATCAGATACATCAGGAACTGTTTGCATTGAAGGATTAGGGTTCTTGTAATTAGCATTTGAAGAGTTAGAAACTCCGATATTAGGTACGATAGCTGAAGCAGACGAAGAAGGCATAGATAACTCCCCATTACTAACGCCAAATATACCATTTGAAGCATAAGGCATGTGATATACCTGTTAGAAAATAGGATCAAACATGTTATTGGACAATCAAAACATAATAATTTAAGAACATATGCGAACAGTACAGTAATATTGGACATATTAGTGCCGATCAAAAGGAAAAATTGGACACATTTGTAATCAAAGAAAAACAGAAAATTGGCTTGAGGCATGGCATTGACTGTTTTAAAGTAGTGTTGTCCCCCCACTTGAAGGTTCTCATGGACACCAACGGCTCTAAGAGCAAACCCTTCAACAGAGAGTCACAACCACACTCATTGAGAAGTCATGTCCTCAGGGCGGTTTAGGAAACGGGCCTGTTAAGATTGCCCCAAGTACATTTTACTAACGTGTTATTGAGAATTGGACACAAAATGACCACTGTTTCATGGGAAACCAAGAGACAAAGAAAATAGGTAAATTCTTTTTGAGAAGAGATCTCTCCAACAATAACTCACTATAGGCGTTTACAGAGGCTTCAATATGAAACTCATGGGGAATCAAATGCTCACAAATAGCTAATCAAATAATCTAGTCACCCAAAAATAATTTTATCAACTGGGGCATCATATTATTGTAGCTGATACACTCCACCCCTCCCACATTCGAACAGTCTAAGGAGACAAGCAATAATAGCAGTCAAATTCAATTGGAAGACATCGATTTCCGATATTATGCTTCTACTCACATTTTCTAATACAAGGTATAGTTTCGGAAATTTAAAATTATTACACCTACTCTTTCGCACTATTCACTTGTCAAGAAATTGATGTAGAAATTTTCCCCGAGAAAATTATTAAGTGAAGTGAAGTAAAGGAAAATGATAAGTACTTTCTTTTATGCGTTCAATTGATATAAGAAATTTAAGAGAATGTTAAAAAATAGTAGTTTAATTGTGTTTAAAATAGTATAAAAACAATATTCCCGCAAAATCTTGTATTTAGGAACAGTGTCCCACAACTTTCCTGCTAAATAAACACATTAGACACGTTAAAATGCAGAAAAATTGAATATTCCGGCGCTTTCTTCCCTTTTTTTTTCCCCTGCAAGGCTGCAACTGAAAACGCAGCCTTTAAAAAACTAACAATTTGAGACATTCCAAAATGGAAGATAGACTAGCAATTTGAACAGTAAATTAAACAATTAGGTTTTGAATCTTTCAAAACATTAACACCAATGGGTTGGCCTAGTGGTTAAGACTTGGGATTTAGGGATTTGCTCCCTCCTAAGATCTCACGGTCAAAACCTACAGACCATTGCTCTGACTCTAATTGGGACCCCTGCAAGCGGGTGGTGGGATGGGTCCCCCAAGATTAGTCGAGGTGCGTGAAAGCTGCCCGAGTTATTAAAAACAGAAAACTTTCAAACCATTGCAACAATACCTGGTTGTGATAATGCGCGGACTGCGCCGTACTCCGGGGTCTACCTCGTCTTCGCTTCTTGGGGACATACAGTGGGAGAAGGTGGTTCCAATTAGGGTTAATATTAACACCGGGGTTACCATTAGAATTTGGATTTGGATTTGGCTCGTACGGTGGGACCGGATAAGGATCATGGTTAGGAACGGGGACTGGGACCGAATTAGGGTTAGGGTTTGGTCCAGGAGCAGAGATGGTGAAGGGGAAGGGGTTGTGAAGGTAATGCGGGAAAGGAGGAGTCCATTGAGGGGGTTGATTTGATGGGTTCATCTTCGTAGTGCGGTTTTAAGTGATGAAGATTGTGAGGAAAGATTTGGGGTACGAAGAAAACCAGAGGGTTTCGAGTGTTCGGTCGGCGAGAAAAAGTTGGTGAGCGGTGGTTATGGCCTGTGGGCTTCGCGCCTCGTGGGAAAATTACTTCGGTTTCCGTTGTTGCGCCGACAAGGCTCTGTTTGGGACGAAAGGGGAAAGAAGAAAAAATAAAATTAACTACGAGTAAAAGGGAAATTCGACCGGAAGTTAAATGGAAATTGGAAAATTCTAAGATCGGCAATAACAAATGTGCGAATGTGTAGTAAAAGATGTAAAAAATATATAGAAATACGTGTTTTCCATGTCTTCTTGTGTGCTGGGCTGACAATAGAAAGACCGAATAGAAATTTACTTACTTACCCTCTTATAAATTTTTTCCACACATGAAAGGGTAATATAGTAAATTTACACTAAATAAAAACAGAAAAACGAGTATAGATGGTAAAATAGGAGAGTTATATTCAATTGCCAAAGTTTTAACTTGTTTTAGAAATTTTTCCATTTCTTTTTTAGGAACCAAACAAGGAAATGAATTTCTTTTCAAGAGATTTGAGGAAAAGTTAGAACTTGGTTATTGAATTTTTTTCTTCCTTTCTATTTCATCTTACGATCCGGCTTGTCTGTAATCCAAAAATGTTTTCAATGGTCCACATTTGCTAAAAGTATCTTACAACAGATCTGAACCATTAATTATTTAAATGAACAACTGAAAATTGAATTACACAGGCTTCTCTGTAATTGAACAGCTAAGAAGCCGAAGCCGAAGCCGAATCCTTCTTTTTAGCCAGATTAGACAACTTTGACGACCCCAACCTAGGGAGTTCAGATCCATAACCGCCAGCAAGTGAAATCACCCTAGGCCTCCTCCATCTGGATTCTGGAGGCGAAGCAATAGCAATTCTGAACATCATTTTTCTCTTTTGGATACAAGAAGTTGCAGTAACACATTTCCGTAAAACATGGCCAAGAAGACAGAGATAAGGGGAATATAAATTCGAAGACGGGTCAAGTGATAATTATCTGTCTTCTTCAAGTTAACAAACAGTTCACAAAAAGATGTCTAGCACTGAACAATTTATTTTTATCAGTAGACATGAAATTAATTAGCCCAGCTACATCTTGCGCTATGTACAACATCGACTTCTTCAACCAGGTCTCTTCAGGTTCAACAATGATATTTGCCTGTCATTTCTTCAAAGGGGTTGCACTGATTTGGAAGCCCATTTGTAGGAAGAAAAGGGTCCAATTCGCAGAATTCTTAGGCCACATTCAGTTTTTTTCCCACCTGCAAGACATTGTCAGATACTTTTACCTTCAAGCCACGTTGCAGGGTGTTTAAAAAAATTGCTTCGAAGTGCTTCGGCAGCAATTTGCTAACTCTTCCAGCCAAGAGCCCTCAGATTAGATGGTTTTAGTTCAATATGCTTTCCAATCCTGTGAACAAACATGATAGCATCAGCAATGGTATGGGTTAGTTGCAAATAGCAAGTAGAAAAGAACCAAATTTTGACGAAGATAAGCAGTGCATTCTATTGCGTAGTCAACCAAAGAGAATACAATCCAAATAGGCATGCATCCATTCAGCAAAAAGAACAAAAGCATTTAAATTCCACGCCACAATCATGGTTTTGTATACATAGAGTGGCATAACCATTGTTTTAGCTCGGGCGAGATGGGAAGTTTGTGGCTTCTATTTGGCTTCATCTTCACGAATGTTATTTTATTTTATCAGTATCTTCACCAATGTTCAAAAGCAGGTAACACGCCCTAATGGCTAATGTAGGTACACCTCAACTACAGGCATGTTCATGTACAAACGTACAGGTCCACGCTTGCATCTCCACAGTTGTAACAAGAACGAGAAATAAAGCAGGTAACACGCCCAAATGGCCAATGTAGGTACACACTCAACTACAGCTACAGTCTACAGGCATGTTAATGTCAAACGTACAAGTCCATGCTTGCATCTCCACATTTGTAACAAGAACTAGAAATTTAGAAAAACTGCAGTGCAAGGCAGATACAAAATACTATCTCTGACAAATAAATAACATAAGAATGCACTTACCCAAGATCTGATGGAAGCTTGAAACCACTTATACGTGTACGCTTTAGTGAATGAATCTGGATGAAGGATAAAAGAAGCAGCTAACTCAAAACACAACTCAAAAACAATCTGGAAATGAATCAAATAAATTGACAGCTAAGGAAAAAGCAGTGCTGCCACTAACACCATAGAAATAATTTAACACAGCTATCAGTAATCAAGGTAACAAATCATTGTGCTGGTAGGGGCATGAACATGCTAATCTACTTCAGTAAGGATATTAACCATTACGCAAAATATAGAGGTGCGGTGATCCACAATTCCAAATCATCCAATATAGACACCTACTTGAAGGAACTGGTACAACGAACCTTAATATAACAAAAAGCAAGAAGTTTATCATCCGAAACAATTCAACATTCAAGAGGATATGTCCGCCCCCATAATTCGTGAAGTATAAGATTTACATTTGACCAATCAAGAACATTGAATACAAGTGAGTCATGGTAAACGGTAAGAATTAGGATAGTATATTGCACTAATGAAAAAATTGGAACTAACCTCCAGTCCAGCATTTTTTACAAGTTCCCGAACTTCATGGTTTCTGCCCTCATGAACCTGCACCAATTAAATTAATTAAAAGGAAAATACACAAAATAGCCTTTTTGAACTCGTGCAGCACCATGTAACTAAGAAATACTACTTTCATTATGCCGGTTGTATTCCTTGCTCCCCTTCAGATCATCAGCTCTGAAGGTAGATGTTTAAGATGACATCACCTTACTAAGTACTACAATTAGTCTAGCTTTTCCGTATAGAACAGAATGTAGGCTGAACTTTAGTTGTTCATTTTCCTCAAATCACAGTACGCATTCCCCTACTGCTAAGTGCCATTAATTGTGTAATATCCACCAGATACAAATGTGACATATAGAGACCCAAGCAGAGTGCTAGTATAAAATAACCAATACAAACTAGTTTCTTGAAGGGACCTAGAAAGTACCACAATACGAAGTCGAGGTCTGGATAAATCAGGCTGTTGTGGTAGTAGCTCCACAGCATCTGGAGTGCAATGGGTGCCATCAATGACTGTTCCCTCACTTATTGCAATTAGGTGTCGCTGGTTGACCTTCCCATTTACTGTTGCAATATATCTACAGTCACAAAAGTTGAAAAAGAAATTCATAAACATACAGACAATTAAGGCAATAGGGTTTCAGAGAGAGAGAGAGAGAGAGTCCCTGTGGCTGCCATCTAACTAGTAACATCCTTAGAGCATCCACAATGGTAATAATCAAAACCAATAACCAAAATGTGCCACGTCAGCATTTGATTATCCATTTAGTCCATAATCAAACTTAACAACCTCTACCTCCACATTGGTTATTTTTGCATCCCTAACCAAAAAAATCCCCACAATACACAATGCACATTTGTCCAATCGCAAACGAGTTCCAATCACGCACCCAACCACACCAAATTATTCGTCCCGATGAGACGATTCCAATGTGGGGTGTTTTTGAGTTATTGAATTTTGAGTTTGGTTATTGGTAAAAGTTGTTAAGTTTGGTTATGGAATTGGTGGAATTTGGTTATTTGCTAAAAGACTTGTAACTTTGCTTATTACAATGTGGGGTGTTTTTTGAGCATTGTTGTTAAATTTGCTTATCCATACCCATTTGCTTATTACAATGGGGATGCTCACTTCACTAGTAAATATACACCTTCAAGAAACATGGGGTGAGCTAAACTTTTAGAGATTATCTGAAGGGAGCTATTGCCAATATGATATCGCCAAGCATTGCTGAAACCATTTGTGCAGTACCCAAATGAAAATTTAACAATGTAACTATGTGCACAATCATTAGCTCTCAATGATGAACAAAGCGGAACCTTACTCCTTTGAGAAATTGGAAGAAGGATGTGAAAGTTTCTGCGCAAACTCCCCTGAAATGGATGGTGACTAGATTTAGATGAATGCAGTTGATTCATATGATAATCCCATTTACCATCAAAAGAAATAATTCTCAATTTAAACAATTGCTATGAACTATGAACATGTTTATATATCCATGGATGGTGTAAAAAACAGCTATATCTATACCATCATTTGTCACAATGATCAATCCACTTGTGGAAACATCAAGGCGGCCGACAGTAAACAATCTCGGTTTTGGTTGCCCTGGATTCCTTTTATCCTGGAAAAAGGCCCTCCATAAAGTTAATTTCGAAACCGAAATCCAACAAGTACAGAAAGGAGCTAATATATCGCCCCCAAAAAAATGTTATGTTACGATGTTGTAAGCCGTACATACCCAACTCTTCAAATAGTCGTCAAATAGCGAAATGACTGACTTAGTCTCCTTCTCGCCAGAAGAGCAAATGTACCTGTGATAAAGGTAACTGCTAGATCACAAATTTTGAAAAAATGTAAAGCAGATAGGAAATGGGTCCCGCCGTGCATACTATGTTATCCAACAAGTTCTCTAATGCGCAACCCAGTCTAGCATGTCGAAATGTAACAATGGTTGGGACGAAGTCCATTAGGCTAGTTAGCCGGTAGCCTTGAGAACCCACCACCTACCCCCACCCCCACCTAGGGACCAAAAAAAAAGTCTTAGAGCCCTTCATAATGCATCTCTTCCATTTGGAAAAAAGCCTTTAAAAAATGGCCCTAGATAGCGAAGCTCTCAGAGTGGTGCTATTTCTTTGGGCCCACAAACTAAATTAGTCGCGACTCAGATGATTGATAAATAAAAAAAATTATCTTGCACTGGTTCAAACAAAATAAAAGATCATGCTGGAGTCTTCCCAATCCAAAAAGGTTCCTTTTTTTTTGTTTGGCTGCTCAAACTGTCAACACTTCTTTTTTCTTGTTTTTTAACTTCACAATAATGTAAAGAAAACAAATTTCCCCTTTTCAATCTCCTTTTCGTATATTAAGCAGCCAGAGTTGCGTTAATCCTTGTTGCTACAATGAAAAACAATGAAAAACTTCAAAGTCAGAAGAAACTTACTCTCCCTCATTCCCTCTTTTCCACCAAGTTGTGCTGCTACGCGAAGATACATTTCGTAATAGGAATTGATAAAATCCCACAACATATCGACTCATCACAACTCACAAGAACTATGAGTGGATTAGTGACACTAGCGATTGAAGAAAATATGTAAGAAAAACTTGATTTCAAAGGGTTAATTAGTAATTTGCATCATGAATGTGAAAAAAAAAAGGTTTTAGAAAATATCAAATATGAACTTTCAGACATGTAGTTGTGTAATTTATAATATGTCAAAAGCGCCAACAATGGATTTATCCTAAGACCCCAAAATCGTAAGGCCATCCTTCGCTCCACATATACATGCAGAGTAGGGAGCAAACATAGATGGAGAGAGTTACCCAAAAAAAAAAAAGATGGAGAGACTTCAAACCAAATACCTTCTGAAAAAGAAGGCTTTAGTACCATGTTAGATTTCTAATAATCCTAAAAGCTTAAGTTGTTAGTAAGCCTGACAATGGATATCTGCCTAATTGACACTAACCAAATTAACCCCCCAAGTACAAAAACAATTGAAAATTCAAATTTGAGAAAGAACTCTGACTAGGCAAAGCAATGACCAACCCTTTTGGCTTGTTGAGGGCGAGGTAGACCTTTGGAGGCAATCTCTTAGGAAGGCGGTTTCCATTGACATATATTACATCCCTTGCAGGATCAACTCTAGTCTGCCCATAATCAAAAGAGAGTCTTAAACCAGCAGTACTCCTGATCTTGAATGTTAAAGATTATAGTCGTTCCAAGAACACAAACTATGAGTTGAACAACTACTGGAAAGGGAACAAAAATATAACTCAGCAGCCAACCTGAGGAGTGTTGCAAACAGAACCATTAACAGTCACCCGTCCTCCAAAAATAAGCTCTTCACTGCTCCTCCTCGATGCCACTGACAAGAGAACCTTCCTTACTTGAAAAAATAACATAAACCAAACTAGAGACATTCCAAGACCAATAACCTCAAAACAACCACAACCACAGCCACTTCACTTACGGTCCCACTCCAGTTCAAAATGTTAAAGCAGCTCTTTGGTTTTCAAAGAGAGAACAGTAAAGAAGACGAAACAGGAGAGCAAAACAGGTGGATATCACAATAGCCATCGCATGGATATTTTACAAAGCTAATAACATCCAAATGGGTAACAAAAGAATGAAGGAGTTGCGTTGCGTTGCGTTTGGTTCACTGGTATGACTCTAAGAAGGAATGGAATGATGATTCCTTGGCCTACTAATTGAATCCTAACTCACCAATTACCAATATCAGTGAATGATGATTCTTACTTGTATTGTACCTTCTGTCAATTTATGTGAAACAACCCTTGGAGACACCATTCCACCAAATTCCATTTCGGCTTATCAGTTTGGATGACCGGAATAGGTATATGATAACCACGAATAAAATTGCTAGGAATTGAATACCTGAAGTAAGGGATTAATTTTCATTAATATTATGCAGGAAACAGTTATTTTGAATATAGTTATTGCGGCCAACATTTTCTATTTCTAAGGATTGAGCCACGAACCTAAGATTTATCATAGAGTAAGGGAGGGATCAGATTCCCACTTAGTCCGGGAATGTTAATCCCCGTTGAATATATCGTCAGGAATCACATTCCTATTCCGGTCAGTTCCAAACATAGGAATTCACGATTCATGAGAATATGACATCACATTTCCATTCCATCTCAAGGTTCCCGTCATCCAAACTGAGCATTCCAACTTCATTGCACCGAACCAAACACTGCTCTAAAGTAATGACAACCACCTTACCTCCAGATGAAGCAAGAACCTTACTAAGTCGCTGCTGCTGCGGCTCCCTAAAATTCTCATTATAAAACCTCCTCGCCGCCTTCGAATACTTGGGCGGCGGCGGCTTCTCCGATGCCACCGCCGCAACCACTTTGTTGCTCGGACTCTCTTTCTTCTTCGTGGTCTTCTTCTCCTTGGCCTTCTTCTTCTGCGTGGTGGCGTTGGCCATCTCGTGGAGGAGGCGCGGCGGCGGGGTCGTCGTGAGAGTGAGGTTGCCGTTGTCGTCGCGGACAATCCAGGGGATGAAGAGCTGGCGGCCTAGGTCGTCGGTGATGGAGGGAGATGGTTCTTCGGGTTTAGGGCTTGGGGGTTTAGGAGCGAAGGTGATGTTGAATTCAGTAGAGGAGGAGAGAGAGGAGGTGATGGTGCGGAGGTGGCAGCGGGTGCGGGAGAGGGAGAGGGAGGAGGGGCGGGAGAGGTGGAGGGAGGCGAGGGATGAAGAGAAGGCCGCTACGGCGGCGGATATCGCCGCCATTGGTTGCGGTGGTAGTGGTGACTGGTGGGTGGGGGAGTTGGGGTTCTGGCTGGGTGCTCAGTGTTGTGATTTTTTTGGGTGTGGTTTTGGAAAAGATGAGAAAGGTTTTTTTTTTTCCTTATAACTCACGCTCCCACAAATTTGTGGATGTTTCGGAAAGGACCTCATCGAGTTGAACTAATTATTTACAGAGATTTTGAACAAAATGAACGACTTAAATTATATGGGGCCCGGGACGTGTCCCAAAACCATATGTGCGTGGAGTAGCGCAAGTAGCACAACTCGTTTTGTAAAAAGACTCGCCTCACCTCTGGATGCACAATAGCACCGATGATATTTCAAAAGAATTTAAGAAGGAGCAAGTCCTAAATCACCAGGCAACCTATAGGGTGGGAATGTGGGATTTGGATTGACAACTTGGCCAAATCGAATACCACCTTGGGCCATGGACTATAAATAAAAGGCTCAGTGAACAAGATCGGTCCGATGTTGATCTATAGGCTAAAGTTAGGACTTTAAAATGAGAAGTTACAGCATCTCTAGCCCTTACTTAAACCCTTGTCCAAAATTTTAAAATGAGAAATTACCGCATCTCCGGCCCTTTCTCAAACCCTTGTCCAAATTTAAAATATGAGAACTGAGTTTTACCCTCTTTTTTATATTTTAACCCAAATTAAGGAGACTTATCCTTGTACCAAATTTACTGTGACTAATTTTTGGTTGGTGGTAGTGGTGGTGGAACCTCCAATGGCAGAGAAGGTTTTGGCAGATCGATCGATTTGTGGAACTCTGTGACAAGATCATTGCCGTCAACAGAGAAGGAGATCCTTGTCGTCGTCTAAGGAGAGGAGTTGTCTTCCTCACCATGTCAATTAAGGAAGCAAAAATGCCAAAAACACAGCGCCAAAAAATCTTCGGTAGAAAAACGAGAATACGGACTTTCACTTTCGTAGAATGGAAAAGCGGACAAGCGGACGAAATGATACAAATGGTTATCACATTATACATTACACCAACCAAAAACAAAAAAAGGGAAGAAAATTAATTCCTATATGTATGCTAAAAGGGAAGATTGCTGTACAGAGAGTAGCTTGTTTCCTAACTTTACAAAAGCTGGATCAACTATTCAGAAACCTACACACCATAGAGCATATGCACAATTATTTCCACCATAGAGAGCAACCTCACCAGAGCTCTGAAGCATTCACAGAAAGAACAGTAGAAACTTCTTACCAAAACGCAAAGCTGTGAAAATCCTTTCGGAAAATTCAACAAGGATTCAGCTCCTCAAACATTTAACACTTATAACACGACGCATCATGACCTAGAACAGGGTGAAGCGAAAAGTCAGCCATCAGTTATTTTAGTTATCTAAGGTGGTGTTTGAATCACACATTTGCTTAGGGCTTAGTAACTTACTACTTGTGTTTGCCATCGTGGAACTCTGCATTTTGTGATGACTTGAAAGTTCCCAAAAATTCTTTAGCATTCTGTAATTCTTGCTTCTGCCTTGACCTGTCCCACTTGTGTTCGGAAGCTAGTATCTGGATCACGTGTGGCAATGCTCGGTCTGCTGCGTCAGTGTCGAGGAAAGCTAGCCGAGATCTCCTGGCAATGAAATCTACTGCAGATTCACAGTACTCGTTCCGAGCACAGTATGCCACCTCAGCTTCTAAATATGGATATCCATGAGCAAGCCGCCTCCCCAGACTTTCATTCTGTAAATTCAGAAAAACAGGTTTCCAAAGTCAGTGGACAGAAACAACAAATTACTTGCATCACAGACTTGCCATCACGGTTAGCACAATCGTGAGACCTTTTCTCGATTAAATGCTAGAACTATGAAATGAAGTCTCAATCACGGGCATCAAACCTGAGCAATGGCAGTCACCCGGTCAGCCAAGGTACCATATGCACGGGACAAATGCTTTGCTGTAGCAGTGTCCATTGCTTCTGGAACAACTTTACCCCAATATGACTTCTTCGTACGCACATATCGTTGGGCAAGCACAGCGAAATGTGCAGGATCCCATCCATCTCCGCCAATAAGACGTAGGTTATATGTTACGCATTTATTGGTTGGACTCAGCTTTCCCGACTTTATAGCTGCATCAACGGCATCTTCTGCCATACTGAAACAGATTCTAATGAGCACAATACTTGTGTAAAGAAACAAATGCTTCAATAGGATAGAAGAACGAGCTTCAGATGCCCCGATTCTAACATTAAGCCTGTCGCCAGTTCAGGTCACTAATGCTCCGTCTGGATAGCTTTGGATTTTGAAATCAAGGGATTTTACGTTAATTGCAAGAAAAATATAATAGGTGTAAGTGTAGGTCGAAGATGGATTAGTGGTGCTACTCTTGTATAATTACAATCCTTAGTATGAAAATCAGTACACTAAGCTTTTTCAATGCACAATGATGAAGTTCCCAAACTCAAATCCATATGTAAGCTATCGATCTCAATTTAAGATATTCTTACCAGTGTCAAATCCCTTATATTTTGAAATCCACTTCTATCCAAATGGAACCTAAAAGTACTGCCTCCAGTTTGCTCCAGTTAAGCCATGGGAAAAGGGACAGTGACAGAAGTAATGGAACGGGGAATATTTGTAACAGGACAAAAGCACCAAACAAAAATCCTTATGAATAACCGTTCTCAGTTTCCTTAGAATGACACAAATCCAATAATTTATAGAGGATTCCAGATCAGCCAAGCCCCAGAATGTACCTTCTAAAAGTAGTCCACTTCCCACCAGTAACTGTGACCAAACCGGGGTAACCTTCAAATACAATATGATCACGGGAAATGCTCTCTGTGTTCTTTGCTCTAGGATCCATTGCCAATGGCCGAATACCACTCCAAGCAGAGAGAACATCCACACGCCGCACCTAGATTGTCCTGAAAAGCCTTTAGTCTCCACTAAATAATAAATAAGCTATTCTATGAAAGGTAAGTGCCAAAATGCTAAAAAAAAATTATATGATCCACTGCAACGTTTCTAGACCAAGAGTAGAAATCGAAGTTTACCCTTTGTCAAGTTTTCTTTGATAAAATGTTACTTTTGCCTATCAAAAAAAAAAAAGAAATCGAAGTTTCAATGGGCATTTCATATGATCACAAAGTTCAGAAGCGAGAGGCACATCTGGTATAGAAGTAAAAAGTGATGTACAAATCAGAAGAAAAATAAATTAGCAACAAGTAAAGCTAAGACTACAATCCAAAAACCAAGTTAAACATTCCATGCGATATAAGATGCAGTATACACACAGAAAACGAGGAATTCAATCATTCAAATTCACAAACCTTAATTTTAAGGTAATCAGAGATGGCATCCAATATAAATTCAATCTCATCCTCGTTTGGTTCTGGAAGCATTGTAATTGTGGTGTTAGAATCTGTAGTGCCAGCAACCGTTCTCCCCAACCATGGCAGCATGAAGACAACACGCCCATCTTTAGTTTTGGGAACGATTAAGCCCATTCCCTGAGGAGAATAATAATCGGGAAGCACTATATGTACACCACTGCTTGGACAGATCATTGGTTTTGCATCTTTGTCAGCCATTTTCCTCACAGAATCACAAAATGGCCCAGCGGCATTCACAACCACTTTTGCATATGTATCAAACTCTTTGCCTTCATAGTTGTCAAGAAAAAAGAATCATGTAAACTGGAATAAACAATACTGGTCTCCCAAGTTACACAGAAATACTATGCATCGAAGCAAGAACGACCAATGGAAGAGGTAACCATGAACAAACAAATACAGATAGCCAAAAAGAAAAGAGCAAGAAAACCAAACCAAACCAAACCAAACGGAGCTTTAAGTCCCAATCAGTTGGGGTCGGCTACATGAATCTGCTTTCTCCATTACGCTTCCTCGAGGGCATCACAAAATTTACAATAATGGACTAGCACGACCAACAAGTGGCATGCACACGAATTCCCACGCACACACACCACGCAAGAGGTGATGGTACTTTCCCCCCTGCCCATGGGTTTGAAATTTCATTTCTGATGTCCAAAACCTTATAATAAGATGTTGCTTGTATTATCCAAATCCATAGTTGGCATCTCCAAAGTCGTGACATATATTACGGCGGAATTATAGAAACATGTAACACATAAACCTCATTATTCTACAAACCATGAAAGGCTTTGAAATATATATTCATAGAGGTCAAGGTATGAGACACTTAAATATTCTAATTATTGAAACTTCAGTTCACAATAATACGTCAAAGATATATTGGTTGCCATACCTGTCAGAGTATCTCGAATACAAGCGCCAATTATCCGCTCGCTAACGTCATCCTTAAGAAAAGATAAGACTTCAGCATGGTTAAGCACAGCTGCACCAGCCAGCGCAGCAGTGCATGCTAAAGCAACATTTAGTCTTGAGTCATCCATTTGACCATCATAATAAACCACTGCTCCCTTCAATGTTCTATCTTTACCTTTCCTTGCAAGAGTTGGGAAGAGTTCAACAGACTCTTGTGCAGAATAATATCTGGACAGATGCAGCAGGTGGCGTCCCGCAACAAGGTCATATAGCTTCAAGCCCGTCCAATAGTATGCCACCTCAAACCACTTGAAACAGGGTGTCATGCATGGTAAAGAATGGCATAAGTGTGGAGCATTCTCAATAACCTGTTTACGCTCCTTAAGGGCATGAAAAACCAGCTTCAGCTGTCCATAGTCTAAGTTAAAAATTGCTTTCTCCAAGTACCGAACTCCTAAAAATGTTGGTTTAAATGAGTACCACGTAAAAGAGCAAAATTGATTATCTTGCAATGTGTTAGCGAATTATCCAACTAAACATGAAGATGACGTGTTATACAGAGCTATACTCACACGCTTCCTGCATCCATAATTTTTTCCTCTGTACAATGAAAAGCAATTTAAGAAGAGTGACAGGTGGAGAAATTGGATAATTTGGCGTTCATGAAAAAGTAGATCCTAAAACAGTGTAAAATCTACTTCAATCATACTGTCTGGCTAATCAGCATGTACACTGCATTATGCACCGGATACCAGTCACTATGACACCATAAAGACAAACGTTCACACCCTTATTCCATCAACACATGAGCTGACATCTTTACAGAGGGAAGACTCAACCCAGGACCTCAGCTTCTTATGACATGTTTCAAAGAAACCACATGTTCTTCATACAGCTAACCTTTTTTGCTTAATAAATAAATAACTATATTAGAAACAAGGCATTGAGCGAATGCTGCCCATATACAAAAGAAGGTCACAGACAAAAAGGCCCTATACACTAGTATGAGTACGGCAGAGATCAAACCAATCTATGAATTGGTCAAGAGAAGGATTACATTCAGCTAACCTGAAGTCATTAGAAGATGTTAGGATTCTTTTCCAGTTATATCGATGTATTTTCAATATCCAGAGGTGTTTTAAAGATGGAACTTAGCATTTATATCTTCCCTTGTAACAATGCGTATTGAGTTTTTTTTTTTTCCCTTTCCCGTAAGTCATATTAGTTACTAGGGTTTAATAACCTATCAACAGGCTTATTGGGTAGTGAATTAGGTCATGGAGGAGACTCACTAAAATAGAACTACCGGAAATTATTTCTTCTGTTGTTATGTACCTTGGGGCTCCCTCTTATCTCTTATACTTATTCCTTCCTAGGTAATTGTCAGCTCATTCTTGATAAATCTCTTCGAGTCAAAACTGATGATATGCTTTGGCGATTGCCTACCAAGTAAAAGGCCTGCTAGCAGATCGAAATCACTTAGGTCAGCAAGGACACGCTCACTAAGGTTGGTTTTCACAGGTTTCAGCTTAGTGATGGTGGACCTATTCTTCTCTCTATGTTCTTTTTCTTCTCCGGCTTTCTTATTTATCACCTATGCTCCTAAATATGTTTTGCAGCACAATTTGAAAACTACAATTTAGTTTCATTAGACCTTAATTTAGTAGCGTCCATGCAGTCGTAAGACTCATTATTCAAGAGCTACAAGGGCTGGTAAGGCCACCTTCGGACCTTAAAATCTAGACAGAAACTCGAGAGAGAAAGAAAACCCAAGCCTTCTACCCTCTTTTACTCAAACTACTACTTTTTCTTCAAAATCTTGGCAAAATGAGTTTTACCCAAATATTCACTCAATTCAAGGGGGAATTTTTTTTTTTTCCGGCAAACTAGTGCTCAAATGAAGCTTGTTCTGGCATATTTGCTTGGCAGGGCATTCTTAGTCATGGGGTTTTCGCGCAAGATTTCCTTGTCGTCAGAATTCCAAATGAAGCATCTACTCACATTTTACCGAAACTTAAGGGTTTATTTGGAACTTAAGGAAAAGAGAGGAAAATTAAAGAAATTTATCCTCCCTTGTATGGTTTGGACTTTGGAGAGGCAGAGAGGAGAAAATAGCAACTTTAAGCTTTTTAAGCTTTGTAAATAGTAAATTTTTCCTCCCATTTCCCCTAAAGTTCCAAACACAGCCCATAACTGTGATTTCCTCTCTAAAGAGTTTGTCTATAGCTTTAAGGATGTTAGACAAACTGTTTCCGCTAAATGGATGTTTTGTTGATGTATGGGAGAAGAATGGCCTGTCTCGAAATCCAAATTTTTGTGGGCTTTTAGCCCGTTTAATCCGTTTATACACTAGGGAAACCAGCCTAAGTACAATTTTAGTAAAGGTCTGGAGATGTTTCAAATTCAAGCTGAGCATCTACAACAGATGACTGTACACGAGTTCATAGCGTAGAAACCAAGCACAGAAAAACGAAAAATCTCACATTGGACGCCACGCACACATGCGCGCATACCTCCATGAATTAGTTTAGTAGACCGAGAAGAAGTCCCAGACGAAAAGTCCTCTCTCTCCACCAACCCCACGCGGAGGCCTCTCGTCGCCGCGTCGAGAGCGACGCCGCACCCGGTGGCACCACCGCCGACCACGAGTAGGTCGAGGGGATTGACGGGGCTGGCACCGACAAGGGCCGACTCCTGCACGGCCCTCGGCGGGACGACGGCGCACGGGTCGGATATCTTCCTCTGGACGGCGTCCGCGGCGGGGGCGCCGCTGCGGTCGTTGGCAGAGACTGAGGGGTCACGGAGGGAAGCGTGGGCGCCGTAGGAGAAGACGGCGATGGCTGTGGCTGTGGCGGTGGCGCGGAGACGGGTGGCCATTGGTGGTGGAGGGGCAGACAGAAGCGGTGGGAGGGGAAGGTGGTGTGGAACATTCGGTTTTACGGGAGAAGGTGGCGTGGCGTCCTAGCGTAGGGAATAAAGACCCGCTACGCTTTAAGTCCTTATTTTTTACTAAAATACTATATTTTCTATTTTACGAGATAAGTTATTCTTTTTATATTATATCACTTTTAATTTACTTATTTAAAAAATGAGTACTTATTTTAATTAGTGAAACACACTCTAATATGGCTCACATGTAGCCGTGTATGGAATGGAAATGGTTTGTATTGCGGTATGTGTTTGGACTGTTGCGGTTTGGATAATCTCAGCAATTCAAAAGTGTTTTTAAAGATTAGATTTTGTTGAAAGAGCTAGAATTTTCGTAAAAAGTTTTTAAAATTTGAACAATTAATTGTTAAAATGAATGAACGAGATGAAACTGCAAGGCTTCTCTATAGTCCAAATGCAGAGAAAGCTAAATCGTATGAAATACTCCAACTAATTTGGAATACTCTTTGTTTTTTTTTCTTCCGAAAAGGTATTACTCATTTTCACACTATCATTCTTTCTAATCACACTCTCCTTTTGTTTTCTTGTGATATAAAATTGCACACTTGTCTTTTTAAAAACGTAAAAAAGTATACAAATGAAAGATTAGTTGTCAAGTTGTCATTCTAAGTGTGAAAGAGTATATAAATGAAAAGTTAATTTTTAAATTCACATCACAATAGGACAAAAATGATAATGTCCAAAGGTTATATAATAAGAAGGAGTTTTTGGCCTACCATTTTCCAATTTCGGACCAATTTACCCTTTAATTTCACCCATTTTACCAATTGTCCATACCATGCCAAATTCTCCTTTACAATTTTGCCCCTCGATTTCGAAAAATTTACAAGATCCAAAGGTTTTATATTATTATTTTACTTTATTATTATCCAAATGTTATATCCAAAGAAGGAGTTTTTGGCCTACCATTTTTCAATTTCGGACCAATTTACCCTTTAATTTCACCCATTTTACCAATTGCCCATGCCATGCCAAATTCTCCTTTACAATTTTGCCCCTCGATTTCGAAAAATTTACAAGATCCAAAGGTTTTATATTATTATTTTATTTTATTATTATTATTTTATTACTATTATATTCCAAAGGTTTTATTATTATTATTTTTTTTTTCCCAAGCATTTTATAATAAGAAGGAGTTTTTGGCCTACCATTTTTCAATTTGGGACCAATTTACCCTTTGATTTGGCCCATTTTACACATTGCCCAGCCTTGCCAAATTCTCAATTACAAATTTTGCCTCTCGATTTTGGACAATTTACAGTTTGCCTAGGTTTTATAATGCGCCACAGTTTGCCTAGATTTTGGCCTGCCATTTTTAATTTGGGACAATTTTGCCCTTTAATTTCGTTCATTTTACCAATTGCCCAGGGATGCCATTTCCAATAATGCCCCTCCCCGCCTCCACCGTCACCTCCAGCCCAAGACCACCCAAAACACCCACCTCCCCTCTCCTCCGTGGCACCACCACCTTACTCTCCCCATACCACCGAGCTCCACCACCCGTCACCTCCTCCTCTTGGCCTCACCACCATCTCTTCCGTCCTTCGGCTCTCCGCCGAACCGCCACCAACAGTGGGTTTCACACCCACGCCGCTGCCGCGGGCACCGCTGGATGCCGCCTCAAGATTTCGGAACCACCACAGCGATCTACGAACACCGTGCAACACTTACCCGAGCTTAGAATCGCGTTTGAGGTAGTTTTTCGAAAACCCAAAACCTTAATCTACATTTTAATGGAAATAGTACCGAAACTTAATTTTTGATGTAGATGGTGACCTAAATTTTATTTATTAATTAATGTTTAGTTCTGTTTCCATTAACTTTTAGTTCTATTTGTATGGAAAAGTTTTTGGCAGATTAAATTGGATGGTTTAATTGTTGCATAGATGAGAAGTTATGGTGGATTGTGGTATTGAAATTCATGTGTAGAAAAATTGTGCGATTAATAGATTTATCGCAATAAACATAGTTTATGTAGTAATTATTTAATAATTAAATACGTAACAATTTGGATTTAAAATGTAAATAAGGAGATACTAATTTATCGGAATAATCGTAGTTTTTGTTCATCCATTTTTTGAAACCGTTTAACCCAAAACTAATTGCCCATGTAGTTAAGAGACGAAAGCGTATCAAATTCTTACTGCAAGTGTAACGAAAATTAACCCAAAGCAATAAAATTTGTTGTCAAGTTCCCTTTCCTTTAATCGAACAGGAATAAAACCAAATTCTAGGAAAAGATTTCACCATACAACTGTTGGAATTGGTGAAATAAGTTCAAAGACTTACGCTCTATGTGGTATGTATGTAAATCATCTAATGCTTTTGCTATTTTGATCAAACTATGTAATATATATTCATAGCTATTTTCATACTCTTCTATTGCTTCCAGCTCTAAAATTACAAACAAGACATATCTAGCCTATATCAAAACTTATTCCCTTTGACGGGCATACATTCGTGTTGTGCATGAAGGTGAATCTACCGTTTCCTAACACGCTCTCTTCAACGGGCAAAACATTCGTGCTGTGCACGAAGAAGGAACCTAGTGATTATAAAAAAAGGGGTGTGATAATCAATTCCCTTAAATACAGTGGAAATCAAATATTCATCATGCTTTCAGCAAAACTTCTAATTAATGCTCCCATTAAATTTGAACCTTTAGATTGAAAAGTAGGTAAATTACAGCCTTTAGATTAAAACCACTCACAAAAAGTAGGGTGAATTTGCTAAAAATGAGATGGTTTTAAGAATTTTTGACCAAAACAACGTAGTATTACTTAGCATAGAAACATGTTTTATATAGTACCATTCCTTAAGGCAACATTTACAATGTTGCATGATTACACTTCCTTAAGAAACATTTACTATACTTGTGACAACAATTACCACGTTACTGACAACACTTACCATAGAATAAGGAAAAAACGACTCGGGAGCATGATACTCCCAAACCACTCGGGAGCATCATAGCCGGAGCCTACTTTCAGTCTTTAATTAAAGATGACACAATGAAGACTTGGCTGCTAAAAAGAAAAAGGAAGCATCTCCTGAGGGATGTGATCAAGCTATTGAAGGTCTGAGTACTGCAAAAGCTAAAGCTAAAGCCAAACGATTGCAAGAGTCTGAAAAGGTCGATATTTCTGTTTCGCAAAGAGTACGGGCTACATTTTGGTCCAGCTTTGAGAGCTGTTGCGTCGATGAGCAGGTTTAAAAAGTTTCCGTTCTTCGTTTATCTGTCCGTTATAGAGCCAGCGTGTTTCACATTTACGCTCAGTTGATCGCTTTTCGTGTTTTAGGGAAGATCGGACGAAGAAGCTATCATTCGTTGGGAGGATGAATTCATATCAACATTGCAACATGATGGGTTAGGTTTTAAGCTACTCTGGGCTGATGCGAGGATCAGTTCAAGATTGCTGCTTAAGCTTGCCGGTGGGAAGAGTCCATCCAGGACGGAGTGGCAACAGCTAACCCGAAAATCGCAACATTATTGGTTAGGTATTAAGCTACTCTGGGCTGATGTGAGGATCAGTTCAAGATTGCTGCTTAAGCTTGTTGGTGGGAAGAGTCTATCCGGGAAAGAGAGGCAACAGCAAACTCGAATCACAGCTGATATTTCGAGGCTAGTTCCCGGACTGATCCTCCTGGAATTGTTGCTCCCAGTTTTCCTAAAGTGGGAAAACATGCCCGTAGCATTTTTTGGTTTTTGCGTTTTTCTTGTTTTGGTAGATAGAGCATGCTCAGGTTCTCTTCACAAATGGTCAGTTTCTTGGTACACAATCCATCACCTCTTGTGCTTAACAAAGCGAAGAGATCTTTTCTTCCATAAACAGAAATTTACCATCGCAAATCGTCGACTTGGAAACTGAAATGCCTACCCACAGATTCACACACTTCAGTTCGAACACATGAATGACATGATCCTGTACAAAACACAAGACCTATCCAACACCAATCGAGAAAAAACTTCCTAGTACCCGGTGAACTTTAAATCCAAAAACCGATTCATGCTTTCTGATAACAACGACCGAGCATCAAAGTGTTAAATGAATCCTGTTCACAAACAACGTATCTAATTAGAGAAACAAATTACTCGGCCTGCCCAACTATCTATTGCATCACAATACCATACGCGAGACAAGTGGCATTAAAGTTTTGAACAATTTCACCTACCAGTTGTTCTCCTAAACCAATTTGATCAACAATCCATATTCAAAGCAAGAACACCAAAAGAAACACTGAAAACAAAGACATCACTCTAGCAATTTCATCATTCAATGTGAACTCCTACAGGAAATTAAATCACATGGCAGTACTTCTCGTGGCAACGCAGAGACGGGAAATCACTACTCTCTTAATGGAAAACACTCCACTCTACATATGCAAACAATAATCTAAGCAACAGGTGGGAAAGAAAAAAGAAGTAACAATGAACTCTATAGTTTGCGGTTGGTAAAAGTAAATCCTAGACACTCTTCCAATAATTACCACTTGCTTTCCTACACCGAATAAGAGATCTTCATTTCTGATGTTTTTGGCTTTGCTGATGCATACATAATCATGTGGTACCAAAGCATGTATTTCAATTGAAAAAATATAACATTATTCGAACAAATCACAGACTTTTAACGCGGAAAAGTACACATCATGAATACAAACATGCTTCTACTTTCCAAGGACAAAAAAAAGATACAAACTGTCAAATGCAGTACAGTACCTGGCTGCTGAAGACCAAGTCTGTTTAATACTAGTCCACCTAAGAAGTTTAAACAGACTGCTGGCTTTTCTTGATTTCAATGGAGAGTTTCTCACTTCCTCATGATCTACACCATCTCAAACACTGAGCCCATTCCACTTCTGCACGCGTAAAATTCCACCAGACATTCTTCTGTACAGAAAACCCATCGACCATCAACCCTTGAGGAATGTACTCCATACAGATGCAAATCTCCCGACACAACATTCCTGTGTCTAGCATGAATTACAGACTTTACATCTCAACAGCTGCAGAAGAAAACCATTCAATTATCGGAAATACCTTCTGTACAGTCAAATCACTCAATTACTGACCGTAGATTAATATACTACAGAAAGGCCCGATTTTTTGTACAACATTTCTGCGTGATCTGAATGGCCCGATTTTTTGTACAACATTTCTGCGTGATCTGAATTACATGCTTTAAAATTCAAATTTCAAACAATAATAGCTGCAGAAGAAAACGTCATTTCATGGACTTTGTATCACGTCAACTCGTTGGAGTAGTTCCAAAACACTTCCTGCTTTTCTCTTGGCTCTCTCAGTGCCATTCTCTGATAATTCTTTCAACGCCTCTTCTCCCCCAAGCTCTATCACTATTCTTAAATATTGCACATCACCAGTGCACAACGACCACAAAACTGCCGCGGCATTCTCACGATTTCGGGGTGAACCAGTCCTTATCACCTCCACCAAAACTGGAATGGGCTCCGCCTGACCAATAGCAACTTTTCCCTCTTGATGGCTCGCAAGAATTGCCAATATCGCTAACGCCTCATCCACCATCCCACCACCAGAGTCCCTAAGCAACCTCATAAGTGGTCCCACAATTCCTGCCCTCACGGCTCTCACCTTGTTTCCTTGGTATATCGAAAGGTTAAAAATAGCCGTGGCGGCATCTTTCTTTCCTCTTGGAGTCCCATGACATAACAAATCAATAAGAACTGGAATTGCCCCAGCGGCACCTATTGCCACCTTGTTCTCATCTACGACGGACAGACTGAAAAGGGTGGCAGCTGCATTTTCTCTCGCTTCCATGCTTCCGTTTTTCAAGACGTCGACTATATCTGGAATAGCTCCTGAATTTACAATATTACCCTTGTTAGCCTCGTGTATGGAAAGGTTGAGGAGGGCAGTAACAGCATGCTCCTGGGTTCTTGAATCCACGGAGGATAGTAGCTCAACAAGAAGCGGAATGGCCCCTGCCTCAGCGATGAACACTCTGTTATCTGAATTTCGCTTGGCCAGCAACCGAAGCTCTCCTGCTGCAGCTCTTTGCTGATCCAAATTTCCATCTGCAAGTTTGTCTTTCAAGGCGTTAATAGCAGCTCGATCACAGTCTGAACCACTTGCTCCTGATTTTTTATCTCCACAGTTCCCTTGCCTTTTTGGCAACTCAATACCATTGCTCTCACACCACAAAGCAATTAAACTCTTCAAAACGTAGTTGGGTGTTAGGGCTGTGTGCAGAAGGGTCTGTTGAGTCTTGGGGCAGGTCTTGTGCCCCGCATCCAGCCATTTTTGAATGCATGATCTTTCGTATGTCTGCAAAAGGAAGCACAAAATTCGTTTAATAATGGTTATCAATGTTCACAAAAGCTCTAAGGGTCCTTTTGTTTGCCTGGATTAGAGCATCAAATTTGATTATAAATCCCAAGAAACCACATATGCTAAGTTTGACGGAAGCTCCTGGGGTCAAGACTAAATGTCCGTTGGATATAAAATCCTCCAAAACATGAGATAGATGATATCTTGGGCGATTTGGTACTATTAATCCCTGCACTCCTAGTTCCAAATGAGATTACATAATTAATTACTTACTATTAGTCCAGTGCCCGGATTTGAGATTGGACTAACAAATCCAAGTGGGGCCACATATCCTAAATCTTGACGGAAACTTTTGCGGTCAGGATTAAATATCCGTTCGATAAGAATCTTAAAAAAAACATGGAATATATAACACCTTGAGGAATATGGTACTACTGATCCCATTAAGAGTAGACTGATGGATTATATATGCTATAGAATTAGATACAGCTTCACTATTAGTCCAATCAAACAAACAGACCCTAAAATTATAAGGGATTCCAGTTTAAACCTGTCCAGTAGAAACTATGACAGGATCTTTCATCAGTTCAAGGGATATTGGGCACCGAAAATCATCTGGGATAACAGGAGATCTGTGCTTAATCAACTCCTTTTCAGACTCAGAGGTATCTTTGTCTGGATTTCCAATCACTACATCCTTCAGCTTCTGAAGCAGAAACGACATTGTCTGAATGCAGTCCCCAAGATCTTCACCACATGAGATGACCATATCACGGATAGCAAGTGACTCTTTCCTCAGATCATTCATAGTCCTGAGATGCAGCTTCTCCGAAAGCCTTTTCAAAATTGAAGGGTCTATGTCTATGTCCTTTTGTGCTATAGATAAGTCCATCTCCAGTAGTAGATCAGGTGAGTCCCTTCTTCCTTTAGCTCTTTTGAATTGAGCATGCACAAGTTCAATCTGAAAGAAATCAAAATATGATGTACCTACAGTCAGTAAAAAAGATAGAAAACAATAGAATGGACTGTTTTTCAATCATCTTTAATATAAAATATATGGAACATTCATTTTTTTCCTGAAAAGGGCTAATCGTCCAGTATATGTAGTTCCGTCCCAAATATACCAGGTAATTATCAAGCCTAAGCCCTAGGGTTGCTTCAAGAGGGAGTAAGGAATGGAATATTTAACCATTGGCCAACACCTTCAGGTTGAACTCAGGACTCCAAAGTAATAAGTTATGTCCATCCATGGTTACAATATTCGGAAAGATTACTCTTGAATACCTGTTCTCTAACTTCCTCCGATATGTCAAGTTTGTCATAAGGAATCCGGCTCATTGCTTCTTCAATTTGCTCCGTCACTTGTTGGAAGTCACCAGCAATTTTCTCCATCTGCAAAGCCTGTGACACAGAAAATACAGCCTACCTTATAAGGCTTAATTCCAGGGTAGTAAGCAGCAAGGCAAAGTAACATTAAAGACACTTAATGGAGAAAGCAAGAAAAGTATATAGAGCTTTAAAACTCCATATCCAATAGCAATGGCAAGGATACAGTTTTTGAACAAAGACAAAACACCTCATTATTATCATTTCCTCGACCTTGAAATGAGCCATCAACGTCTTCCTGAGAAAGAATTCTAAATTCTTACATGCAAACTTAAAATTCCGAAATCCCATAGTTTGGCAAAGCCATAAATTCCAACAACTTGGGAACTTAGGTGGCTTTTTTTTTTTTGGTGAAAAAAAAAAACAGCCCTTACTTTTTACCACCACAGTGAACAGATAAAGCAATACAGCCTCGAAAATGACCACAGAAACATAATACTTGCCACCTTAAGATCATTTGACAAGAATTGCAGCCCCAGTTCATAATAATCAACTCATCTTCAAAACAACAGTTTCCAGCTAGCTTTAAGCTAATCATTTTATTTCTGTCATACCGTGAAAGTTGGACATTTATGCAAAAGTATGACACAGAATTTGAATTCAGAACGTTGACTTGCTGAAAAAACTAGAAATAAAATGATCATCTGCTTTCTGCATTAGAAATTCGACACCGATGATTCTGGTTGTTATACCTAGTTTTTTTGATAGGCGAAACTCAGTATGGTTAAAATAGTTAGATTAGCGGCGAGAAGTTGAACTCCTGACCTCCTATCTTGTGGCACCTAACCACACCCTTACAGCGTTGGCGGGCCAAAGGCCTCTTGGCTAACAAGGTAAACAACTAGAATCATCGGTATCAATATTTTCTTTCTTCTCCTAAACTTTCTCAACAACCAAACAGACGACTTTAACCAACAATACCAACCCAAAACATAACAACCAACAAAAATCAGAATTTAGGTAAAAGCAAATTAAAAAACAAAACAAAAGAAGGTACCTGAAAGAGCTTGCTGCCTTCATTGATAGATCGCAGAAGCTCTCTAGCTGAATCCAAAGCGATTTTCAAAGACTCAAAACCTCGAACCTCTTCTTCATCCAATTCCTCTTCGCTGTCCTTCAATTCCTCAAACAAAGGGCTCAATAGCTTCACTCTCCTCACCAAATTGTTGTACATCTTCTTCGACGCGTTACGGCACTCTGGGTACCCGGAAATGTCCCTTATGGCCATGCTGAGTTGACTCACCAACGCGTCCTTCGAATCATCCATCGGAACCATGTGGTCCACGGCAAGAGAGACCAAGAAAACCCCAAGAATTGAGATTTGAAGGTTGTTTGGAGAGACCCAGATGGGGGAATTGGGTGAAATTTGATTGGTTTTTTTTTTGGGAGGGCTCGAATTGGATAAAGTATATGTCTTTGGGAATGAGAAAAATATGGTGGATGAGAATTGGAGGCCTGAATTTAGGGTTTTTGTGTGTGAGGGAGTAAGTTGAATTTCAGGTGGGTGAGGGAGAAGATGGGAGGCGAAGAATTGGTATGCATGTACAGGTAACGAAGTTGTTCTGTGTACAAGAAAGGTTAGAGAGAGAGAGAGAGAGAGAGAGAGAGAGTTGAATTCTTGATAAAAATTGTTCTAAGCAGTAAGCAGGATTAGTTGTAATACTCGTTGGATTAATATGGTTAGGAAATTATAAGAACTGGAATAGGAAACAGGAAGGAAGCAGAAGGGAATGTGACCCAATTAATTTTCTTATACTTATACATAAAGTATTTTTCTAAGGAAATGATTTTGCCACTCATTTTTTTTTTGTTAACGTCACTCATCTGCAAGTGTATTTTTGCACCAAAAATACACTTGCAGGGGAGTGGCGTTAACAAAAAGGGAATGGCAAAATCAACAACATTTTTCTATGCCCAAATTTCAGGGCCTTTGCCATTTTCGAAATATTCGACGATTTAACAATCTTTTTTCTTTGATCGAAGGATTTAAAATGCACAGGTCAAAGAACTTAGATGAATCGCATTCGTTATGATTTAATCTTGAAATCTACCTAATACATAGGAAAATGATATTGGCACTCCAAAAATTGATGCAGGCACTCCAAAAAATAAAGGAAAGTGGCTTTAGAATTATATTGATTTTGGAGTGCTTGCATCAATTTTTGGAGTGCCAATATCATTTCCCATATCACCTTAATTTGTAATAGTCTTTTTGGATGAGAGATAATAGGGCAATGTCGCGGTAATTTCATCTTATTGTTTAGTTTATGATTTCCTTTTTCTTTCAATTTGGATACTATAATTCTTTAAAGTATTTCACCTTTGAGTAATTGGTGCAAACGTAATAATAGGAATTGTTGATTTTTTTTTTGTTATCTTGCAATTATCTACATAATAAGGGAGAAGGGTTTTTGAATCTTATCTCTCTATAAATCCTAATCATAATTTGCTCCATAAATCCTACGGCTCTCCCTCTCTCTCTCAAACAATATTAATTGCATAATTGTCACTAAATAGATCTCACGTTGTGCTGCCTTCGGGCACGGACAAATCCTAATAAGTATATATCACAAGCTTGTTGTGTCTTTAAATATTAATCCTCCCATAAAACAAGAATTAGGTCAATAGTATTTTGGTCAAATAATGGCTCACAGAACACCCACCCCCATATTGTCAAGATTTGTAGAATTGTATTACGGAGTAGTAGGTTATTAGCTGTTGATTGGGCAACTAAAATGGACTTTAGAATCTGTTTAATTTTGGGTTGACAAAAATTACCAAAATTTGAATAAATTTTGAGGTGAAGAACTACTATATGAACAATTAGGCTGCCTTTTGTGAAATTTCTCCAAAGACTTTTTTACTCCTTTTGGCTGCGTAAGTCCAAGGAGTCTTTGGCCTAACTTTTAAGGACTTTTTATCTTAATTTTACTTGAATTTTTGTTAAGTTTTTACATCACATTATTCGTTTTAATGAGAAAAATCGAAAAAAATACATTAATATAAATTAAAATTAAAAAATCATACGTATAAGACAGTGAAAAAGAGCCAAAAACTATCTTTTTAAGGGAAAAGACCTCGGATCCTAAGTCGCTTACCTGATCAAGAGTGTTGTAGTGCACCTCCGCACTATACGGTGTAGTGGTCGATTCGGCTATCCATCTTGGCAATAGACGACTCGGACTTTTAATTCGAGCAATAGACAGTTCAGATCTATATGTGATCGGATTAAATTCGAGTCGTTTATGCCGAGATAAACGATCGAATCGGCTGCACTACACGATGTAGTACGAGTGGGAGGTGCATACCGAGTCACCGACGCTGAGTCGGCTGTGACTTGGCAAAATGTGTTCGGTCATAAAAAAAAAATATCGGTCAATTGGCATTTGGCGCGTAAAGAGAGAGTAAAACTTGTCTGTGCCGGCAACGGCTGAACAATCAAGCTGACGTGCACGTATCAGCCAATTGGATCTCGTGACGTGTACATCAAGCGAGATTGGGCCCCACACGTTCTGGTCCAATTGCGTTCGTCGCCATGGATTTCGAAGGCCGTCCACGCTTCAAATAATGAGTCAACTCTAGCAAACCCATTTCCGGCATTTTGCATGTGGCAATTTGGTTCATTATTTCATTGGGTTGGAAATATTTGACCCGACATGTTAGCATTATATAAGCGCGATACGAGATTAGCAGATTAAAAGTCTTTTCACGAACACAAATATAACACGACGGGATAACACAAATTACTTCCTCCGTTTCAATTTAACAGTTGTTTTCAGGAGTTCGTTCTATTTTTCAATTGATTATATCTTATAATTTATAATATTTTTATGTGATTTTAAAAATATTATATTATAGCATTAATCGAGATCTATCAAACAAGATTCATATTTGATATAAAATTCATTACCGATATAAAGATGGATATAGCTAGTTTTTTATCCAATTAGAATAGAATGAGAGATTATTAAATTGAAACGGAGGGAGTAATTAATAATCAGGCCGGCTACGGTCCATATTGAGTAGCCTTGAAGTTTGCCTTTTCCATGTATGATTAGTTTGACGATATTCACACATTTAGATAATTAAATCGTTGATCGTTGGTCCTCAAAGTATTAGCTTCATCTCATTTTCGTTCATAATATAAATATTGAAAGACATTTATTAGTCCTCAACATATTAATTTTGTATCAATCAAGTCCCCAAAGCTAACGCCATCTGCCCAATCCCAAAATTTTGTCCAACAAAAACGAAAAAGAAAAAAAGAAGGGAAAAGGGAAAAGGGAAAGCTTTTCCCTGGCAGCCATGGCCGCCGCTGCTGTGGTCATCGACTGCCCCACCACCACCATCCTCCTCCTCTCCTTTTTCCCCTCTCCTCATCTCTTCTCTCATATACCCCTACGCAAGATTCTACTTCTACCAGCCACAATGCAACTATCATCATATTAGCAATAACAAAAAAAGAAAAAAAAGAAAAAGAAAGTGAACAATCAACATAATAATCACCTTTCTACCAATGATCTAGGGAATAAGTATTTTTTTTAAGAAAGTTTAGCGGAACGCAAGTAATTCTCTATGTGGCAGAATTTCCTCTTCTTCTTCTCCTTGAGTAGAATCGTCCTCGATTTTAAGCGATTCCTCCCGCCGCTTCGCCCCCGTCGTGCCTCCGATTTTCTTGACAACCGCAGCCGCCAGGTCCTTGACGTCGAGACAAATTGCTGAAAAGAGCAGGGCGTGCACAAACAGGGGCACCAGAACCTCCTGATCATCTTTGCCCAAAGACTCCGAGTCACATCGCTCAAGATCGTCGCCCGCTCCTCCGGCTTCCGTGTTCGCGTGTTTCTTGCATTGTTCGATCACCGTCGCGAGAGTCTTCCCGTCGACACCGGGCACGAGAATGGTGCGCGCCGACGACGCACAGTCAACCTTGTCCCCGATCATGTTTCTGAGGTTTGAGCACACTGTCTCGACAGACTCTTCTAGCTCGAACGTCTGGCCGTCGGAACTTTGTAGGGTTAGTTTCTTCCGAGAAGACATGGCGGGCGTGTGCTGTTTTGCGTGAAAGAAAAGTAACCAACGTATAATGTAGTAGAACGATAATTGACTGATGCTTAATTTGGATTACTATTGGAAAAGAAGACAGGGTTCCATGTGTATATATATATATATATAGTGTGTATCGCATGTGGTGAAGTTCTTGTCTGAGGTGGATTCGGAATGTAAGGTTAATTTGGAAACTTGTTCTCGATCGGTTTGGAAACGGAATCCAATAATTATGGTAGTCGTGGACCATAAGGCTGTTTTTTTTTTTTTTTTTATAATCTACCATAAGACTGTAAACGAGCCGAGCCAAGCTAGTCTGGTGAGCTCAAGCACAGCTCATTTATTAAACGAGTCAAAAACTTAAGCACGAGCTCGACTCAAGCCTTAACAGGCTGAGCTGATCAGTCTTTTACTAAACGAGCCGCTTTAATCGAGCCCAGCCATCTTTAACGAGCCGAGCTTGGGCCAAACGAGCCGAGCTCAAGCTCGTTTACTAAATGAGCCAAAAATTCGAGCTTAAGCTCGGCTCGTTTAAACCTTAACGAGCCGAGCCCCAACACTATTATAAATTACACATTTTTGTATGTGGGGTGAGTACCTGAATGTGTTGTAAATAAGGATACTAGGGTACTATGTGATGGTGTCCTAAGACTACTACTGAGTAATTACTTGAATATGGGACTAGGAAGTTAGCATAATTGGAGCGGAAAAAAGGTTAACAACAAAATAGTATAGCAATCCCTCTATGGCTCTATCCCAAATCACTATTCGTAGGCCGGCTCCCGCCGCCGGTCTCTACATCTGGAAGAGGCCGGCTCGGCTTAACGGCGAGGTTGGGGCCCGGTGATTTGTACGGCGGTAGCTGCCGGTGTAGTTAGGATTTGTTGGATGGTTTAGGTGTGCCGGTCCAGGCTTGGGCCGGGTCTTGGGTGTTTGGGGCTTTGGGCTGTATTGTTTAATTTGGGTTTGGGTTGAGCTTATTGTTTTGTTCTGTTGTGGACCCTTGTTAGACCTTTAGGTGTTTTGGGCTTTGCCCTTGTTGTGGTGTATTATCCAACTATTTGTTGGATCCCCTTCCATTTTTCCCGTTTTTAATAAAATTCATTTTTGTTGATAAAAAAAAAATTTCGTGCAATTTTGAGATAATAAGTAAAGTGCTTTCGTGAGTTCTTGAAATTTCTTTGCATCATAGTATTATACTGTAGTACTCATGTCATGAAGTACTTTAATTTGCTGAAAAAAATAAATCAAAAAATAATATGTGAAAGTATTTTTTTTATTCAAAGATTATACGAGTACGTCTTTTTAGAGAGGGCAAGCAATTAGGAATGGAGGAGTTAATTGAGTCCATGGCCCCACCATCGGTGCCATTCTGATAATTCCACATGTTTATTTTGTGCGTGATTATAACAAAAAGCTAAGAGTAAATTGATTTTAGATTTCAAAAAAAGTTAGTATTTATTTTTCTTAAATATATAATCAACAAATTTTGAAATTAAAGGGATCAGTAGATCGAAGCTTAAAAACAACTACAATTTGATTTTGTTAGAAGTCGAGTTTGGAGTACTTTTCAAATTAAATTTAAAAATCTGAGTAATGTACAATTGAATTTATAAATTTTTACAGTAAATACTATCAACTTTTGCTTCATCTTAATCTTATAATTTTCCAAAAATAGAAAATATATTTGTCGTTTATTTTTTTGATAAGCGAATCATGTTTGGGTTAAGCTTGCGTGCACATCGATTAATTCTGGAGCTCTGGTGTTAACAAACAAACCCTCCGGTGACCCTAAAGTTTCGAAGTTTTGGACTCTGTGAAATTCGAACATGCAACCCTCATTAGGTTCTCCCTCTCGATGTATCATTTGTCGAGTTCTAATACTCCTTTGTTGCCGATAATTAAAAAAACAAATGTTCCAAATCCTAAAACTCATTGCATAAAACAAATTACCAACCACATGTAGAAAAACAGAATTAAAATACGCAAGAAGCACAATGACAAATTAAAAAATCACTCGAAAGCCCACGCATTCGCCTTACGAACTTCCTCTTCTTCCTCGGGAGTAAAATCGTTTGCAATGCCGAACGTCTTCCTGATCTCCTCGGGCATCTTCCCCTTGATCATGTCCGCGACTTTCTGACAAATCGCGTCCAGCAGTTCCCCGACGTCGAGGTAGTTGGCGGCCAAGATCAGGCGGTACAGAACCGCCTGGTCTACGTCCAAGAACTCGGTGTCGTACGCTTTTAGGTCGCTGTCGGGTTCCGAGTCCGCGTGCCTCTGACAGTACTCCATCACCATGGCGAGGGTCTTCCCGTCCACGTTGGGCACGGGAACGGTGCCGGACGCGCAGTCGTCCTCGATCATGTTCTTGAGCGTCGTGGATTGGGCTGCGACGGAAGCTCTGATCTCGAACACCTCGCCGTCTGAGCTCTGCAAGGTAATTAGTTTCTTCTCCGAAGACATGGCTGTGGTTGTTTTGATTGAAACGAATCGATCGATAGCACGAAACAGAAGTGATTATTTGGAGTGATAGGAAAAGAACGGGGAGTTTATGTGAGAGGGAGGTTGTGTTCAGATGATTGTGGACCTAGCATCCCTCTTGTATTTATAGTATGCGGGCGGGGGAACTTGTCCTTGTTGGAGGAGGATTTGGATTTGGGAATTGGGAATGTGGAAATTAAGCTTCCTAATTTGAATTATGATAGGAATCGGAATTGGAATTGGAAAACTTCTGCCCCAAGGAACACGCTTTTAGAAAGATAGAGATACCAAATTCGGTTACGGTTTTATCGAAATGCAGAAGGACGAAATGGCGGAAAAGATCAAGTGCTCTTAATGATTTCGAAAAAGACGTGGACTTGTTTTTTTATAGGCAAAATTAATTAATTTCATTAGTCTTGAAAGCTACAGAATAAAATAAGCATAAATACAGTAGGAAAAAAAAAAATGCATTGAGCAACTTATTCTTACGAAATCTTGACCTACTATTTCACTCCACAATTTTGATAAAAGCCTTGATAGCAGGACACCAGCAAGACCCAGACTACTCTGCCACAGCTCCCCGCCGCCGCACCTCACCACCACTGCTTGCCTCCCCTCCCCTCCCCTCCCAAACCAGCAACCCTAGCCCTCTGCCGTTGCTCCTGACTTGGAGGATGATGATGAATTCGGGAAAGATGCCTCTGATCTCTCTCTCTCTCTCTGAATTTTATGTTTTAAGTTTTGTGTCCTTTGGTGCATCCTTTGGGTTTTTGGTTTTGCTCTTTTGGCTTCTGTGGTGGTAGTTCGTTTGGTTTTTTTTTTTAGCCGGGTGTTCGGTGTTTTAGTTGGGGGAAGGGCTACAATACATACCCTTGTTTGGGGTGTACCATATGCACCCGTTGTGTGGTCTATATTGTGCCACCTCATAGCAAATCGTAACATTTTTTAGAGTTTCGTAACTTTTCAGGAATATGATTCGTAACATTTTCTTTATGATTTGTAACATTTTTGTGCGATTCGTAACATTTTCTCTATGATTCGTAACTTTTTTGTCGATTCGTAACTTTTATACAAAAAATCATAACTTTTTTCTATCAATTCGTAACATTTTTGGGGGTGCATATGATACACACCCAAATAAGGAGTGTGTATTGTAGAATTTCCCTTTAGTTGGTATCAGATACGTTTTTTTTAAGTGTGGTTTTCGGGTAGCATGTTAGCCGTTGTGCATGTGATTCTTTTAATCTTTGTTTCCTTTCAAAGGTTAATAAAATCATTTCTTGTCGATAAAAAAGACGGTATCGTTTCTCAGGTACGTACCAATATTATCTACTAAAATGTGTACTTATATGTATAATATGTTCAAAACTTAATTACAACGCTAAAAAATTCAATCAACATGAAAATATATCCGGTCAGTACCGAACGGAATGATAATCATGTACACTGTAGATCTAATCGGAAAAATGTATCTCGTGCAAGTAAAACTTTTTTCCTTTCGCGGCCTAAATGATGGTCGGCTCTCGAATAATCTATACCATACTGCCTAAAAAAAAATAAAAATCTATACCATATTTCATGGGGGTCCTACACAATCACCATAGACTCCGGAGCCCTCCGCCGGCTGCTACATCTGGGAGTCGCCGGCGTGGCTTAACGGCGAGGTGTGGCTTCGGTGTTTTGTACGGCGACGGCGATTTTGGAGATTCTTGGGTTAGGGTTTGGTTAGGGCGGGCCGGCCTTTGGTTTGGGCCGTATTAGGAGTTGGGCTTATTGTATATCTGGGTTGTAGTATGGGCTCCTGCAATTTGTTTATTTGATTGTAACTACTTAGACCTCAGGAGTTAGGGCTTTGTCCCTTGTCATGTACTTTTATTCAACCTTTTGGTTGGATTCCCATCCCCTATCCCCATTTTAATAAATTTTTCGCCGTTCAAAAATAAAATCACCATAGACTCCGCAAATCAATGGATTTACATTTTATTTTAACAGAATTTTTTTAATTATTCAATGGATTAATTTTCATGAACAAGCTTTTCTTTTTTTCCTTGATGATATGAACAAGCATAGTATGAAAAGATACAAACCTCAAACGAATTCCGCAGAAGAGTTAAACCTAATTACTGGTAACCTGGCATTGACTTCAAATAATACATATGTATTAATTCTTTCTTTAAACGTGGATTAACGAAATCTGTAATCCTTTAAAAAGAATCACTACCGTTAAATTTTTTTTTAATCAAAAACTGAGTTATACCCCCCAAAAAAAATATCATACGACAACTACGATTTTTTTCCCCTTTGGCCTAATATGATGACAAACCAAACAAATTAACAATAGTTTCATCGTGCCTTTAGGCACAGGCAAACCGTAGTTGACCATATTTTATGAAACTTCTGAATAGTTGACAATTTGAAAGAAATTAACAATAGTTTTCATGGATTCGCAATATTATTCCAATCGATTAAAACTAAAAGAATCGCGCAAATGAGTTAAATTTTATTACTAGCCATGAACATAACATTGACTTCAAAAAATTTCTTTTGCTGAGGGGAAAAAAAAAAAAGCAAAAAAAACCCTATTCATTCCTCCTCTAAAAAAAAAAGAGTAAATTATTATTACTATTAAATTTAATTATCCATCAAGGAAATCCTTCAAAAGCCCACTTGTTCTCCTCTCGAACCGCGGCTTCTTCCTCAGGGGTATAATCATTCTCGATATTGAACGGCCTACGGACCTCCTGATGCGGCATGTCCTTGATCGTATCCGCGATTTTCTGAGCCACGATATCCAACAACCCCTTGATTTCCAAGAAGTTCGCGGCCAGCACCAGATGAAACAGGGCACCGAATTCCAAGTCCTTTAAGAATTCCGAGTCGAACCTATCTAGTTCCTCTCGTTTCGAAGAAGAAGCGTTCGCGTGCTTCTTGCAGTAGCCGAGGACTAGGGCTAGGGTTCTGGCGTCGATTTTGGGGAGAGGGATGACATCGGCGGAGGAGCAGTCGGAGTCTAGCATGGTTTGGATTAGGGTGGATTGGAGGGCCACGTGCTTTTCGACGAGGAATTCCTCGCCGTCGGATGATTTTAGGGTTAGCTTCTCGTTGTTGTTTTCGGTCGAGGAAGCCATGGCAGTGAGAGATAGGGAGAGAAGATCTGGAAAATCGAGGTTTGGGTTTTTTCGACGAGGCAAATCCTATTCTACTACTAATCTCCGGGTTGAGGCTGAAGGAAGGTTTGGGTTTATGGATATATATAGAGGGTAGTAGAATATTAGGGTTTCATGCACATCCATACGTGCATGCATGGAATAGAATTGATTGGAAGAGTTAAACCGACTTTATTATAAACCCTAGTGGGCTGATCGGGGGCAAAGCTTACGTTGTTATCAAGTATTTTCTCTTTGTTTCGTGGTTATGTACCGGACCGGGAATGGTGTTTTGTACATTCGAACCGTCCGTCTCGGCAATCAATGATCAGGATTGCTAAGACGGTTGGAAACGGGGACGGTTGAGATTACGCACAACACCGAGTAATCCGGACTATTGATTGCCGAGACGGACGGTCCGGATGTGCACAGCACTGTGCCAAAGCTTAGGACTGATTAGGTTACCCATTTTATGTGGGAGTATTTAATTTTCAAATGAAAAAATGTAAAACTAGTAAAATACGTAAAATCATAATAATCTTTTAATTATTACTACTAAAATTGTGTGAGAGGGAGAGTAACTCAGACTTCCCCCTTTGCCTTAACTATACGAGTATTTTTTTTCTTTACCATCGTCTTTTTAGTTGTTTTCTCTTAATCAATTTTCATTGCATTTGGGTCTTTTTTTTTTGGATTAATCAATCGTCTTGATTAACGGAATGTAAGAAGTAAAAAATTTATGACCAAAAGACGCAATAAGGTCAATAAATATGAAAAACGTTCGAAAAAGACAATTTGCACTGTCTTTTAATGTCTTTACCTTCGTCTTACATGAAAGTTTTTTAACTTTGGTTTCCATTTGCCGAGATGAATGATTAGCCAAAAAATTATGGCAAAAAACTAAACAAAAAACGGTAACTAAAAGTAAAAAAATACCGACTATCTTTAAGTAAAACTTAATTTAGGCCAAACTCACTCTTATTTGCTTAGTTGTTACTCCATCCGTCCTACATATTTTGTTTGCTTCTGTGTCATTTTAATCTAAACAAATAAGGTGTTTTCGAGAATAATTTTTCAAACATTTTTGCATGTTCTAAATTACACATCGAAATCTCTTGAACATGGAAAATATTCAAACAATTCTTTCGAAAAGTAGTTTATTTTTGAAGGTCAAATGGTGAAGAAAAAATAAAACAGGACAGAGGGAGTAATTACATAAACGGAATTTGGAAACCTGTTCTAATTGAGTCACAACAACGTTGTCTATTGTGCCTTACATATGAGCCTCGTTCCTGGCTTAAAAATGACACAAATCGTTCATTTTGTTTGTCTCGTCATGTTTTTTTTAGGTAGTCAACCCTCATCAAGTTTGTTGCGTATGCAACAAAATAATATTCATTGAACAGGGGAAGAATTCTTCCGTTGGCAAAAAATAAAAATAAGAAAGCACTTGAAGAAATATGGTTTTGTCACGTTTGTCTCGTAATTTTATCTTGAATTTATATTAGCTCTTAATTTTTTCAAGATTAATGTGTTTATCGTTCCATATATCCAATTAGTGTCATTTATATTTTATACTTTGCGCGATGGACTTGACAAGGCAATAAAATGAAAATCTAGACCGGTTTTTTAAGTAATCCTGCTACGGAAAACCGACCGGAAGCTAGCACCGACGGTGTATACCAAAGTTGTCAATCCCGTACCGGCCAGCGTACCGTTTTCACTTCTGGAATGGTACGTACCGGTACCGGACTGTATCTCGGTACCGTTCCGGATTTACCGCAATTAATATTTTATATATATTTAATATATATCTACCATATATATTAGTTTAGAGCCCACAAGTTTAAAAAAAAAAATAAAAAATACCGGAACGGAACACCGGAATATGTCCGGAACAGCCCGGTATCGTCCGGTACGGCCGGTATTGGCTGGAACAGCCCGGTATTTTGACCGGAACGGATCAAGAGTATTCTTGTTCCGTTAAAGGGCCGGAACGGAACGTACCGGCCGGTACCGGCCGGTACGGAACGGATTTCACAACATTGGTGTATACCGACCGCCACGTGGGGCTCACTTCAGGTCCCGCACAAATGATTCGAGCTGTTCAATAATTCTAAAAAAAACCCAAGTAGACCAGTGAAAAATCAGCTCAATCCAATATGTGTAGGTGCTCAATCTAATCATTTATTTTTTCATTCACATTTTGGATCCATGAAAAAATGAAACCTACACACATTGAATTGAGCTGTTTTTTCATTGGTCCACTCTGTGCGGACCCCGGAGTGAGTCCCCTTGGATCACGGTCGCGAAAGTTTTCCCTTTAACGTGGGGCACGAGAATGGTGTGCCCCGACGATGCGAGGTTAACGTTGTGTCCTCGATCAAATTCTGCTATTTTGAGATTAAAAAAATTAAATTAAATTACTTTTGTCCATAGTCCTTGGAATTCTACGTACCATATTAGAGTAATCATGAAGTATTCTAATTTGGTTCAAAAAATGATAGACATGAAAGTAATTTAATTTTTTTATCAGAAAATTACATGATTTGTCGAGTGTGATATACAAACTTAACGAGATTCAAACTTAGTTCACTTGAGAGGCGATCCGATCTCAAACGAAATTTAATCGAGCCAATCTAGAGTAGCCTTTTTTTTTTTTTTTTTTGATCGGCAAAATAAGGATTTTATTAATCATTGAAACAAGTTACAACGATTAAACGGAACCATGGCTTCACAACGAGGAAAAAATTGTTTGATCTAGGTTCGAAGGATCTTTCATAAAGACGTACTCGAAAACAAATAGTTCCGCGAAAGTTGACCTAAATACCTGAGTAGTTAAAAGGAAAAAACTTGAAGATGAATAGTTTGGTTCATTCATCGGCCACACCTACTACGATCACGAACACAACAAATGTAAGATCGAGCATAGTACCATGATCATCAAATCCTTATCAATGCTTAAAAACTTAGATATAAATGAATCACCAACGCTAAATTCCATAAAATACGTACGCCAAGCAGAACAATGAAAAAATTGAAATCATGACTCGAAAGCCCACGCATTCTCCTTACGAACTTCCTCTTCTTCCTCGGGATTAAAATCGTTTGCGATTTTGAACGTCTTCCTGATCTCCTCAGGTGTATTTCCCTTCATCATGTCGGCGACTGTCTGACAAGTCGCGTCCAGCAATTCCCTGACGTCTAGGTAGTTGGCGGCCAACAGCAGGCGGAGCAGAACCTCCTAGTCTGTGTCCAAGAACTCGGCGTCGTACGTTTTTAGCTGCTCGTCGTCGTGGTCGGATTTCGAGTCTGTGTGCTTCTGGCAGTACTCCATCACCATCGCGAGGGTCTTCCCGTCCACGTTGGGCACGGGAACGGTGCTGGACGCACAGGAGTGGTTATTTGGAGTGATGGAAAAAAATTGGAAAGTCGAAATATTTTTATGCCGAAATTGAAATGTGAAGGACCAAAATAAATTTTTGGTCAAAGTCGAAGGGATATAAAAGAAATTTTCTCCAATTTTTTCTATAAGAATATGATTTCAAAAATATAAAACATAATATACGTCGAGAGATATAAGCCATTGAAAATGCATTCAAAATCGTAGTGGATAATTAAATAGGGATGGAGGGAGTATTATTAAACATTCTCAAAAAAATTAAGTGCTCTAATCTTCAATTCGTTTGAAGTGGTGCGAAAATCTTATTTTTCTGATCATATTATTTTAAAGGGTCATAATTAATTTTTGTCTTTAGGGCTTTCGTAATTAAGTATTTGGTCTTTATTTAGGACTCTATAGAGCAGATACTTAATTATGAGAGCTCTAGAGACACAAATTAATTATAACCTTTTAGGGTAAAATGATAAGAAAAAATAGATCTTCGCACTGGTTCATACAGATTAAAAATTGGAACAATTTTTAACCATATTTTTAAATATATAAACTATCTAAAAAACTCAAGTGATCCAATTTTCAATCTGTTTGAACTGGTACGAAGATCTTATTTTTTTTTGATCATATTGTTGTAAGGGGTCATAATTAATATTTGCCTCTAGGGTTCTCATAATCAAGTATCTGCCCTATAGGATCCCAAATAACGAGCAGATACTTGATTATGAGAGCCATAAAGACAAAGATTAATTATGATCCTTTAAAATAAAATGATCAGAAATATAAGATCTTTGCACTTGAAACGAATGATGGGTTGGACTGGGATGAATGAGTGTTTGGTAGGTTTGGCTAAACTCATTTGCACTAAAAATCTACTGTTTACACCCATTTTTGACCAAAATTAGGAAAATGATAGAAGAATGGCTTTGGAGGTAGTTTTAGGCCTTAAGAAGCCTTGTAGATCGGCCACCAGAGGAATTGGGCCGATATGAATGCTAAAGGACCAATTGAGCTTGCAAAAGGTTTGAAACATACAAAGGCCTAAGATATCTCTTCCATAAAATTAGGCCAAATGCTGGCCAAGGTCTTGAAGTCAACCCACTAGGCCTGAGCACTTCATCCAGGCCTAGCCCAACTCTAAGAAACGATAAGGCCTTCAAGTAGGTCCAAATTAGTTAAAGTTTGGGTTTTTCTCCAGGCTTGGGCTCACAAGGCTTACGATGGACTAAGGCCTATCTTGCACCTCAAATTTAGGCCCAAGTATTGTGTGGGTCTGCTTCTTAGAAACATTGCATATGGGCCTCAATTGGAAGGAAAAGGCCTTAAGTTGCTCACAAACAGCTCCAAGGCCTAGAATGTTCTCAATAGGCAGGTCTAGGTAAGCTGATTACAAACAGCTCCAAGGCCTAGAATGTTCTCAATAGGCAGGTCTAGGTAAGCTGATTACAAACAGCTCGAGGTCTGGATGGCCACCATCCTTCAACAGGCTTGGGACACATGGCAGCCATGCATGGAGACATCCCAAGCAGCTCACAAGCAGCTTAGGCCTACACAAGCAGCTCAAAGGCCTAGAATGTTCTTGCTGGGCAGATCTAGGTAAGCTGCTTACAAACAGCTCAAGGCCTAAGTCTCAATATCCTTCAGCATGAAGCAAGTCTTGGGACACATGGCAGCCATGCATGGAGACATCCCAAACAGCTCACAAGCAGCTTAGGCCTGCACAAGCAGCTGCAAGCAGCTCAAAGGCCTAGAAGGTTCTCTCTAACATCACACAAGCTGCTCACAAGCAGCTCAACCAGGCCTGCGTTTTTGGCCTTGGTGGGCCCAAATATCCCTTTTTTACAAGCATCCATGCATACAAGCTGTTCACAAGCAGCTCAAAGGGCCTAGGGGTGCTATGTTGCTGCAAATTCCTTTTGCTTTGACTGGTTTTTAGGCAAAAATGAAGCTTTTCAGACCTGCAGCCATTTTCTTGGAGTGGAGAGCAAGGCTTGGACGAATGGTAGCTTCCTATTGGAGCATTCAGAAGCAGCTCAAGCCTAAGCCTTTACCAGGATAACACTTGGCAGCCATGCATGAAGGCCTGTGGAAGCAGCTCAAGACCTGGAACTGCTGCCTATAAATACCAGTTTTGAAGGCCTTATCAAAGGTCCACGACCAAACAAGCCCAAGGCTTATTCAAATTACCTTTCAATTATCATTTCCAGCAAATGTCTTTATCTTTTAGTCCAATCTAGCCCAGCCTAGGTCTTATCTTTCATTTCCTTGTACCAACTTCGTTAAACCGTTAATGAAGTTCTTTTAATTTCATCGCACCTTGATTTCTTTTCTTTCCATTTTCTACACGATTAGGAAATTCTAAGTCCTTATCCCGACAAGGCAAAACCACGAACCACATACGGCCTCACCCCTTAGGTCGTACGCAATCGCTCTAGAAGAAGTCAGATCTGAGGCATCCAGGCCTTAGCACAAAATTGGACTGCAATCCAGTCCTGGCACGCCCGCACAAGGCCTAGAACTGCCCAACTCGCCGTTCCTAGGCCAATTGTTGTTTTTACTTTTCGGAAACAAACATCTACATATAAATTTTATTTTATTTTTAGATTTTTCGGGACTGCACCTGGGTTACAGCCCAATACGGCCATTGTGTAGTTCCGCCCTTGATATAAAACAATTTAAAAGAAATCCGAATTCAGAATCGCGTCGAATTACATTATACGAAAATTACCAAATCCTGAACAAAAAACAAATTTTCCAAATCCTAAAACTCATTGCATAAAACAAATTACCAAGCACAATGACAAATTTAAAAAATCACTCGAAAGCCCACGCATTCGCCTTACGAACTTCCTCTTCTTCCTCGGGAGTAAAATTGTTTGCAATGCCGAACGTCTTCCTGATCTCCTCGGGCATCTTCCCCTTGATCATGTCCGCGACTTTCTGACAAGTCGCGTCCAGCAGTTCCCCGACGTCGAGGTAGTTGGCGGCCAAGATCAGGCGGTACAGAACCGCCTGGTCTACGTCCAAGTCCAAGAACTCGGTGTCGTACGCTTTTAGGTCGCTGTCGGGTTCCGAGTCCGCGTGCTTCTGGCAGTACTCGATCACCATGGCGAGGGTCTTCCCGTCCACGTTGGGCACGGGAACGGTGCTGGACGCGCAGTCGTCCTCAATCATGTTCTTGAGCGTCGTGGATTGGGCTGCGACGGAAGCTCTGATCTCGAACACCTCGCCGTCTGAGCTCTGCAAGGTAATTAGTTTCTTCTCCGAAGACATGGCTGTGGTTTTTTTGATTGAAACGAATCGATCGATAGCACGAAACAGGAGTGGTTATTTGGAGTGATGGAATAGAACGGGGAGTTTCTGTAAGAGGTTGTGTTTGGATGATTGTGGACCTAGCATCTCTCTTGTATTTATAGTATGCGGGGCGGGGGAACTTGTCCTTGTTGGAGGAGGATTTGGAATTGGGAATGTGGAAATTAAGCTTCCTAATTTGAATTGTGACAGGAATCGAAATTGGAAAACTTCTGCCCCAAGGAACACGCTTTTAGAAAGATAGATACCAAATTCGATAACGGTTTTATTGAAACGCAGGAGGATGAAATGGCGGACGGAAAAGATCAATGCTCTTAATGATTTTGAAAAAGATGTGGACTTTTTTTTTATAGGGAAAATTAATTCCATTCATCTAGAAAGATACTACAAAATAAAATCAGCATAATATCAAAAACAAAAATAAAAAATTAGAAATAAAAAACTTTTCCAAACAGAGCCATAATTCAACCAACCTGAAAATATATCCGAAACAAAAAAGTAATACTCCAGTAGTTATGATTATGAAGCTCATATAAGAAACACAGTATAGTTTTTTTTTAGTACAAAAGACTCAATTATGGAATTGTCTCCTGAAAAGATAATTAAAATAGTATAATCGGTATTCGGTACCGTCTTGAAATCACCCGATAACGACCGAAGCATAATTGGAGAGGTAGGGTACCACTTCTAGACAAAAATGATACATACCGGTCAGTACCGAATGATAATCATGTACACTATAGATCTAATTGAAATTTTTTGTCACGTGCAAGTGAAACTTCTTTCCTTTCGCGGCCTAAATGATGGTCGGCTCTCGAATAATCTATACCATAATGCCTATTAAGAAAAAATATCTAACCATATTTCATGGAAGGGTCCTGCACAATCACCATAGACTCAACAAATCAATGAATTTACATTTTATTTTAACAGAAATTTTTTTAATTACTCAATGGATTTTCGTGAACAAGCTTTTCTTTTTTCCTTGATGATATGAACAAGCATTGTATGAAAATATTAAAACCTCAAAAGAATTCAGCAGAAGAGTTAAACCGTGGATTAACGAAATCTGTAATCCTTTAAAAAGAATCACTACCATTAAAACTGAGTTATACCAAAAAATTTATCATACGATAACTACGATTTTTTTTCCCTTTCGCCTAATATGATGCTTTTTTTTTTTTTTTGTATATATATTTTGCAAACGGTTTGGTTGTTGATTCTTGTCAATAAGACAAAGAAAATAATAAAATAATAGACTATTTCAATGCTAAGCTGATACATCGAGAAAGCAAAAAGAGGGTCAAACCACTCGGCACTCGCTTTATGATGTTGATACATGAAGAGAGAGAAAGACTCAAGATAAACACATCCAACAAAAAGTTGAATGGAACCCAAAAACTCCAGTTTCTCAACCTTATTTAAGAACAAATTAACCAATTTTATGCAAAAACAAAATAAAACCAGAAGAGAACCAAAATGTACACCATAATTCATGGAGGTAGGGATTAGGGTCTGGGCTTGGCCCTCTTTCGGCTGGGCCTTGCCCGTTATTTTAGTGTTTGATCTTAAATTTCTTTATCTGGGCTTTTAGGCCGATGGGTGTGAGCACTGCCTTAATGGATTTCCCGTGTTTGGTTTCTTTCCAAACTTAGAGATTGGGTCTCGGATGGACATAGGATTACTCTTAGCGTTGTAGATTCTTTGGATCTCGAGCTAGGATTTCGATATCATCATTCCTTGCTCCTATTAATCTTTGTAATGAATTTTTTTTGCCTTTCAAAAAAAAAATTCATGGAGGTATTGCACAATCATGCACCATGGACTCCCTAATTAATCATAAATCAACAGATTAATTTTCATGAACATGCCTTGTCTGAAAAGATTAAAAACTCGAAAGAATCACTACAAACACGAGGTGGACTCAAACCAACTAATTTCTTATATCATCCACTCTTATATATTCACCTCCTCTAAACCCAATTCGGATTACACAAATCTTTAATCCCTCAAGAATCTGAAACTAATTCGGAGTACTGTATTCATGAAAAAATGGAGCGCAAAAATCACTCAATACCAAAAAAATAATAAAACCAAACAAACCAGGAGAGAAACCAAAATCTCTACACCGTGATCCATGGAGATTATTGCTAATCGCCATGGACTCAACAAATTAACAATCGTTTTCTTCATGGATTTTCGCATTGTTCGAATAGATTAAAACTAATTAAAAGAATCACGCAAATGCATGAGTTAAATATTATCACTAGCTATTAATTAAAAAAAATAGTATTACTATTAAATTTCCTTTCTATTTTTTTTGTCTTTTTTTTTCTTCCCATAAGTTCCAAAGAAACCCTAAACCTAATTATCATCAAGGAAATCCTTCAAAAGCCCACCTGTTCTCCTCTCGAACCGCGGCTTCTTCCTCAGGGGTATAATCATTCTCGACATGGAATATCTCACGGACCTCCTGATGCGGCTTATCCTTGATCGTATCCGCGATTTTTTGAGCGGCGATATCCAGCAACCCCTTGATTTCCATAAAATTCGCGGCCAGCACCAGATTAAACAGGGCGCCCATATCCATGTCCTTTAAGAATTCCGAATCGAAGCTATTCAGTTCCTCTTGTTTCGAAGAAGAAGCGTCCGCGTGCTTCTTGCAGTAGCCGAGGACTAGGGCTAGGGTTCTGGCGTCGATTTTGGGGAGAGGGATGACGTCGGCGGAGGAGCAGTCGGAGTCTAGCATGTTTTGTAGTAGGGTGGATTGGAGGGCCACGTGCTTTTCGACGAGGAATTCCTCGCCGTCGGATGATTTTAGGGTTAGCTTCTCGTTGTTGTTTTCGATCGAGGAAGCCATGGCAATGAGAGGATCTGGAAAATCGAGGTTTGAGTTTTTTCGACGAGCTAGGCAAATCCTATTCTACTACTAATCTCGGGATGAGCCTGACTGAAGGTTTGGGTTTATGGATATATATATATAGAGGGTAGTGGAATATATATTAGGGTTTCATGCATATCATCCATACATGCATAAGTGGAATAGGATTGATTGGAAGCGTTAAACCGACTTTAATTATAAACCCTAGCGGGCTCGGGGGCAAGCTTGCTTTGTGATCAAGTATTTGTTTTTCTTTGTTTTGTTGTTATTTACCAAAGCTTAGGATTGATTAATTAGGTTACCCATTTTATTTGTTTATTTATTTATGGAGTATTTATTTTTTAAAATAAAAAATGTAAAACTTATAGAGTACGCAAAATTTCAGTAATCTTTTAATATTTTTTTTTATCGGCAAAAAAAGTTTTATTTAGAAATCTTGACAAATGGTACATCAAGATGAATGAGGTGGGGGGGATCTAACCAAGGGTTGGATGAAAAAAATAAATAAAATAAAATGTTGGGGCAAAGCCCAAACACAACCAAACGGGCCAGGCTCCAAAAAATAAAACCTTAAAAGCATAAGGGCCTGACCCACACCTCGAAGGGCTCAGCCCAAAAATTTGGGCCACGCCTAGCCTAGAACCAAAACTAACCCTGACAAAGTGCAACATCCACCGCTGCCGCCAACAAGACAACAGCCACTGTCATCACACCACAACCTGCCACCACCCAAGCTCTTACCTTTTCCATATTCACTAGCTATATCAAGAACCAAAATACCAATGACTAGATCCCCTGATTTCAATTTCCATTCTATGTCTTTTGGCCGCTGAAACCAAACTTTAAAGTTTGAAAGCTCCAAGTCACCCAAAATATGCAGGGCATTCCTCACCCAAGATTGATCCCCTGATATCAATCTTTTAATTTTTTTTGCTAAGCGTAATCTTTTAATTATTACTAAAATTGTTTGTTTATTTCGTGTAGTACTTGTTGCTGTGAGGGATAGTAACTCAGACTTCCCCCTTTACCATCGTCTTTTTGGTTGTTTTCTCTTAATCAATTTTCATTGCATTTGGCTCTTTTCTTTTTTTTGGATTAATCATTCGTCTTGATTAACAGAACGTAGGAAGTAATAAATTATGACGCAAAAAGGTCAGTAAATATGATTTTTTTTTTTGGAAACAGACAGTTTGCACTACTAACTTTTAGTGTTTTTAGCTACGTTGTATATGAACTTTATTTAACTTTGGTTTTCATTTACCGAGATGGATGATTAGCTGAAAAATTATGACAAAAAACTAAAAAAGAGTAACTAGCTAAAAGTAAAATAATACCGACTGTCCTTAAGTAAAAATTAATTTAGACCAAACTCACTCTTATTTGCTTAGTTGTTGCACCCTTCGTTCCATTTTGTTTGCTTCCGTGTCATTTTGATCTAAAAAATAAGGTGTTTTCGAGAATAATTTTTCAAACTTTTTTGCATTGTTCAAAATTACACACTGAGATCTTTAATTTGAACGTTGCAAATAAAAAATTCAAACAATTATTTTGGGAAGTAGTTTGTTTTCGAAGTTCAAATAATGCGGTCTCCGGTAGAGAACAAATAAAACAGGACAGAGAGAGTAGTTAAATAAACGGGATTTGGAAATCTGTTCTAATTGAGTCACAACAGCGTCTGTCCATTGTGCCTTACATTACATATTAGGCTATTAGCCTCGTTTCTGGCTTAAAAACTTTTCCAAATCGCTTACTTTGTTTGCCCGTCAAGTTTTTTTCTTTCGACAAATCAACCCTCATCAAGTTTGGAGAAAAGCTTCAATACACACTCCTACTTTCAAAAAATGTTAAGCATGTATTTGGAAAACGTTATGCCTCTCAGTAGTAAATATTACGCTTCTTAACAGTAAATGTTACGTCTCACAGTGGTTAAAGGTGTACACACCTTTATAGGTGTTACGCCTACTGGCTAAAATGTTGTGACAATGTTACGCCTCTCAATGGCTGGTGCATATCGTATTCCCCCCAAAAGGTGGTGTGTATTGTAGCATTACCCGTTTGGGTTAGGTTTCTTTTTTATGCTTATTGTAAGATTTGGACTTTTAGGCCCTCAGGTGTTATGGACGTTATCCCAATAGGTGTTTTGGGCCTTGTCCCAACTAACTATACTTTTCAACCCTTGGTTGGATTCCCCTTTCTCCATTTTCCCTTAATTAAATGTTACTTTTGCCGATTTTAAAAAAAAAGAAGAGTAATGGTCATTTTAGGATTTCTGGCTCCTTATGGCTTCTAAGGTTATCCCATGCATCCATATTCTCCCCTCTTCTTTTCTTATGAGCCACTTTGCTGCAAATCCACTCTAGTTCCATCCTGAACCCCGCTTGACCTTGGATTTTTTTTTTTTTTTTTTTGCCTACTAGAAAATGCAGATAATATATGTAAGAAAACATTACAACAAAAGGGGGCACTATCGGTCCGAAATTACAAAGAAAACAAAAAACGAAATACAACAAAAAAAACAAACAAAACAAAACAAACTAAAAGCCGCCTGAAGCCAAGATGCCGAAGTCAGACCCATCAATCACACTCGTGAAAGGAGATTGGAGTGGCCAAGACTGGAGTGGTCACTGGTCAGACATGGAGTGCCCCACTACTATAATCTTCTTGAATTATAGCAGTGGATCGAGCATTCAATGCACACTTGATGTGTACCAAAAAGAAGAGGTTTTCAATTGGGCTGGGCTGGGAGAGTAGCCGCCTCTTCACTCTCCTTCAGTTGATTCAGATACCAAATTCTATCTCTTAGAGGGAGGTTCAGAAGCCTATCTACTTATCTCTGTTTTCAAATGGATATTTAGACAATACTCCAGTATTCTTTGATTGAGGCCCGGTTTGGGATGTTTAAAGAGTTCAATCCCAAGTTGTGAATACCATAACGTGTCGTCCAATACATATCATTTTTGTCTAAAACTGGTATCTTACCTCTCTAATTTCGTTTTGGTCAATACTAACCATACCGAACAATACCGGACAGTGTTGGTCAGTACCAGTAAAAAAAAAGGTACCGTTACCGGTACGCTACTTATAACCTTGGTTCCCTTCGATTACAATTTTTACTCTCTCCTCATTCTCATTGAATTCTTCTCCCTATTTTTGCTTTCAAGATTTTTAGTGGAAAACATGGATCATAGGGAAATTTATAGAAATGGTCCTCCTAGTTTCACCCGAGTCTCATTTTCGTCCTCCAAGTATCAATTGCAATTCTTTTGACCTTCAAGTTTGGTTTTCGTACCAAGTTGGTCCAATTGATAACGTCTGTCAGCCAAACTAGACGGAAAAAATCAGATTGAGGGCAGACGTCATCAATTGGACCAACTTGGTACGAACTGCAACGTCCAAATTGCCATCAATCTGATTTTTTTCGTCCAGTTTGGCTGACAAAAGTAGGGATGGCAACAGGGCGGATCGGAGGTGGATATTGCAATATCCGAATTCGAACCTTTCACCCACCCCCGAATCTGCCCCAGACTCTGAACGAATATATATTTTGGTCCTCCATCCCCGCTCTGGACGGGAAACAAAGATCCGATCGGATATCCGAATCCGAATTTTCATCTCTGTTCTCCTTGGCGTTTGAAGAGAGAAAGGTTCCCTTCTAAGTAATGATCCCAGGGCATCTTTCATCTCCGGCTAGAAAGAAAAAATGAGATTAACAAAATCACAGTGAATAAATTCTAAACAAGAGAATCGATTAACCAAAAAACACAAGAACACGTCGACGTTCGAAAGAATGAATGGGAAAGAACAAGAGAAGAGGGATCCATACTTGGAGATGGAGTTATTCGATCGGACTCAAGAAGTCGCTCCCCGTTCTTCGGTATCTCCGGATTCTTGTTCAGATCGCCCAACCTTATTGAGCTTCTTCGATTTGGTTATGTCGGTGGTAAATAGATGAGCATACTGATTAACTCCCCTTTTTTGTTTTTAAAAAACCCTAATTTAACCAACGGGTATTCGGAGGCGGATCGGATACGGATTGGAATATTGGATATCAGATTCGGGGCGGATCGGAACGGAGGCAGACTTACCTCTGAATCCGATCCGATCTCCGAATTTTTTTTTAAAAATAAATCCAAATCCACCCCGATATCCGAAAAATCCAATCCGTTCAGGACGGATCGGCTGAGATAGCCATCCCTAGACAAAAGTCATCAATTTGACCAATTTGGTACGAAAACCAAACTTGAAGGTCAAAAGAGTTGCAATTGATACTTGGAGGACGAAAATGAAACTCAAATGAAACTAAGAGGACCATTTATATAAATTTCCCTGGATCATATTATTAAAAAATCACCAAAACATAAAAGCAAGTAACGAAATCCATCTAGCCATCCTTGTCATTACTTTACCCTTAAAACAATAATCCCTTTTTCTTTTTTTTGAAAATTTGGGGACTCCTAGGAATCGATAAAGTAAATTTGTCACCAAAGCAATTGATTTTGGTTTTTAGAAACATGAAAACCGTCATTTAGAAAACATTTGAAAAATCTAGATAAAGCAAGCCTATTAGAAACTCTAAAATAGGGCCCAAGACTGCATTCATTTAACTTTAGTCTTATCAATAAGCAAATTAAATCCCCCATCAAAAGGGGAGAGTTTTTAGCCTGATCCCACAAGAATTTTAGCCTGATCTCATAGTCAGACACCATGTTCCGAGCACGATTCATGATCTTAGAACATAGATAAAATCTCAAACCGAGAGAACAGTATATGAAGATACAGTAAAATATACACACAATAGTACACAGATATTTGATACAATTCCAATCCGGCTATGCGCAATTACCAAGCTTTATTTATTTTCAGAGCGCTATAATCATGAAGGGGATGGGCGGGGCAGTCGTTTAGCAATTTCCTGTAAAAAAAAGCAGCAGCAAAAGATTTGAGTGAAAATAACAGCGCAGGAGTATCATGTCATATACAGACACATTCAAGTAATCTCACTGATTAGTTTTGTAACCATTCATTTCTTCGATTAATTAGCAGGTTATTTGCAGTTTAATTGCCAGGAGCCTCTCCAGTAAGGAAGGGGTAATGGAGAGGATTCGTTTGGATCCGACAATTTCACAGCGACCCGCTTCAACACGACGAGTTTTCTTTCTCTTTAAGCTACTGAAATGAACAAACAAGGTAAATATTATGTACTAGGAATATATACCTCAAACAGCTGATTTACATTATCCGCGGTCTTTGCAGATGTCTCAATGAAAAACATCCCATTCTTCTCAGCATAGTCGATGCCATCCTTCAGGAAACAAGTACGTAAATATTAAATTGGCAAATCTGTAACCGTAAATAACCATAGGAGAATATTAAACTGAGATATTATCCGGTCTGTCACTCACTTGAACAGGTACTTCACGTTTCTCTTGAAGATCAGCTTTGTTACCGACTAAAGCCATGACAATATCTGGGCTCCCATGCTTTTGTAGTTCCTGAAGAAAGCCACAGTAACTATGAATACACTGGTGTATTAGCAATTTGGAGGGAAGAATAACTTTGAAACAGTACAGAAGAAACATTCAAAATAGAAACAAATAGCCAAACCAACCCAGCTGGCTGGACAATCTCAGAGATCTTCTTGGCGGGCAAATAGGAGACGGACAAATAGAATTTCCGATGTACCAAAAAAAGAGAGACGGACGACCATGGTCCCGAACTTACCAGCACCGGAGGTTAACTAATCAATCATCAATGAACCCCCGAAAAAATCATGCCTAACTGGTCACGACAAGAACTACAGAGAACTTTTGTTGGTTGTTGACCAACAGAAAGCATGGGAGAAAGAAAGATGCACAGAGAATTGCCCAACCAACAATGTGATGCCTTGATATAAGAATTTCCTTTGTGGCACCGTCACTTTCTATAAAATTTATTACTGAAACAATTTTTACAGTAAAAGATATTTACAAAGACGATTCAAAGAGTTATACTTATCTACATAACAGCTGACCGCATTCATTTGAGGAAAACTGGAAAAGCTCTTGAATAGTTCTGACTTTCAACAACTCAAGTTCTGAATGAGGTTTGAACTTCTAAATCCCACGTCTCGAATAAAATATATTTACAAAACCAATTGAAAGATCCCAGAATGTGCAGCAAGCCAGTGCCATTACTGATCTAATTGTCTGCATAAGGTTTGACCACAGCAAATTTCCCAGACAGTTATCTACATTTATTTGAGAAAAAACTCTTGAATGGTGTTGACTTTCACTATCTCAAACTGTGAACGAGTTTTGAACTTCTAATTCCCCAGTCTCTAATAAAAGATACTTACAAAGACGATTGAAAGTTCCCAGAATGTGCAGCAAGCCAGTGCCTTTATTGATCTTAAAGCACTTGCCTTTAATTGTCTACATAAGGGTTGTCCATAGGGGTGAGCATGGTTTGGATTGTTCGGTTTTATAGTAAACCAATACCTACGGATTATGAATTTGGAGAACCAAACCAACCCACAAAAGGCATAGAACCAAACCAATCCAAACCATATAAATACGGTTCGGTTTCGGTTTAAACCACAGTTTGCTTTGAACTAAACTATCATCTTCAAAAAATATTTAAAATACTTAAAATTACAAAGATAAATTAAAAGAAAACTTATATTAAAATCAATTCCATTCAAATTATCAAAATACACTAACTTCAACCAACTAATTAAGAGTAGAATACCAATAATTGCCTCAAATCCTAAACTAAGAAAATGAAATACTGGTAAGTCACTAAATGAACAAACTAACAATACCAACTATTAAATATCTTAAGATAATTTAACCAAATAAAATGTCAAAGATAATTTCTAAAAACTATTGATTTGAAATAAGGCAGCAAAAGGGCAGTGGTAATAATTAAATTATATATAATTTTATTATACGGTTCGGATCGGTTTGGAACCATAACCGTGAATGTGAATCCACAAACCAAACCATATAAAGCGGTTTCTAATTTTTTTAAACCATGATCAAACCATATTACTAAAAAACCTTGGTTTGGACTGGATTCGCGGTTTGACGGACTTTTTGCTCACCCCTAGTTGTCCACACCTAATTTCCCGGACAGAGTTATCCACATTTATTTGAGAAAAAAACTCTCAAATAGTGTTGACTTCAACAACTCAAATTTTGAAAGAGTTTGAACTTCTAAATCCCACGTCTCTAATTTTGAAGTTTCATTGTGATGAGACCAAAACTGATCTTAAAGCGCACCTCTAAGACTAAATTGGGTTTCCGCTATAGGCTCACAGAACGCCAGACATTGTTGTCAGTCTCTCAAGCACACCATTCTGTCTAACTCCCAAGTAATACCATTACAAGGCCATCCATACAATAATATCCGCAGCCATACAGTAAAATAAAAAGGGAGACAGTAGTTTTCCCATGCGGAGAAGACCAAGTTGCCTCTTGGGGAGGCTTACCGGATCCTCCTTTTCTGCTGCCCACTCTCAATACCCTAAACAACACGATGGAGTACCTTTCTTAATTCATAGGAGGGGCATCATCTCTTATGAATTTCACTTGCTTTCTACTAAGGCAGAAAAGAAAGGGACATCGCCTATCTGTCTTTTCTGGGTATCTGTTTCTCTAATCAACAAAAATCATACCTTAACCCAATACTGTGCCTTGATGAATGAGTCAGGGCTTGTTATATCGTAAACAACAACCGCAACTGCAGCACCTCGGTAGTAAAGTGGTGCCAATGCTGCATACCTGACCAAGACAAAGTTTAGAAGTTGAGAGCTCTCATTAATTAAGTTCTACCTAGTAGTGGTGGGAAGAGGAAGAAGGCACCCAGTCATGTAATCCCAAGAGCTGATAATAAACGTTCGCAATAAGAAAAAGAACTAAAAAAACAACTAATTTTAGTGGTCCATACCTTTCTTGGCCAGCAGTATCCCATATTTCAAACTTTACTGTCGTAGAATCTTGCAATGCAATTGTTTGTGACAAGAACGAAGCTCCAACCGTTACCTGAAATGGTGACAAGACAATCTCAATAAAATTGATGAAGGCTCAATCATTAACTAGCCTTCTAGGCTTCTAGCGTATTTGGTAGGGAAGATAAGCACTCATGTAGCAAATTACTGGCCAAAACATTACACCTAATTCAGAAAATGGCAAAAAAAAAAAGGGTAACCCAAACAGTATAGAGCAAAATTTTATGTCCTTACCTTCGATGTTGGATCGAACTGACCACGAACAAAGCGAAGAACAATGCAGCTTTTCCCTACACCAGAATCTCCTAATAGGACGAGCTATAGATAATGATGAAACAAAAGATTAGCCACTTTCAGGTCGAAAAAGAGAAGGCAAAAATTATAATCACTCATGCTATATCCAGTATGCTGTTGTCTAATGACGCCCAAAACTCCCACGACCCACACTTGCAAAGATTAAAATGTGGAGTAGCATTTTCATGACTTGATGTAATTCTGCAAGGTAAAACTACTCGGAGGAGGTCATCAGAATGTGTAACGATGGTGATGCCTTGCAACTCTTAGTAATCTCTTCACCAGCGTGGATGCTTAGTGGAAGCTTCATTTGTAGCGAAGAGAATTGTCCATCAACATAGACATTGAAAGCACGCTAGAGAGAGTTTGAAGTATAGGGGTGTCATCTATGTGCCGGCTAAATTTCCACAATGTCCAGTCGACCGAAATCTTGGTTGACCAACTTGATTGTCTGTGGTCCACCAGACCAAAAACTTGGTCGACAACTGTTATGTCCAATCTTAGTCCCTATTGACCAGAAAGCCTTTGTCACCAACTTGGAAGTTTGGTCAACAAACATGCTGTGTCGTTGATGAAGATGTCTTATTCGGTAGACTAACTAGCTCAAAAGTTCAATTTTAAAGCCTCCGCAAGATCTTCAGGCTTGGCTATAAAAACAACGAAAGGCCTTCTAAAGGATAAGGTTGGTGAGTGTGAGCTCTTGTTGTTGATGAGATGCTCATTTCCCCTTCTCTTGATTAACTCATCTAAGAGAGTTAGTCACTTAGTGTGAAGGAGAGACTACACTCATGTGACCTCCGATTGAAAGGCGTGGTCCCATCTCTTTGGAATTGGCGCCCTAGTGTTCATCCGAAGGTAACCGTAGTCGTCTTAGTGTCATACTTAGCGCTCACTAGTTGCCTTCACACACTTCCAAATGTGTCTACCGTGTAGAGCATTGTTTGGGATCTCATATGAGTGTCCTTGTTTGGGCTAGGTTGTGTATCAGCGAATGTTGACCTTTGATTGGACCTAATGAAAACCCTTTGTTGAGTTAGTGCATTAGGAATTCTGTGTAGGTTGCCCGCAGTGGATGCTGGCAAGTAGCTGAACCATAATGCGAACATTGTCTTCATCTTGACTTCACATTCATGATTCAACCGATTATGATGCGTGCGCGATGTGATGAATGGTTTACACCTGCATGCTTGATATTCACTATACTTGTGATAGCTACAATTGGTATTTGGTAAACGGTAAACCTTAGTGTATACGAAAGAGATCCACAAGGAATAGGCTAACTCGGAAAAGAATTGAAATATCCTACTTTAACCTATGCAACGCCCATTACGACACATCCACAAAACAAGGGAACCTATACACTACAAGCCAAGCAAAACATGAATGTAAGAAATCCTCTTCGACGGGAAAAGTAGGGCCTTCGCTTGCTAAACGACAATTTTAGCCACTAATATTTTATTGACAAAGTCGGTCTCAAATAACAATGCTTGCTTAATTCAATTCTACAACAAGGCCATACAACATCTTATGTTTTCTGATACATTAGACATGTCAAACCAATACCGGAGCCTATCCTCAAATAAATCTTTTGCACTATCTCAGCGTAGATTAGAAAGAAATCCTTCCTAACACAAATTTTAAACAAATCTTCCTAATTTAGTGCAATCTAACAGTTTTCTAGTTACTCAAACTACCTAAATGATTCCAACTAAAATAAATTTCAGAAGTCCCCTGATAAAATATATGAAGACACTCAGAGATTTGACAATCACATCACTTAAGTAATGCAGTGAAGAAAGTAACAAACACTTCAAAAGACATTTAAACAACACTCAAGAAAGTGTGCGTATACACGAAAAGAATGGTAAACAAAAAGTAATTCAACCAAGCCCTCCCAAAAGTTTAGGGTTTTCTATTTGAAACACTTCTTAACATTCCAGTTTGTCTAAGGATGTAAGTGATGTAACTTTTCCTTGCTAACTCAGTGTATATGTCTTGTCATTGCCAAACATTTCCTGAAATAACAATCAAACTGCTTCTCCTTAGTACGTTGCTATTATGGTCAACATGACTAAACCATACTATATTCGCTTCTCTTCAATTAGGGCTATTTCCATAATCCAAAAGTGCGGTCATCTCTCTCTCTGCAATTATCTATTTAATGTCATCGTCACACAATGTCATGGCATATGACTAGTCTTAGCGTCAAGTATGCATGCTATGCATAGAACATGTTGAAGTATGTATGACCCTTCTAGTCCAGCAAATATATGAATAAGGGACACTTAAAAGTTGTTGAAGTGTCTGAAAAATGGGTGTGGGCACCTAGGTGAAAGATGAATTGAAGTAGAGATGATGTAAAGAGTCAAGGGCCTGCATGATTAACAAAATTTCACAATATTGAACCAGTTTAAGATACAGCACAAGTTTTAGCAACCTGACAGCTGATGCTACAATTTTTCTCTATATCATTGCCGACACAAGCGCGAGGCAAACTTAAGCTCAATGGCCTCCTAAGCCCACATACAAGGCATGAATTGGGGTAAAGAGCACATTTCCAATTTTGATTTATTCATAACACATGAAAGAACTACTGAAAGACACTTATATCTAGCCTTTTAACTACATTTAATTACGACGACTCCACCAATAAGCTCATTAGTAATCATGCTCAATTCTAATTTCTCCATCTCCTCCAAAAGTTGATTATACCCAACTCATGAAGCACCAAAATCACGGAACTAATTTTTCCCTCTTTCATTTAGCTAAGCTTGAGCTAATCCCCAATCTGCTTATTAAACACAAGTATTCCCTAAACAATATTAATTCAAACAAACAAACATTCAATTTTACCTTCACTCGTAGATTTTTGGCATCAACTGCCCCACCATTATCAGAATTAAGCCCCCCCGACAGCCCAGATGACTTGCCTGCATATACACAAAAAAACCCTAATCAGCCAAATTCAACATAAATTTCCAAGAGTGTCGCCGATTTAGACGAAGGTCGACATTAATGGAAGAAATTGACAATTAGACGAAGATCAAATCTTTTTCTCCAATTCAAAAGTTCAAATGAGTAAAACCCTAGAAGGCGATCGGATGCAGGAATTACTTGGAACAGAGGCGGAGCAGCCCATGTCTGAGGTAAGACCGTCTCCGATGCACAGTCGGTATATTATGTATATGGGAGGAAGATATTAGGGTTTAGCGCAGAGGAGAGGGGAGAGGAGGTCAATGGTGGCGAATTTCGTTGGGTACGCCGGACAGAAAAGAGAGGAAGAGAGAGAGAGAGAGAGAGACCCTAATCGGGAGAACTTTCCCCAAATCGACAAAACGTGATGGAATGAATCAAAAATGACTTATGCCTAAAAATTCATCATTTTCTCATAATGAAGAAATTAAAAAAAACTAGAGAAATCGTCTTGACATTCCAAATTTTGATACGGTTTTGCTATTGTTAGCCCATTGAGCTAACGATAAATACATAAGAAGACAAGAAAAATATGTATTTCTGCATACTTTATACACCATTTAATATACATTTACACTTATTATTGTCAGCCCATTAAACTGATTTTAGAATTTTTCATTTTGATAACACTCCATTGTTTATCCTCTAGTGTTTAAAGTACACATAGCACAATTTTTATAATGCAAAGATGAATTTCGAAACGTAATTATCAAAAAGAAGTAGAGTGCTAAAAGCATTTCTCACAAAGCTCATTTATTTTGAATAAAAAGGGGTTAAATATGTTGTTAACATTTTTTTCCCTTTGAAGAGTTGTTTCATATTAAATAAAAAAAGTGTAAAGTATATCATTAGCCTTTTTTTACTCGATGGGAGAACCGTTTTGATCATAAAGGAATAATTTACTATTACTTTTGCGTTAAAAGGGATTGAAAATTGAATATGATAGAAGTCCAATAAAAATAAAAATAAAGATTTCTCTGTTGATTGGCGAGGTCCTCTTGTCGGCCTGTCCGGCAGTCAATGGTGCCCAAGCCTATATCACGTCTGCTGTCTTCAGATCTGATGTTCTTGAACCACCAATGAGTAGTTAATAAGGTGTGCGGTTGGGTTCATGGGTTTTCGTTTCTTTGTTTTGTTTTTTCGGCAGGTTCCCGTTGGCTTTCTACCGACTGTTTTGGGTTTCCCCCAAATCAGTCCAGTCCTGTACCAGTTTAGTTGTTTCCCCAAATCTGGTGTGGAAGAGGAGGTGGGCGAATAATTCTGACGCCTATTGAGGAATAGTCCGATGATGGTGGGTTGATTATGGTATCAATTTTGCTCCGTGCGCTTTTCTAGATGGGTTTCAACGGAGGAATTGCCTTTCCGGTCGTGGTGGTCTTCGTCTGGTTGTTGTCTGTCGTTAACCGGCCTCGCGCCGGTGGCTGATTTCAGGGTTAAGATTGGTTTGAGAAAGAGGGATCCCACGCGTTTTGTCTTACTTATTCAGTGATTAGGTTTCTTTCTCGTAGGTAGGGGTGCTCGCGGTCCGGTTCGGTTCGGATTTCTAGGAATCCGAGGACCGAACCGCTAGTCACGGTTTTTACAAAATGAAATCTGTGTCGGAACCAAAAGTCCTACGGTTCGATTCCAATCCAATCCGTGACTTGCGGATCGGTTACGGTTTTGTCCACGAATTTTAGCAAAAATAAAGCTTAACTTATATCCCACATTAAAAAGGAAAGAATATTACATTCAGAATTAAGTTTAACACCAGCCACCAGAAAGTACTTATTACTTTGAAGAAACGGAGAGAGAGAGGAGGAGGAGGAAGAGACGAAGAAGTAAGAACGGTGCGGCGGCGGCTTGAACAAGGAATGGAAATTAGGAAAACTGAAAAAAAAACAAACTAGTGAAACTAAACTAGGGTTACCCGTAACTTATATAAAAAACTATGATTTACCCCCTATATTTTATGTACATCTACACTATATCCCATTATTAAGATAAAATACTAAAATTGGTAGAAAAAAGTTTTAACATTACTAACAATTAATTATATAAATACACATATATTTATATATTTATTTATTTATTATATAAAATAAATATCTCACGGTTCGGTTCGGTTAATCCACAGTTTCGTAATGAAAATCCGTGGATCGAACCACGAGTTATGGTTTTCTAATTTTTCAATCCGTGTCCGGACCATTAATCCACGGACAAAATCCAAAAGGTACGGATTGGTTCGGTCCGGACCGGTTTCACGGTTCACCGGATTTTTTGAGCAGCCCTACTCGTAGGTGCTTAGTCTCTATTACGGTGAACGGCTCTATTGGTCTCTGCTTTGCAGTATGTGCTTATTTCTTGGTGATAGAATTTAGGTTCCTACCTGTTGTTCGTGTTTAGCCTTTTATCATTGTATTTTCGGTGGATTCCTGTATTTGCCCGATGGGCTCTTTGTAATGAAATGAATCTTGTGCTGTGTTCAAAAAAAAAAAAATGTTTAGTCCCAATAAAGGGCCTTAGACTGGGGCCTTGTCCAATCAAATCCAAGTTTTCACCACTGAACTAACACCCGTGACTCAACCGAGTTGTCGACCGCAGCATTAAACGGGATTGTAATTTGTTATGGCCGGGTTTATATTGGTCTCAGTCTTATTGCCGTTAGCTTACAATTTGGTCCATTGGGCCAATGGAGGACTTGTTGGTCTCTTTAGGCTTTCCTTTGGGCGGAAATTCTGCCCCACTTCAAGTCTGATGTCTATCTCTAGCAAATAGCAATCCGATTTGAAGCCTATTTGGGTCCACCAATGAAAACTCTAAAATCGACCCATATCTCCAGCCCACGGGCCCATCTCTCTCTCTCTCTCTCTCTCTCTCTCTCTCTCTCTCTCTCTCTCTCTCTCTCTCTCTCTCTCTCTCTCTCTCTCTCTCTCTCTCTCTCCAACAAGCCAGGATAGAAGAAATACTATTAGTAAATCATGATTCCCCAATCCATATTGGTTAACAAATGACAAGAATAAAAGTACAGGATAAGTGCAATAATTAATGTTAAACAGCCCCTGCTTCCAACACAAGCCCACAACAAACATTGGGATATCGAATTTGGTGTTAGTTTCTCATTATCCAAAACGAATGGTACGCTTTAATCTTAATTAACCCTAGAAAAGCGTTCTTACGATATACTTAACTAGGATGCTTAATTTACTTAATATTCTCAGGATTAGGTTGGAATCGTACCTAATGCCTGCTCTGGCCCCCATCTCGACAGATAGTAAACGACTGTCAAACCAGCCATCAGCATATATTCAGGTTGCGGCAGACAAGATAACGAATAATCGCCGCTGGATAAGGCAACAACAGACAGAGAATCGACGCGATCACGTGAAGTCATCATTGGGATCCGCAAATAGGCGTCTCTGTATTGATGACCCATCTCACTATTTTTCGCTTGTCAGTGGCGTTAAGCCGCTAACCAATCGAAGAAAGAGAAGAAAACACACAAAAAAACAAAAGGGAGAAGTGATTGAAGGCATATTTGTTAGTTGCTCATCTTTCTACTTTATTAAACTATATGTACATCTTCTTTATTTTCTTTTCTTTTTTAACCCTACCTGAGTTTTGTCACAATCTTAAGTAAGATTACCAGCTTCCAATAAAGATTCTCAATGACTGTTTGTCTTCTAATTAACCACCCTACATATAAGTGCATGTAAAGCACCACAACCTATGTGGAAAACTTAAAAGAAAGTTAAAGCACCTGAATCTTGATAAAGAAAAGAGAAAAAAAGGAGTGGTTGATTGTGCAGACACATGGATTGATGGAAATGGTACTAGGTTGTTGGCCATGACTAGGCCACATGGAGCCCAAATATCTCTGCAAAAGATATTTAAGGAGGACTGCAACTGGTACAACAACTGCCATGCATACAGCGCACTTTTGGATTCGTCTCGGGTCCAAAAAAATAATCGGAGCCGCTCATTTTATTCAAAATATTTTGTTTAGGGTTCTCATAAAAAATTAGCTCCATCCGATGTCGGTGAGAGCGTTTACAAAATGTCCGATTTCGCTTCAAAATTTAGGCTAGCGAATATGGACGTTTTATAAATGCCCTTAACGTTATCGGATAGAGTTGATTTTTTTACTAGGACCTTAAACAAAATATTTTGAGCAAAATGAACGGCTCCGATTAATTTTTTTTTTGACCCGAGATGGGTCCAAAAGTGCAGTGTATGCGCTATTTGTACAACAATTGTTGTACCAATAGCATTTTCGATATTTAAGTGATTGAAAGAAATATTTGATTACATGTAGGACTCAAGACACAAGGCACCTCTTTTCTTGTGGCGTACGCCCCACCACTAAATGTGATTTTTGAACGAAAATAATTGGTTGTTGATTTTGTCATTCCCTTTTTTTTTTAACGTCACTCCCCTGCAAGTGTATTTTTGGTGCGAAAATATACTTGCAGGGGAGTGGTGTTAACAAAAAATGGAGTGACAAAATCATTTCCCAAACAATTTTGTTCAGTTCAAAATTTTTTATTTATTAATTATTGGTATTGTAGGGTGTGTCAGGCCAGTTTGCGAGCACCTCGGACTAATCTCTACAGCCTCTCCCACAGCCGTTTCACACACTTACTCGTAGGTTAGATGGCCCCAATAGTTATTAGCAAGAAGAATCGAACTTGAGATCTGAGGATGGAGTAAATACCTAAGTCCCAGGCGACAACAATTTTGTTCACCCACTATCGGAGTCAGAGTTTATCGGGGAAGGTTTTTAGAGCAGTGATTATATTTGAATGCTCGTAATCTTGAGCGAAAGCAGGAATTCAATAGTTAGGTATTAAAAAAAGTAAATTAATCTCTATTGTGACCTCATGCATTCAAATCTTTGGATTCATTTAAGGATTTCATCAAGAAATACTTATTTAGAAAGATTATTACTATACAAGATTTATTTTTTCGTAGGTTAAGCATAAAATTTATACGTAATTACCATAACAAAGGGGGATGGAGATATTAAGATTCTACTACTTAACTTGACAGAGTAATTCAGAGAGTTGCATAATTCATCAAGAATTTGTTTCGTTTCTAGTTTGTTATGACATAGGAATCATGAAGATCCATAATCACGTCGACGTTCTATCATAATTTGCACCATAGTAGTTTTTGTCCAAAAATAATTTTGGGTATCGCGAATTTTGGCTATCACGACCATTGCCCCTCCATTCGACGAATTCTTGACAACTGTCTTATTTCAAAGATGGCCGTGAATCAGTAATATTTTAGAACCGAGAGATCAATACCCCCTTGTTTTTATCAAAGGACTCTCTGTATTATTTACTACCTACAAACATTAATTATTTTTCATGGTTACATCGAAAACCTAGATTTAGGGCGTTTTTGTTTTCATTCATATTAGGTATCCATATCTTATTATTTTGGTATATGTTCACCACATAAAGGGGCATGCCCCATGCATGGCCTAGCTCCCTCTTGAATATAAAAAAATAAAAACCTACCTACCTTGGACTGCATGTGCTAAATGCAAACCCCAACCCTCCTATCCCCATATTATTGAGAGAGAGAGAGAGAGAGAGAGAGAGAGAGAGAGAGAGAGAGAGAGAGAGAGAGAGAGAGAGAGAATATTATTGAGAGAGAGAGAGAGAGAATATTATTGAGAGAGAGAGAGAATATTATTGAGAGAAAGAGAGAGAGAGCAATTAACTAGCATGATGGCTGCTAGCTGGTTTCTCTTGTGTTGTAGTAGTTCGGTTCAATGCTAAAGAGAAATCTAACGACTAAATTTGTACTATCTGGGGTAGGACTTAGGAGGGGCCAGGAGAGAGAGTGTTACGAGATACTCACACCCCATATATATCTTGGACCGATTAATTAAGGAATCGAGTTGCCATAGTACGCGTTCGTGTTTACTCGTTAAAAAGTTTGTCGAAGATCGCTTATTTTTATTTTTTGTCAATCGGAAATTCATTAAACAACTACGAAGGAGATCAGATCAACCGCATCACAAGTGCGCACTTGGGTTAATTTCATTACAGTCCCAAACAGAAATGAGAGAAACTAATCTAACACTTGCCTAAGATTTAGGCTATCGATTCCTGATAATGAGATAATGGGATATGGCCGAGCGTTGTGCTAGTGCGGCTCATGAGATCATAATGGGCTTCATTTGTGGTTACACTTTGAGGATGATTTGCTGGGTTGCCTTCATTTATCAAATTCACTGCTGTGAGAGAGTCCGATTCAATCTGCACGTTTGATATCTTTTTCTCCAAAAGAATAGACAATCCTTCGTAAATTCCATATATCTCAGTTTCCAAGCTTGAGGTGCATATGAGTTTGCCATAAAAATCAAGAATCCAATCTCCATTTTGGTCTTGGAATACGCCTCCAAATCCTCCTTTTCCATTTGCTTCATATATACCAGCATCCAATCTCCATGTTACTATTAAGGTTTGGGGAAATCCAACCAAAATTTGAAGTTTCAGTGGCCATAGGGAATGCTATTCCAAAGCTCCTTAGCTTTGTCACATCCCCTAAACAAATGCTAAACGTTTTTAGGAAAGTTATTACATCTTGGACATAAATCCGAAGTTGCAATAGTACCTCTTCTGGCACAGAGTTGATTGGTTGGAAGTTTGTTATGAAGGGCGAGCCAGATAAAAGTTTTAAATTTTGCCAGAGATTTAAGTTTTCAAAACCATTTCCAACCCTTCAAATCCGCGGTTTCCTTGTTGATTGTAATAGCGATTAACACATTGTACATTTTTTACTATCAATGAAGTTCATTGACCTTCCAAAATAAACACTTTGTGTGAAGGTGGGCAAGGTGATAGCATTAATATAATAAAGAGTGGTGTTGTCTACAAACTGATCTATATTATCAATTAAGGACCCATCTCCCATTCACAATCAACGTTTCCACTGGGCTGCTGGATGGGAAATAGCCAGGGGTTTATCCTCACACCACCAATCATGCTAAATATATATATTCACAGTTTCAAAGCTCGTTAATTTTTCAAACTAGCTCGAATAAGTTACTATCTGTCTCGTTCAACTTAGGATGATAACAAATTTAACTACTCGAAACAGGCTCGTGTTTGACTCGATTGAATTAAACTCACTTGCGACCAGCTTGTCTCACAAACAAGCGCTTCAACATGTTCTTGAAGGGAGTCTTCAAATACAATTGTTCATCCAAACAAGTGCCAACAAATTGACGCAACTCTATGCAAATAAAGCTCCGTTTTCGCTATCTTTTTTTATCTATAACTTATTCTCAAAAGTGAAGTAATTTCTTCTAAATAAAACTTTTTTTCATACCCATTCTGCCTTTCACCTCTCATTTCCATTTCTCTTATTTCATCTTTGAGTTATATAGCTAAGTGGACAACTTGACTTTAAGTTTACCGGAAACGCTCCCTGACTAGTCCATAAAAAACAAATAAAGTCTACAAGTATTTGAATCTTTATTGACTAGATTCTTCAATCAATTATCAAATCAAGATTAACGCAGTTAATTAAATTAATGATAGATTTGGTTTTGAGGATCTGCCACTAATACTGTCATCTAATCATGATTACTGCCACGTGTTGATGTCTAATCACAATCATAGTTATATTGAACGAAGTTGCTGTTATCTTAGCCGTATCATGTATATGCCTTATCAAATGCAATTGAATCAATGAACGGTTAGGAATACACACTTTTTTTTTCTTTTTTTTTTTATGAAATCTTTTAAGGGGAGTGATTTTCGCACTCCCCAAATTGTTCTGCACTTCCCTTTGGGGGTGCGGAAAATCAAGTCCATATAGGAGTTGATTTCGCACCCTTTGAATCGTTAACCGCACCCCCAAAACGCGAAAATCACTCCCCGATCTTTAATTGATTTCTTATTTTTGCACGATAGTGCTTACGTCGTATCGGTCAACATTAGAGATTCAAAAAGTTGGATACGACAGTGAAGGTTCAAGATGCATGATTCGATATCTTGAATGCACACGGAAGATGACACAAGAATTGAATCATAATTGCCGAATTTTTTTCGATGTCAAATAATTAAGTAACCGATATGTGAGAATTAACATTTTCAAACGAAAACCTTGTTGTTATGATTCGATCTTGCGGAAAATTGAGAGCCATGAAAAACAACCCTTATTGAGCCTTTGTTTGTAAGGTAAGAGACAAAATTAGAGATCGTATGCAATTCCATGTTCCGTTAATTTTTATTTATTTATGATAAGTCAAGCCCGAAGGCAAAGATTATATCGTAGTATACAGGAGTGCACCAAACTACCTACTCCGGGATTAATGGACACCTTGCAAAAGAAAATCAACACTAGATGCCGATATGAGAATCCTGTCCGGGACTAGGCAGAGAGAAATCGAAATGAAATCCTAGTACAAACCATTACACAAAAATAACATATGTAATATGAAACAACCAACAGATTACAAGCGAAAATGAATCTAATCTCGAGCTTCGCCGACTGAAAAGATGAACCAAACCAGCTAATCTAAGCTGTCACACGAAGCTCGACGGTCGGAGACCAAATCCTCCTTCGCCCTGAAGCCATCTCCGCTGGCGCAAGGCCGGCCCACAACAGGAATCAACCAAATAGGCAGCCTTCCGGTCCCATGGACTGCTGTCCTTTTAGCACGTCGGCAGATCAAAGAAATTCTGCAGCAAGCCCCCGCTGCCACGGCGAGCTCCAACCACGCAAACCGAAGCAAACCAAACTAGGTCCGGCCGGCTGAGCGGTTACCATGTTCCGTTAATTAAGACAACGGGATCAAGGTCTTACCGGAGCAAGTATATAATCCCGTCTAAATGGCGACAACAAACACCAATTTTTCACTTTTTTGGAGCCAACAACGTTAAATTATATCTCCAATTCCCAACCTCAAATCTCTGGAACAAACAAAGCAGACTACCAATAATTCAAAGTTGATAATTAATCTGCACCTATATTGGCAAAAGCATTGAAGTGGTCCCGTTTGATAAACGGATTGGAGGTTGAGATTGAATTACTAAGGTGATGGTATTAGTAATACTTTGTTTGGTTTCCAAAATTGGTCCGGATTGGTAGTCCCATGGGATGAACAATCCAGCCCATAGGGGGTATTAGCAATATCCCTTGGGACTTGGTATTCGTAGTCCAATCTCAACCCCTTCTCATTACCAATTTCTTCTATCAATCCAATCTCATCATCTAATCTCATCTCAAACAAACATGATATTAATAATCTCATCATCTAATCTCATCCCAAACAAACATATATACTCATTAACAATCTCTTCTCATTACCAATCCTAATTTTAATATCATCTCCTTACGAATCTTATCCATCTATCACTGTTATCAAACGGGGCCTAAAAGATTCAATGCTTTAATATTGGAGAAAAAAAAAATTACCAAAATAATAATTAATCCTCCATCCAGCTACGTACGTATCTTGTAAAATCTTTTACTTGTAGCTTCCCCTAGTCGTACCTTTCTTTTCTTTTTTTTTTGGTTGATATTCAAAAGGGTGGGAGGGAGCAACTAGCGTAGCAACTTCCATTGGGCGTGACCATAGGGGCTCCCTATCCGCTGTGAAATGTCCGGTTTGAGCCATAACTACTGTCCAGAAGGACAGACCGTTACCACAGCACCACCTAAATGCAAACGAGCATAATGCTTTATCCCACACCCCTTACCACTTGACAAGACTCGAAACCGAGACCTTGCCGGGATGAGGGGGCACCTGTCCACTTGGCTACCACCCTCGGTCGTACCTGATTTAGCATTCGCATTCACGTGTTTTTCCGCAAGGTTAAGTGTTTTAGTTAACATGGTTTGTAAGAGTACTTGTATAGTACAGTAGTAATTACCACATGTGCCGAAAAGTTGGTTGTACAATAACAAATTAAATCAATTACTCCGTATAAGACAACACTCATTTCCTGTCCCCCCCTATCTCTCTCCTCTCTCTCAACCCTAGCCATCACAACTTTTCTTCTCCCTTCTCCTTCCCCTTCCCCTTCCCCCGTGAGTTCCATACCTGTGTGTGGCGGTAGGAGGGGAATGTCATGGTATTATTTCGACTCACTTTATTTGTTTTTTCCTTTTTTCTTTCGTCTCTCCAGATCAACGGCTTGTCGTCTGATTTGTGAGAGTTTTGTCTCTCGTTTTACGAGAGTTGTTAGTTTCGTCTTTGGACGAATTTTGTCTACAGATCGAGTTCTCTCAGTCGAGAATGCTTCATAACGATATCTGTGCTTCAGCGTTCTATCCCCTACACGATGTCTTTTGGCGGGGCAACTCGTGACGGCTTGATAGATCTGTAGTTCTTAGGAGTTCATTGGTGCGTTCATCTTTGGTTGGAGTGCATCTGATCGTTTGGGTATTTGGTGTCTTTATCCTTTAACTCTGTACTTTTTCTCATTTCCTAATTAGATGTTAGACAATTTAAAAGTGTCGTTATTGCGTCAGGTCATGCCTGGGTTTGGATGAAAGATATCATTGCCTTGTGATTTACTAGTTTTTATTTGTTAGACGATTAGTTTGGCTTTGTCTAAATTCTTTGTAATGATCTCCGTTTTATAAGTGCCGCATAACGTTTATCAATACAATCTTCTCATTTAAAAAAATTTTTAAATTAATAAATGAAAATTCTGGACTAACGTGTTTGGCAAAATAGTACGAGGAGTAAGTGAATCTTATTTAATACGGAGTATGATGACAGTTGGAGCATTAGCACTGACTAGCACTGCACCCAAGAGTGCTACACACAATCGTTATGTAACAAATGGTCACGATTCGTTCAAGCTCTTTTTCGAAAAAGTTAAATTTTCTTCTGAAAGAATTTTTTAAAATTTAGACCGTCCAAACACATCTGGACAGTCAAAATTAGTTGCACAACTAATACAACGATTGTGAACGTGACATTTTTGTATAGGCAAAGGCAACCCTCCAAATTCACAATATGATGGTACTATTATTACTACTTTTTTTTTTTTTGATAAACAACTATTATTACTACTAGTAGCGACCTTTACGTGTGAACCAATTGGAGTAATAAGGATAAAAAAAAATTGGAGTAATAAATTGTTTGCCTAGGGCTCCGTTTTATGAGAGCTGCTTTCTCCCCCCGTGACACACCCCCCTCCCCGGCCCCACCTCCTTTTCCCAGACTACCCCCGCCTCTCTCATCTCTCTCTCTCTCTCCCTTTTCTTTCTTTCTTTAGTTTGCTTCTTCTTCTTTTTTTTTCCTTTTCTTTCAAGTTTTTTTTTCCTTCTTTTTTTCCTCTTTATTTCTTTTTCTTTCTTTTCATTTTGAATTTTTTTTTCTTTTTTTAATTTTTAATTATTTTCTTTATTTGTTTCTTTTTCCATTTACCTCCCTTCTTTTTTCTTTTTTTTTGGTTAACTCAATCCGGTTATTACAAAAAGAAGAAGAAGTGGTCAGTGGTCTAGGCAACCGAATAATTTTTTCTCTTAGGTTCCGCAAAAAACAAAATTTTCTTGCCGATCAAAAAAAAAAATCTCTCAAAAAAATTTCAATGCAACGGCTATTTATAATACATATCTCACAAAATCTGGGGATCATATGTGACAGCGTTACAAATAACTATTGCATTGAAATTTTTTTCCGATAGAGACAGACTAAGAACTCCTCGTAAACAAACAAAAGGGCAACTACTAGTAAAGTGTATGTTTCCGTAAAACTTCAAATTTCTCTTTCTGATTTTTCCAAGTTCATATCAAATAAGACTTCAAAGTTTGGAAGAACGACCAACTCAAATCACCATCTTCTTTGATAAAAAAAATATCACCATTTTCTTTGCAAATTACTAATATCGTTTGTTTGTATTCGGACAAATGTCTTTATCAGAGTAAAGTTTCACTTCATGTACTGCGCAACCAAAACCTCGGGGAGCTAGCGTAAAATTTGTATGAGTGGAAAACAGATAAACAAGAGTGTGAGAGAAATTGGCCATATGAATCGTTGTACTCTGGGTTTCGAAATGAGTTTTGTTTTTCTCTTGGGTTCACGCGTCTTCTCCGTTCAAGACTGATCAAAGAGGAAAAGATTTCAAACTGAAAAGAAAGAAAAAGAAATAAAGAGAAAAAAAGATAGAAAAAAAGATTTCAAACTGGATAGAAATAAAAGGAAATAAAGTGGGGAAAAAAAAAAGCAAACCGGAAAGAAAGAAAGAAAAGGGGGAGAAAAAATGCAAATTGGAAAAGACTTTTGTGGGTGAAGCGGGTTCCTTTGGGGTTGCTTACGTGTACAAAAGTGAGCTGGAGATGTGCGATTGGCTGATAATTAGTACCGAGGGAAAAGAGGAATGAACTCGTGGGGTGAGGGTTGGAGCAAGAGGTACGGAAAAGACAAAGGCAACGTATCTCCTTTGTTCTCCGCGGGGTGATGACGCCTGCCCTTTTCTGAAATCAAATGAGTGAGGTCACCTTCTCTCCGGGGAAGAATGTTCTCCTTCCTCAGAATCAGTGCTCTCTCTCATTTTTCAGAAAAGTCAGCCTCTGGCAATCATTAGGAATGTCAGGGGTATTTATAGGGCACATGGGCCTAGGTCAGGCCCAGGACGGCGCTCCTATAAGACCCCAACACGTGTCCCTCCCGTACCTCCAGGTCGCGGAAGACTCGTCTTCCCGCGGAGGATTTTCCGCGGGGGGACTCGAGCTTCCGCGACGTTACCTCCATCCCAAGCCACCAAGCCACAAGAGCTTCCCCAATTCCCGCAAGAGCAAGGTCGCGACCCGCGGCGATCGTTTGCTTCCCGCGGGGTCCCTTCCGGGCCTGCCTTTTAGGCTCGAATAGGATCCCGAGGTCTTCTTGTAGTTTCTGTACCAATTCCGGTACGTCTTTCAATCCTCCCTGGCGGGGCCCGCGGGGTCTTATCTTCCGCGGGTCAATTCCGCGGGCATCCATCTTATGGGCTACACGTGTTTCCTTTCCATTGGTCAGTCAAACGTCTTCTCGGAATAGTATTTTGACTAAGATTGACTTCCCGCGTGGACCTAATTGCCACGTGTCCAAGGCCAATTGGTTGGTCAAAAGGTCTTCTCTGATAACCTGTCAATAATTTTGACCGAGCCTACAACTTTCTTTTTCTCTCGAAACTAAAGAGGTTGGAAAATTAGAAAAATTATATATTTTTGTGGTAGTTTAAACTGTATAAAGAGGTTGGAAAATTAAGTATTCCAAAATTCAATCCATTTGAACGGGTGGAAAGATTTTAGTTTTCTGATCATTTTATTTTAAATGATCATAATTAAATTTTGACTGTAGGGCTCTCGTTGATTAACCCTAAGAAAGTCGTAGAATCAAATATCTCTTAGGGTTAATCAACGAGAGTACGTCCTACAGTCAAAATTTAATTATGACCATTTAGAATAAAATGATCAGAAAATTAAAATCTTTCCACCCGTTCAAACGGATTGAATTTTGGAATGCTTAATTTTCCAACCTCTTTATACAGTTTAAACTACCACAAAAATATATAGTTTTTCCATTTTCCATTATTTCACCATCAATATTAGGCTCGTTTGATAGGTTTCATTGAGTAGATTTCAAAATATAAAATTTATTTTAAAACAATACGTCAAGAAAAAGTTATTACTCCCTCCGTCCCTTTATTACAGTCCAGTATTTCATTTTGGGCCGTCCCTTAATAAGTGTCCATTTTGTAAAGTTAGTGGGTAAAAGTTGGTGAATTGTCTATTTTGTCCCTAAAAATAGATTCCTTTTTGAAAAGTTAGTGAGTAAAAGTGTAATGATGATGGGTAAGTAGGGAAAGTGGAAGAAAAAGTTGATGTGAAAGGTATAATGATGATGTCTTTTTAATAAGTTGGAGTTACGAAGCAGGACATTTAAAAGGGACGGATGGAGTACCATTTAAAATTTTATAACAAACAAATAAAATGAGAGAGAGAGAGAGAGAGAGAGAGAGAGAGAGAGAGAGAGAGGAGGGGGGGATTAGCAATTTACCGTTTTATTAGTACTTAAAAAAAAATTGACTGGGCATGTGAAAAATCAGTTCAATTTGATCTGTGTAAGTGTTCGATCCAATCTTTTTATTTTTTAAAAAATTGAAAAAAATGGGAAGATTGGATGAAAAATTGGGAAGATTGGATCAAGAACCTACACATATCGAACTGAGCTGATTTTTCTCAAGCCTACTCATTTTTTTAATTTATTGAATGGCTCGGATCATCCGTGCGGAGCCCAAAGTGAATCTCGTGTGCCGTTGGTACGCACGGTCAGTTTCTATAGTAGCTTTGAATGTTTATTCTGATTTTTGCATTGCCCTTATTTGTAAATACACTATGGCCTCGTTTGATAATAGTAATAGATGGATGAGATTATGATTTGGATTGATAATGAGATGAGATCGGTAATGAGTATGTTTGTTTGAGATGAGATTATCAATAGTATTATGTTTATTTTCCATGGGATAGGATTGAATTGATAGTATACATTTTCATTTTTGTCTTTATGCAAAATTGAAGGATAACAACCATATGAGAGCTCTAGAGCAAAAAAATAATTATAATCTTTTAGAATAAAATGATCAAAAAAATAAGATGTTCACACCGGTGCAAACATATTGAAAATTGGAGCACTTAATTTTTCAAACATATTTTTTAGTTAATAAACAGTCTTTCGAAAATTAAGTACTCTAATTTTTAATCTGTTTGAACCAGGACGAATATATTTTTCTGATCATTTTATTTTAAAGAGTCATTTTTTTTGCTCTAGGACTCTCATGTACGAGCCCTAAGATAGCCATAGAACTAACTGAAGAGCAAATACTTACTTATAAGAGCTCTAGAAACAAAAATTACTTATGATAATACCAAAATTGCTTTTGTTTGTATCAAAACTCTAGTGCATAAAAATATTATACCTTACATATGGTACATAAGTTTTATACGCTACAGTTGTGGAATAAACAAAAACAGTTTTGACATTATCACCCGCCTAATAATAAATCATAATTTCTATGTTTCTAGAATTAATAATTAAAATATCGACCTCCATTACAGAGCTTTGTTCTGGCTTTAATTAGAATTCTATTGGCTTTAATTAGAGCTTTGTTATGGCTTTAATTAGAATTCGGTAAGATTGGTTCTTGAGAACTAATTGATATGTGCGTAAGATGGTCTGAACACCTAAATTACGAAAGAATTCATAAAATTTTCCTCCCTTAAACTACTTGCAAGACCCAATTAAATTAAATAAACACGAATGTACAAAGTTTCTATGAATCGTTGGTCACACTATCATTCCTCTCAATGCCCGCGGCGGTATATAACTATCCCCCCACAAACCCTTTTCCACTCACCACTTCTTTACCTTCTCTCTCTCTCTCTCTCTCTCTCTCTCAAACTCATCATCGTCCTTCCTATAGGTCTGGAAAAACTCAACAACTCTTCATCTTCTTCGTCTTCGCATAAGTTTTCGTAGATTCTTCAATCTACCCATCGGAGTTCAGATTTTCCAGGATTTGAGATCTCATGGAAAAACCCGGCTCACAAAACCCAGAAAACTCATATGATTTCTCTCCAAATATTTTTTTCCCCAGAATTCTCTCTTTAGTTCTTACACGTAAATCCAAATAAATCTTTCGATTTCAAAAGGGTTGATTCGAGACTGTGCACGGTACTGTTTTAGGGTTCCAATCGATTATTTATCTACCTTTTTATGGTGACCACTGACGAGCCACCACGTCAAGACCACTCGTGGTCATGATTTGGAATCCGTACAGAGCTAGTATTTTCTTACTTTTATTTAGAGCCATTTAAATTTTAATCAATCTGGATTCCCATCATCTACTCTGCTATCATATTCTCTCTCTTCAAAGGAAGATTCTGTTATATCTACCAATCATGCATGGATTGATGATGAAGAGTCGTTGTTTGCGGGTGCGGCATCATCAAGATTCACATGCGAAATAACGCGACCATTATATATCGTTGTCGTTTTTTTTTACTGATGAGAATCTTGATGATGCTGCATCGGCAACCAAACGACTACTTACGTACCCGACTCTTAGTTTCGATATTCTGGTCTCTCCAGGAAAAAAGGTGAATTTTTTTGACTTCCTCGATTTACCTTCCGATCATGCGTGTGGTCCTGATGAAGACTTGCAAGAGTTGTTGTTTGCAGGTGCGGCGTCATCAAGATTCACATGCGAAGTACGACTCGGTCGTGCTTTTTTTCGGAGATGAGAATCTTGATGATGCTGCATCGGCAACCAAATGACTATAGACGTACCAAAGAGCGACGACCTTATTTCCGGATCTTTTTTGGTCCAATTGGAAAGGTGAGTTCGTCGCAACTTTGTCTCGCGCGTTCTTTTGCTAATGTGGTATGTTATTGATGAATTTCTAAGTTCTATCACTGGTGATTTTTCTGTTCATTTTTGCGAAGACTAAAAGAGCTAAATTGAAAGAAATATCCTATAAATTGGACCAGTAATCTTTTGCTAGATTTCATTATTTGTTAATCTATTTGGTTCCTTTATCTGTTTGACCAGGTTTAATCCCCGTAACATGGAGTAGTTGTTCAGTGGTCTTGGGGCACCGCCCCTTATTCATCACATATTCTTGTGGGATTCATACCTTTAGTACTGAGTCCCACAAGATGTGTAGTGAAGAAGGATGTTAGACATCACGTGACGGTGCTTTCAAGACCATTCGATAAATTTTCATAAGATGATTGGATTGGTAAAGGAGATTAAGATTTTGTGGTACTCGGCTTTTGATTAGGTTACACTATACTGAATCTCCCTAAATTTATAACATTTGTATAAGAATTTATCAGTGTTCTAAAACTCGCTACTCGCACGGTCAGGCACCTTGGAGCGAGTACTCGGCGCTAGTCGACGAGTAATGCCCACCGAGTAGGGATTAGTCATCTCGGACAGGCACCTCGTACTTGCAAGGAATATCTTGTTTTAGAACACTGGAATTTATAAGAACATAACATTAGCATAAAAGCACATAACATTTGCTTAATATTGCATTTATGGGAAGAGTCGTTATGCACCCTGAATCTCCTTAAATTTATACCATTTATATAGAATTTTTTAAAAATATCTGCATAAAAGCACATAACATCTGCTCAATACGATTTCATACAAATGTTATGAATTTCATATTGTTGTTATATAGGTATTTCCGTGCAAACTCCAAGCGGTTTGGCTAAGTGGCATGAGACAATAACCAAAGAGATTGCAATATTGTCGAATCATAAATTAAGTCCAAACGTTTCAAACCTTGGGGCCACCGAAGGTTAACTTCGGGACTCCCGGATTAGTCGAGGCACGAGCAAATTGACCCAGACGCGCGGTTATTAAAAAAAATTGAATTCATGTGCAATTTATTTTTGAATTTCTTAAGTAATGAATTCATGATTGATAATACGAATTTAACTGCAAATGTTGTACGTGAATGTTTGAATGATAAGACGGTACATCTTACGTATCTAAACATATAGTGGCATAATGGGAATAAAACTCCGTACTTCACATCTTGAATGGTAATAATTGGATATATGAAATTTGGATCTTCTCTCTCTCTCTCTCTCTCTCTCTCTCTATAATACGAGTTTGTGTTCTCCTTGGCATTTCAATCAACAAGCATATATTTGTTTTTTGTTTTTTTGGAACTCAAGAAATGAGTTTGGATACGAAAATACATGTTTTGATCATTTCTTGTTTGACCTTTCCACCAACACTGTGTTATTAAAATATAAATGGAGAAGGGTGAAATTGTTGTAGTAATTTTGTTGAACTGAAGGTATAGTAGGTGTCTCTTTCTATGGAGTTTTAATTCTCCTTTATCTCTCCGTTTAATTTGCTTGTTTTCTGGAGTTGTTCTTGTCCATGGTCTAGCAAGGGTGATGCGGGTTTTAAGCTCGTTCATTCACTTTTCTCATGAACTAGCAGCTTCGCCAGAAGCGACTAGTCGCCTCCTTTCCTCCGCCGAAAGATTCTTACCTAGAAGCGACGCGGGGGGAGGCTGGTTAGGTTTTGGTGTTTAATGTTTTGGTTCTTTTAGGCTAATGGTTGCTTGGTTCTGAGCAATTTTAGCCGGAGCATGTTGGCTGTATTTAATTGGTGGGGTTCCGTGGTTCAGAGGTGTTTAATTTGAGCGTTTGGTTGTACGTTATTTTATTTCCTTTGGTTCTTGTTGTATCAGTTAGAGTCTTGCTTTCCTTGCTTGCTCGGGTACTCTTGGATGGCGTTTGCCGTTGTGCCCTTTGTGGTGGGCCGAATCGTGCGAAGGGTGGGGTGTTATATTTGTGTATCAAAATGTTTGTTAAGGCATGTGTTAGGATAAAAAAAATGGGTCCCACAAGTGTGTGTTAACTTAGGAGTGTGTTAGGATATATATGAGTACCTCAATGGGTTAGTTAGGAGTGTGTTAACTCTTTAAAATAATGTCAAAACAACGGCTATAATAAAAACTTTTACAACGGCTATATCACCAACGTCATTTTTTTGTATTGAATGAACGGCCAACGTTCATGTTCCTCCCACTCCACATCCCATTTATAAGAATATGTTCAGAGCTCATTGTTTTTTTAAATTTCTTGCATGAAATCCCATTTCCTTCTCCATTTTGCCTAAATTCTTTGCAGCTTCTGCCTTTTTCATTGCATATAATCCTATTATTGATGAATTCAATTATTCCTTCAAGTTCTTCTTCGAGTACTGAAAGTTCATCCGATGACAATCAAATTACTGTTTCCCGGGCTTATACACAACCAATGCAAAATATGATGAATTTAGTTGTTCCAAAATACATATGCTTGCAAAACTCGTGAGTTTTCAAAAAAGAAAGTAGTGTGAGCATTTATATTTTATGGTTGAAAGTTGAATTTATGGAGATAGGACCCACTTATTGTTTGTTAGCTTGGTTGCCAAACTTGATAACCATGCTAACACGCTACTAGATTTAGCACACTCTAACACACATGCATTGTGGCACAAAAAATACAATTTTGTTTGTTAAGTTTTAACACACACAATTAACACACTAGTTAACAAACCCATTGTGATGCTCTTACTTCTCAATGACTATATTAATTGCCTGGAAGCGTTTTTATGTTGGGTTTCGAGGCTCAGCTGTGTTTGGGTTTTTTGGGTTACCGCTTTTTTCATTTCCCTTCGGACTTTGGGTGGTTGGCGTCTTGTCTTCCTTCTGGTTTGGGTCTCGAGTGACGTTTTGCCAATGTATCATTGATTCATTTAATCTTTGAGTAAGCCTCCCTGATTCAAATCATTCAAAACGTCCTCTCTCTTTTTGACATAGAAAAAAAAAATATATATATATATATATATATATATAGAGAGAGAGAGAGAGAGAGAGAGAGAGAGAGAGAGAGAGAGAAATTGCTTCCAATATGATTTGAACCTATCCCAAAGATTTAGAAGACCTCTGTCATTACCATTAGACAATGGACGCTTTTCATTTATTTTTATTCTTTTCACATTTTGACTTTCTTGCCTCTTATTTGCTTTTGGAAAAAGAAGAAAGAATCGGATTGTGTGTAAGAGATTTTCAGGAATTGTGTAAGTATTTAATTCCAATATTGATCTATTATTTCTCTCTAATTACCTCTCTCTATCTTAATTAAGATAGATGGCATAGCCCTTTGACCTAGGTGGAAAAGAGATTTTGAACTACAAAAAGATATTTATTATTACCTCCGTTCCACAATAACAGTCTCATTTTCTCTTTCTTATCTCTTTTCAAATCAAAAAATTAACTACAACTGTGCATAAATTTTCAAATTTTTTCGCACCGTATTAAAGATCTCGATTAGTACTTTAATTTGGTGCGAAAAAATTCAAAAAATTATACACGGAAGTAGTTGATTTTTTTATTTGAAAAATGGCACGACAACTTTTCATGGTGTACTCTCAATATGGAACGGAGGGAGTAACTCGAAAACCACGCAATTGGGATTGGTGCTGTGCAGTGGTGTGCGCAGTACCGTGTTGCGCACCTCCGAGCCATTGGATCGTGCATCCGACGGTTCGGATGCAATCAACGATCGAACTGTTCATTGCCGAAATGAGATCCGAGTCGTCGGATGCACGATCCAATAGCTCGGAGGTGCACAGCATGGTACTGCGCACAGAACCATCCCCCATTCCATAAACCACATGGTACGAGGAGCGGCTATAACAGTTTGATCACTCCCACACACATTGGAACAACATTGAATGTCACCCCACTTGCATAGGCAATTCCCCATTAACCCTTCACAGTAGCAAAATAGCAGCAGTTGTACAATCAGAAACAGCAACAGCAAAAGCAAAAGCAAAAACTATACCAAGCAGCAGCAGTTTGTATGCAGTAATTATTATTATTTTTTTTATCGGCAAAAGAAGATTTCAGTCATCACGAGGATAAAAGCATGAAACCAGTACGATAAGAAGAGAATTGCATTGAGAGAGCTTTCGCCCCAGAGAGCACACAATGCCCTCCTACTACTACTACTACTCACAAATTCTTGACCGACCTCTCCGCCTCACGAAGATTTTCTTAAAACCACCAAAACACCACCCAAAAGCTTCCAATGTCACCCTTAACCCTGGCTGCCTCAATCAAACACCCCAATGCTGCCTTGCCGCTGCCTCAAAACAACTCCGGATCGACCCGAGCAGCACCTAAAATATCCCCTAAAAACAAACAGCCCAAGCACATCCCAAATATCGCTGCAAAATCAGCCCCCAAAAGAATCCTAAATCAACCTGTAAACAGCCCTCGAATCGAGTCCTAATCAGCCCTTAAATCGCATCCAAAACATCTCTTGTATACAGCATTAATTGGCTATATATAACTACAGTACACAAGGTTTTTACTACCTTTAATTAGTTGGTCCATTGAACTGGATAACGTTCTATACAAAGAGGGAAAGAGAAAGGTTTCATAACTAAACATTAGGGTTAGGTTTTGCTTTGTGAAAAAAATTCATCTGAGCTCTCTCCACTTATCCAACGATCAGATTTTTTGGAACTGTTCCAATTTTGAATGCACAATTTGCAAGAGTAGTTTAATTTTTTTTTACGGCTTCTTAATGTGTTTAACAAATTAATTAAACCAGCTGACAGGCAAAAACAAAAAACAAAAGTACTGAAAAGGGTCATTCTAGTCATTAGCCTAGCTATCACATTGGTTTATTTAGTTTTTTTTTTTAATATCTTAAGCATAATCATTTAAAAAGGGTCATTCTATTGACAGCTCACTGGGGTTGTCGACAAATTCAGAAATAGACAAAAAAAAAACACTTTTTTCGAACGGCAACACAAAAAAGAACACTTTTTTTTTAAATGGCAACACAAAAAAGAAAACATACCAATACACCTTTAACACTTTTCGATTCACTTTCTTTATTTTTTACAGATTTGAAATACACTTTCACATATTCCAATATGCTTCTTTCTTCCTTTTTTTTTTTTTTACATTTTTTTAGGCTGCTGATTTTGCCACTCCCTTTTTTTTTGTTAACGCCACTCTCCTGCAAGTGTATTTTTGGTGCAAAAATACACTTGCAGGGAGTGGCGTTAACAAAAAAAGGAAGTGACAAAGGCTATGTTCGTTTAGATACTTTGGAAATTTTTGTTTTGGTAGTGGATGGAGAGAGAAATAGGGTAATGATTGGAGAGAGGGGTAATGAGTGGAGAGAGATAGAGAGAGAAATGAAATTAATGATTGAAAAATAGGGTAATGATTGGAGAAAGATGTAGGGTAATATTGAAAAACAAAGTTAAAACAAAGTAAATATGGGAAACGAACAAGGCCATTATCATTTCCCCTTTTTTAACACATTTTAAAAATCTAAGCATCAGTCCACTGGGCTGCTTTTACCCTTTTTCCCATTTAAAAATTCACTCCGACTAGTATTATAGGAATTCAACTACTGTACATTGCTTCCTAATTTGTGAACGTGGTAAAAATGCAAAATAAAGAAAGCGCCACGTCAGCATCATATTGGTGCGGCAAACTAATTAATGATAAGGACCGTTTGACATATTTGTACCACCCTTTTACTCCTATTTATAACTTTGGTCCTAATTAATTACAGAATGTACTATGCGGCCCATAGGTGATGGCGAAACGTGCATGCTAGCTTCACCTTATTGTAGTTTTTGTTTTCCCCTCTCATGCTTTTACCGATTACAGCAAGGTACTGATGATTCAGTTCATGACTGGGTACTGTTGATTCAGTACCTGACTATAACTTCGAATCGAGGCCGCCCGTGAGAGAAGGTGAGGAAGTTAAGGCGAGCATCCCGGGTTCCCAATTTGAATCAAATTGCATGGTGTTGGGTTTCAAAGCAATTGGCTGACATAGCGTGGAATCCAATGTCCCGAAATCCATATCCCGACAGTAATCTCCAGGGCCCACGATGCAGTCGGTCGCGATGAGTGTATTTTGAGATTTTCAACGTATCAAACGGTTGTGAGTGTACTGGGAATAGAGAATAAATTCTTTACACCGCCGGTGTAAACATTTGTTTCCTCCAAATCAATTGTATTGCGACACGTGTCAAAACAGTGGTCCCAATTAATAAAACATGGCGATGTGTCGCAATGCAATTGAGTTAGAGGAAACAAATATTTACACCGGCGGTGTAAAGAATTTATTCTCCTGGGAATAAAGGCTTACAGTGATTTGAAGAGACAAGTCGAGGACAGGTTGGCAATGTGGGTTGGAGTACTCGATTTTGTAATCAAAATGGTGCATGCACTTTGTTAGACTTATCCTACATCGTTTCAAAATGTGAGTTTGTTCTCTATAGAATCTAGGAGGCTTCTCCAATTTACTATTGCTAAAGGATCTAGGTTCGATGTACTCCTATCCATATTCTTCAACATGATATTAGACCTAGCTAGGTCTTGCACGGTTCGTGCGTCCTCTCATCTCGTCTCGTGTCTTTGTATTCATGATGTACTCCACACTCTATCGAACCACATGTGCTAGAGCATCGATTCACCCCAAGCTTAGTCTCTCTAATCTACAAACTACAAGTTACTTCATGTATTCGCAAGAAATTATAGATTGAATGCATCTGAAAACTTTCACACAATTGCTATTGCAGTGGCCTCGATGAAATTGATGGCCTCAACTATAACACAGTTGTCATTGCAGTGGGCTCGACAAAGTTAATGGTCCCCAGATTAGACTGACGGTGATAGCTGTATTATTTGTGGGGGACGAGATGCTCTACATGAAAGAGCAAAGGTACTATCATTTAGGGATGTACCCTAAAATATTTGATGCATAGCCCACTAAAGATTTCCAAGGTACATTACCAAATAAACCCAAAACTAAATGATCAAAAAGCATCAGAATTGTACACATTGTTAGGGACCACGGTCAGTTTATAATGTGAGACAGCTTTTGAGTAGGTTAAGTACTGGATGCACTGATAACTAGTGTATGGTAAGCGGATAACTAGTTCTTTCTTTGTTTTTGCCTCTTTTTGCCCATAGTTTCAAGTTTAATTGGATTCTTAATTGGGCATAAATTACTAAATTCAATACATTATACTTTTTGATGGATCATGGTGTTATTTAGCTAATTAAAACAAGGCAGCATTAATATGTTGTTCAAAAAGAAACTTTAGTGTAAAGGGCAGAAGTGTGGATATATATATATATAGAGTCCCCTTCTAATAAGGACCACCTCATTTTAATAAAATGAGAACCTCTCTTTTTCGATTGAATTTTGATGATCCGAACCGCTCAATGTGTTCAGAACGTGATTTTAAGGGTACCCTCATGAAATCTGCAAAAAAAAAAGACCGGGAAGGGCTTCATCCGAGCAGTTTTTATTTATTTTTTTATCAAACGGTTCAAATAAAAACTGCTCAAATCAAGCCCTTCCCGGTCATTTTTTTTGCCGATTTCTCGCGGGTACCCTTAAAATCACGTTCTGAACACATTGAGCAGCTCAGATCATCAAAATTCAATCGGGAAAGGGAAGAAATGGGATAGTCCTCATTTTAGGTCCTCATTAGAAGATTAGTGTATATATATATATATACCCGCGTGAAATCGGCAAAAAAAATGACCGGGAAGAGCTTGATTTGAGCAGTTTTTATTTGAACCGTTCGATAAAAAATAAATAAAAACTGCTCGGATGAAGCCCTTCCCAGTCTTTTTTTTTTTTTTGCTGATTTCACGCTAGTACCCTTAAAATCACGTTCTGAACACATTGAGCGACTCGGATCATCAAAATTCAATCGGAAAAGGGAGGTTCTCATTAGAAGATTAGTGTATATGAGTCCCCTTCTAAACAAGCTTTTAATTTTAGTGTTTTATGGTATCTTTGTTTTTTTATCAAAAAAAGAGAGAGGAAAGAACCCCACTTCATAGTTTGCTCAGTGGTGGAAGTAAATTAAATACACCTGTTTTCAAAAATGTGTACTATGTATGTATGTATCCCTATCGGAAAACAAGACAAATGAAAAACTTACGGACCAGGACATTCAGTCTAGGAAACCCAATCAACGGCCTAGATATAACTTAAAGAATTTTGGAATTTTAGGGAAGAGTTTTGGACAGTTGATTGAGTCTCCCGGAAGGTTTCGCTGGAACTAAAATGAAACCAAATAGAGTCTTTTTTTTTTAGTGGAAGAGCAAGAAATTCATTGATGAATACAATGATTACAGCTACCGTGTACCACTAATACAACCGTTACAAAAACCTATTACACACAGGAAGACACATAACACATTGAAATCAAATGAAGGATTCTAGTCCAGCGATAAATTGATCAGACGGTCAGGTGCCAGAGCCGCGCATGCTATTTGTCGATGTCCAGTTGTCACGGTAGTTCCACAATTGACGATGTTTCCTACAAAGACTGACCAATGCCAACCTAGCGCATCCGAGTCTTGCGCATCCGAGTCTTGTTGTTGGGAAACAAAGAGGAGAAAGTGGTAAGAGCTCACTGTATGTGCATCACATTAACTCGAACCAACCATGTTTGAAAGATCAAGTCCGGGGATCTTCAAATCTGTGCAAGACAAAAAAAGTAAAGAATGGATTCTCTGGACAGGACAAGATGATGAGCATCTCTGACAAATGGAAAAATTTTCAGTGGCGGCCTGGCGGGTGAGTACCGCGTGGTATCCGCTCAGCGCATTTGAACCGTCCATTGCATCTTTCGACGACTCAAATTTGGAAAGAGAAAAATGAGAGGTAAAATGTTGGGGTGAGGGGAGAGAGAGGGTTTCAATCCGAGCCGTCCAAAAATGTATTTGACGGTCCAGATGTGCCGAGCGGGTACCACGTGGGATATACCCGCCGCCGAAAAATTTCTCCTGACAAATATTACTTCAAAAGATATTCCGTGACCTGCAAATAAATCTTTCAAATTAATTATTCGAAAACGTTTTCCTCACTCTTCCAATGTAAAATATGAAGAGCGGATATCAGATACTCCGTATTAGAATATGGAGTTGGCTGCTAGTTCAAGCAGCCACGAAGGGTACGTTTTGTTAGATCATCTGAGCTGTTCATTTTATAAAAATAACTATGTATTAGGGTATTATCAATATTTATTAGTCAATCAACTTGATTTGGTACATACAAAAAATGTCCTAAACATGAAATCACATTAAATTAATAGATCAAATCATCCAAATGAGATCCGTAATCTGCCTCAGAAAATCGGACTATTCCTTCCCCGTTGAATGAAAATTGTGATAGTACTAAATTTTAATCAGAAAGTCTAAGGGTACAGCAAAATCGTACAGATTTTGCGTACAGATTTTTTGTGGGGCCCATTACGGGTCTCACACAAATGATCCGACCCGTTCATTAAATGTAAAACAGTTTTTCAAGGGCCCCCGCAAAAAATCAGTTCAATCCGATACTTATAGATGCTCGATCCAATCATATAATGTTTTATTATCCGGGAATCTAAATCAAAAGTTAGATGATTGGATTGAGTATCTATAAGTATCGGATTGAACTGATTTTTCGCGGGGGCCCTTGAAAAACTGTTTTACATTTAATGAACGAGTCGGATCATTTGTATGGGACCCGTAGTGGGCCCCACAAAAAATCTGTACGCAAAATCTGTACGATTTTGCTGTACCCTTAGTCTTTCTGAATTTTAATGCATCTCTCGGAGGATACTCTTATGACCGAATATTTATTGGGTGGTCTTAGGGCACCGCCAGCCCTTACCCGCCAGCATTTATGTAGGGTCGAGTACTAAGTATATGAACCCATAAATATGCGTGGTAAAGAAAGGTGTTGGGACACTACGTGTGTGACACCCCGCTTTCCGGTGGCTAGCGGTACTGTAGGATGGCAGGCTCCATTCGAACGGGAGGGGGCAAGTCATGGTTTATAAGAAAAGATCCCTCCTACTTGTACAAGGCTTTTTAAAGCCGTAAGGGCAGGCCAAAGCGCATAAGGAACTTCACAGTTAAGCGTGCTCATCCTGGGGTAATCCAGGGATGGGTGACCTCACTGGAAAGTCTATGGGCTTTGGGCGTCCAAAGCAGACAATATTGTACAAAGATGGAGCGGGTCGTTACAACATGGGGAGCCCCACTCTGGGGTGTTTCCAGTAACAATTTAAGAAAAAAATGTAGGCGTTTTAACCATGTCGTTCACACTAATCAACAAGTTTTAACATTTTATCATCTCGTTCACACTAACTAACTTGTCAATTACAACTTATTTCTCATTAACTTTTTCACTCACATGCCCATCTACAACTTCATAACTACCGAAAACAACATCACATTTCTCAACAACTTATTCATTATCGAAAACACCTATCAACTTAATTGCAGCAAATTTTTTCGCACAACTTATTCACTACCGGAACACACCTCCCCAAAGATTATTGATGAGTGGTCTTATAATGTCGGCTGAACCAGGCCCATTCTGTAAAATCCACAAACAAGTTTAAGGTCCTTTTATATGGTTCCTTCCCCATACTTTAATGGGCCATGAAAGGAAATGTGGGCCGAATTTGGATCATTAAAATATGGCCTCACCCAGGCCCATTTTCCTCCAAAGCCTCAAAGTTTCAACCAGAAAAGAAAATGAAAGAAAGACAAACTCGCACCAAAATTGACTTCTCAAAAACAATTGGAGTCCTCTTCCACGGGGAAGAGAGAGAGAGAGAATCGATGAATTGGAAAAGATTTCTGTCGATCCCCGTTTTCTCTGTGTTTCTGCTGCTGGGTTTTGTTTACTACGTCGCAGTCTTCGTCCTCATAGAGAATTGGTTGGGGTTGCAGAGCTCGGCTGGTTCGTTGAACGCTCTGATCTTCACTTTCTTGGCTTCTCTCTGTCTCTTCTCTTTCCTCGTCTGCGTCCTCACCGACCCAGGTGGGGTCCCACCTGCTTACGTGCCTGACTTTGAAGCTAGCGAGGCTACGGATCAAGCGCTCATGAAAAGTGTAAGGATTTTAATTGGGAGTATTTTGGGCTTATTGTGTTGGAGTAATGATTTCGTTGACACTCATTTGTGTTACTGGTTGAAGGTGTTGACTTCTACCGTTCTACGTATGTGGTGTTTGGGTTCTCTTGTTCTTGGCTTGTTGTGCTTAATAAGATCATAATTTACCCATAAAAAAAATCATAATCCGTCCATATAATGTGGATCTTTATGTCTGGGGATTCAGTATAAGAATGCCATGGTTAGGCTAATTGACTTAGGTATAAAAGCGGTTCAAGGATTACCTTTTAACTCTTCTAGCTCTATTAACCAGTAGTCCAGTAGTATACACACAAAATTTCGTATAGTAGTACGAATAGTGCGGTTAGAAAACATAACAATACATAAGATTTTGCAATTGTTCTTGAAGAAATTTTACATCTTGAGCCAATCAGCCAAACAAGATTAGACTGGCCGCATAAATCTATTAATATTCAAAAAGGGAAAATTGTGGCGAATAGGTTGACGCGGATCTTTTTGGACTCTCTTCTTTTTTTTTGTGGAGATGTCCAGTCGCCAGAACGATAACGACACCAGTAGATCATTCTTTTTCTCTCTATCTTTTAAATAAATTTGTCATTAGGAATACTTTATGTTTGAGCTAATGTGTTAGGTGTTCAATTAATGAATTATGAATTACCTGAATGGATGAGTGTTCATAATATAGAGCTTAGTGGTCAAATAAAGCCTAAAACTACTAATAAAATTCAAAGAAAAGGGTGTTCTGGTTCACTTGACCACTCACACCAGAGGGTGCAGCGGCCTATGCCCAATAACCTTTCGAAGAAGCTTGCGAAGACTGAGTTTTGATAACATAAACATATGAATTGCTAATATGAAGTCCGCTAGGGAGGTAAATGGTTTAAGTCTACTAAATGGTTGTGAAGCTTGGAACTCTTGGTAAGTGGTAATCAATTGGGATGGTTTAACAAGGGAAATGTGGGAAACGTTACCAGGGGCTGTTTGAATTCCTTTTCTGTTGGCTCAAAGTATAAGGATAAGTGTTGGTATGAGGTGGTTACCTAAAATGTCAACCATCTTTTGTTGGGAAGACCATGGAACTATGATCTGAACATGAGGCATGACGGTTGAAGTTACCTAAACCACTACAAAGTCCCGGGGGGAATTCCAAATCAAAACCACCGCCTATTTCTACTTATATTTCATAAATCAAAAGGTTTACAAGAGATACCAAATTAGGAATTACCCACAAGCCCCTTGTGACACCTAACTCCACCTCTTGATGCAACACCCCATGGTCCTCTTGGATTTCATGGACTCCACGAGAATCATCACCTCGATCTTTGGATCAAATTGGCTCCGGAATCATCTGGCCATGTAGAAAGGAAGGCACCAATGAATGCAAATGATGAAGATTTTAGGTAGAAAGAATCAATCTTGAGTGTATTCATGGAGTATTAAAGAACAACAGTAGATTGACAAGTGAAATGATCGAACACAAGGTTTAAATAATCTTTTATGCATCAAAATACATGAAGATCTAAGATAGAAAGAATTTCTCTCACTAAAATATCTGATGCAGTCACATGCCCTAAAGGGGCAAAAACCTTTGTAAAATATGCTCAGGTAAGCTTTCCTAAGGTCACCGCAGCGCCACCATTGCGCCAGCATCCCAAGGTAGCGCGAAGCACTTGCTAACCAAGGAAGCGCAATTCTCTCAGTGGATCAAAGCAAGAACAGGCATAGAAAAATTTCCTTCTAATGCCTAAGCTTTCTACACAAGATAATTCTATGAATGAAAAGGCATTAAAATCCACATGATGCATGGGAAAACCATTGGTTTAAATGCAACACACAATGCAAATGAAATGCATATACCTTTGTTGATCATATGCCAAACATTTGCACCCGAAGGACCTCCAAGCCAATTCGTCAACCATCGGGCAGAGTATCTAGACACAACCCAATCAACTACCTCCCAAACCCAAATGGTAAAAGAAATACAGACTCTAATGGTTTGTCGGTATCCGGAAATTGCAAATAACACTAACAACGGTTGCAATAAGAGAGACAGTTTGCTGTTCAACACCACCAAACTGTAGGACATGGAACATGTCATGAGAAACTATGTGACTAATATCCCTTGATGTCTTTTTGTGTTGTGAAAATCCTAGTGTCGGCAAGTCAGTCGTGTCGCGTGTCCTGTTTGTGCTTTAGAAAGAGACTTGCGCTTCTATTCTCAAAGCAATAAAGTTAAAGAGTAAAGACACATTGTGTCATCCATTTACTTGAAAACTAGGCTATTCTCTTTTGAGGGTATGTGCAAGTGTTTGTGACTTTGTGCAATGTTGCGTGTCCTTAATACTTTTTTTTCTCAAAATAAGAGCTTCTGGAAGCAATGTAAAACTAGATGAGACGATCTGAATTTTCAATTGTTTTCTCCTGTGCGAAAATTTTATAACCTATGCCATGCCTTATTGCCTTTTGGATGTTCAAATAGTGATTGGACTCCAAACTGTATTATCCATTTACTTGAGAAGTTAGGGTATTCTGTTTATTCGTTGTTGTTTAGAGTATATGATTACCGGAAAGGTTGTGGGTTCGGCAAAGTCAAATTGCAATTTTCTTTCACAAAATGTGATTCATAGAGCCTCCGACCATTTATTCCAAATTACTTGCTCAACATCCACGTGCCTCTTTTTTAGCTTACATGGTCCACCTACATGATTTACAGGAGAGGCTGGTTTTTTTTTTTGCTCGGCGGAGGGAGAGGCTGGTTAGGTTTTGGTGTTTAATGTTTTGGTTCTTTTAGGCTAATGGTTGCTTGGTTCTGAGCAATTTTAGCCGGAGCATGTTGGCTGTATTTAATTGGTGGGGTTCCGTGGTTCAGAGGTGTTTTGAGTGTTTGGTTGTACGTTATTTTACTTCCTTTGGTTCTTGTTGTATCAGTTGGCGTCTTGCTTTCCTCGCTTGCTTGGATACTCTTGGATGGCGTTTGCCGTTGTGCCATTGATCCGTTTAGTCTTTGTATAACATTTTGAGGAAAGTCCACTTTCACCCCCTATGGTTATCGCCATGTGCGGATACCCCCCTCATGGTTTAAAACTGACCACATAACCTACTTGTGGTTTTGAAATTGTGCGGATAGACCCCCTACCGTCATGTTTTCCATCCATATTAACGAAGGTGTATCTCACACGCCTCTAGAATGTAATCTGAGTCGTTCATAATGTATTAAATAAAGAATCGAGTATCTCTGTAAAAAATCATCTTGATCAGGCATCAATAACCCAATGATCTAATTTTTAGTAAATTCAAATTTGAAATTTTAATTTCATAACAAAATCGATTTGACCATGAGCTTTTCATTTTTTGATTGACTTGAATTTTGGCATAGACGTAGTACTCGTCAAAATTTACAATATCAATGGTTTGGATTCAATTTTTGGTATAGGAGATGGTGTGGTTAGATTTAAAAAAGAAGAAGAATCAAGGGACATGATTAGGGTATATCGGTCTTTTAATGTTGTATCCGTTAATATGAATGGAAAATATGACGGCAGAGAGTCTATCTGCACATTTTCAAAACCACAGGTAGGTTATGTGGTCAGTTTTAAACCATGAGGGAGGTATCCGCACATGACGATAACCACAGGGGGTGAAAGTGGACTTTCCTCTAACATTTTCAAAGATTACGATCATGTGATAAGTATTGCTACTACTCCCGGTGTGTTCTAGCTATTTTCTCGTAGCTAACCCCATAACGAACGGGAGAGCGGATAGCCATTTTATTTACCTGATAGTTATATGGTCTCTTACTTCTCAATGACTATATTAATTGCCTGGAAGCGTTTTTATGTTGGGTTTCGAGGCTCAGCTGTGTTTGGGTTTTTTGGGTTACCGCTTTTTTCTTTTCCCTTCGGACTTTGGGTGGTTGGCGTCTTGTCTTCCTTCTTGTTTGGGTCTCGAGTGACGTTTTGCCAATGTATCATTGATCCGTTTAATCTTTGAGTAATGAAGCCTTCCTAATTCAAATCATTCAAAACGTCCTCTCTCTTTTTGACATAGAAATCTTAAAATATATATAGAGAGAGAGAGAGAGAGAAATTGCGTCCAATATGATTTGAACTTATCCCAAAGATTTAGAAGACCTCTGTCATTACCATTAGACAATGGACGCTTTTCATTTATTTTTATTCTTTTCACATTTTGACTTTCTTGGCTCTTATTTGCTTTTGGAAAAAAGAAGAAAGAATCGGATTGTGTGTAAGAGATTTTCAGGAATTGTATACGTATTTAATTCCAATGATCTATTAATTCTCTCTAATTACCTCTCTCTATCTTAATTAAGATAGATGGCATAGCCCTTTGACCTAGGTGGAAAAGAGATTTTGAACTACAAAAAGATATTTATTACTACCTCCGTTCCACAATGACAGTCTCACTTTCTCTTTCTTACCTCTTTTCAAATCAGTAACTCGAAAACCACGCAATTGGGATTGGTGCTGCGCAGTGGTGTGCGCAGTACCGTGTTGCGCACCTCCGAGCCGTTGGATCTTGCATCCGACGGTTCGGATGCAATCAACGATCGAACTGTTCATTGCCGAGATGAGATCCGAACCATCGGATGCACGATCCAATAGCTCGGAGGTGCACAGTATGATACTGCGCACAGAACCATCCCCCATCCCGAAAACCACATGGTACGAGGAGCGGCTATAACAGTTTGATCACTCCCACACACATTGGAACAACATTGAACATCACCCCACTTGCATAGGCAATTCCCCATTAACCCTTCACAGTAGCAAAATAGCAGCAGTTGTACAATCAGAAACAGCAACAGCAAAAGCAAAAACTATACCAAGCAGCAGCAGTTTGTATGCAGTAATTATTATTATTTTTTTTTATCGGCAAAAGAAGATTTCAGTCATCACGAGGATAAAAGCATGAAACCAGTACGATAAGAAGAGAATTGCATTGAGAGAGCTTTCGCCCCAGAGAGCGCACAATGCCCTCCTACTACTACTGCTACTCACAAATTCTTGACCGACCTCTCCGCCTCTCGAAGATTTTCTTAAAACCACCAAAACACCACCCAAAAGCTTACAATGTCACCCTTTTTTTTTTTGCTCGGAAAAGCGAAACATTTTATAAAACTCGAAAGGGGTACATCGAGAAAAAACAACCGAAGATAGATCTTGGTTGAGCCCAAATTTACAAAAACTTCCAACCGACAGTTGGAGGTACACCTGAAAACTAGGTTACAATCTCAATTTTCGGATACCATCTAAGAAAATCTTGAACTCCTCAACGGTGTAGATCTTGATGTCGAATTTCGCCTTCATCCACATCGCAACTCTAGTTTTGACTAGATCCCCCACCTCCCAAGCTTGTTTCGTTGAATTGTTGAAGATAGTGTTATTTCTCACCAACCAAAGAGACCACAACGTCGCATAGAAGCAAGCTTCCCATATATGTTTCTCCAAATTGAAAAATCCATTAGCAAACCACCATTGTGCTAATTCTGGGACAGAAGATGGGCAAACCCATTTGATGTTCCACCAGTCCAGTATAATCGACCATACACTCCACGAGAACTGACAGTGAAGAAACAAATGCTGATGAGTTTCAAGATTCAGGGAGCATAGGGGACACAAAGCTAGTTGAATTTCATTGATTAAGTTTCGGCTGAGAAGGACAGACCTGGTTACTGCTCTTTCCTTAACAGCCATCCAAGCAAAGATTTCCACCTTAGGAGGACCCAAATTCTTCCATAAGGAACCCAGCAGCATATTGCTCGAATAGTGTAGTAATTCCCATTGCCCATAAGCTGACTAGACAGAAAAAATTCCATCACCCGTCCATCTCCACTGCGATTCATCTGGTTTCGATGGGTTTAGAATAACTCGTTGGATTCTTTGTTTCAAATTATCCAGCTCTTGCTTCTCTCGACCAAACACGTCCCTTCTGAACAATAAATTCCAAGATCCCTCTCCTCTCAAATTGCTTATCAACGACTCTTTGTGAGTAGATAAAGAAAACAGTCTGGGATAATCTTCTTTCAAAGACGATTCACCTAACCACACATGCTCCCAAAACACGGTTGCATCACCTGAGTGTACTTGGACTCGAAAGCTGTCTCGGATGGAGTAGCCCAACTGGGATGAGGGATTATCTAGAGAACATATATCTGACCATATTCTTGATGAAGAACCAGAGCCGTGCGCATAGGGCAGCCAACAATTAGCATCCAGACCGTATTTTCCTCGAATCACTTTCACCCATAGAGCTTCTTTATCCTTGCCAAATCTCCACCACCATTTTGCTAGGAGAGCTAGGTTTTGTTGCACCATTTTCTTTACCCCCAGTCCTCCGTTAGCTTTATTCCGGGTAATCTCATCCCACTTAACCACGTGCATTTTCCTTTTGTCGTTCGTATCTCCCCAAAAAAATTGCCTCTGCATTTTTTCCAATTTCCTTGCAACAGCTGCTGGCATTTTAAACAGAGACATGAAATATATAGGAATGTTTGTAGTATTTGAGTTCATAAGAGTCAGTCTTCCCCCAGTAGAAATACAACGAGATCGCCATATACTCAGTGCCTTTTCAGTCCTTCCAATGTCACCCTTAACCCTGGCTGCCTCAACCAAACACCCCAATGCTGCCTTGCCGCTGCCTCAAAACAACTCCGGATCAACCCGAGCAGCACCTAAAATATCCCCTAAAAACAAACAGCCCAAGCACATCCCAAATATCGCTGCAAAATCAGCCCCCAAAAGAATCCTAAATCAACCTGTAAACAGCCCTCGAATCGAGTCCTAATCAGCCCTTAAATCGCATCCAAAACATCTCTTGTATACAGCATTGGCTATACATAACTACAGTGCACAAGGTTTTTACTACCTTTAATTAGTCGGTCCATTGAACTGGATAACGTCCTATACAAAGTGGGAAAGAGAGAGGTTTCATAACTAAACATTAGGGTTAGGTTTTGCTTTGTGGAAAAAAATTCATCTGAGCTCTCTCCACTTATCCAACGATCAGATTTGCTTTCCTCTTTTTGGAACTGTTATCAAGAGTAGTTTAATTTTTTTTTACGGCTTCTTAATGTGTTTAACAAATTAATTAAAACAGCTGACAGGCAAAAACAAAAAATAAAAGTACTGAAAAGCTTATTCTTTCCTGCCATTAGCCTAGCTATCACATTGGTTTATTTAGTTTTTTTTAATATCTTAAGCATAATCATTTAAAAAGGGTCATTCTAGTCATTCTATTGACAGCTCACTGGAGTTGTCAACAAATTCAGAAAAAAAAAAAAAAAAAAACTTTTTCGAACGGCAACACAAAAAAGAACACTTTTTTTTTAAACGGCAACACAAAAGAGAACACATGCCAATACACCTTTAACAACTTTCTTTATTTTTAACAGATTTGAAATACACTTTCACATATTCCAATATGCTTACACTTTTTTAGGCTGCTGATTTTGCCACTCCCTTTTTTGTTAACGCCATTCTCCTGCAAGTGTATTTTTGGTGCAAAAATACACTTGCAGGGGAGTGACGTTAACAAAAAAAAGGGAGTGACAAAATCATTTCCCCTTTTTTAACACATTTTTAAAATCTTAGCATCAGTCCACTGGGCTGCTTTTACCCTTTTTCCCATTTAAAAATTCACTCCGACTAGTATTATAGGAATTCAACTACTGTACATTGCTTCCTAATTTGTGAACGTGGTAAAAATGCAAAATAAAGAAAGCGCCACGTCAGCATCATATTGGTGCTACAAACTAATTCATGATAAGGACCGTTTGACATATTTGTACCACCCTTTTACTCCTATTTATAACTTTGGTCCTAATTAATTACAGAATGTACTATGCGGCCCATAGGTGATGGCGAAACGTGCATGCTAGCTTCACCTTATTGTAGTTTTTGTTTTCCCCTCTCATGCTTTTACCGATTACAGTAAGGTAATGATGATTCAGTACCTGACTATAACTTCGAATCGAGGCCGCCCGTGAGAGAAGGTGAGGAAGTTAAGGCGAGCATCCCGGGTCCCCAATTTGAATCAAATTGCATGGTGTTGGGTTTCAAAGCAATTGGCTGACATAGCGTGGAATCCAATGTCCCGAAATCCATATCCCGACAGTAATCTCCAGGGCCCACGATTGCGAGTCGGTCGCGATGAGTGTATTTTGAGATTTTCAACGTATCAAACGGTTGTGAGTGTACTGGGAATAAAGGCTTACAGTGATTTGAAGAGACAAGTCGAGGACAGGTTGGCAATGTGGGTTGGAGTACTCGATTTTGTAATCAAAATGGTGCATGCACTTTGTTAGACTTATCCTACATCGTTTCAAAATGTGAGTTTGTTCTCTATAGAATCTAGGAGGCTTCTCCAATTTACTATTGCTAAAGGATCTAGGTTCGATGTACTCCTATCCATATTCTTCAACATGATATTAGACCTAGCTAGGTCTTGCACGGTTCGTGTGTCCTCTCATCTCGTCTCGTGTCTTTGTATTCATGATGTACTCCACACTCTATCGAACCACATGTGCTAGAGCATCGATTCACCCCAAGCTTAGTCTCTCTAATCTACAAACTACAAGTTACTTCATGTATTCCCAAGAAATTATAGATTGAATGCATCTGAAAACTTTCACACAATTGCTATTGCAGTGGCCTCGATGAAATTGATGGCCTCAACTATAACACAGTTGTCATTGCAGTGGGCTCGACAAAGTTAATGGTCCCCAGATTAGACTGACGGTGATAGCTGCATTATTTGTGGGGGACGAGATGCTCTACATGAAAGAGCAAAGGTACTATCATTTAGGGATGTACCCTAAAATATTTGATGCGTAGCCCACTAACGATTTCCATGGTACATTACCAAATAAACCCAAAACTAAATGATCAAAAAGCATCAGAATTGTACACATTGTTAGGGACCACGGTCAGTTTATAATGTGAGACAGCTTTTGAGTAGGTTAAGTACTGGATGCACTGATAACTAGTGTATGGTAAGCAGATAACTAGTTCTTTCTTTGTTTTTGCCTCTTTTTGCCCATAGTTTCAAGTTTAATTGGATTCTTAATTGGGCATAAATTACTAAATTCAATACATTATACTTTTTGATGGATCATGGTGTTATTTAGCTAATTAAAACAAGGCAGCATTAATATTTTGTTCAAAAAGAAACTTTAGTGTAAAGGGCAGAAGTGTGGATATATATATATATATATAGAGTCCCTTTCTAATAAGGACCACCACATTTTAATAAAATGAGGACCTCCCTTTTCCGATTGAATTTTGATGATCCGAGCCGCTCAATGTGTTCAGAACGTGATTTTAAGGGTACCCATGTGAAATCAGCAAAAAAAAAGACCGGGAAGGGCTTCATCCGAGCAGTTTTTATTTATTTTTTATCGAACGGTTCAAATAAAAACTGCTCAAATCAAGCCCTTCCCGGTCATTTTTTTTGCCGATTTCTCGCCAGTAATCATAAAATCACGTTCTGAACACATTGAGCGGCTCGGATCATCAAAATTCAATCGGGAAAGGGAAGAAATGGGATAGTCCTCATTTTAGGTCCTCATTAGAAGATTAATGTATATATATATATATACCCGCGTGAAATCGGCAAAAAAAATGACCGGGAAGAGCTTGATTTGAGCAGTTTTTATTTGAACCGTTCGATAAAAAATAATTAAAAACTGCTCGGATGAAGCCCTTCCCGGTCTTTTTTTTTTGCTGATTTCACGCGGGAACCCTTAAAATTACGTTCTGAACACATTGAGCGGCTCGGATCATCAAAATTCAATCGGAAAAGGGAGGTCCTCATTAGAAGATTAGTGTATATGAGTCCCCTTCTAAACAAGCTTTTAATTTTAGTGTTTTATGGTATCTTTGTTTTTTTATCAAAAAAAGAGAGAGGAAAGAACCCCACTTCATGGTTTGCTCTGTGGTGGAAGTAAATTAAATACACCTGTTTTCAAAAATGTGTACTATGTATGTATGTATCCCTATCGGAAAACAAGACAAATGAAAAACTTACGGACCAGGACATTCAGTCCAGGAAACCCAATCAACGGCCTAGATATAACTTAAAGAATTTTGGAATTCTAGGGAAGAGTTTTGGACAGTTGATTGAATCTCCCGGAAGGTTTCCCTGGAACTAAAATGAAACCAAATAGAGTCTTTTTTTTTTTAGTGGAAGAGCAAGAAATTCATTGATGAATACAATGATTACAGCTACCGTGTACCACTAATACAACCGTTACAAAAACCTATTACACACAGGAAGACACATAACACATTGAAATCAAATGAAGGATTCTAGTCCAGCGATAAATTGATCAGACGGTTAGGTGCCAGAGCCGCGCATGCTATTTGTTGATGTCCAGTTGTCACGGTAGTTCCACAATTGACGATGTTTCCCACAAAGACTGACCAATGCCAACCTAGCGCATCCGAGTCTTGTTGTTGGGAAACAAAGAGGAGAAAGTGGTAAGAGCTCACTGTATGTGCATCACATTAACTCGAACCAACCATGTTTGAAAGATCAAGTCCGGGGATCTTCAAATCTGTGCAAGACAAAAAAAGTAAAGAATGGATTCTCTGGACAGGACAAGATGCTCTGACAAATGGAAAAATTTTCAGTGGCGGGTGAGTATCGCGTGGTATCCGCTCAGCGCATTTGAACCGTCCATTGCATCTTTCGACGGCTCAAATTTGGAAAGAGAAAAATGAGAGGGAAAATGTTGGGGTGAGGGGAGAGAGAGGGTTTCAATCCGAGCCGTCCAAAAATGTATTGGACGGTCCAAATGTGCCGAACGGGTACCACGTGGGATATACCCGCCGAAAAATTTCTCCTGACAAATATTACTTCAAAAGATATTCTGTGACCTGCAAATAAATCTTTCAAATTAATTATTCGAAAACGTTTTCCTCACTCTTCCAATGTAAAGTACTAGAAATTGCCCGTGCCTAAAGGCACGGCACAACACGGTTTTGAACACGACTAAGATGAATTATCGAGTGTGTAATTTTTTTTCTTGGTTGATGAATGTGTATTCAAATTCTGAAAAATGGTCTAACTTTCAAAGGTCTGAAATCTAGGAGTACAACTGCGCCCGTGCCAAAAGTCACTAATTCAAAAGCATTAACATAAAACAATGAAAAGCTTTCATGCACCCTCACACTAAAACTCCTTAACCCCAAGGAATTAAAGTAAATGCAAAACTGTTATAAAAATTAGGGAGCTCTTATTCAAAATTGCTATTTTTTTCTCGCAAACATGTCAACAAATTTGTACATGCAAGAAAACACCAAAAGAACACAACAGTGATCAAAGCAAACACGACTCGTACAATGAAGATTCCTTAGCTCCTTCATCTTCAAAGCACCAACTTAATCACTTTTGTAGATAAAATAACTATTTTCTTTGTAATAACCTGAAGCCAAAATAAATTTTTCTAGCGAATGACCTGTGCCTGAAGGCATGACGCAACACATTTTCTGAACACGACTAAAATAAATTATCGAGGAGTGTGTAATTATTTTCCCTGGTCGAGCAATGTGTATTGATGCGTCAGATTTTGGAACAATAATCCTAACAATTTGATCAAATTTTTTTTTTTGACACGGAAGAAGGACAATCTGATCAATTAAAGAAACCAAAATACCATTAAAGAAACCAAAGCCTCTTAAGCATTAAAAAAACCCAAAAAAGTAATATTCACTGCTTTCATTTGCTTTCCTACCTACTTCCATGAGTTGCACATTGAAGTGGTCTTCCACCATCAGATACAGCTTCTATTTCAGCTCCTTTAGATATCAATAGCCGTATGAGGTCCATTGGTAACTCGTAATCTCTATTCTCCAAAAGCATACAATCGTAATTCTCTTCTAGCAAGGAGATATGACTAAGAAAAGAATGATTTTGTCATTTTCCAAATTCAGATTTGCACCATTTGCAGCAAGCCAAGCCAAATGCAGATAATAAAACAATGATTTTGTCCAGACTAAGATAGATCAAAAGAACTTATTCGTATGTTCTAAGAAATAAGATCGTGATATGAATGAACAAAATTTACGACCTCGAAATAGAAAAAGTTGGAATATGCCCAAAAAAACACAAATGAATAAGAAACCGAGCAGAAGAATAAATAGTAAAACGACGACTAAATTTACCTTATGGAATGTGAGCTTTATTTTCTGACATAATGACGTGAAATAGTATGCCTTGTTGAAAATTGAAAGAAACCAAATGGCATAAAAAAAGGCCCAACAATGAGCAAAAAACTGAAACATGGCCCACTCAAAAATTATACCAAAAGTCATGAAACAGCTCGCAAAGTTTTTCAGTTCTAATGATCAAAATCGAGTGCATCAACTTAGCCGTCTATGAATGCTTTCCTTTTGAAAATAAATTGACATTAACCTAGCGTAGTATGTGACTAAAGGAACTTACCCCTTTAACCTAAACTAATTACCTGGACTTAGGACCCAACAACTCTATCGAGGCTCTTATGATCTTGAAAATCAATCACACTTGAAGAATAAGAAACAAAAACAAAATTATAACTAAGGGTCATCATTTAGCCTGAAGCCCGTGGCCCGTCCAAAGCCTGCCCGGCCCATCGGACTTTTACTCGGCCCGAGCCAGTGAAACGGGCAGGCTGGCCCAACCCATAGTTTGTAATGGGCGGGCTTGGACCTATAAATTTTTACTCGGCCCGGCCGTAGGCCCGGCAGCCCGCCTGTGGTACCCGCCCATGGCCCGAAATTCCACAAAATCCTTTCTTTTTTCCCTTGGTTTAGTTTCTGCCCAAGGAAATTTAAGCCCGGCCGTTGGCCCGCCGGCCCGTCAATTGGGTAGCCCGTGGGCTGGGCCTGGGCTTCAATTTATGGTAGGTAGCCCGGCCCGCCCGACCCGCAAAAAAGAAAAAGCCCAATCGGCCCAGCCCGTGGGCGGGCTTGGGCAGTGACTTGGCGGGCTGGGTCGGGCCGATGATGACCATTAATTATAACTTCTTAAGAACTAACGGGATTGCTTAAAGTTAATTAGCCAATAACTAATTAATTGTAAAATCAACATCCTTCTAATTGACCACATGCAGGTATGATATTATTACCATTGGTTCTAAAAGCGTATTGCACACATAGAGAATTCCCTTTTTCTCCTCGGACATGGTGAGACTTTACAAAATATGGGTTGCTTGTAAGCACATAATCTGATTGTGTGCAAGAAAAAAGGGTGCATTAACATTATTGTGATGGTAAATACTACAAAAGACGATATAAAAGATGTAGTGGGCATCAAACATGGGTAAATTAATTTTCAGTACGGCCTGCATAAAAAAGTTTCTGTTCAAAAAAATTCAGATTGGATATCTCTCTTCTTCTTTTTTTCTTTTTTTTCTGAAAACACCACGAAATCATGAGTTGCTCATTTGCACGCCCATCCTCAATATGGTTCGCCCAATGCGCAACCAAACAAACGAAAATAGAGAAAAACTTAACCATAAAGAAAAAGGTATCAGAGAAATAGCAAGAGATTCTGTTACCGATATAGTTGATTACCGTTGTCGAGTTTGGTCAGTCAACCCAACTCTTAGAGCTTAACTCAAAATTGAGAGAGAAATCGATCCTTACCTCTCAAGTTTTTGGAAAATGGTGAAGATCAAATGAAGAAAAAAGTGAACTTTTAAAATTCTCACATACGACAACTGTTTCATGGAAAAGTTGTTCCCCATAATTTAAAAATCTCATTAAAAACAATTATTTTTATGGAAAATTGTATGTTATCCCGTGATTTAGGAATGCTTTACTTACTCCTAAGATTGTATTGAAACTTAAAACCTTTCCATTCAAATTTTCAAATTTTAAAATACTATTGAAATTAAAAATTTACTCATCAATTATTCCTTCTACAGAGTATACTAATTGAAATATGAATTATTCAATAGTTCGAAAGTACCGCCACGTGATACCCCGAACCACTGTACAATCACACATTTTTGTGGGATCCATACATTTAGTAGTAGACTCCACAAGAATGTGTGGTTGTAAAGTGCTCTGGAGTACCACGTAGCAGAACTCTCGAACTATTGTATAATTTCACTTGAAATATATTTGGAATTCAAAATTTGTTGATTGACTATTTTCGTTCCTTATCTCGAGAGCTTTCCGAAAACATCAAATTCATTTCAAATTTGAAATCAATCAATTAATTGTTTAATTCCTTTACGATAATACTCTAAGATTTAAGCCTTTTAACCATTTTTGCTTAGTATTAAGAACGGTTTGTAACGTTCCATTATGGAAAGCATGAATTCTTAAAAACATTGATTACCAAATTTAGAACTCCTTACCAAATTAAACTGCATTCAAAATTAACGGTGGAGATTTATGCAGAAAAAATGTGTACTTAATCAAACGGTCAAGATTTATGCAGAGAAAATGTGTGAGCCACCACACCGTCGTGAAATGTATTATAGATGAAGAGCGGATATCAGATATTCCGTATTAGAATATGGAGTTGGCTGCTAGTTCAAGCAGCCACGAAGGGTACGTTTTGTTAGATCATCTGAGCTGTTTATTTTATAAAAATAACTGTGTATTAGGGTATTATCAATATTTATTAGTCAATCAACTTGATTTGGTACATACAAAAAAAATGTCCTAAACATGAAATCACATTAAATGAATAGATCAAATCATCGAAATGAGATCCGTAATCTGCCTCAGAAAATCGGACTATTCCTTCCCCGTTGAATGAAAATTGTGATAGTACTAAATTTTAATCAGAATGTCTAAGGGTACAGCAAAATCGTACAGATTTTGCGTAGGGCCCATTACAGGTCCCACACAAATGATCCGACCCGTTCATTAAATGTAAAACAGTTTTTCAAGGGCCCTCGCAAAAAATCAGTTCAATCCGATACTTGTAGATGCTCGATCCAATCATATAATGTTTTATTATCCGGGAATCTAAATCAAAAGTTAGATGATTGGATCGAGTATCTATAAGTATCGGATTGAACTGATTTTTCGCGGGGGCCCTTGAAAAACTGTTTTACATTTAATGAACGAGTCAGATCATTTGTGTGGGACCCGTAGTGGGCCCCACAAAAAATCTGTACGCAAAATCTGTACGATTTTGCTGTACCCTTAGTCTTTCTGAATTTTAATGCATCTCTCGGAGGATACTCTTATGACCGAATATTTATTGGGTGGTCTTAGGGCACCGCCAGCCCTTACCCGCCAGCATTTATGTAGGGTCGAGTACTAAGTATATGAACCCATAAATATGCGTGGTAAAGAAAGGTGTTGGGACACTACGTGTGTGACACCCCGCTTTCCGGTGGCCGGCGGTACTGCAGCATGGCAGGCTCCATTCGGACGGGAGGGGGCAAGTCATGGTTTATAAGAAAAGATCTCTCCTACTTGTACAAGGCCTTTTAAAGCCGTGAGGGCGGGCCAAAACGCATAGGAACTTCACAGTTAAGCGTACTCATCCTGGGGTAATCCAGGGATGGGTGACCTCACTGGAAAGTCTATGGGCTTTGGGCGTCCAAAGTAGACAATATTGTACAAAGATGGAGCGGGTCGTTACAACGTGGGGTGCCCCACTTTGGGGTGTTTCTAGTAACAATTTAAGAAAAAAATGTAGGCGTTTTAACCATGTCGTTCACACTAATCAACAAGTTTTAACATTTTATCATCTCGTTCACACTAACTAACTTGTCAAGTAACAACTTATTTCTTAATAACTTTTTCACTCACATGCCCATCTACAACTTCATAACTACCGAAAACAACATGACATTTCTCAACAACTTATTCATTACCGGAAACACCTACCAACTTAATTGCAACAAATTTTTTCGCACAACTTATTCACCACCGGAAACACCTCGCCAAAGATTATTGATGAGTGGTCTTATAATGTCGGCTGAACCAGGCCCATTCTGTAAAATCCACAAACAAGTTTAAGGTCCTTTTATATGGTTCCTTCCCCATACTTTAATGGGCCATGAAAGGAAATGTGGGCCGAATTTGGATCATTAAAATATGGCCTCACCCAGGCCCATTTTCCTCCAAAGCCTCAAAGTTTCAACCAGAAAAGAAAATGAAAGGAAGACAAACTCGCACCAAAATTGACTTCTCAAAAACAATTGGAGTCCTCTTCCACGGGGAAGAGAGAGAGAGAGAGAGAATCGATGAATTGGAAAAGATTTCTGTCGATCCCCGTTTTCTCTGTGTTTCTGCTGCTGGGTTTTGTTTACTACGTCGCAGTCTTCGTCCTCATAGAGAATTGGTTGGGGTTGCAGAGCTCGGCTGGTTCGTTGAACGCTCTGATCTTCACTTTCTTGGCTTCTCTCTGTCTCTTCTCTTTCCTCGTCTGCGTCCTCACCGACCCAGGTGGGGTCCCACCTGCTTACGTGCCTGACTTTGAAGCTAGCGAGGCTACGGATCAAGCGCTCATGAAAAGTGTAAGGATTTTAATTGGGAGTATTTTGGGCTTATTGTGTTGGAGTAATGATTTCGTTGACACTCATTTGTGTTACTGGTTGAAGGTGTTGACTTCTACCGTTCTACGTATGTGGTGTTTGGGTTCTCTTGTTCTTGGCTTGTTGTGCTTAATAAGATCATAATTTACCCATAAAAAAAATCATAATCCGTCCATATAATGTGGATCTTTATGTCTGGGGATTCAGTATAAGAATGCCATGGTTAGGCTAATTGACTTAGGTATAAAAGCGGTTCAAGGATTACCTTTTAACTCTTCTAGCTCTATTAACCAGTAGTCCAGTAGTATACACACAAAATTTCGTATAGTAGTACGAATAGTGCGGTTAGAAAACATAACAATACATAAGATTTTGCAATTGTTCTTGAAGAAATTTTACATCTTGAGCCAATCAGCCAAACAAGATTAGACTGGCCGCATAAATCTATTAATATTCAAAAAGGGAAAATTGTGGCGAATAGGTTGATGCGGATCTTTTTGGACGTATTCTCTTTTTTCTTTTTGGACGTATTCTCTTTTTTTTTTTTTTTGGAGATGTCCAGTCGCCAGAACGATAACGACACCAGTAGATCATTCTTTTTCTCTCTATCTTTTAAATAAATTTGTCATTAGGAATACTTTATGTTTGAGCTAATGTATTAGGTGTTCAATTAATGAATTATGAATTACCTGAATGGATGAGTGTTCATAATATAGAGCTTAGTAGTCAAATAAAGCCTAAAACTACTAATAAAATTCAAAGAAAAGGGTGTTCTGGTTCACTTGACCACTCACACCAGAGGGTGCAGCGGCCTATGCCCAATAACCTTTCGAAGAAGCTTGCGAAGACTGAGTTTTGATAACATAACCATATGAATTGCTAATATGAAGTCCGCTAGGGAGGTAAATGGTTTAAGTCTACTAAATGGTTGTGAAGCTTGGAACTCTTGGTAAGTGGTAATCAATTGGGATGGTTTAACAAGGGAAATGTGGGAAACGTTACCAGGGGCTGTTTGAATTCCTTTTCTGTTGGCTCAAAGTATAAGGATAAGTGTTGGTATGAGGTGGTTACCTAAAATGTCAACCATCTTTTGTTGGGAAGACCATGGAACTATGATCTGAACATGAGGCATGACGGTTGAAGTGACCTAAACCACTACAAAGTCCCGGGGGGAATTCCAAATCAAAACCACTGCCTATTTCTACTTATATTTCATAAATCAAAAGGTTTACAAGAGATACCAAATTAGGAATTACCCACAAGCCCCTTGTGACACCTAACTCCACCTCTTGATGCAGCACCCCGTGGTCCTCTTGGATTTCATGGACTCCACGAGAATCATCACCTCGATCTTTGGATCAAATTGGCTCCGGAATCATCCGGCCATGTAGAAAGGAAGGCACCAATGAATGCAAATGATGAAGATTTTAGGTAGAAAGAATCAATCTTGAGTGTATTCATGGAGTATTAAAGAATAACAGTAGATTGACAAGTGAAATGATCGAACACAAGGTTTAAATAATCTTTATGCATCAAAATACATGAAGATCTAAGATAGAAAGAATTTCTCTCACTAAAATATCTGATGCAGTCACATGCCCTAAAGGGGCAAAAACCTGTGTAAAATATGCTCAGGTAAGCTTTCCTAAGGTCACCGCAGCGCCACCATTGCGCCAGCATCCCAAGGTAGCGCGAAGCACTTGCTAACCAAGGAAGCGCAATTCTCTCAGTGGATCAAAGCAAGAACAAGCATAGAAAATTTTCCTTCTAATGCCTAAGCTTTCTACACAAGATAATTCTATGAATGAAAAGGCATTAAAATCCACATGATGCATGGGAAAACCATTGGTTTAAATGCAACACACAATGCAAATGAAATGCATATACCTTTGTTGATTATATGCCAAACATTTGCACCCGAAGGACCTCCAAGCCAATTCGTCAACCATCGGGCAGAGTATCTAGACACAACCCAATCAACTACCTCCCAAACCCAAATGGTAAAAGAAATACAGACTCTAATGGTTTGTCAGTATCCGGAAATTGCAAATAACACTAACAACGCTTGCAATAAGAGAGACAGTTTGCTGTTCAACACCACCAAACTGTAGGACATGGAACATTTCATGAGAAACTATGTGACTAATATCCCTTGATGTCTTTTTGTGTTGTGAAAATCCTAGTGTCGGCAAGTCAGTCGTGTCGCGTGTCCTGTTTGTGCTTTAGAAAGAGACTTGCGCTTCTATTCTCAAAGCAATAAAGTTAAAGAGTAAAGACACATTGTGTCATCCATTTACTTGAAAACTAGGCTATTCTCTTTTGAGGGTATGTGCAAGTGTTTGTGCTAGGGCTGCTCAAAAAATCCGGTGAACCGTGAAACCGGTCCGGACCGAACCGATCCGTACCTTTTGGATTTTGTCCGTGGATTAATGGTCTGGACACGGATTGAAAAATTAAAAAACCGTGACTCGTGGTTCGGTCAACGGATTTTCATTACAAAACCGTGGATTAACCAAACCGGACCGTGAAATATTTATTTTATATAAATAATATATATAAATATATATGTGTGTATTTATATAATAAATTGTTAGTAATGTTAACACTTTTTTCTACCAATTTTAGTATTTTATCTTAATAATGGGATATAGTGTAGATGTACATAAAATATAGGGAGTAAATCGTAGTTTTTTTTTATAAATAACGGGTAACCCTAGTTGAGTTTCACTGGTTCGTTTCTTTTCCAGTTATTTTATATTATGTTCTATAATGATACAATCCTACTAATGTTTAGATTCTTTTGAATCTGATTTTTGAAGTAGGCTTTTGGTAGTTTATGTAACAAGTACTTTCTGGTGGTGTTAAACTTAATTCTGAATGTAACATTCTTCCCTTTTAGTGTGGGATATATGCTTTAGCTTTATTTTTGCCAAAATCCGTGGACAAAACCGTAACCGATCCGCGAGTCACAGATCGGATTGGAACCGAACCGTAGGACTTTGGTCCGGACACGGATTTCATTTTGTAAAAACCGTGACTAGCGGTTCGGTCCTCGGATTCCTAGAAATCCGAACCGGACCGCAAGCAACCCTAGTTTGTGCAATGTTGCGTGTCCTTAATACTTTTTTTTCTCAAAATAAGAGCTTCTAGAAGCAATGTAAAACTAGATGAGACGATCTGAATTTTCAATTGTTTTCTCCTGTGCGAAAATTTTATAACCATGCCATGCCTTATTGCCTTTTGGATGTTCAAATAGTGATTGGACTCCAAACTGTGTCATCCATTTACTTGGGAAGTTAGGGTATTCTGTTTATTCGTTGTTGTTTAGAGTATATGATTACCGGAAAGGTTGTTGGTTCGGCAAAGTCAAATTGCAATTTTCTTTCACAAAATGTGATTCATAGAGCCTCCGACCATTTATTCCAAATTACTTGCTCAACATCCACGTGCCTCTTTTTTAGCTTACATGGTCCACCTACATGATTTACAGGGCGCACAACCGAGGCAATGTGCCAAGTGTTCTGCTTACAAGCCTCCCAGGGCTCATCATTGCCGGTCTTGTAGAAGGTGTATCTTGAGGATGGTAGGCGTTGTTTCATTCTTTTTGGAATAACTAGATGGTACGGAACCTTCCGTTGTCGGGCAACTACATGTTAGTTTTGTAGACTTGTCTAACATTAAGACTTCATGCAGGATCATCACTGTATGTGGATAAATAATTGTGTTGGTCATAGGAACTACAAGGCCTTTGTCGTCCTTGTGTTTTATGCAGCTATGTCCAGCCTTTATTCTGCAGTATGTTTCTTGGACTCCTTTTCCTCTATTCATTCATTCATTCATATATATGTTTTCCTTAACTTGCTCAAAGTTGTAACAAAAGTCGACATGCTTAGGTTGTAACTATATGCTGCACAATTGAGAGGGACTGGAATTACAGTGGAAGTGGCCCCCTCAAGTTGTTTTATGTGAGTCAACTAGAAACTCGTTGGTTATTGGACTTGTTCTGTGTTTGCTGAATTTCCAGCATTTCTCTTTTAGAACCCTTTTGATGCAGTTCATGGATTCTAGTTTACTGGATTCATAATGAGAGGTCATTACTCAGTTTCTAAGCTACTTTTAATATGATAAGGATAGTTAATTGAGATTTGTAGTGTGTGGAATCATCTTCAAATTATTATTATTATTTTTTGGTAAATGTCAATTTTATTCACCAAAACACCATGTACAAAAAGGACTCAGTCCTTACACAAAAGAGAAAACAAAGCTCCTACAAGGAGCAACACAGAAACAAAGAGCATCAAAAAGCTAGCCCAACATCAGGAATCAAACATGATCACTTCCCAAAACTTTAAGGGAGAACCCCCATCTCAAACATATCTCCTTGTTGGCTTCAGTTCTGCAATGATCCTTCCACGAACACACCCTGGCCCTAACACCCGCTGTGATTGCCTCAATCAACATATTTACAGACTTCACACCCCTACCAAACACCCTGGCATTCCTTTCCAACCATAGGTAATAAATTGCAGCTGAAAAAGAGAGTTTAATTACCTCAGCTAGAAAGTACTTGTGTCTGCAAAAAGAAATAGCCCAAACAAGCTCAGAATTCCAATTACTAATCCCTCGCTGCAATGATCTTCAAATTTTGTTTTCCTTTAGAATTTCATCCAGACTCTTACTGATTTCTGTGCGAGTTTAAACACAAACCGTCATGGATGTTTTCTTTGTTTTGGTTTTGTTTTATTCGCAATCTATACAAACTGTCAAATGATATAGTTTCTTGTGTGAGAGATGATTGTTAAGGACTGCATGTCCTTTGTGTTGCCTTCTTGAAGGGTGCTTTGAGCGTTATTGAATATCTGCTATAGTTTATTTAGGTTTTAGATTTTTGTTACTTTCTTTTCCTCTTGGGGTATGCCCCTTGTAGGCTGTATATTCGGTTAACCTTTTTTCTATTTCAAGTTAATTTTCCCAAAAAAAAAAAAAAAACTTATAAAAGCAGTTGACATTTTCAGATTCTATGCGGCATAATGACTGTTGGCTTATTCTTGACACTGGGAACCCTCCTGGGCTGGCATATCTTCCTCATCAGTCATAACATGACGACCATAGAGGTAAGTGAAGTGTTTCACACAGATCACAAATTAAATGATTTTCGTTATTAACACATGTTTGGGACTGGGCTCTTTTACAGCGTTATGACACAATAAGAGTAGCATGGTTGGCTAGGAAATCTGGACAAAGCTATCGCCATCCTTTCGATGTTGGTGTCTACAAAAACATTACCCTGGTATTCTTTCCCTCTAACTCTGTGCGTGCATGCGTTTGTGTGTCTGAAAGCACGGCCACGTCTATCTGCCTCATGGATCACGTTCGAACACATTTTGGACATGTTCGGACATGCCTCAGACATGCTCAAATATGTGTCCACTTTTATTATTATGTTTTTCCTAGGACGCCTGGAGATAGAATGTAAATGTGTTGTAAAAACTTGGGGCGGTTCAAAATTACTTGAGTACTTCTTGATTACATTTTTTATCGGCTTCTTGATTACGTTTTTAGTAACTTTGTTGGTTTTAAATCTTGATACTTGATGGTACTATTTGTGCTATTCATCACGGGTTTTGCGTTTTATTTAATTATACATACGTACAAAATAAACATATTGGCTTGTAATGATATTCAATGTGTTTCGCAACGTATCCATGCCCTAATGTTTGGAAGAAAGAAAAAATTGCAGTAGTCGTGTGACTCGTGTCAGAGTCTCTTTGCTTCTTTGTCATCACAAATCTAATGGTCGCTAACATGTCTTCTTTGTGATCAGATATTCGGTCCAAACATGCTGAAATGGTTATGGCCCACTGCAGTAAGCCACATAAAAGATGGGATTAACTTCCCTACTACACGTGATAACTCGTGACATTCTCTGCCTCTACCGAGATCTTGTTTTTCCGCTTCTCTTCCTTCATTACCAATGTTGTGGTAACTGATAAATACTAATTTCATCTCTCAGCTCTTGAGCTCAAGGGTATATGATCTAGACCTAGGGCATTATTCCTGTCAGCAGCTACAGTTTTACCCGGAAAACCTGAGGCCATGTTCTCAGCCTCTATTCGTTACATCATACTTGAGAAACACATGCACAGCAGGTCCCATTACCGGAGCCAGATAATTCCCCCCTTTCTGTTATGAGTCATTTCTTTGTTTCTTTCATTTCATTTTCCTTTGCCCTTCTATTATAAGCCTCAAATGGCAAAATATGTAGATAGTTTTGTACATAGCGTAGTCATTTTTAGGTCGAACTTCGACTTTTTATGTCATGGAGAGCATTCTTGCTGTATACATGTTTATACGTCGTACTCCTTTTGCTTACTTTGCTCATGTTAAACAGTTATCAGACTATCAGTCATTTTTTTCGAAATGAAGATTGCTGCTTAACGTTTGCATATGTAGATCTAAATCTTGGACATTTCGTTTCATATTTTGTGAACTTATGTAGAGGAGGTCTCCCGTCTCCCTCTTTGCTGCCTTTGCATGTACAAAAGTATGTCCAGTTAGTCACCATGACGATAGGATGTTAGTATCTTCGTATTTGTTAGATTACTGCAAGGATCAACCACCTGTCCATAGGAGTACGAACCCTACACCAGGCCACACGATCATTGAGCCAAAACACAAGGTCGGTTTTACCGAGTTTCACTAACCGGAAAATTTATTCTCTCTATCTCGGCCTAAGACTAAGACTCTATGAGGAGCTGAAAAAGGAATATTCGATCAAATTTACAATTATGCTCGCGTATTATTTGCCCATTCAGCTCAACTGCTTGTCATGTCTCTATCTGGATACATTGTATACTACGTTTTCGCTTTCGATTCACAGTTATTATAGTCTCATCACTTCCCTAAAATCAGCCAGTCTCTTTCTATGGAACGGATATGCATGCTTGTTTTGATCCACTTAAGGTCCTTTCTCAGGAAACAGCAAAACAAAGATCATAATGATCTCTAAGAACATGAAAGTGAAAAGTTTTTGGATTGTAATTGGAAGGTAAATAGTTCCTCAACTAGTACAAAAAATAACGCGTTTTTTTTTTACTAATTCAGTGTCGGGCACTTGACGCACAGAGAATAGATGAATGATATGTATCCAATATTTCTTGTTGGACGCATGATAAGTAAATTATGGTAATAGATGGGATAAAATGGATAAAAAGCATAAAATAAGTACAACATCATTTCTTTCTGATATAAACTAAGATTAAAAACACAAGAAATGATCTTTTATGCGAAGTTCCCATACCTTTGAATTGGAATTTTTTTGGTGAGCCCAAACTCTTGATAAACACACTTTCAAGAAGAGCAATGCCGCGCACAAAATCTTTAAAACAAAATTCCAGACATAATTGTGTCCGAAACCATTCGAAACACATAGGTCCACGTGCATCGAGTGGTTTTGGACACAGTTGTATTTGAAGTTTGAGTTTTAGATAGACTATCTGTTTGCATTAATACGATTTTTATAGGGGAGTGATTTTGCCACTCCCCTTTTTGCTAATGCCACTCCCCTTTGTGTCTTTATTAGATGATTTATTTTGTGAGAGAAGGGGAGTGGCAAAATCAATTCCCTTTTTATAATCTTAAATCAATAAAGATATAAACCATATGCGGAAACGAGACAAGAGATACGCCAAACATGTGCGAACTGATCATGTCAACGTGAAGACAAAAAGCTAAGGAAATCAGAGGGATATGGATTTGATCATACTAGAAAAGGAAGCCAAAACAACCGGATTTTATCGCCCATCGCCCTCGAACGTGCGCTGCTTCTTTTTCTCATTAAAACTCTCAAGACCGTTACGGGCTAGGCGCAAGCATCGTGTCGTGCCATGTAATGCCCGAATCACATAATTTCGGATTTCGTGTCGTTCCAAATTCGTGATCGGGTATCGATGATAACATGATTACATGACATTTATCCTAGAAAATGAGTAGTAGTTAGTTCTCAAAATTAATTATAGGCACATGAGGAGTAGCTTGTGTCCCTCCGCAACTTCAAATGTTGTCACTAATTGCATGATGAATCGCTTTGTTTGGTTTCTATCGTTGAGAAACTCATTTTTTCCTCTGCACGTTTTTCAATAACTTTCTCTATCTATCTCTCTCCATTCATTACATCAAAACTATTTTTCAAAGATGGAAAACGAACAAAGACTTTTTCGAATTATTTTGGAAAAGCCCTATAGGGGTGGCCCCTACAAGACAATTTGGGTGAAAATTTTCCTAGGGTTCCTGCATATGTGTGAAAAAAATCTTATAAAATTCTAAGTTACATACTGTATATCAATCATTCATGATCTGCGTGTGAAAAAAATCAAATGGTAGGTACGTATACAAACACAGCATTGTCTATTCCTCAAACGTGAAAGTAGTACTAATATATACTTTATGGAACAATAAATTTTTTTATACAAATAAAGAAATAAATAAGTGGGTCGGATCTCGTTAACCAGAAATTGTGCGTCCGCCACTGAGAGCATGGGATGTTAAATATTTACAAAACCACACAGTACTTCTTTTCAGCAGGAATGTTGGTACGTTAGTCCAGAGAGAGCTCTAAAAATGTCCATAGCCCTGAATCTCAAACCGCCTCTCGCGAGGCTCAAACCATGCCTCCACTGAGGGAGGCGTACCAACTGAGCCAAGAGATCATTGGTAAATCCATGATGTTATACCTCAAAGGTGCAAAACAAAGCCACATCACACCCTAAAAAAAAGTTGTGATCCGTACATGCGGGAACTGTGGCAGATGCTGCTACAATCCATTCATCAACTTGTTTGATAGTGACTTTAGGTTAATTTTGTAGGCCATGCCGGAGGAGATGATTCCACCTTTATATGATTTTGTTGGCTGTCAAGATCGTGGCCTGTGACGTGGGGATAAGATCGTGTTTTTTTTTCTTACGTAAAATACTAGTCTGATTGACATTAAAACAACCTTATTTTAGTAGGGAATATTTTAATGCTGGCTGTCAATATATATATATACTATTAATTAATAAGTAGTTGATTGTATCTGTTTTCCCGTAGACAAATATGGGTGAGACAGCCATGTCATAGGCACATAGTGGGCTAAAGATTTTCTAGGTGCTAAATTGTGTGAAGAGATGCATGTGGTCATGTTATTGGAGTAATATCCATGAAGGCAAGGAAGTAATGTCACCATATATCTTCTCACCAAACAAAATTTATTGTGTCATTTTATTTTCAAAAAAAAGAAGAAAAGGTAATATAGTAGAAGGATTACTGGATAGCACGTACGAGAACCCCTCAAAACGAACAACTCAGAAATGGTAGTACAGCTAGCATGGAGGTCTGGCTTCCCAAGTAGACGTGCCATAACCTCTCACAACCCTCTTAGCCAAACTATGCGTCGCGCCATTGATATTTTGTTGGGTGTGAAGTCGAATTCGGAGTTTCCTACACGTTTTCTGGAGTTTCAGCATCTCTGGTCCGGACCAAGCCTTGTGTGGTCCGGACTAGGCAAGAGGAAGCAAAAACAAAGTTGCAGCTGTGCTGGTCCGAAGCTCGTCCAGACGAGCGTTTGGGTGGTCCGGACCAGGGTCTTGCTGGTCCGGACGAGCAGAGCTGCGTCTGCGCGTTTTTGGCATTTTTTAGGGCTTCTATTGTACTCCTTATAAAAGGCAAAGGATGGGCAGCCCCCAATAAAATCTCGTTCATCTTTTCATCATAGTGAAACCCCCCAACATCCCGTGGAGTACGATTAAGCAAATTGCTTAAGTCAGAACCACGTATATCGATTGTCTTGTTCTTTCGATTGCTTGTTTATTTTTCGCTTGTATATGTTCTCTTACCCTAACACATTTCGTATGACAAATGAAAACGAACTGCTCTCGTAGCATCACAACTGATCCCGCCATCAAAATTGATCTTAATGGTTCCATTTCAACGGTCATTTCCCATGCACGCTCCATCTCCTACCCTCTGGTTTAAAAGGATCAAATTAGTTTGAGCATCCCAAAAGCTAACTGCTGGAGATTTGCCTTTTGGTTAATTTTAGTCTCTCTCGAAATTGATTGGCCAGGGAGGGACTAATATTGGACGGTCAAAAAGTAAAATGTTGTGTCATTTTGATACGAGCGCTTAGGGGATCAAAAGTGTATGATACATGTCCATTAAGGCCCCGTTTGATAATAGTAATAGATGGGTGAGATTCGTAAAGAGATGGCATTATGATTGAGATTGATAATGAGAATGGATTGGTAATGAGAAGGGATTAGTAATGAGCATGTTTGTTTGAGATGAGATTAAATGATGAGATTGAATTGATAGAAGGAATTGGTAATGAGAATAGATTGGTAATGACAATGGGTTGGGTTGGGATTGATAATACCATCTCCTCCGGGGTATTCATAATACCTCCTGAAGCCCACCTTACTAGTCCCTTCGACTAAACCCATTTTGGGTTACCAAATAAAGGATTGGTAGTCCAATTCTAAGGGCTAATAAGTTTATCAAACGGGGCCTAAGTTTGAACTGATAATAATGGAATAAAATATGGGTACGTTGATTTTTTCCGGCTATGATTGCTATGCAAAAGTAAATAAACATTTTGCTAAGGTTTTTACTATTTTTCAAGTATTTATTTTTCGTTTTATGAGATAGACCATCTATCTATCTCTTTTTTTTGGTAAACAAAGTAGCATCTATAGCCGTTCGATCGTACATTCTGATAAGGTTATAGTTGTCAAATTGAATGAATATTTCCTATTATTTACACCTACACTAATGTAAAAAAAGAAGTTACACATTTCCCCTGGTAGAGAAATATACATCCCGTCCTTTTTCAATTGATTTCTATAAACTTGATTTACTTACGTTCAATTCCATATTTGTTTTTAAGTTGATTCTTTTAGGTTGATTTTCCTACCGTAAAAAAGAAAAAATCATTTTTGGAATCATACGCAAAAAGGAAACAACTCTTTTTATAATAATACACACAATTCTTCTATGTGTTTCTTCGGGGGAAAAAAAAAAACTGAACTATTTTGATCCAATTTTTTTTTAGGGAATTGATAATGCCAAAACCATTTTTGTTCCTGTCAAAACTCTTTTTGTTCCTGCCAAAACTCAAGGGGTATTCTTTCATTGCATGACTTAATTATCCTCCACTACATCACTTACTTTACAAAAATACCCCTTGAAATCATCCCTTTTAGATTTGAGTCTAATGACTACTGCATACTCGTGAGATTACAGTCCTTTCTGGTCAACATAATCTCTTCGTCTTCCAATTATTTTCACAACCTACCTACACTTACTCCAATCAACCAAAATTGACAATAGAATGGCTCGCCTCTCGAATCCATGATCTCTCTCTCTCTACAAGACTTAGTTTTCTCTCCTCTATCCTTCGATTCCCATCATTCCAAACCACTGCCAAAAAATCCATTTTTTTAATTATATAGATGAGTGAAGGAGGATGCTATGTTGAATTTTGTTTGCCTTTGCGTTAAAGAGGTTAAAGGGATATTCAAGAACAATTTTTATCCCATCAATTCGGAGGCATGGACGTGTCGACCTAGTTCTCTCACAATACATTACCTTTAATTAAAAAAAAAGTACTACTTATTTCGCATGGCGGAACGGGCCTAAGTGGGACAAGTATAAAACACAATGAACGGTTCGGATGCGCCGAACGGGCACCACGTAATACCCACCCGACACTGAAATTTTTTCCCTCGAAGTCATTATGTAGGTGACAACATTGCCTTTTGAGGACAAACGACTACACAATGCACATGCACCCCACAATAATTGATATGGATCGATCGATGCATCACGAGACCAATCCTATATATATATGAACTAGTAGATGGAAAAATACTTAGAGCTGTCTTTTTGTCTCTAGTGTGTCGTTATATTTGAATATTTTTCAGCTTCGGTTTGTGTATTTATCCTTTTCTGATTCTTCTTGTTGGCGGAGCGGCCGTTGGTGTGGATCTTGATGGTAGTAGCAAAAATTCAAATGAGAACCTTGTTGGTCGAAGAGAAAAAAGCTTCTATGTGAATGAAACTTGCACATAGGTTTGTCGATCTTAAGAGTCGAGGAAGTCTGATAGAGCATGCATTCGATCAGCGCGAACTTCGTAAGGAAATCGGGTTAAAGTACATGAACTCATCGAGACAAATGATGAAATCAAATATCACGACAAAAAGCTAAACAAAAAATTACGAACAGTAAATACTGAAAAAATACCCAAGAGTAATTTAGGAAGAACAGATCTAATCGAAGAAAATCCAAATCGCGGAAGACCAGTCAAAATGAACGGAGCCGACCAGTCATATCTCTAATCGAACCAAAAAACTTGAGATATTAAGACATCTGAGCTGTATGAGTAAATTAAGCCCATGGTGTATTGTTTAATCTGAAGCCAATCTTTATGCCTTTTAGATTTGAGTAAAGTGGTCAATTTCATTATAAAACTCACGGCTTTAGAAACAATTTAAACTATGAGGAAATAAACATGTTTTGTGTGCTGTAAACAAACATGGCTTATCTGCCAAAGAGACAACAAGGCGTTGCATCACCAATTTTATCTAATTAATCGATTGGGACACAAGGCTCGATTTGGTTGGACTTGGCATGTCCATCGTGTAGTATTGGGATCTCAAGAGGATATGAGACGGAACCAGAATTTCAATTTAGATGTCGGAACTTTAAAAATAAAATATTCCGTCTTGGCATGATTATTGTATGAACTTATAATATCTTAAACATGGATTAACTTAGGATCAGAGTAGTGTAATTTTTAGATAGAAGAAGAGATCGATAATGAGTATGTTTGTTTAGGATGAGATTCGATGATGGAATTATTAATATTATGTTTGTTTGAGATGAGATTAGATGATGAGATTGGATTGGATTGATAGAAGAGATTGATAATGAGAATGGATAGATAATGAGGGGAGGTTGGTATGGGATTATCAATAACATCTCCAAGAGGGTATTAGCAATACCCCAAGTTGGGGTCTTAGCAATCCCAACGGATTGATCTTTTATGCGAATTAGAACTTCAAAAATAAAATTATTTTCCACAATTCCAGAGGAGACAAATTATTCAATGACTGGTTGAGCAAGAGTTTGGACCACACATTGGTGTGGAGTCTACACACTTGAAGGTGGACCCCACACCAATGCGTGATCTATATTCATGCTCAACCCCGCCCCAAGGACATTAAGGCACATTTGGGTAAACATCATATTTTTTAACTTTTTTGATTCGTCCGAATCAATAATTCACGAAAGTTAGGCGCAAATTAATAAATGCAAAAAAAAATTCGATTAAAAACAAAATAAGAAAAAACCCTAAAATCCCAAGTAGTCCTTAGCCGTTTAAAAATGTCGCTATTGCATCGGGCCATGTCTGGATTATGATGAAAGACATCGATTGTCTTGTAATTTACTTGTTTTATATTTGTTAGACGATTAATTTGAGTTTATCCAAGTTCTTTGTGACGGGGTTTAATTTTAGAGAAGGGCAACCTCAGCACATAAATAAGAAGTCAGTATAAATAGCCCGCGAAAGCGAATCGAGAACACCAGAAACAGCTCTCTCTTCTCTCTCCGTCGAAAAGTTCTTGGCCTTTTGGACCGGAAAAAGGTACGGAAATCCGAACTTTCTCGCATTGATTCGATTCTTACAGTAAGCCACATCTCTCTCTCTCTCTCTCTCTCTCTCTCTCTCTCTCTCACACACACACACACAAACAGAGCACACACTTGTACATGTAAATAGGAAGCCCCTGTAATAACGGTACACAGAGAGAATTAGAACAGCGTCTCCAAAACCAGGAAAATCCACTTTTGAACACTTCAAACTTTGCGCCTAAAAACTAGTACGGAAAAAAATGGGGTTTGTCTAAATTTGGCCTTCTAAATTTATCCATTGTCTCGACCCGCCATCTCCATACAATCATATACGTCGTTACATGTATGTATATGCATCTCTGCTGGTCTGAGTTTTATCAACTGAATGTAATTCGCTCATCGTTTTTTTCTGTCGATTCGATAGTTATAAAGGTAGTTCTTTGGATTCCAATTGATTGGAGCACAAAGCTTAGTTTTTGTTTGATTTGATTTTTTCTTTCTTTCTTTCTATGGAATTGGATTTGAATCCTAGATCTTGATTCCTTAGGGTAGAGAAACATCTTCGGTTTTCATATCTTATGCTTTGTAAACCAGCTTTTGAAGTAGAGAGGATCGAGAAAAATGCATAATTCGGTTTCGGAGCAGAGTTTTTACATTGATGAGAGCGAAGAGGAAGATGACGAGGAGAAGCAATTCGACAAAGGTGAAGACGATGGGAACGATTCGGATACGTCGAATTACTCAAATGATAATAGGCAGCAGAGCAAACCCAATTCCCTTAACACCACATGGCCTCAGAGTTACAGGTCTCCCTATCTATCTGTCCTGTTTTGCTCAGCCCAGTTATATGTTTTGTATGTACAGCCGTTCTATAAATATTCACAAAAGTTTTAGCGTCTGCAAAAAAAAAATCATGGTAGGAAATTTTTTTTTAAATAGTACTCAAGCTCTTTCCTTGCTAATACAGTAGTGGTTGAATGCACCTCGTGTATGAGGTAAGCTTCTGGAAGAGATAAAACTTAAAAGAGCAGAAAAATGCAATGAAAGTTGCCCATGAAATGAAAGTTGCCCATGAGAATTAATGAGTGATCAAGATTCAAATCAAATTGGTTTGGTGGAGAACAACCCCAGAATGAATCTGAGCCACACCCTAATATTTCAGGGTAAATATCTTTTTTTCTTTCTTTCTGTCCATGCAGCATTTGCTCTTTTGTGAATGAGGTTTCATGTAGGAGAGTTATCAAGTTTTTTTTTTTTATAACTCAGTTGTCCGGGCTAGTTTATGCACGCCTCGACTCATGGGGATTAATCTCTCCATCTATTAGCGGGGGCCAATTAAAGCTCGGGCAGAGCCCCGTGTGGACCGGCTCCTGAGGAGTTAATAGCAGCCGGGAGGTTTCGAACGTGGACTAAGTCCCAAGGCCTTGATAGCCAGGCCACCCCTTGGGGTTTGAGAGTTTCCATGTTTGGGTGGTCCTACTGCTAGAAAACATTATGTGAGAAGTCAAAAAAGTTTTCAAAGTTGAGATGCTAGAAAACATTATGTGAAAAGTTGAGATGACTAGGTTAGAAGGGCTATTCTGTGTCTGTGGGGTGGACCTAGCCATGCCCCCCTTATGTTGCCTCTGGAAGCAAGTTTGCAACAAAATTGGTGGAGCGGAGCCACCACCACAAATTTAATTATGTAGTCTGGCTCATTTTATTCCTCCACATAAGAAAGGTTGTTTATCCATGATGGTATCCCTCAAAGGCGTTAGTTTTTCTTGTGAAACTTTGCTTCTTTCGTCTTGTTTCACAAACTTATTTTTTTCCTCAACCAAAATTTCAGGCAGTCAATTGACCTGTATAGTAGCGTGCCATCTCCAAGTATAACATTTCTTGGCACTCCTACGTTGTCAAGATTAGGCAGTTCATTTCTTTCCTCGACACTAACAAGGAGGCACACTCCCGAGATATTTCCTTCGGCGAGCAAACCTCTATTGCCAGCAGTAGAAGATGAGCAAAAACCGCATCAAAGACGAAGTTCGCACTCTCTACTTCCTCCTCTTCCATCAAGGAGGGGTTCTGTGAGGAAATCATCTAAGGTCTCTCATGAACTTCCAATTTCTCGCCAAAGCTCATTTGGCCAAGCTGTGGTTAATGGTAAGATACATGGGCTCATGTTCATCTCCTGCATATATCGATTAAAGGTTCACGTTGTTAGTATCGTAGTAGAAAAAGCAACATATAATTTGGATGTGTACCTCAATCAACCATGCTAATGTCTAGATATTAGAGATGGGGTATTATCATATTAATTATGATGTTCTTCTAACCTTGGTTCTTACTTGACTTGGTGAAGGTAGTTAAATTTCGAGTATTCTAGTAGCTATTCTTAGAATTGTGGATGTGCAAAAGTTCTTGCCTCTTGCTTATCCTAAAGAAAGAGAATATTGTATGATGTTGTCATAGCGATATAGCTGACATTTAGTTGCTTTGAAGAGAAGTTTGCGGTTCTAAATTGGGTTATTGGGTAACGTATTGATATCAGTGACAAAACCTATGTATCGGCCCGTCTGATACAAAGGTATTATATCGTTATTGAAGGTCTACAATTCACATTATGTGCAGTTTTAATGGAAGGTTGAATGGTTCTGCAAAAATCTTATTGCAATTACACTTCAGGGAAAGGGGATCTCTTGTGAAATCGTAGTTTGGTTATAAATCTATCGCACATCCATAAGATCATAGATGCAGACATGAGGAGATCATTATCATACATGAAAGCTAACCCAAGTACCATTATGATAATTTGTTCTTTTGAATTGTGGTTGCACTTAGGCATAAATGTTCTATGTGGAGTGGGAATCCTTTCTACTCCTTACGCTGTCAAACAAGGTGGATGGGCTGGGCTCTCGATATTGGTTGTTTTTGCGGTTCTTTCTTTTTACACTGGGCTCCTATTGCGTCACTGCTTGGATAGCCAACCTGGACTTGAGACCTATCCAGACATTGGTCAGGCCGCATTTGGTACTGTGGGACGTTTTGCCATCTCAGTAAGTCTTGATTGCTTTTATATTCTTTGCTTCTAATCTTCTATTTCTTTCTATACGTGCTAGTGAAAGGAAATATAGTAGAAATTAGATAGTGGAAATGCGTTAGATTTGAAAGAGGTGGTATGAACTAATGGAAAATGGAAAGAGTTAAAATGAACATCACTAGAAAAATGGAGAAAGGTGGACCAATATGAAAAAGATTGGAAATGTACACTGAGATGAAATTGGACCTTTCTCCACTTGTATAACATGAATTGGGCCAATACGTAGGGATGAAAATTTTGTGCTCAGACAACATAAATTTCTCTTGTACATAAGTGGACATGAAATCCGGTTTATCGGTTCCAAACAATTTGTTTTTATCATATAATTGTTGTTGGAAAGAGGAGGATTATTTGGGTGTTTGTGTTGGGAGGATTTTTTTCAGGTAGAGTTCTTGATAACTCAAAGTGGGAAAGTAAGCACTTTGTAATACATTTGAACACAAACGTTTTGGCTTAGTAAAAAATGACTAGAACCCATCTATATTTATACTAATCCATGGAAGGTTTTAGATTTCTTCTATAGAAAATAATATCTAGGTAGGTTCTAGATTTTATACATATGAGAAATACTTACAACAAATATTAGGATATTCTAGAAACTACATACTATCTCCTTCCAAAATATCTTTTATTTTGGGTTTCGTGACTTGCAGTTGATTTGGACCAAATACTAAATCAAGTTTATGCTCCAACAATAATTAGCTAGTATTGTGATACTCTTCTTTTTCTGTTTTTTTCTCTGTTTCTGAAACCAGTATCGATTTTCAGGCTTAAAGTTGTTCCATGCATGTCCATCTAAACTGTCATTTGCATGGCGAGGAAAAAAGAGCAAAACAGTTTGTGGAAATTTCAATATACTAAACTCAATAAAAATAAGTTAAAACATGACGATTACTAACCCTTGGATTCTTCTGTTGATTTTTGTGGTTGCAGATTATTTTGTACGTGGAATTATACGTAAGTACAGCCTCCTCATCTGTCTGTTTTGTAGTTTCTTCTTCTGCCAATATTGTAGGACCTTCTTGACATCCATCAGCTAAAGTTTCTACATAAAAACAAGAAACTGTTGGTGGGTCTTGTAGTTTGGAAGGTAATGCATTATCACCCACTTTGTTGTCTCTGCTTAGTCTGTTTCTGTCAGAAATTACAGAAACTGAAGGGTGGTTTCTTCTCATGGGCCCTATATTGAGGGGATAACCCACCCCTCCACTTTCTAGTTTGGTAAATAAAGACATGTAATGTAACATCTTCTCAAAAGACCCCACCACAGTTCTCAGTGGTTTTAAATATTGATGGCACAACAAGAGATAGGGGAGATCGAGTGAAGGAGATGATGCTATCCCCTCTCTTGGTCACTCGTGCATAAAGTATTCTTTGGACCCACTGTATAAATTCGTATGGACGAAATGAAGAGGAAGAGAAAACAGTTCTCTGAACTAAGTAGCAAATTTGAATTACGGCAAACCCAGCGTTTTGTCTTAGACGTGGGTCATGGCATGATTTTGTTGGTCAATCGACTAAGACGTAATAGATACAAATTAAGAGAGCAGCAGGAAAGGAGCTGGATCTATGTACGGGGCTATGAGCATCAAGTCTCCTTTATCTGGGCTGTGACCTTGTGTTTATTTTGAGTGTACCATTTAGCTTTGTTCCTGGACAAATGTTAACTGGCCATGTCATAGGGGCAGGGCTCAGGACTATTTCTCTGGATTCTTTTGAATTGCGAACTACTCGGGAGAAAAATCACGTTCATATCTTTGATGTAGTCGGTTTCTGTAAAACTTTTCTAAAAGTCATCTTAACTTTCAAAGAACGTGGTCAAAGAAAACTAAGACTAATTAAACATAAAAGTGTTTCTTCAAAGTACTTTTGGGTGAGGAAAAATGTAATTTGGAAACATCCTAATCAGTTGTTTGTAAGAGTGCTCTTTTTTGCTAACACAAAAAAAATAGAGCCTGGCAGATTGAAAATTTCAAAATATCTGTTCCATAGTGAATACTCCGAAATAAGGTTATTGCCTCTCTCCTTTTTCATTTTTTTCTCTCCCTCTTTCACTTACTAATGGCTTGTCTTTGTAAAAGGGTAATCATTCTACTGTTTCTCTTTTGTTTGCTCTTTCACTTACTAGAAGTGTAGAACCATTAAGTTGCTCGGATTGAGAGCCATGTCTTTCTCCATAGTACTGAAAGTTACATCTAAATTCATCTTCTGCAGGCTTGTTGTGTTGAATATATTATTTTGGAGAGTGATAACTTATCGGCATTATTTCCGAATCTGCATTTAAGTTTGGGAGGATTCGTATTGAATTCTCACCACTTATTTGCATTATTGGCCACAATTGCTGTTCTTCCTACAGTTTGGCTTCGAGACCTCACTGTGCTCAGTTACATCTCTGGTAAGTCCAGTGAAATTTCGTTTTATTGTTTTCCTTCAAATTCTGGTTTATTTCAGCTGATACACTTTTCATCTTGCATTCTATCTGTACGCATTATGAGAGGAACTCTAAAGTATGCTGTCTTTGTTTCCAGTTGGTGGAGTTATTGCTTCAATATTGGTAGTCCTTTGCTTGTTTTGGGTTGGCTTGGTGGATAAAGTTGGCTTCCATACCAAAGGAACAACGCTGAATCTCACAACTCTTCCTGTTGCTATTGGTCTCTATGGTTACTGCTACTCTGGACATGCCGTCTTTCCAAATATCTACACATCAATGGAGAAACCAAGCCAATTCCCTGCAGTCCTCTTGACTTGGTAAGGCAAATATGCAAGAGTTGCTCAACTTGCAGTTGGAACTAGAACAAAGGAACTACTATAAAATTTTGTTTCCCTTGATAAGGCTGAACGTTTATGTTTGAGGAGACTAAAATGAAACATTGTTGACTCGCGATTCTAGGAAGCATGTCAAAATGAAACATTTACTGACAGGTGCTGAAACACCCTGATTCCCTGAAGCATGTCGAAATTCTAGGAAGCATACTGAAACAACTACTTATTTCGACACCGATTCTAAATGTCCCATAATGACGTTTTCCTATGTTACCAACTTCATTTGTCATCTCTAGTGTTCCAGCTAGGTCTTCCAAATGCTTTCGAAATGTTTTCTTTTCCACTGACCAAAACAGAATTTTGGCCCTTGAATAGAAAGTAAAAGTGTGTTTCATTGCTAATAGGCCTTTTTGTTATACATGATTGACACTCTTGCTTACCCCTCTGCTTCTAACTGAGATATTGGCAAGTTTCTGTGTATATATAACCTGAAAGTTTGTGTGAATGAAGCCTTGTGCTTGCTTCAGCATTACTTGAACAAAATTGGGTTGATAATTCACTTTCGCAATCCTTCCATACATCGAAGGATTCACTTGTAGAACGTCTGTTTCTTCACCTTGAGTATAACCGGGAAAACTAACCGTTGATTAAGTCTCCGTGGGCTCAAATATCCTCAACAAAAGTGACACTGGCACAACTTTATGATTGCTTAACTGTTCTTTTTGCTTATGAAGTAAAATGGGTTTTGAGGATTATCTAAGTATGAAGTCTAAACTGGATGCAGTTTTGGTATCTGTACTTTGATGTATGCCGGAGTTGCTGTGATGGGATACTTGATGTTTGGAGAATCAACGCTGTCTCAGTTCACTCTTAACCTGCCCGAGGATCTGGTTGCAACCAAAATTGCTGTGTGGACTACGGTAGGCTGAATCTTAGTTTTGGTGTTCCCATTTCTCTATTAGAAGTTAAATTGACTTGTATCTCCTGTTTGTTCTTTTGCAGGTAGTTAATCCATTTACCAAATATCCTTCTAGTAGGAATAACCAGTTTGTGTCGAGGAAGTATCTCTGTTCACTTTTGGTATAGGGTTGTTCTCAACAATTGATGTTTTGAGCTAATATTATTCCCTTGGCTGAGGTAACAACTATAGGATATGAATTGATACTGAATCACTGAGAATGGTAAGTTTTGAAGGTAATGTAAACTGAACGACAATAGCGCTTCTGGTTCTATCGTTCTCTGTATGAAGTCAAGTCCCTAACCACAAATACGTACCTCCCTTGAGCGTCGAAAAAGCTATTTATTTTCTTTGTGTTTTCGTCCTCTTTGATTCTTTTCTGGGATCTCAATTACAGCTACACTTGCTCAAATAGTATGGAGTTAGTTTTCTATAGTGTTCTATGATTCGTTTATGTTCCGTTGTTTTCCTTAATTGGAACCACGTATGCATTAACCATGACTCCAGTAGCGTTGAGCCTGGAGGAATTGATACCATCAAACATTGGCAAATCTCATATGTACGCGATCCTCATCAGAACTGCATTGGTGATTTCTACCTTGGTTGTGGGCCTCAGCATCCCTTTCTTTGGTGAGTTTCTCATGCTTGAACAATTGTTGAGTTCGGAATGTATGCTGTTTTATAGCGTTAAGTCGTTTAACATGGATTTCTGTTCCCTTGTTCATCTTTCTGAACAGTTCTTTTTGACGCATTGCGATTTTCTTTCTTATTTGACAGGTCTGGTGATGGCACTGATTGGATCTTTACTTACAATGCTAGTAGTAAGTGTTTCTGTAGCCAATTATTTTTGTAGCAGAGCAGTAGTTACATGTACTGACTCAAATTTTCTACTGCAGACCTTGATACTTCCTTGTGCATGTTACCTGAGCATCTTGAGGGGCAAAACTACTCGTTTTCAGGTACACCCAAAATTCTCCTTCAGTTTCAATTCGTTTATGTTCGACATCGTCTACGATAGATAAGATATTACTAGAACAATGCTGACCCCTTTAGCCAGTTTTCATACAAATAGTGTTGCACTGATAGGAATTCAATCTCCTTGCGAGAGAAACTTATGTCACCCTTGCCAAAGGGGGAAAAAAAAAAACTTCAGAAGGCAAGCGTAGGGAAATTATATTTCCAAGTACTACTTCATAAAGTGGAAATTATATTTCCAGTTAAGCGCATGACGAATACTCGGGAGCCACAAGTGTGACTGGTTTTCGCTTCTATTAGCATCCAAATACTTTTTACCGTGCGACTATTTCCCTTACTGATTTTGTACGTTTTCTCTTGGTAGGTATCGCTTTGTATATTGATCATTGCTATAGGTGTCGTATGCGCGGTCGTTGGATCCTATTCGGCCCTCTATAAAATTGTTGAGAGTTTGAGCTCATAATTAGTTGAAATATTACTGGAGAGAATATTGAGGATTATGTAGAACTTATTCCAGAGCGCGGATGTGTTTATGTAAACTACTGCAATTGTTATCTTCTGGGTTACAGTTACAGTATATTATCGAGTACCAGTTTTGAGTCAATTCAGAATGTTGGATGTTGAATGTTAGCCCTTTTACTATCTTAATAAGTTCGTAGCCGTGAACTGAAATGTGCACTGACCCGGTGACTGATTCGGGCACCAATTGCCCACTTCGATGACTTGAGCCGTTTATTTTGTTGGATATGTGTACATTGCAAGACATTGAAGTCCACCGATAATGTACTCCTGATTTTTATCATCTCTGCTTTGTAAAGTTTGGATCGTCGATTTTCAAAATCGTTTTTATCATCATTTTTTTCAAGAAAAAATTGACAGTAAAGTTGAAATGATTATAATTATTGTATAATATTAATTTTTGTTTGCAAGAATTCATTCAAGGAAACATCACCGTAATCTAATAATTATGACAAAGCATATACTATAATGAATTCATGCCAAAAAATCACTCCTCGTCCACCTTATTATTATGTATCTAAGTAAACTGAACCTCAGATCACCAATTCGTTCATCGGTCAGAAAATCTAACTGTGCCGGAACAAAAAGTACAAATTATCAAGTAAAATTACAGGTGACGTTTCGAGCAGCACTATTTTTGCTTCCTTTCCTTTTCAAAATGAAGGGTGAAACACAATATCCCATTACCTCCTGTGTGGATAACACTTGTACAAAACAATGTATACTTCTGCAGATCTCGTTTCATGCATACGTAAAGACACCGACGAGTTGTGTGGGGCCAGCATCTCCCTGACAGTCTCAGAGGGAACGTAGAACCAGTGACATTCTGTCATTCCATCCACTTTTTCTTCTTCGCTTAAACATTCAAGTTCCGAAAACAACAGTGTATGTACAAACAATAACAGAATCCATGTAATTCCCAATCGATTGGGGATTACTGAATAAGTGAAAGAACACATCACTGGATGATAAAATGGGTGGTACCCAATAATGCTGAATCACCTGGCATCATCAAGCAGATTTCATCTCCAAACAATGTCTCCTAAGAACTGAAGAGCTGGAACACCTCTGATCTCTACATCAACAAGGGGTGCCTGGATCATTGTCAAGCCAGAGAGCTCTGGATCACTCCGGATCATATCAAGAGCACGAGTCTGATCCTGTAACATTGGAATGGAAAATTTGAATCACGTTCAGGCTCCATAGTCCGATCTTAATCAAGTCAGACTTGGTTAAAAAATAAAAATAATCACGCTTCACCCATTTACAGTCCCGCTACAATATATTCAGAAAATACTCGTAGCACTCCCGCCCATTTACAGTGGGAGAATAAGCATGACCAAAATTGTAAGAGCATCAATTCTTAAAACAGCATAGCATTGAGAGCAGAAAGGGAATCCCGCATATTCTAAATTTTACACTCAGATTTCATTGACACAAATGTGGAGGGAAGGGGGTGCGTTGAAATCCGCATCTTTAAAGTCAAATCAGATCAGATTCCAGAGCCCGGGGACTAGGACAATAACTAATAACTTCTAGTATAAACATCACTACAAATTAAGCGCCTATGATTCTATATGATCCATCACATATGGTGCTTGAATAGTAAAGAAATAAAATCCGCCGAAACAGTAAATGTATTCTACCTTCCTTTTCATTGCACAAAATTTGCAGTCGGAGGAAGATGGGGGAAGGACTTGATTAACAACAAGCCTCTTGACAGGAACATTTTCCTTCTTCAATGAAGCACGTAACCTTGATGACTCACTAACCGCCATCACCTTAAAAGAATATTTTAAAACGAGGGTCATCTCAGAGTTCCAGAAAATAGTTACTAATAGAGAAGATATAAACCAAGCTTCCTTTTTGCATAACAGCCAAAATACTTATTTTCTACTGGAGTTTCAATTTTTTTTTTCTTTTGTTCTTCGGGACTTCCCATTTGTTCCAAGCATAAGATCCACATAAGCTATTATGTACACAAGGTACGATAACATGCATGCCCATCTTTGGATGGTTAATAATCCCTAGATGCGAGATAAGAGTTGCATTTCTCTGAAGGAGTACCGCAAATTTTTTCTTTCCCTTCAATCAGCAAGCTGTGACCTATAGAGTTGCAACTGACAAGCGTAACCAAATATATGCCCCTTTATTAGACATAATGAGAAATACCAATAGACAACAGATCTAAAGGTGATTACCGTGGGGATAGTTACAATGACGAATTCTGTTGAATCTGTGTCCCGAAAAAGCTCCCTCACTTTTATCATCCTCTCCCTTAAACGCTTTAATTTATCAGCCTACATAAGAAAGCACATACAGAATGTTACGGACTTTGAATAATAGCCTAATAAACACCAGATCTAGGTGCAATATGCTTACAGCGTCGTCCTGGGTTTGTTCCTGTCCAAAGACAGATTTGATGGCCGAAGTTGCTGAAGCTATCTTCTCCTTAAGCTTTATTAGGAACACAGTACAAATCAATGAGAATAAGGTAGATCTAGAGAATGGACACTAAATCTACATAGAAACATGTTCCAATAATTGCAACTCGGCTAAATGCCAGATCTCTATTACTGGGGTTGCATCTAGTAGTAAACAACAACAATCAGGTGAAGGGAGAAGAGAATAGTTAGACCATATAGAAGTCAGCAGATGTGACATGCTGCGTGTTGCATTAGTATAGAAGAAAAAATAGATGTTCAATTGTATGCCAAGATAGCTTAAAACTTGTCATGTCATATCGGATAAATGGGGTTTCTTAGAAGCTAACAGTATTTGACCAGTGAAATGCAAGAACTCTGATCTTCACCAAGCAAAATTGCAACCATCATCTACGAAACTGGGTAAAATGAAATACTTTCCATTTAACATAAGAGGCAAACAAATTTCCCACTCTGAACATTGGATGACCTCATACATAGGTTAACTTAAACCTGAGTCCTTGTTTTGTACCTTCAATATCTTCCCTATAGATGCATCCAAGAAGTCTGGCAAGGACAAAAGCCGTAGTGTATGACCCTGTAAAGGATGGCCATCAAGTTCAAGAAACAATCTCCAAAAGTGAAATGACATATGTCTCACTGCTCACCGTTGGCGCAGTATCAAAAACTATACGAGTAAATGCATTATATTGTTCTTGTTCAAGGAATTGTATAACCTGTTAAGAAGTTCGCAAATCAGCAAGATACAAGAAAAGGCCTCAGCACTACATAAGAATCTCATATAAACAGAGTAGTCTTTACGTGCCTTGGAAATTGCAATTGCCTCATCCAAACCAGGAGGAGGTGTGTCCAGAAGCTCCCCCAGCTTTAATTCTCCTAACTTTCAGGGAAAATTTAAAGATAGAGGAAGATTCAATAAAGGCTGCTAACGGAATAATGCTACGAATAAATTGACATATCTTAAGAAAAAGTAGACGCAATTATACAACCACGGAGAACAAAAGAAAAATAACAGCCCAAATATAGCGAGGTAATTATAGATATGGAAGCCATTCTCCTTAGTTTAACTGGGCACCTAAAATTCTTCCTTACACATCATAAAGTGGAGAAGCCAGCAAATGTTTGTCTTAAGTGGTGACCCAATATGTGCATGCAAAAAAGGAGACTATAGAACGAATTTCCCAGGCATGCTCTACATTTCTATCACCATGGTCAAGTATATAAATACCATTCCTTCACCTTTGTTAGAAAAGTAGCTGTAATTCCATTCAGTTGATTGACCATTAAAAACTTAGATACCAGGACATTACCTGTTCAACAAGCATCCCAAGGCCCATGCCATCCATAAAATCTTTGATTCCGCTTCCCCCATTTTTCTGGTTTGCACTGCGAAATTCCTCCCTAGCCTTCTCAGGGTTAATCTGTCATACTACTGCAAATTAAACTTACTAATACAGATGAGATAACAAATAAATCATAATGTAGACACAACAATAATCACCAAATGAAGAGAAATTGATCACAATCACAAATTACTTTCTCACTCACCTCAAGGGCATACAATGGAGAATTAGGTCCTTCAACTGCTACTAGTGTCCCTCCGGCCAAATCCTTGGAAATACAAGTGCAGTGTAAGCAATTTGTCATGTGCAATTCACCACTAGAATACTAATAACTAGATACAAAGAAATTTATAGAGAAAGACTAGTGAAAAAACAAGAAGAGAACTTATCAAAACCTGGGCAAAAGAGTCACTTAAAGAATGAGCAGGGTCTGTTGAAACAACAAGAGTGGGGTGACCATTGTTTGCAAATTTTACAGCAAGCGATGCAGCACAGCTTGTCTTTCCAACACCTCCCTTTCCGCCTAACATATAGTATTTCCTCTTGGTACCGGAAACCATGTCATCAAACTCAGTAATTGCTTCTGAGGGAGCTGCAACTGATCGAACTGCAATTGAAAACCAATAAATAGCGTCAACATCTCCACCCAGAAAATAAGTATGAACCATTGTCACTCGTGTGAGAGAGGCAGAGTCAAAAGTTCAGATTAATGTTTCCTGACTCAATTAGAATCCAATATTAATAACAATAATCTCTCACAAAACTATTTGGCCAACCTTCTATGGTCAACAGGGACGGAGCTATCTTTTTTTTTTTTTTTGGGGGGGGGGGGGGCACCCATGTATAATATACATATACATCTAAACAGCAATAATTTGTTATATTGGCACCCCCAAACCTCAAAAAATAAGCTAGACACCAGATCTAAAAGTGAATAATTTTGTAAAGTAACCAAAGGTTATTTGCATTCATTATTTTACACACATATCATATGAGAGACTCTAAGACAAAATAAACTTATGAAAAGTTTAAAGGAGATTGATTTTAGCACTCCAGAATGAGAAACGTTGCACATAAAATAGTTTGAACTTGAACTGTGAGAAACACATCGCCAAGGCATATTCATCACCTACATTTTGCTTTCACCAGGGGAGAGGTTTTAATTTAAGAGTGAGTAATTTTAGTTCAAATATCATGCTTAAATTTTAAATATTGGTAATGAAAACTAATAAAATCATTAAATCATGTCAATACATGAAATTTTAGGTTTTAAGTTTGGCCCCTTCCCCGTGGAAATCCTAACTCTGTCCCTAAGGGTCAAATACCCGGTCATTCTTACAGAGGAAACGTTCCCCAGTGGGGCTCATGGAATATCCTAATTCCTAAGTTCTAATTCAAAGGATGTGAACTCAGGTTCCTAGCCATATTACAACTTGCTTTTGCACTGAAAGTGACTATAGTTTGAGTAAGGGAAAAGGTTATTTATGCTTATATACTTTTAGTCCAAAATCATAGGACTAGGGAGATCAAACCACGTTGCATCATACAGGTACTGGCATCGGGTATGGAAAGCCTTTCTTAGTCATTACAGGCTATCTCCCTTTTTTTTTTTTGATAGGCAAGGCTATCTCCTCTATTAGACGAGATCATATGAAACCCCTTCCTTTTCATATGCTTGAGCAACATTCTAATTAAAGCGTTCCCTTTGTTATTGTAAAGCTTTAACCTAGAACCACATCCCTCCACCGTGCTCAATCATTCATTATAGTTGGACATGATCAACTTTCTTGAGCATTCTATTAGCTTTACGATGCTCTAATTTCCTCCACTCATTCTCTTCTTCAACAAGACCATCTTCAATCCTCGACTTATTCTAGAAGGATGATGAATCTTGTCTAATGAAAATAACCGACATTCCCCGACCATCATTCATAATTCTCATTTCACTTTTCCTCTTGCTCAAATCAAACAAGTCTTAAAATTCGGAAGTCAATTAATCCACAACAAATGGCAAAATAATAGGTTTTAAAATACCAAACTCATCAACCAGACCACTCAGAAAGAACTGGAGTGGGAGCGGGAGGAGAAAGTAAAAGCTCTTTACCCTCCCCCATCCCATTTCCCCAGAGCACACTCAAATTGGACCCCTAACCTCTTAACTAATGGCTTGTCTTATATGCCTGTGTATTTGGAGTCCTGGATGCAAACCCAGTCTAAAAACGAAATCTATCTGCAACAGTTCTTGCTTCACAAAGTTCTAGATAAACTCCATTCCACAAAATTTACGAGAAACGAGTATTCATTGGTCTATTCTCCAATTCTCTCTCAGAAAACTATTAGTACTTATACCCTCAAAAATTTCCCATAAATAAGAAAACACCGGGCATGGCTGGGGGAAAGAATTTTTCCATTTCACTAATTAAAAGTTTGAATAGAATGAAAATAAGCAACGCGCATCTCTATATGCCATTTTCATCAAAGTTTTGCTCAACAAATCTCACGATTAATAAATCCTCTCACTCTTAATCATGGCTTTTCCTCAAGCTCCATCCCGTTCCTTTCCAATCTCAACAACAAACACAAGTAAACCAAATTGAACGAGATTTAATTTCCCATACAACTATGACACAACTAGCACCAGTTGACATACTCCGTAATAAATTGCCAAACAATTAACCAAAATACCGAAGCAAAATTTCGTCAAATCTAAATGGCGAGTAACCAACAGAATTACCAAATAATCAAGAGAGCAACGAAAAGTCACACTAAACCCGGTAAAAGCCAACAAGATAGAAAAATTTCAAGGAGAAAACATATGGGTGTTGGAGATTTCACCTTGTAATGACTTTCTGCCCTGTTTTCTATTGACAGAAAGAGAGAGAAAGGTGGAGCTGAAGCTTGTCTTGGCTTCCCGGAGAGATATACCCATGTGGGTTTTGGGTGAATGGAGGAAAAAACTCGTCATCGCCATGGAATTGGTTGATGGGGGACTCAAAATTGAAGGAGAAGACATGGAGGAGGTAACAAAGGAGGTTTGGTGAGAAGTTACGTATTTGGTTTTATGTTTTTATTTTCGGAAAACCAAGAAACATGATTTATCAAATACTATGCTATTTTTCCAGAATTTATCGAAAAGACAATCAAATTACTGGAAGGCCGCAATGAATAAATGAGAAGATAATGAATGAGTATTTTTTTTTTTTTCTAACTCTTTTTATGTGTATTGTAGAAAACTGATTGAAAAACAATCAAACTGAAATTTTTCCAACATCACCTTGATCAGTTTGAGTTTTGAGGGAGGTTTTTTGAGTAATGAATGAAGAAAAATATATAGAAAAAATTTATTGAAAACCATTCCCAGAAATTTTGAGACTCTAAACCGAACAATACCGTCTTACAGTATTAATTAGCATGGATGTACAAAAAAAAGAGCCTGTTATTAGCATCATCTAAAAGGGAAAAGTTGTCGGGTGAGAATATTAGATAACGTAATGTCATTTCTTTTGAGTAAAAAAAATTCCTAAAAAAAGCACAGCAAATAGACAAGTCTTAATAATTAATGACCATGGTGACCGCATTTGAGCACCAAAGATGGTACTTATGTCATCCAATGGGCCCAATGTTTATTTCTCTACTTCGATTCATTTGACATTCGAGTTTCATTTCACAAGTTTAGATTTCGTGCCTGACTCTGAACCTTTGTCTCTCTTTTCATGGTTAACAGATTACAGTGGCACAAAATATGTGTCACATTTCAGCCAAACAAAACATGGTAGAAAATACATTTCTTGCCAAACGTGTCCCAGATTGAGAACAAGTTCAACATTTCTTTGCGTATAAATTGGAAAGAGGTTAGCAAATTGAGATGCTGGAAACAATCACATCAAGTTTCTTAGTAATCAAGGAGATACAGATGTACGAGCCTATAGAACAGATCCTGTTCAAGTAAGGTTGTACATCAAGTTTCTAAAACTGAAATGATTTGCACGAAATCAAATCACAGCGCAGATTGTCTAGTCCTCGGGTCTTTGCAGGAGTCTTTGCAGCCTTCCAACAACCGATACTCTGAAACATCCATCTTCTTGTTCACTTCCAAACAAAGATATTGTTCCAATGAGGGCACAAAGCAATCAGATGGCGACCTAATTGTTTTCCTCGCACCTGCAGGCATCCGTGTTCTAGAGAACCTCGGTGAACTCTCTTTTACCACTTCCCGTTACTCAATAGAGGCGACATTTTCCAGTGCCGGCACAAACTGAACACTCCTCCTCAATTCCAGCTACGTGACTTAAGCAGTGTTTTATTCTATCATTCACAACATCCTGCAACACCAAAACCTTTTGCAGTTACAATGAGATGCACACAGCCTTGAAACAGTAACTGCAAGTTTGTATCAATTTGAACTAGGCGACTAAGGGGGTACACCGTACACCGGTTTGTGTGGGGCTGGTATCATTCTGGTTTCCTTCTTCGTTTTTAAACTAGGCGACAAATATAAATAAAATAACTCCACTAACATGATAGGCAAGGGGTGATACCCATTATCAAATTACCATATCATCTCTGATATTACTGACTCCGAGTGGGATCAACACGAACAGAAAAGTTGCTATAATTGTTGCTGGAATGACTTCAAATGTTAGAGATCAAATTCGGTAACCTCCAATTATGAAGAAGCTAGAGACTGGGAGTTAATGCCAACACTGGCCAAATAGAGGATTATTTTAACAGTACAAATAGATAGTGAGAAAAAAGCTATGCTTTGACTAAATCCATGGTACCCAATAGTTTAAGAACTAGTAGCTTTGGCAAAAAAAAGAGAGAGAGAGAGAGAGATTAGCACTGTTAGAAACGATCCCATAAGGAAGAGGAAGAGAAGACAACAAGAAATGCTTTTAGTAGGTTTAATTGTTAAGTAAACTCCAATAAATTGTTGTGTTTGGTTTGTGTTTTGAAAAATAGTACGGGTAATAAGTGGAGAGATAGAGAGAGAAATGTTGGAAGTAGGGGGAATTTTTTGAAAAATGCTTTTTGAAAAGCAAAGAGAACAAGGCTTTGTGATTGGGAATTATTAAAACCAAATCGTTAAGGCTTTTTATCAAGGAGATTGGCCTCTCTCCTTGATCATACCCAGTTTCCTGAGAGATAGCCAACGGTCCTAGATAGAGGCCTGGTATTACGGTTCCACATTGCGGCCAGTCTCATGGAGCCATGGGACATCTCACAGGAAACAGAACCAGATGTACAACTGGAGCGATGCCAATAGAAATATCCAGACATTTTGCAATGACCAAATAAGATAAGGGAACAATATCATACCACAAGTAGTTGGTGAAGGCCAAGAGGTGCTGTTATAACATATGACACACCTGGGTGCTCCTTGGCAGCATCAGCTGTTAAGGATGGAATGTCCTGCAAAAGAAAAGAAAGTTATAGAAAAGGCTACTACTTCACTTACCAAAAAAAAACCACTACTACTTGCAATCTGTCAATTATCATAGTACTTCTGCTGCGTGATCAGTAACATCGTAGTGCACGATAGTCACTATCTAAATATCGAGGGATGTTATGCTAGCTTGCCTTGTGCCAGTGTCGTCCTGGAGACAAGAAAAATGGGCTTACAATCACCCGATTGGCACCTTGTTTAACGCACAAACCAAATGCATCTCTTATTGACGGCTCTGCCAACTCCTACAAAAAAGATATCAGGAATTAGAAGTTAGCAGCTCAAAAGAAAACAAGAAGGATGCACAACTTTTGATAAAAATGCAGTTGCTTGGATTGCAAACAACAATGATTAAGAGGATGCATATTTTCTCTTAGAAGACTAGATGGTTAAGAGAATACATACTTCTCCTAAAAGCAACGATTCACTTGTTCAACAACAAGCGCTATATCAAGCGCTCCTTAAAAGACATAGTCTATGGACAGATGAACGGTTCATCAGGAGCAACTTTGACATACTTCCTCCAGTACGGTTGCTCTCTCGAAACCTCTCTCAAGTTGGTCCGAGCTCCGTCACGCTGGGAGTAATGTTTGACAACCTACCAGAATCAGCTCACCTCCACTATCAAGTTTTGAAGATCCCACTCATACTTACTCCTTGGAACAAATAGGAATGGCCTTGTGACTTGTGTGTGACTTTGATATGCACATCTTGACAGTTCCAAGGAGTCTTCATGATTTTAGTAAGACCAGAAAATGCAAATTCGTCTATGTCCAAGAAAATAGCATTACACCATTAGATTACTATGAAACATTGGAAACCATAAGCACCTATCTTTAGATTCTTGAGATTTTCTGTACATGGGACTTGGTAAAACAAATTCCAACGTGGAGTTTGTTTTACTAATACAACTATTGGTGAGGGTTGGAGAGAAACTCTCCAAAAAAAATCTCCAAATCACAAAACGTTCCCATAACATGAACTTAGTATTAGAGAATCAATTACCATATGAGCAGGCTCTATGATTGGGTAACCCGTTTTTTCTCTAAACATCGCCACAAACTCATCTGAAATGAAAATTTTTGATACATAAAATTCTTCTGACATATAGAATACTGAATACTTAGCAATCAAACAACTGAATTGTTAGAATATAGTCAAAATGACAGACGGGACTAGTTTAGCACACCTAGCATAAGGTTGGATTCCTTTCGACGCGACCCATGGTCAACAATGATTACGCCATCTCTGTTGCCAATCCCATGAGACTGCTGGCTAAACCCACCATTCCTAGTGGGCAAACATGTTGTTGATGAACTTCTGCTTTTAGTGGGATATTTCAGTACTTTCACAAGTCTGGGCAGTATGCATTTTGGGCTTCTTCCAGTATCACTCGTTACAGACTTTTGACTGAGCAAAGAACACTCAAAACATTGACAATAGACACTCGGCAAGATAAAACAAGTGAATTCATGTCATAGCACATACAAGAAAGCATGGTGACCTGTCAGGGAAGCCTAGCTGTAACACCATGTTCCACATCAGAAGTCTACAAGGGTAATCTTGGTTATATAATAAATCGCGTGGACTACTACTAGTAACTTGGAATTAAGCGTTTTGGAAGCCTCCAACAAGCATTTTGAGTGGGTTACACCAGCAGTTCAAGGCCGTTACCGGTTCAAGTTCAGTTTTACCACCCAACATGGCCCTGCCTAGAGTAGGCTCCGAGCTACCCAAAATGAAAAAACAAAAACAACCAAAGACAAGACAAAGCTCGGTGGATATTTTGTTTGAGCTTGAGGTTTTGGGGGTATCCAGGTTTAATGAGTGTACAATTGATAACACCTTCAGGCCCAACACTGAATAAAGCAAATATAACCCAAGATTCAAGAACGGGATGAAAGGTTACCTCTTTTCTTTTTTTTTATATCATGACAAATTCTATTCAAAGCCCTATTAATGCACTACAAGGGATTTCACCACATAAAGGAGTTTGCCTATGCCTCTGTGTGTGTAGAGAGAGAGAGTGGGAGAGAGAGAGAGAGAATTACCTTTTACAACTCAACTGATAAGTAAGAGATAATGAATCCAATGACATCTTTGATTATGCTGAGAACTTAACGCCGACTATCCTCTTGAAATTTGATCGGGAAGGCAATGAATTCAACACCTGCAGGGGGAAAGGTGAAACATTACTCATGGGTTTCTTTGTTAATTGGGATTCTTCCAGTTGTACATCAAATTTTTATAACTTAAAATTGATTTTATAGTTGCTAGTTTGCTACTGTACTTGCTATGCTGGAACTAGAACAGAGCCAGTATGATACACCCACCGCACCACCCGCCACATGGCAGTGGGCCCCACCGTTTTTAATAAATAAATAATAAAAAAAAAACAGAAATCGGCAACAGCAGAAAAGCCTCTCCATGAACAGGGTATTGGGAGAGCTTGCATATGACACCACACATTGCAAATAAAACCCCCTCACAGGTTACCCTCAATTGTTAGCAATGACCATAATATAGCCAATCTTGTTGATGCATCTTTATGGGAGCATACAAATAGTTCCAAAAGTGAAAGGTCTCGTGAACACAAAAATCTGCAATTTCCCCAATTGGAACCCTAATTTGAATGTAGGGCAAATCGAAAAGTTCAGAGAGAGAGGACAGACCTTGGCGGTGGAGACGTGGAGTGGGTCGCGATTTGACCGTGCGTATACGGTTTTGGGGATTCTCGCGAGGTGGAGGTGGAGCCGCTGACGTGGTGGTCGGAGTTGGTGATGGGGGTCGTCGGTGGTGGCCGTCCCCCCTCTGTCTCTTTGTGAACCAGAAGAACGCTTGAACTGGTTTGTGTTTTTTTTTTTTTTTTTTCCCTGCTCTTTTTTTTTTTAACGGAAATGCTACGCACACAACCAACCCAGCACAACCAACCCGCACAACTGCTGGCGTCAGCGTGACTTAAGCACAAAACGACGGTCGTTTTATTAATTTAAAAAAAAAAAAAACCCAGGTCGTGAACAGCGCTCTCCCTTTCCCTTTCCTCTTCTCCTGCCTCTACTTCCACGCTGAAAAAATTTCAGAGACGAGAGAGAGGGGAAAATAAAAAGATCGCCATCATTCTTCTTATCATGCTACTCAATTTAGGGTTTTTTTTCCCTAGCAACTAAGCAATCAGTTAGGGTACTAATTGAACCAGAGAGAGAGACCTTCGTGGTGGGATAACAACGTCGGATTTCCCAGAAGCTGGTGGTGATGGCGGTCGCTGGCGGTGGGTAGCGCTGTGGTTGGGTTCTGGTGGTGGAGGTGGGAAGCGTGGTCGCTAGTGGAGATGGTAAGCGTGGTCGCATGGTCGCCGGTGGAGGTGGGAAGCGTAGTCACCGGTGGTGGTGGTGGTGGTGTGCGAGCCTCTCTCTCTCGTCTCTGAAATTTTTTCAGCGTGAAAGTGGAGGCAGGAGAAGAGGAAAGGGAAATGGGGAGCGCTGTTCACGATCTGGTGTTTTTTTTTATTAATAAAACGACGTCGTTTTGTGCTTTAGTCAAACTGACGTCAGCGGTTGTATGGGTTGATTGTGCGTGTAGCCTTTCCGTTTTTCTAAAACTGTGGGGCCCACCGTCACGTGGCGGTGGCCGGTGGGTGTATCCAATTTGTACTGGTATACAAAAGTCACGGACCTCTCGGTGGAGAGAGAGAGAGAGAGAAAAAGGAGAAGGAGTGTTATCTGTTATGTGGATTACCTCCAACAAGCATTTACCGAATATTCATCAACGGGTAGGCGCCACCGCAATATGCAGTACTTCCTCCGTCCCTTATTTAGAGTCTACTATTTTATTTTAGACTGTCTCTTAATAAGTATCCATTTTGTAAAGTTAGTGGGTAAAAATTTGTGCATTGTCTATTATGTCCCTAAAAGTATATTCCATTTTGAAAAGTTAGTGAGTAAAAGTGTAATGATGATGGCTAAGTAGGGAAAATGGAGGCAAAAGTTGATGTGAAATGTATAATGATGATATTTTTTTAATAAGTTGGAGTTAAGAAACAAGACACTTAAAAAGGGACGGAGAGAGTAGTAGCAAAAAATGGACTTGGGCACGACGGCTCAGGCAAAGACGGATCTATGTATGGGCATATGGGGGCCACGACCCCCGCGTTGTTTTGGGTTTTTTTTCTCTCCAAATTTTAATATAATATTTGTTGTTTTTTTTATTTGTTAAGAACAAATAGATATTGTATTTTGTATTGAGTGTTATATAGACATTTAAATACTTTAAGAATGTGTTCGTTTTGGATCTCAGAATCCAGTTTCTCTCTCTGCACACGGTCTTCCATAAGTTTTTCTTCAATTATTAATCTTATTTTTCTTTCCATCTCTCTCCACTAATTACCCAAAAAACCTCCCTCAAAACCTAAACCATACAAACTATTAGAATTTTGAATCTTGAAATTTCAAAATCTTATTGTTCATAATTTGGCCCCCGTGTTTACGAAATCCTGGTTCCGTCCCTGCGCTCAGGGACACTTGACAATCTCTCCAACATTTGGTAACGGACAATTTTGGGTAAGTTAGTTTGAGATGATAATGTTTAATAGAAAATTATGGGAAACCATTTTTTAAGTAATCAATTACTTACATACTACCAACTTCTCCATTCTTCGCTTTTTTAATTTGATTTTTCAACTAACCAACTGGGTTATCTTAATTGGGTCACCACTGTACACTTTCATAGGAGAGGTCTGGGGTCAATCATCGTCAAATTAAAGCAGATATTTTGATAATTTCCTATTCCTGAATTTGTTTAGTTATAGTTCTCTTAATTGGCTAGCAGTTGCACTTAGTATGATTTTGGGTTTGTGTTCTCTTTGATGTGATTAGATACTTCTATTATTTTAACCACTTTTAGCAAAAAGATGTCAACATTTTCAACTTAAAACTGAAGTCGAATGTGTAACCTATTTCTTTCTATTCGACCAAACTAGATTATTGATCGATGGTAAATTCCTTTTGAGGAAGATAGTAGCAACCGAGTTATGAGCTCTGAGCGGTACAAAATGGCCTTCTAAGCGAGACAGGAGGTTCGTTCTCTAAATATTATTGAGCAATTGTTCAGTGGTCTTGTGGTACTGTCACGTGGTGCCCAAGACCTTCAAATAATTTCTCAATACCATGAAGCGCGATATGAAGACTTATGCAATAGTGGTCTAAGAATTAGTTATTCGTTTATGATTTACAATGCTGCTCCATCTTATATATTGAACCTTCACTATATGACGGCATTGCAGGCGTTACACCAAAACTATTTTCTTGTTATTTTATGTAGCGTCTTTCATCTAAACAAAGAATTTCACGTGATGACTCGAGTTATATAAATGTCACTACCACATTGTTATCATCGAGAATCTTAGAATTTACGGTAAGAATCCAGGGTCGTTTTCACAATCTTGTTCCTCACACAGACGCTCTGTCGTAGTTAAGTCAATGCAAAATTACTCAATACCCCTGAAACATTACTAAAGTGTCTTACCAATCATACATTGATGAATGTTCTACCAGAGAATATATAGATTCAAATCAATGTGTAGTGGGAAAAAAAAATCTCAGAGCAAAATATTGCTGAAATGTTCTCGGAGCACCCCATAATCTCTCCCAGTCAACGTACCCATTGTATGACTAGTGCTTTCCAACCCCGTAGTTTCAATGCAAACCCTAATGACAAGCATCTCCTCCTCTATTTTCTTGTCATTCTTTTTTCTCAAAATTGAAGAAATTCCACTATCAATCAAAATGTGAAAAGAGGAATTAAAGGGGTGTAGAAAAATATTGACACCCAACCAAACCACCATTTTGGGCGTTATCTAACCGGCCAGATTGGAAGAAAGTAGTTTTAATCATACTCAGTGATCTCCCCGTCTATTTACTCATCCTTTTTAAAGCCGTCATTCTTGATATAAAGCCGTCATTCTTGATAAACCTAGAAGTACAAGCAAGTGCATGTTTATCCCATTTGGGTTGGATGTATGATTAGAGCATCTCCAACGGGAGATGTCAAAGCTAAGGTGGACAATCAAACGGCTAATTTTGGCATTAAATCACTATTCAACCATGATGCTTTGAAGGGAGGTGACGTGACTTTGAAGGGAAGTCCCAACATGTCAACTTTGACATTAACCTTCTAGACTATCAATTTTCAAAAATTGATCATAAGCTTTCACAATAATTTGACATAAGGGTTGGAGAGGAAGAGCTTGATGTCAAATTGAAGATTTCAATTGCCACATTAGCCTTCAAAATAATTTGACATCTCCATGTTTGACCTCTTTTGTTGGAGATGCTCTAAGACAGTTATAATTTTCATCCCGAGTTGGGAGATTTGACCGGCACCATTGGTCGATCTTTTTGAAGTTATAATATGATTAAAGCCTTATTATCATATGATTAGACCAATTATGTTAGTGATTGTCAACAAACCTCAACAATATGTTCAATTTTATAATGCAGTTGTCATCTACCAAACTATGGATGCCGTTTTTGGTATGGTGTGGCAATAATGGAATTTGGTTTTATAACACGTGCACTTATTAGTTAAATTAATGTTTTTTTTTTTTTAAACGAATGGGATTAAAGCTTATGTTTGCTGTGTTAAATTAAATAGACACTCTTTTTTGATAACTCTACTGTCCACTAGAGGGAGCACCGACTAAAGTCAGAGTAAAGCTCTATATGAACCGAATCCAAAGAAATTGATAGCACATAAGAGATTTCGAACCTGAGAGATCAAGTATCAGGCCTTGTTGACCGGAACAACCCCTTGGTTTAAATAGACACTCTTTCGTGATTTCTAATGTACAACCATCGGAATTGAGGTACTATTGATCTCATCACTACTTGATCCACTAAAATTGCATATTCTACAGGATCATATATATCTTCACTATTAGTTTTGTTAAACAAACACGCTCTTAGGTGGTGTTCCACATTACCTTCTTAAAAAATAAGTACTTATTTTGCATTTTCAAACTTAAATATAATGAAAATAAAAAATAATTTTTTGGTTTTTTTTTTTTTGCACCGTTTAAAAGATCTCAATGAGATCTACCCCTATCAAAACAAGATCCATATTGCTAGAAAAATTATTTGCGTAAACACATGATTTTTTAGCTTAAAATTACCTTCTTAAAAAATAACGGGTCCTAAATAAATTCCAAACTCATCCTAAATCCCTGGTCCAAAAAGCCTGTTGCAACTTCAAACATTTAAGAAAAGTACTGGCCCCGTTCCAGAACATTTTTTAAAAAAAGACTCCGTAAGTATTTATTTCATATTTTCAAACTCAAAAATAATGTAAATGAAAAATAATTTTTTGATTTTTTTTTGGCACCGTATAAAAGATCTTGTCGAGATCTTTCAAACAAGATCTATATTGCATATTTTTAGATTTCAATAAGCCCATTATTTTTTAGCCTGAAATTGTTTTTTTTAAAAATAAGAATTTTTTTACGAGGTATAAAGAGCATTTTCTTTTTGTTTTTTTTTGTTTTTTGAAAAGATATAAAGAGCATCTTCAATCATACTGCCTACTATAAAGTCACTCATTAGGAGGTTGGCTACAAAGCAAACTAGTTTAAAGTGCAAAAAGCATTTCTAAGGGCATCCACATTTCTCTCTCTACTTCTCCTTTAAAGCTATAATAAAGAGCAAAACTCAAAAAAATCCCCTCCATCAGCCTCAATTGATTTCTCGCCACTTTGCAAATGTTTAGTTTTGGTACAGTGCCAACGAGACACTATTCATCCATCTATTCAATATTTTACTATTAAAATGATTATGAGAGACTTAGTTTAAAATGATTATGGAATCCTATGGAACAGAAACTTGATTATAAGAGCCTTAAAAATAAATATTAATTATGATCTTTTAGGAAAAAATAATCAAAATAATAAGATATTCTCACCGGTTCAATCGGATTAAAAATTGGAGCACTTAATTTTTTTAGACATTTTATATATTAAAAAATGTGATTAAAAAATTAAGTGGTCCAATTTTCAATCCGCTTAAACCGGCGCGATGATCTTATTTTTTTGATCATTTTATTCTAAAGGGTCATAATTAATCTTTGTCTATAGGGTTCTCATAATCAAGTTTCTGCTCTACAGGATTCCAAATAAAGAGCAGATACTTAATTATGATAGCTCTATAGACAAAAATTAGTTATGACCCTTTTAAAAAATATGATCAAAAAAATAAGATGTTTGCATCGGTTCAAACGAATTAAAAAATAGAACATTTAATTTTTTTGAGATTGCTTGTGAATAGTTGTTCGTCATTAAATAGCGATAAAAAAAATAAAATATAACATTTAAATTGAAAAGTAAAGTATAAAGAAAGAGTAGTTTAATAAAATAAAGTTAGAATAGAGAGTCTGATGCAGTGTACTCTTAAAAAAGTGAATAGCTAAAATAGAAAAGTGACTTTTTAGATGTAATTTGGTCTAAAATTTGTTGAGTCTGATGCGGATGCTCTAAATGAGTTAAGCTAAACTGACCCAATTAGGCTACGTTCCAGAAACCTTCTTAAAAAATAAGTATTTATTTCACCTACTTCTTTTTCAAAAATAAGGACCACCTTCTTATTTTTCCCAACCAAAAAGTTTCTTTCGCATTTTCAAACTCAAATATAACATAAATGAAAAAAAAAAAAAAAATTTTGCACCGTATTAAAGATCTCAATGAGATCTATCAAACAAAATCCATAGTGATAGGAAAATTATTTGCGTAAACACATGATTTTTGAGCTTGAAGTTGCCTTATACAAAAAAATGAGACTGTTGGTATGGTAATTGGCGCCGGTGGACGGAAATCGTACCGGCGGCCGCGCCGGGCCGTCTCCGGCCACCGGACGACCGATCCGAGCCGTCCAAAAATTCTATAAAAAAAAAACAAGGGGGCTTGCGTGGGAATCAACGGCATCCGACGTGTGTAGGGTGCTTGATCCGAGCACCCATTTTCGGTGTACATATGATATTTGATAAGTACACGGAAAAGGAGTGCTCGGATCAAGCACCCTACACACCTCGGATGCCGTTGATTCCCGCGTAGGGCCCCATGGTTTTTTTTTTTAGAATTTTTGGACGGCTCGGATCGGCCGTTCGGTGGCCGGAGACGGCCCGGCGTGGCTGCCGGTACGATTTCCCTCCGCCGGCCGGTATTTACCTATACAAATTCTACCAAAATAAGTACTCAGCTTCTTATTTTCAGGAACACCCCTTATTATTCAACAAAAAAGAAGCTCTTATTCTCGTTCTGAAACGGAGCCTTAATCTATCATTACTCAATAACTCACACTATAGTTCTGGCCAACGACATATACACACAAAAATATTTTACGACCCAACTTGAAGATAAAAAAAAAGTTGCTTTTAAAAGGAATAATTAAAAAAAGTTGTTAAACTAATTTGTCCCACCACATGATAAGATTCACCGGGACCATCCGAACAATTGTCACCATAAAAATAGATGTACAGGTGAATGTATGCTTATCATATTTTTTGGTTCACTCTGTAACACTCGAAACCCTTTGTTTTTTACATTTTTGTCGACAACAATCACGCCGAATCATTTTCAATCAACACCATCTCGGATTTCATATATTTTGAAACAAAGATAAATATCACACTAAACCAAAATTCACTTGTCTTAAAATACATATTCCCTCCGTTCCATTTTGTTTTTCTATTATTCATTTAGTCTCTTTTATGTCTATTACCTTTATTGTAGATTTTGAAAAATATGTAATACAAATATTATTTGATAAATTTTAACTTTGTTATATAATATACGTATAAAATTATTAAAATCATAAAAAACATTATAAATTGAATCGACGGTGACCGGAGAGTCGACTTCCTCTTAACAACAAATAGTCTCCGATGTCTGCCTTCGTTTACCAAACGTACCTTTGAAAGAGACTCCTGCAGGCACTAGTGCACTGTGCTACCTTCCTTCTCCCAATCCTCTTCTCTGACTCTGACTCTGATTCCTCATTCCCCCCCAAACCCTAGACGAAGGAACGTACAAGAAAACCAGACGAGACGAGACGATCGAGCTAGCCCCAAAGCCCTCAATCTTCATGTCAATTCAACTATGAGACTCTTCTCCATGTGTATGCCGAAGCGCAGCAATACCAAGGAGGAGGAACAGGAGAAGCCCCAAAGCTCGATCGAAAGGACATCGTCGAATCAGCCGTCGACGAAAAACTCCGGGACGCCCGAAGCGTCGCGGAAAGCCTCCCTCGACCTGACAGCCACCGGCGCCTACAACTCCGCCACCAACGGCTCGAGCTTTAATTGGAAGGACTCCTGGAAATCGTCCGCCTCCAGCGTAAATTCCCTCTCCAGCCTCCGCGGACAACTCCCCGAGACCGCCCACTTCTACGAGTTCTCCGAGATCCGGGCCGCCACCAACAACTTCCTGGCGAAGAAATTCTCTTCCTCTTCTTCGTCTGCGTCGTGGCGCTGCGCGGTACGCGGGAACGACGTCGTCGTGTTCCAGCGGAAGTTCCGGAGGCAAATCAACGCCGAGGAGCTCCGCGACCGGCTGTCGCTGATCTGCAAGATGCACCACTCGAGTTTGATCAAGCTACGCGGAGCCTCCGTCTCCGGAAACTACATCTACCTCGTCTACGACTACGTGCACGGCGCCAGCCTCGTCGACTGCATCCGAAACCCTAAAAACCCCAACTTCACCGTCCTCTCGAACTGGATGTCCAGGATCCAGATCGCGACGGACATCGCCCACGGCCTCGACTACATCCACCACAGCACCGGAGCCAACTCCAATTTCATCCACAACCACATCAAGAGCTCGAGCATCATCGTGTCCGAGCCTTCTCTAAACGCTAAAATCTGCCACGTGGGAACGGCCGAGCTTTGCGGGGAGATAAACAGGGAGGAGGAAGCGCAATCGGGTGGGGAGGAGGAAGCGCAATCGGGTAAGTATCGGAGGCATGATAGCAGGGTGATGAAATTCGAAGGGACGAGGGGGTACATGGCGCCGGAGTTCCAGGAAAACGGCGTTCCGACGGAGAAGACGGACGTGTATGCGCTGGGGGTGGTGATACTGGAGCTGTTGTCGGGGAAGGAGGCGTTGAAGTACGAGGTGGACGAGGAGGGAGGGGGGTACAGGAGGGTGTCGGTGATCGAGACGGCGAGAGAGGCGGCGGAGGAGGAGGGGAGGGTGAGGTGGTGGGTGGACAAGAGGTTGAAGGATTCGTACCCGGTGGAGGTGGCGGGGAGGGTGTTGCGGGTCGGGTTGGAGTGCGTGGAGGAGGATCCGGAGAGGAGGCCCGATATGACGTGGGTGGCGGGGCGTGTGTCCAAGTTGTATTTGGAGTCCAAGACTTGGGCGGAGAAGATGGGCGTGCCGACGGATTTTACCGTCACGCTGGTGGCGAGGTGAAGCCGTCGTTCGCCGGAATCTCCCAGTTTTGGTTTTTCCTTTTCCCTTCAGACCGTTGACTTATTTTTCTAGTTCCTTTTGACTGTACATAAATACTTGGCATACCCACATTCATGTAATTTTTGACGGTTTTTTTTTTTTTAAGAAAGTAAAAAAGGCAAAAATAGAGGGAAAATGTACACTACACAATGTACACATGACGGTGTTTGGTTCCTTTTCTTTTTGGACTAATTTTTTCATTTTATAAAACTCGTTATTAGTTCGTCTCATCAAGAAGTATTGAGAATAACACGCCATTTAGACCAAATTTAAAATAGCACCGATTGCGAAATCTTATTTTTTGTATTTGTTACTAGGAAGTTAGCATAGGACAAGAAAGAGAAAGAAGAAGAAGCAGCAGCATGCTCTTTTTAATAAAAGCATATGTGAATATAGTTCGAGGTGAAAATGGAATAATCTTCTCTCTCTTTTTTCTACGCAATCTATACTAAAAAACAGGAGAAATTTTTAGGTGCTGATAGGATATTTGTCTACGTAGTAGTACCCCTTCGGCACCCAAAAACTTCTCCAAGAATAGTACTCCGTATCAGATTGCTGTCATCTTGTTTATAAAATAATACAATACCACCTCAGTACCAATATTTTACATATGCATCAACCGGATTATACATGTAGATTCTCCGTACTTGGACATATATTACAGAGTGTAATCAAACAAATATATATATATATATATATATATCTGATAAAAGAATAATATGTACAGAATTTAACTGACTAAATTCTAAAGTTTGCAGATTATACCTTCTGGGGGGTGATGATGAATCATTAACAAGGAATATTGTTTGTCAATAGTTAGCTGAGCTAATTTCCACTTAACTAAGAGTAAATTACACTGACCTCACTTAATGTTTCTAACAATAACAAGGACCTCCCTCGGGTTCTAGAAATGACACTAACCGTGCTATCACCCATCCGTTGGTGACTTGTGAGTTGTGACCCAACAAATTGAAAATGATCATCTCTGTCAGAAAATTTAGATAATGCTCCTTTTGCTCTCATTTGATAACTTTTACTTGAACCTTTTATATGTTTATATTATAAGGATCGATCGGAGTGAAAATGATCATGAACTCAATTACGCACCGCCTATATAACAAATCAATCCTCAATTCTCCACTCCCAAAAAGCTTCGGCTATCATTATCAGATTCATCAATTTTTTACTTTGTAAAGAGTAATTCTTTGAACTAGTGTAAATAATCTCTTTAGCCCTGACTTCATTACGACCATTTTGGCCTACAATTTTTTCTGTACTCTTGTTCATCATTTTTGAATTTTGTAAATCCCTGTTGATTTTTTGGATTAATTATTTGTCTCAATATGAGGAGTCTAAAATATAAAAATTACGACTAAAAGTAAATTTTTTTTTACTAAAGATGCAAAAAGTTTGAAATACCTGGGTTTTTTTTTTTATCTTAGTATTGTCTTATCTATTTGTTTTTCAAGTTCGGTTCAATTCTATATTTTTCTGGTTTCCTTTATGACTTCATATAAAATATGGAATAAGTCATGCGGCCAAAAAATAAATGAAACCTTCCCGTTAGCGGCGTCTATGTGACAAGCCTGACATGGGAGGTCTTTGTTATTTTAGAAACCTAAGAGGAGGTTATTGCTATTATCAGTAACCTCAGGGAAAATTAGTGTAATTTACTCTTTAACTAGCTAGAGTATGTACCACGTTTTTTTGAACGGAAGTATATACCACGTCATCAACCCGATTTTCAGCTCGTATCAACCCGGTTTTCACGTGGGTAGATTCATGGGCGCGGCCAGTGGTTTCCCTCCTACCTACTTCTAACTGCTTTCTGTGAGTGTTGGTTTTCTGTGACCAGCCCTAGATGGATTAGTCTCATCCCGTTAATGTGTGGAGATACCTCCTATATTGTCCAAAAAAAAAAGAAAGTGCGTATATTTATGTGGGGATCATATATTTTCTTTCGTAATGCAAGCTGTCTTGGCCAGTTTGAACGCATCTCGAACTAATCTCTAAAGCTCATCCCACAGCTATTTCATACGGGCCAGCTTGCGCACATCTCAGACTAATTTCTACAGCTCATTCCACAACAGTTTTAGACATTTATGTGTGTGGTAAGATGACCTCAAAAGTTACTAGGGAGGAGAATTGAACCAGAAATTGAAGAAGAAAATTTCAAAAATCTCAGGCTAAAGCCGCCATGCTGACCCTTCGAGACGGGGGAATTATGTATTGTCGTGTTAATTACTACAGTAATTTTATCAGTCAAGATTGCGTTAAATGCACGCCCCGTCGCTATTGTTTGTAGCTTTGTGTTTTTCTAATAAAAGGTACTATTCCCTCCGTCCTTTTTTTAGAGTTCAGTATCTCATTTTGGACCGTTTCTTAATAAGTGTCCATTTTGTAAAGTTAGTGGGTGAAAGTTGGTAAATTTTCCATTTTACCCCAAAAAATATATTTCATTTTAGTAAGTAAAAATGTAAATATTTCCATAGAGGGTAAGGAGAGAAAGTGGAGGTAAAAGTTGATTTGAAAGGTGTAATGATGATATCTTTTTAATAAGTTGGAATTACGAAGCAGGACACTTAAAAAGGGACGGAGGAAGTACTAATTATCATACTCAAAGATAATTGTTTTTAAATTAATGATAAAAGAATGGTACCCATTTAGAGTTTTCAATAATCAAACCAAAACTCAACAGAACTAATTCAAGGAAGAGTCGTGATACACCCACCGAAGGGTGTTCCACCACACCGCCCACCGCACGCCTGCCAGGCCCACTCCGGCCACCGGACGGCCGATCCGAACCGTCCAAAAATTCTATAAAAAAAAACCGAGTGGGCCTATGCAAGAATAAACGGCATCCGACGTGTGTAGGTGCTCAATCCGAACTTTCAAAAATCTGATGATCTGAGCCGTTAAAACATGTAAGATTGGTTCGAGCACCTACACACGTCGGATGCCGTTTATTCTCGCGTAGGCCCACTCGATTTTTTTTTATAGAATTTTTGGACGGTTCGGATCGGCCGTCCGGTGGCCGGAGTGGGCCCGGCGGGCGTGCGGTGGGCGGTGCGGTGCTTCGGTGGGTGTATCATTTCCCTTCAAGGAATGGTCTTCTGTCAATAAACACATAAACAATTAAAAACTCCTTAAGAAAATAAAATAATTTCTTTACGATCTTCCATTATTTAAGTAATCTCAACTCTTAAGCATGATTATTGACTCTGAGATCCTATAGGTGTCCTATTTTTCGTCTTTCTATGGGCCCTACCAATGCTTATAAGAGGGCGCCGGTCGATGACTTTATTTTGAAGGAGGTTTTTTGGGTGATGACATGTTCGATTTGAATTTTGAAGGAGATTTTTTGGAGTAATGAGTGAAGAAAGATAGAAAGAGAAAATTTATTAGAATCGTGCGCAAAGAGAGGGGTTGGGTTTTGAGACTAGACCCAAAACGAACACAGTACTCCTCTGTTCTCGCACTGTACTCGTGCTCTTAATTCTCGCTCTCACGAGTTTTTAATTGATTGATTGTGTTTTAAAGGTGTTTTCATGCTCACATTGCCGCTCATGCACGCATGTTACTTTAAGGCATACCTCTTATATATACATATCAAAAGCATAAACAAAACAAGACCAGAATGCACAACAATGATAGTGCGTTCAGAACAACATATCCTTTTCCAACGGCCAACAAAAAAAAGATAAAAAGAAGAATATTATAAGAAAAAGCTGCTAATTTTGTCACTCCCTTTTTTGCTAACGCCACTCTCCTGCAAGTGTATTTTTGGTGTTCAGAACAACATATCCTTTTCCAACGGCCAACAAAAAAAAGATAAAAGAAGAACATTATAAGAAAAAGCTGCTGATTTTGCCACTCCCTTTTTTGTTAACGCCACTCCCCTGCAAGTGTATTTTTGCATCACACTTGCAGGGGAGTGTCAAAATCATTTCCCTAAGAAAATTTGATAATTAGAGAATATCAGGGGATCTCCACCAACTTTGGTGGAATTATTATCTGATTACATAATACTCTAACTAAAAAATATATACAAAAGTATTGACTAGATGAATCAAAGCCTCGAAAATGAGGCCACTGATAGTACTCCTACTTGATCTCCCATCCAGTCTCTTGCTTTATTTCTTGACGAGGCCATCACCAAATTTTGCTATTGCCTGTGAAAAATTAAGAAATAAATAAAAAAGAAAAATTCCGATAATGTTTAGAAAAACATACATATGAAAAATTATGCGCAATTTGAAAAGACGGTGGCAATGGGTCAAGTATGGATCAGTGGCTTTTTATCCCACATCTGATATGCCAGTTTCATCCCCCCACTTTTAGGAAAAACAGATATTGATTTTCACAAAATCTCAAAAAAAGAACTGTTGAGAAAACTAACACCTCGCCGTTGAGGTATATGCACTGGGGTCACTTGATCTCACTCACTTTGATTTCTCACCGGAAATTTTATGTTTTCGAACCAAAGTTTGAAATTTTGACCCCACAAAAACCTCCTATATCTCACGAATTGAGAGCATTACAAATGAGATTACGATGCATCAGTTTTGATACATGAAAAATTTTATGGGTCAGTTATAAATAAAAATCACTTAAAATTTTGCATAATACTCTTTGATTAGTCTCTTAATATTGTAATTGTTTCTTTTAACTATTAAATAAAAAATTAATTGAAACCAATTATAGTTTTTGAGCCCACTAAACTCTTGACCCAAATATGGATTGGAGGTGGTCCTTGAGTCGTGGGCTCAAATATGGATTTGAGCCCACTACCAAATATGCTGACGGTCCCTCTCTATCTCAGCAAAGATAATATTATTCTTCTTTCATGTAAAAAAAAAAAAATATGAACATTAAAAAATATTAATAATATATAAAAAATTTCGTAGGCGATTAATCTATTGCAAAAAAAAATAAAAAATTGTTTTGCGTCAGAATTTTGACCTCGATCGATCGCTAAATTATCTCATTCTTGGCCTTGATCAGTATCACAGAATTGTTGACAAGCAAGCTCGCATGCGTGAGTGCCGGCACTCTTCACTTGTTGCAAACAAGTGGGCATACAATTGTTAACGCAATCAGAATATGCTTCGGTTGTTGTCGTCGTCCCCCCGAAAGCCAACACCATGAGAGCCACAGCTAGCAGCATCACAGTTACTTTCTTGTCACCCATTCTCTCTCTCTCTCTCTCTACAATTTTGCTGTTTTGAGAATTCCTGTATGGATCGGAGGCCGGGATAGAATGCAGAAATGAAGGTGCTTCTTTGTTATATGTATAGGGGGTTCGTGTATTTGGTTTTGGTATATATTGATCTATAATAAGATGAGAAAAGAGTGGAAATGCACTAGTTTGTTGTGGATTGGAGGACAATTATGTGGTGACAAATTTTGAGGGTTTCCAAGGAGCTTGTGCCAATGAAGAAGGAGAACCAAAGAAAAATATCATTTTTCCTAAAATTTTGAATAGGTATTTTTTTTAGTATTTTAATTTATTAAAAAAATTTATTTATCCTTTTGTCTTAATTTGTACAATTAATCATTCGTCTCGACGTGGAATAAAATAAAGTATAAAAATATAGATAAAAGTTAATGTAAGACGATACATAAACAAAACTATCAGCTGCTAGTATTTTGTTCATCTTCAGTGAACTTTTTTTTGTTTTTAATAACCTTTTACTTTTTAGACTTCTCTTATAGAAATGGATAATTAGTCCAAAAAAAATATAACATGAAAGTAATAAAAATTCAAAAAAAAAAAACCTGACAAAAATACCAAAAAAGGTACCAAAAACTCAGTGATTTGATATGATAAATATATTATTATATCTCATATAAAGTAATAAAGCTAACATAAACCTTGACTTTAATTTTTAAAACCAAAAAACAACTAATAAAAAACAAGGGTAGATTTGGCATAATAAATATTTGGTCCTACTACAATTAGTACTACTCCCTCCGTCCCATAAAGTTTGGCACTTTCACTATTCTAGTCCTATGAAAAAATTAACTATATCTTTTAATCTATAATTAATATTTTTTATAAGCAATACGGATCTTGTTTGATAGATTTTAATTTGTTCTATTAAACAAAGTTCAAAAAATCGCCTAAAACATTATGGATTGAAAGATATATGCAATTTTAAAATGACACGCATTCCTGAAAATACCAAACTTTATGGGACGGAGGGAGTAATAGTTGAGACCCCTCGTTTACCGAATCTATAGTATTAACTAACCTCGAAAATAAAAGGTTGTTTGCTATTCTTATAACAATTAATGCACTATAACTTGTGCCCCAGGGGCATCAATTAGCATTTGCCAAATATAAAAGGTCCAAAGCTAGCTTCCGTAGACATAAGAGAGAAGAGAGAAACTTATCCACCACGGATATTCACGGCTCCGCGCAATCAATTGTCCGAATTTTAAAAAAACTATTCGCTAGAATAGTTCTAGCGAATACTCCCTCCGCCCAAAATCTTTGGTCTTTTTCGATATTCGCGCTGTTTTTTAAACTCTTATATCTCTCAATTTATGATATTTTTCATAATTTTAAAATTTTTGTATTATAGATCTAATCGAAAACTATCAAATAAGATCCATATTGCGTATTTTTGGAGATTTATATTGGAAGGTATAAGAGTTTAAAGAATGACACAGATATCGAAAAAGTTCAAACATTTTGGGACGAAGGGAGGAGTTTTTTTTAAATTCGGACCGTCTAAAACACTTTTGGACGCGCGCGATTGAGCGCCGTAAACTTTATTTATAGGTTACTCCGTAAAGAAGTTTTTCTCAAGAGAGAATCTTGATTACGTACGATGACCGGTGAGAGGATCTTGATTCATAAATTTGATAACCTTAATTACAAGCGGTTGTTCTTCGTGAAGTCGCATGTTCGAATTTAATAGAGGTCAAACATTCCAAACTTTTGGACGATCAGAGGATTAAGTTTAGGGCCCGAAATTAATCGAACTGTGCACAAGCTGGTCCGAACATCTGATTTTTTTTGTGATATACAAGTATAATGGGCGCCCCAACCGTGCCCATAGAAGGACTGATATCCCAAGCGGCTAAATATGATCTGAATCATTCACGCCTCAATCCATAGAGCTCGATTGTGCAGAACAATTACCTCATATAACAAAATAAGTCCATCATAGCTCAATAACGACCGAACGAAGCATGATTTTTTGGACACTACATATATTTTGCTCACCGAGTTACAAAAGTCCGACGGACTTTGGTTTTTACTAGCTAGGTTGTTAGCAGTCAATATCTTCAAACTGAACGGCTCAGATAACGGTTTGGAGCTCAGAACTACACCAAATAAGAGTCGATCGTTGCCAAAACTTGTCACCGACTCACCATGTCATCTAGGACCACCATCCTATACGAGGAGGCTCTTTACCTTGCGTATCGCAGACCAGTTCGCAAGCATCCCCGCACTGAGGAACGCTAGCGCCGGCCAATCTCAGACATTCGGGCATGCAACCTTTAGCGCAATCTGAAAGCGCGTCGCATGCGATCGCAAGTTCCATGATAAGCAACACAGTAGCCAAGAGCCAGAGAATGTTGAATTTCTTAGCAACCATTTTAATTGGTTTTGGTTTCTCTAGCTCTTCTTCACTCAGCTGGTTCTCTCTTTTGGAAATAAAACCCGGTTGTTTACGTGCAATTAATATTAAAGAATTTGAGAAGAGAGGAAGTGAGAATGAATAGGAAAATAACCGTCGTCATTAGTAGAGAGAAGCTTTTCAATGCCGGGTGAGCACTGGGCCACGTGGTAAGACCTTACAATGAAACCATGAGTTACGAAATAATTAGCACAAATCTATCCGTTACAACACAAAATATCAGAATTTATTACCACTACTGTACAAGTACAACGGGGAGAATTTGGGGAACCAAAAATTACATAATTTTATTAGCTGACGGAAATTAAACTAGAAATCACTTTAAAAAAAAAAAAAAAAACCCTATATTAATTTGTGTGGAGAGAACGGCAGATTCTGTGATTGTTGGATGAGTTGAAATCATTTTTATTTTTAAAATGGAGGCTAATACTACGTACACAGTCACCTTGTAAGCTCCATAAGCCGAGCTCTGTCGTGGTTAGCCATTTCATACCAAAACACACATTTGTACGTTTGTAATCCCACTTATCGAGTTGTAATTTATTTTATTATTTTATTTTCAAAGTGTCTGTTTAAAAATATGGAAGGGAATTAATGTGTCTTTGCACGTATGATGTGTATTGAGGGCTCGAACAACTTTCAATTGCGCTCGAGCAATCGGGCAGTTTTCAGCAACTTATAAAAATAGTGATCTACGTATTAGGGTTTGGAAAACGACTACACACTACAGCCGCCGTCCCAAATTTCGTTTGAAGCACAAAAAAACATTCAATGCTTTGCTAATTTGGGTCTTGGAGTATGAATGAGATCTATCGACCATTGAGATACAACTACAACTCCAAGGAGTTTCTTCATCTTAGATTCAACTATTTGAGTTATCATGTAAGCAGGGCCGGCTCTGAGATTTTGGGGGCTTAAGACGAACGTAGATAATGAGGCCCTTAATAAAATTTACGAAAATAAAATAATAAGTAGATAAATAATTTTTTTTCAAAGCCAAATGCATGTATTTGACAAAGGAAAAAACCCATGCAAATACTAATTTCTGATCCTGTTTTTTTTTTCCTTTGATCTTTAATTCATCTCCTTCCATTTTAGTTTGATCTCTAAAATATGCATAAAACTTATCGAGGAACCCAACACATGGGATCATTTTTCAAGGGGCTCTACATGAAGATAGCTGCCCGCCGTGATCTGCATTTTCTTTTTCCTTTTTTGTTTCCTCTGATTGAGCAAGTCAGGTTGGGCCCAACTTTTGGGCCTATGTCCTTTAGGTGAAAAATAGGTGGTTTAGGTATTAAAATGGGCCTCTAATGTTGCTATACCTAAAAAGATTGGACATATATAATGGGTACCTAAAAAAGTAGGAGGCCTTAATTTCTACACATTTTTGGGGGGCTTAAGGCGCCGGCCTCTTGGGCCTTAGCCCAGAGCCGGCCTTGCATGCAAGTGATTTCTTAAACTATATCGGAAGGCTTGAGGATTTAATTAATTGTCAGTCCTAAGCCAGAGGCAATCAAACACTTTGAAGCGATGAACGAGGATCTGGCAAATCGGTCTTTGGTCAACTGACGAGGATTCACGATTGTTTAATTTATTATAGTCATTTGGAACCGCACAATGTTTCAAATAGTATTTTGATTCTTTCCCGTTTGTTTTATCCATTTAGGGCTTTCCTTATTTATCTTGTGTGCTTCATATTGTTCTTCGATTCTTATTATTTTGCGTGATTAATTGGTCGGATAGTAAAACAGGAATTTCAAAACTCACTAAGAATCAGAACAAAGAAATTTACTGCAGTACTAGAAGAGAAAATAAAGGAGATCGATGTAAATATATAGAAGAACAGTAAGAATCAGAGAACGTACATGGGATGATCAGCTCCACCACCAAAGTTGGTGGAATTATTATTAGGTACGTAGTTGTAATATATATATTTAGCTACAATTAATTATAGATCTACAACAAAAACAAAATCCATCGGTGCTGATTGTATAAATCAAAGCCTCCAAATTGAAAGTACTCCTACTAGACTTGATCTTCCCCCATTGCTGTCTCTTTCTCTTTTGCTTCACGAAGCTAGCTAGCTAGCTTATTCAGTTCTTCTTGTTCTTGCTGTCTGGAAAAACAAAGAAAAGACGGAAGAAATAGTTTCAATACGTTAAGGCATCTATACGAAAATAACCTCGTATTCTGAATGAACGAATCGAATATGGGTCGAGGTCTTCCATCCCAGATCGGTTAAAAGTCCGTACGGACAGGGGCAGAGTTAGATTTTTCTTAAGGAAAGACGAAATTATATGATAGCTTGAAATCTCGAAAGTTATTTTTCATTGAGAATAACTGTAACTCTTCAAAGGTTAATGAAATCTTGTTTTGCTGTTGAAAAATAAAAAATTTGAGAATAACTGTTTGTTAAAAGAAATGAACTTTTGAACGACAATTTAAAATATAATCCTGAAACAACAAAATCCGATGCATTCGACTTCCACCAGCAGCTAGCGCGCTCTCTAACCAAGCTAGTGTGTGAGTCTTGCAGGCATATATTTACACACTCTCAAATTTACGTACCGAAAAGGGGTAAAAGTAGGTAGAAATTCTAAAATTTGAGTCTCCAAGAGTAATTTCATGCGTCTCTAATTTTGGAGACTCAAAAAGTCTTGGAATTGAATTACGGACCTGACCAAATATTGAAAGGGGGAGCCCCTTGAGTCTTGCAGAACTGATCGCAAGCGTCCTCACACGCGGGAGTGGTGGCACTCTGCACCTGCATACACACCGGCATGCATTGGTTAATGCAGCCCTGATCCGCTTCGGTTGAAGTCGTCCCGAATGCCATCGCGACGAATGCCGCAGCTAGGAACATCACAGTTAGTTTCTTGGCAGCCATATATTCTTTAATTTTATGCAAATTTCTCGTCTGGGTATTCCTTATTATGGTGGATAGATAGAATGAAGAAATTAAGGTACTTTTCTTCTTCTCTTTTTTTTGGTTTTTGTTTTTCGATGAGTAGGTACTTTCCTTCTCCTATATATATGCCCGTGAAGGCATATTTTTAGTATGGCATATGAGGAGAAAAGAAAGGGCATCCACCAGGTGGATGTGGATGGGAGAATAATGGGGTGAAGAACGAAATTTTCAGTTGGCTTATAAAATGGGGGGAAAAAGAAAACAATTTTTTTTTTTTTTTCAGTGAAAAAAATCGAAGCGTAGGGTATGGTCCCACATCACCTCCACTAGAGAGTATTGCCACACCACACTACTATCGGGATCGGGACCGAAGCTAAGACCTCAGCGAGTATGAGTGGTGTTTAAGAGTACGTTTAGCTCAAATAAAAAAACACTGCGCGAAAGAGGATATGTCCAATTTTGGGTTCAGGATTAAATTGTTGTGTGTCAAAGGCCGGCCCAGGAAGGCCCATAAATAGAAGAGTAGGCCAAATTTTTGGGTGGGCTTAGATTAATCAACTACTACTTCATTTGTTGAAGGGATAATGTCCAGGCGGTTCTACTTTTTTTGTTGATTGCTTGGGGGATACTTCCTATAAACCCGGCTTCTTGACCGCACAGAAGGGCGTGCGGTTCTATCTGAATCGTTCATCTTGAAAATTAATGGTTCAAATTTGTTGAATTTATTATCGGTTATAATCGTTTATTACCGGTCATAAATTGAAAACAAATCTAGACTCTTAAAAATTTCATCCGACGGCTGCGATCTCTTGAATCTAGACCTGGGTAACAGGTCGTGTCGGGTCGTGTTCGTGTCGTGCCAGTCGGGTTCGTGTCACAAACCACCCAACCCGAACCTGACCCATTTAGAATTCGTGTTCTCGAGTCGTGTCGTTTTCGTGTTTCGTGTTAGAAATGTTCAACCCTAACCCGCTAACTTCGTGTCCGGTTCGTGTCGCGTTATCGTGTTTCGTGTCCGTTGCCCAGCTCTACTTGAATCGCACCTTTTCAGGCCAATTTTAAACTACAGACAAGCCAAATTCGCTTTCTATAAAATTTCATGTCCTATTAGGTCCTCTTCAATAATTTCACATTGTTCCCGTGCCGCATTTAATACCCTCTCTCTCTCTCTCTCTCTCTCTCTCTTGATTTTAAATGTACCAGTACTACCATTTGGACTTTTGTTGGCTAGGCATTTGAAGATGTCTTTCTGTGCATCCTTTCTTCATTACTACGATCACCTTTACCAGTGAAGCAGCAGCAACCAAGCACTCCCCTCTCTCTGTCTCATGTCAAAAGAAGCTCTTTTTTTTTTTTATTGATGTATCCCGATGAGAGGAATCATAAAAATAAGAAAATTATGATCAAAACTCATAATTTTTTGAATAATAACAAAACTAAGCGAAAAGACAAATATTCTATCCACAAGAGTTTTACACACACTGGAGGTGTGAAATGTGTGTAGGGCCCACACATATTGCCAGTGATTGTGTTGGTAATGGTAGCAAAATTGTGAGTATAATCTGCAAAATTTTATAGCAGATATGCCGCTGATTGCAAAACCCAAATCCTTCAATTGGCTAAACCAAAATCTGCAATGAACAAAAATTATCTACGACGAACTAAAAATCCTTCAACGGCATCTGCTATGAACAGAATATGCTATCAGAAATCAATTGGCTAAAAAAAATATTCTCACAGACAGTAAATCTGATTTTTTTTTGTGAAAATGTACTACTTTGCGAGCTCTACAAGATGAACGGTTCAGATTTCTAGGTATAATATACAGACGGTGTAGCCCATAATTGATGGTGGTGAAAAACTTGGGTTTTCCAACTAAAGTGGATGGAATTTACACTCATGTTACAATTACTCTCGGCGACATATTTATACATTGAGCCAAGAAATAATAAATCGGTGCATAAAGACACTAATCATTAATCTGGATTCTGGAATGTGGGGCTGAGTAATAATAGCCCTCTGCAGGGGGCTTCTGGATATTGGATAATGTAATCACGAGAGAGTTGCCCCCCTCCGGCCCCACCTCCCTTTCCCGGACTACCTCTCTCTCTCTTTCTCTCTCCCTTTTTTTTTTTTACATACAGTTTGCTTCTTCTTCTTTTTTTTTTCCTTTTCTTTTCAGTTTACTTTTTTTTTTCATTTTATTTCCTTTTCTTTTTTTCCAGTTTGAATTTTTTTTTCTTTTTTTTTTCTCTCTTTAATAATAGGTTCAAGTCTAATTCTAGGCTTTGTAAAGTAATTGAGAGAAAAAAAAGTGTTTCAATTGATCATGTTTATCCGACTGTTTTATTTTTCTTTTTGTCCTTTATAGATTAAAAAATATAGTTACAAAAATAAGTGTTTCAATCCATTTGAACCAGTGCAAAGATGTTATTTTTCTGATCATTTCATCCTAAATGGTCGTAATAAATTTTTGGTTCCAAGGCCTTTCAATGGACACCCTAAGAGAGTCCTGAAACTAAATAATGAGTCTTAGGGTGCTCGTTGAAAGGCCTTAGAGCAAAAAATTCATTAAGATTACAATTAGTGTTCGGGAACTAATTACGAAATGTATTTTGCAAATGACATACTAATCCAGAATACAAATGTTATATTTAGGATTATTATTTTTAACTATAGTACAATTTAATAAATTTGTTAACCGTTATTTAGTATAGATCCTCTTAACTGATTCAGTAGTATGTTGCTTCAAAACAACGGGCACAAAAATCCTCGTTCTATCACGAGCCGTCCACCTGTTTTCAAGTAATTGGTAAAATGCCTTTTTTAAAAGAAAAATTAAAGAAATTCGAAATATATTATATTATTATATATAGAAGAAAAGGAAAAAGAAAAAGAAAAAGAAAAAGAAAAAGAAAAACTTGGTCCCGGGCATCTACCACTATACCCGCAATGATCGCCATCCTGGGCAATCGAACTATTATTTGTTTAAGAAATTGTTTGAACGAATCTGAGGGCAATCCTGAAGATTCAGAAAATGAAGAAAACGATTCTGAAAATTCAGTATTACTTCTTTTTTTTTAATAAAAAATCATAGGAGATTTTTTATGAAAGAGCACAATTGGGATAGTTAAAAAAAATAAATCCTAAATATAACATTTGTATTTTGGATTAGTATGTCGTTTGCAAAATACATTTCGTAATTAGTTTCCGAACACTAATTGTAATCTTAATGAATTTTTCGCTCAAAAGCCTTTCAACGAGCACCCTAAGACCCATTATTTAGTTTCAGGACTCTCTTAGGGTGTCCATTGAAAGGCCTTGGAGCCAAAAATTTATTACGACCATTTATGATGAAATGATCAAAAAAATAACATCTTTGCACTGGTTCAAACGGATTGAATCACTATTGAAAATTGAAACACTTATTTTTGTAACTATATTTTTTAATCTATAAAGGACAAAAAAAGAAAAATAAAACAGTCGGATAAAAATGATCAATTGAAACACTTTTTTTTTCTCTCAATTACTTTACAAAGCCTAGAATTAGACTTGAACCTATTAATAAAGAGAAGAAAAAAAATTCAAACCGGGAAAAAAGAAAAATAAATAAAATGAAAAAAAAAGGTAAACTGAAAAGAAAAGAAAAAAAGAAAGAAGGAAGCAAACTGTATGTAAAGAAAGAAAGAAAGAAAATGGAGAGAGAGAGAGAGAGGTAGTCCGGGAAAGGGAGGTGGGGCCAGAGGGGGGGGAAAGCAATTTGCTGTAATCACATGTAAGGACATCCACCTCACACTCTCTACTCCTTCCCTTAGGTTTTTTTTTTTTTTTTTCAATTGTCATACATCAGCGGGGGTTAGTAGAGGGTGTTAGAGTTAGCACGGAGTCCAGAAGCTATCCATAGCTTGGGACCCAAGGATATTGCCCCAGCAGTGGTCGAATCCAGGACCTCCCCCATAGGGAAGAGATGACATACCAACTGAACTGGGCAGTGGTTGTCTCCTTCCCTTAGGTTAAACAAGAGAGGAAAGCCTCCATTTTTTAGCTGCATCAGGCTCGCTTCTTGGTAGCTTCAAAATCAATTGCTACAGTAACTCGTCAACACAGACGAGACACTGTTCACTCGCGTCCAATTCTTTAATTATTTCCCAATCTCTTTCTGTACTCCATCAACATCTCTCTCTCTCCTCTAATCTTCCATGAACCCAACTAATCTTGTGTCATCTTCTAACCAAAGGACACTCTGCCGATGATGAGGGTACCGACGACGGCGAGGATCTGGCCGGCGGTGGGGTCAGAGTTGTGGGCACGGATCGCGAAGGTCTAGGGAGTTGATCGGCAGAGAGAGAGAGGTTTCGATCTTCAACACAAAAGGGGCTTGTGGAAGTGGTTTGGATTTAGAACGAAAGTGGTTTGGTGGTTTGGGTTGAGTTCGATGAATATCAGATACAAAGAGTAAAGTTAGAGGGAGAGAGGGTTTTTGTTTGATATTTACAGCCTTTTATTTTTTAGAATAAAGAAATAATATATTTTAATGAGATAGTTTTAATATAGAGAGCCTGATGCAGTAGATATTTTAAAAGTGGAGTAGCTAAAGTAATAAAGTGGCTTTTTCCTCTCTAGTTTGGTCTAAAATTTAGAGAGACTGGTGCGGATGCTCTAAGGGCAAGTATACCAGTGTTTAGGTAAATTATCTTATGAATAGTTTACAAATTTAGTTTAGCTACCAACTTTTTCTTTCACAACTATATCAATACTATCTATTTTACCTACCATCTATTAAAATATTGTTTCTTATTTATTTTTATTTTTAGACTGGTGCGGATGCTCTAAGGGCAAGTATACTGGTGTACTTGCTCTAAGCATTTAAATTGACACCCTACCAAACAGTCCCTCCAATTTTTTTTTTGACAAAGACAAAAGCGTTCTGCAGGAGCGTCCCTCCAATAGCCCTCTGCAGGAGGGCTTCTTCTGGATATCGGTGGTGTTCAAGTCACCTTACGTGCATCTTCACCAATCTCAATTTCGGTCCGGTCAAAGACAAAGCGTCCACAACAGAGTAGGAGATTCACATGAAATTACTTTCTTGTAATTTGACGTCAAGAATCAAACTCTGATAAATTGTGATGGAGCAAATCCACCGAATTAACTCTGGACTCCAAACGGTCCCCACTGCTTTGAGAAAAAAAGGTTAAAGGAAAGGCCCAAAAAGTGTTACGTGTTGTTGCTAACTCTAGAGCAAATTTTGGACATACGCTCTTGATTTCACAAATATAGGGTTGATTGTCGTCCAAAGAGAATCACGATGCCTGATAATAATAGATCTTTTTTTTGCTCTCTGTGTTTTTCTAATTTTTGTCATTAAAAATTTGTATCTTGTTTTGGGCAAAGTTAATTATTTGGTGTTCAATTGTGAATTACCTAGATTACTAGGTGTTCATAATATAGGATGAAGTGCTTAAACAAAGTGTGAAATAAACTTACTACATGTATTACTATACAAAAAAAAAAAAAGGAAGCTGATTTTGGGGCTCCCTTTTTTGATGCAGGCACTCCAAAATTTAATGAAGTTACAATACTACCCTTTTCAAGATACAAAAATTACTAGAGGCACTCCACCCCCAAATTATCTCCTCATTTTACTGAGGCACTCCAAACGGAATTACTCCACAAAACCAAACAGAAATCTGGACACAAGATTTTCTCATTTTACTGAGGCACTCCAAACGGAAATACTCCACAAAACCAAACGGAAATACTCCACAAAACTAAACAGAAATCTGGACACAAGATCTTCATACATAGCTAGAATTCTCCAAAATAAACATTGCTAGAATTCTCCAAAAAAAAAAATAGCACACAACTGCCTTTCAAAAACAAAAAACAACACAGAATTGAAAATGTTGATGCTGCAAAATCTTCATAACGGCTGCGACACAAGATCTTCATACTTTTGTACTCATTATCTAGCATTTTTCCTCAAAATCTTCACAACGGCTGCAAATCTACAGTGTATAAACAGCCAAATCTACTTCAAATTCATAAGTTTTCGCACAATGACTCCATCAAAATGTACATTTACACTAAACGGGGGGTTATCAACTAAAATAGCAGCGCGCTAACTACATCAAGAGCAAAATAGTTGAACCAAAACATACAACATACCTCTTTCCAGTAACTATGTACATCAAGTAAGAACACCTTGATCAACCAAATTTTTCACTGCAAAAAATAGTTGGGAGAAAATATCAATAAAAAAGAATAGTTGAAACCATAAATGTAAAGTGAGAAAAAGTTGTTACTAAAATATCTTACATCGTTGGCAAGTGATTCTATTATGTCCAACGTGGTGGCAAACACTACATTTTCGTACCTTTTCTACAATCTCAAAAGCTGAAGGATCGTGGGTGGTAGAGCTATCTCCCTTCTTTTTTTTTGGATTATGAGAGACATCTTTTATTTCCACTTTCCAAGGCTTACCAACTTTCTTTTTCCCCAACATCTGAAAAGGACAATTCACAAGGCGAGATCCTGACATCCTTTTCCCTTCACTCAATGGAACACTGGTGCCTCAATATTTCCCACCTCTATCGCAACCAATAATCACATAACAGCCCGGTTTTGATTTTTTAATTTTGGTGACATAACCTTCTTTCAATGCCATGTTACGAATCCTATCGAGGAGCTCATCTCGAGTTGAAAAATTTTCCTCTAACAAAGATGCACATTCAGCATCATTAAGCATTTTTTTCTCTACACTACCTGTTATGTATCAACCCACAAAATGATTACTGCATATTAATTATTTTACTTTACCAATAATAATAAACAATAAAAAAGAACCTAGATTTACAATCCCAAGCATGTGAGGAAGGAAGCTTACCAGAATCTCTAGCATTGTCAGCATAATTCACGCCCTCACTTGATTCGTAGAGCTCTGATATTTCTTCAAAGTTACTTGTGGCTGCAAGATTTATTATGGCATTTATCTCTGCAAAATCTTCATCTGTAAAGTCCGGTTCGAAGCCACCAACATCTTGAGTCTCACCCTCTATCAAAGCCTGCCAAAATGGAGCTATTTGTTTAATGGCAGCTAACCCCAATTTCAAAGTAAGTTCCATTTGTTTAATCCATGAAAGAGATTATAGGTTATAGTTGTTTAATCCATTGTTTATTGCGGTGATTGACAAAATCCACTGACTGGCACACGTAGGAAGTCTGCTTTTGTTCTCTTCACATATGTGAATTGGTTTTCGAATTGGGAAAAAGCCCACTAAAAGTGGTGAATCGCACTACTGTCGGTAAGCTTCACTTTAATGAAAGGATTCTATAAAAGCAAGTTTAGGAAAAGGAAAAAAAAAGGCTTAATGATTGTTTTGGTATCCCAATTTAGCAAGTAGCTTAAGGTTATATCTTAATCACAGTTGATACCATCTTAAAAAATGGGCTAAAAGCTGGAGAAATTTTAGTTCTTACAAGTTACAATCCAGATTGAATTTGTGACCTTAGTGGCATAATCTAGGGCTTCCGCTTCCGCTCCCGCTCCCGCTCTCGCTCTCAATTCTCGCTTTGCGCTCGTGCTCTCACTCATCGCTCTTGTGAATTTTAGTAATTAATTTGGAATGTTCTTGAAAGGCACTTTCATGCTTGCGCTATAGCTCACTCACGGACGCACGTGTTTTGTGTGTCCTAGTTTTTAACTGCATATACATACGTATCAATATGCACTGATCTTACCCCTGCTACCATCGATGCCATCAACAACACCTCACTGCCTCTGCCGCTTTAGCACCTCCACTCTATCAAGTAATTACCACTCCATCACTCCCACATGGCCACCACTACCACAGATTCTCAAAAGTGGTGAATCGGTACACAACTGTCGGTCTTTTATCCTATATTTTCTTTAACTGCCTTCATTGAAATTATTTTGTACAGCAAATTCAGGGAGGGCTTTATACAAGGAGTTGGTCAAGATCAGATGTAGATGCTCGAGATCCGTTTGGTCTGCGTCGTTATGTAAAGCCGAGCAAAAATAGAGAATAAAACCAAGCAAAAATACCTCAAATAGAGAATGAAGGGAGTAGCAAAACGCCGATGAAAAGGAGCAGCTACCGGTGACGATCGGAAACAGAGCAAATCCAAAACCAGAGAGCAGCAAACGGCTAGGGCTTGGTACCGTCTTCCTCTTTTTTCTTCCGTCTTCCACTTTTTTCTTTTCCGATGAGGCAGAGGAAAAGGTAAAGTAAATCATGGAGCGGCTGAAGTAATTTTGGGAGCGCCTGAAGTAATTTTGGTAACTTGCAAAAGGGTAATTTTGGAAAAATACTGTAGCTTGGAGCGCCTGAAGTAATTATTGGAGCGCGAATATCAATTCTAAAAAAAAAACCCACCCTTTTTACGGTGTTCAATTGAACACTTGAACACCTTTGCTAAAAATAAAAAATAAAAAAACCTCATAGCCCAGGACCCGTCGCAACTCAGAGCCCGTTCTGGAAATCTTGAACACTTGAACACTTGAACACCTTTGCTTGGCTGTAGAGCCGCCTACGACATAGCCCAGGACCCGTCGCAATTCAAAGCCCGTTCTGGAAATCTTCTTCTTATTTCACATTTTCAAACACAAAAATAATGTAAATAAAAAATAATTTTTTAATTTTTTTTTGCACCGTATTAAAGATCTCAATGAGATTTACTAAATAAGATCCATAGTGATAGAAAAATTATTTACATAAACACATAATTTTTGAGCTTGAAATTATCTCTTAAAAAATAAATACTCCGTACTTATTTTGCAATGGCCGGAGGGCCCCCCCCCCCTCTCGATCTGTCTCTTTAAAGAGGGAGAAAAGGAGCCAAAGCTTGGCCACCAAAGAAATTAATCAACCATGGCCAATGTCTCCGACGACCGACACGTGGCCGTCTTCCCATTCCCATTCACCAGCCACTTCGGCAGCCTCTTCAGGCTCGTCCGCCGCCTCGCCGCCGACGCCCCGAACGCCACTTTCTCCTTCTTCAGCACTCCTAAAACCATAGAATCCTTGTTCTCACCGTCGAAAAACGTCCCCCGCAACATAAAGCCGTACGTGGTGCCGGACGGGGTGCCGGAGGGGCACGTGTTCTCCGGAAACCCTGAGGAGCCCATCAGCTTGTACCTTGCTGCGGTGGAGGACGGGAAGAGCCTCAAGGGAGTTCTGAAGGCGGCCGAGGCGGAGACAGGGCGGAGGGTCGGGTGTGTTATGTCCGATGTGTTTCTGTGGTTCGCCGGGGCTTTGGCGGAGGAGATGGGGGTGCCGTGGGTGGCGTATGTGCCCGGGGACGCTTGCTCTCTGGCGGCTCATTTTTACTCTGACCTGATTAGGGAAACTGTTGGGATCCATGGTAAGTGATTTTTGGCGCTGAGCAATGCTAAAAATGTGTGAATTTTTTAAAAACTATAGCGATTTTTAAAGTTTGGTAAAAGTATTTGCATTTATCTACTCTTCTTGATCTTGAGGAGAAAGAGTGTAATTTTTTGGTCTCTGTTTTGTTTTATTTTTTCTAATTTAGTTAATTTTTTTAAAATTCTTATTCAATATAATATCTTTCCTAAACTCCAAAATTCTCCTCAAGAATCAAAGATGTTGGTTCATCTCATTTGCGAACTCGTGAAACAGACATTGCTGGGCGCGAAAACGACGTCGTGAAATTCATCCCAGGATTTTCAGCGATGCGCCTCGGGGACTTGCCCACGGGAATCCTGTTTGGAAACCTGGAATCTCCGTTCGCAATGATGCTATACAAAATGGGCCGGGCGCTGCCGAAGGCAACTGCTGTTGCCATCCTCTCCTTCGAAGATCTAGACCCAGAAATCAACCAAGATCTCAAGTCCAAGTTTAAAATGTTGCTCAATTTCAGCCCGTATAACTCATTACCATCGTCGTCGCCACCGCCCTCCTTGGTCTCGGACGACTACGGATGCATCCCGTGGTTGGACAACCACAAAGCCGCCTCCGTTGCCTACATCGGCTTCGGAACAGCAGCCACACCGCCACCGGTTGAGGTATTTTACTACACTCAATTTCCACTGAGCTTAATGAGACTTTTCTTTGGTCTTCAAAGTTTTTTTTTTTTCCCAAAAACAGATTGTGGCATTGGCTGAAGCACTAGAAGCTAGCGGCACTCCGTTTCTCTGGTCTCTCAAAGATAATTTCAAAGAGTTATTTCCGGAAGGATTCATGGAGAGAACTAGTGAGCTAGGAAAAGTCGTGCCCTGGGCACCTCAGGAACAAGTTCTGGCACATGGTTCAGTGGGAGTTTTCGTGACTCACTGCGGGTGGAACTCGGTGTTGGAGAGCATCGTAGCCGGTGTGCCAATCATCGGGAGACCGTTGTTCGGGGATCATCATATAAACACGTGGATGGTGGAAAATGTGTGGAAAATTGGTGTGAGGGTGGAGGGTGGAGTCTTCACAAAAAGTGGCACAGTTTCTGCCCTTGAATTGGTTTTGAGTCATGAAAAGGGGAAGGAAATGAAGGAGCAAGTGGGAAAGTTCAAAGAGCTTGCTTTGAAGGCTGCTGGACCAGGAGGGAGCTCAGCTCAGAATCTCCATACTTTACTGGAGGTAGTAACAAAGCACAATCTTTAGAAGACATAATCCAAAGAAACTGTGTTGGAGGTAACAAGAACGCTTATTGTGGGTCTCTGAAAATGCTATATTTCCAAAAATTATTGTATGTTTTGTACTTTAGCGCAGTAGAAATTATCGTCCTCCGAGGAATCCTTCTAAGATATGGCCCAGTACCCTTGCAAATATTTAAGCAAGCCATTTCTTCTATGTATGTGAAACGAAAATGAAAATGTTCAACAGAGGGCGTAAGATCAATCAATGCCTTTCCTTTGCGTTCAATTTGTGAGCGGGGAAAAAAAATAGGAAGGAAAAATCACAGCGCGTTCAATGGCAGGACTTAGACGACAAAATATTCGTTAATCTTCGAAGTTTCAAAATCTCAATACTTCTTCCCCCTTCATGATCATTAGCAATATTTCCACCTTCTCATCCTCTCTAGGTATATATATATATCCTCTGTTGGTAAAGCCAAGGGCCTGGAGTTGAGAAATTAGAGCGAGAAGCTTCGACGTTTGGGCCACAGCGTTACAGTGTCGTAGGGAATTTCTAGTAGACATTTCATTTTCGTGGAATTGATGATTGTTGGAGATATAAAAACGAACTGCAGCATTTTGTTCATGGTTCTTCATTGGTGACTTGCGCCAAAGAGCTTCTATGTCAGGACTTGGGAGTTGTTAGCACTTTTTAACACCGTACGGCTAGCAAGGTGTGGCGTTTGTTGATTCGAATGCGGGCGTGCCAGAACTTGTCGACATTCAACGTTGCAGGACTGAGGGCGTTTGATCTAACTTCTAAACGGTACCCAAATCTGGTGTGGGTTTTCCGCCTTCTTCATGTAATGCCAAAGTGTCCTTAATTAATACGGAGTAATCCCACACGCGGGGTAGTTGTTTGGAGGCTATGGGCCAACTATGCAACCTCCACCCGCTTGCTTCTTGCACTTTAATAAATAACGGGCCATTTGACTAAGGATGTGTGGTTGTAACTTTTAAGTTCGAAACTTATTTCGGTAAATTTTTTTATTTTTCGTAATTTTTTGTTTAGATTTTCGTCGTAATTATTGGGGTTAATCGTTTGTCTCAGCGAGACGAATCGGAAAAGTATAAAAATATGGATCGATATTGAAAAAAATCAAATGAAACGGCAATTTAAACAAATATGAAAGCTGTTTGATACTCTTTTCATCTTTAGTAAAAAAATTTTTTGCTTTCGGTCATAATTTCGTACTTTTTTTACTCCTGTTGTTGAGAAGGATGATTAATCTAAAAAAATTCATTCGAACCTAATAAAAATTTAGAAAAAACGAACAAAACACACAAAACATTTGTCTTCAAGAGCTCATTTGAAATTTCAGAGATGACATCGGTGAAAGACCAATTCAATCCCTCCTTGTAGTGGGCCAAAATATCTAAAGGTTCAATGGGATAACCTTCAGTCCCACGGGCTAGTTGTCTCAGATTCGTCCGTGTGAGAGAAGTCAACATGACTAGTCATCCCGGTCTTCCACCGAACGTTAATCGGTTCCCTAACTGTTCACCGAGCGTAAGATTAACCTCCGAGCTTCGAGCACCGTTATCGTTCGGCTAAGGAAGTATTTACTCGAATGGATGTTTTTCTCGTCCGGGTGGTGGACGCTCGACGAAGGAGTGCTATGCTCGGTAGTACCATGCGTTCGGTGGTAACCCTCGGTCAGGGCGGTTGTGGAATATTCTAGAAGCTTCTGTTGATGGAAGCAAAGATAAGTACGTGCACCTCTCTGATCACCGATGGGACGTATCTGACATTGGCCCACGTGGGTCCACATGGGTCTGTGGATCTCGAAGGGCTGAATCACTTGAGTGCCCCTGACACGTGACGTCATCCGAGCGTAGCAACGCGCGTGCAATACACTTCCATCTTGCTCAACACTCCAAACCTCCGCCTATAAATAGCAGAGTACCTCTTCTAGGAAAGAGGTCAGATATTCTCTCTCCAAAAGATATTTCCTCTTACCAAAACATCTTCTTCTTCCCACACTCCGGTTCTAATTAGATCGTCGGAGCTTCTACCCGGAGGAACACCACCCTCCGGTTTGCAGGTACACAGCGTCGCCGGTCAAGACTTCTACGGTTCAGGCATCGAGAAAGGGTTCAGGAGGTTCAAGGATAAATCACGCCCCCACAATTGGCGACTCTGCTGGGGACCGAAGATCTTTTCCCTAGCAAACACGGTGGGCAGTGATCCGCCTTAGACCTCCTCTTCTCTCCACCGTGCACCGCCGTCCATTCTGATTATGACTCAATGCCTTCCCCCTCCTGGCCCGGAGAACTTCACCCTCGGTTTAGCTGGGTTTGGTTCGATAAATGCTGATCCCAGCCAAACCACAAGAGCCACCTTGGCAGTTGCTCGGCAACTCTCTTATCCCCCAACCGAGCTTGAGATTGCTCTGGCGGAGCAAAAGCGTCAAGCCGCAGTCATTGCACTCCTCCAGCAACGTCTAGAAGAACGGGACGGAGGCGTGGCCACTACTCCCGTGCATGGCCACCCTGCCGAACCTAGTCAACCGAAGAAACCTCACAAGCGCAGTAGGAAGTCGCGCCTGGAGCATGCCTCAGAGAGTGAACCTGCCGAGCGACGCACCGTTTTCGATCGGCTCGAACATGCTCCAGGAATCCAGCCTACGGCTTCTCGCCATCGGTTGGAAAGCATAGTTCGTAACGAAAGCACGCGTTCCTCGGCAACGAGTTCCACGGCGGGGACACGCAGAGCGGGGGCTTCAAGGAGAACACATATTGCCTCACGACGGCACGAAGGACGGGCAGATGGAAAAAGGCCCTTGGATCTCAATGACTTTCCTCGGCGTGATCGGACCATTGAACGGCTCGAGAGGTCCGAGCAATCAAGGTCCCGCACAGAACATGATCAGGCTGGGCGACGCCCAACCGTCTCGTCTAGCCACCGCCGAGCAGAAAGTAGGGAACGACAAAGGCAGGATAACACCATCGTCCTATACGATCAGTTTACAGGAATTCCAACAATATATCAGCCGGTTGGCGAAAAGTCCAATCCTCGACAAGCTAATCTCGAGGATCCAAGGATCGAGCAACTGGAACGCTCGGAAGACGTCAGGTATCAGCAGCAAGAACGGAATAAGCGACATCACCAAAGGGAACCTCGGGAAAATCGGACCGGCCGCGTTGAGGCTCCTCTGCCGATTTTACCGAGCACACCGGAGCTAGTCGACAACTCCAAGCTCGGTAAAGCTAAGGCTTCACCCTTCGTCGACGCAATCCAACAGGAGCGCCCTCCGGATCGGTTTGTCCTGCCGAAGCTCAAGCGTTATGAGGCTAAAGAAGACGCAGTCGCGTTCGTTTGCCGATTCTGACAAACGATGAGCCTCCACAATTTCTCCGACGCGCTTATGTGTAAGATATTTCCTCTTACTTTAAGTGAGCCTATAATGTTGTGGTATAATCAGCTCAAGCCGAAGTCCATTAAATGCTTCAACGAACTGGAGTTGGAATTCACCAAGCGGTTCGTAACGAGCAACATCCAGCCGAAGACGCTCTCAATGCTGGTGAATATGAAGAGGACACCAGGTGAGACCCTTCGGTTATACACCGAGCGATACTGGGAAGTGTACAACCTCATTCCCGACTGTGATCAGAGCGTGGCGGCCGAGTCATTTATGAATGGATTGGATCCAACTTCGGCAATGTTCAGAGATTTGTCCCGAAACCCGCCGAAGACAATGGGGGAACTTATGTTGATTATTGAGAAGGATTGTGTACACGAGGAGGCGGTGGCCGAGCGTAATGTGCCGAAGGGAACAGAAACAACGAAGACAATAGCTGCAAAGAAGCAAGTGGCAATCGTTCGGCAGGGGCAATTGGGTCAGAATGGAGCGGGGTCCAGCAAACCGAACAGTCGAAACAAACCCCCCCAACACCCACAGCAACAAGCTCAGTGGCAGCAAACAAAGAGGGAGCCAAGGCCGGAGGAGTATGTCGCCGAGCGAACTGCCTTCACCGAACCAATCTACAAATTGCTGAGTATTATCGGGCAGAGGCCGTTCTTCGTTTGGCCGACGGGATTCTTGGGAACGGCAGGCAACGGCCCTGGGATGTGCTCGTACCACAAGGAGCGAGGCCATTACACCACCCAATGCCAACCTTTCAAGCGTCACCTGGAGGAACTTGCGGCCGCAGGGCATCTCAATCAATGGATTGACCTTCGGCGGAATCCATTGCCCCCTCCTCCGCCTCCACCAGTTGGAAATCTTGTTGGGGTTATACAAGGCATCGTCTCCGAAGGACGAGCAGCCGAGCTCTACTCCGAAATCGACAAAGCTGTTGCCGCCTTAGCCGTCTGTAATGTTGGAATCTCACCGAAGAGGAAGTGGGTTGATCCTAATCTGGATGGCCCGATAACCTTTACGTCTGACGATTTGCAAGGGGTTCAAATGCCACACACCGACGCCCTTGTTGTCTCGGTCACAGTGGGCACTTCAACTGTTCAACGAGTGCTGGTAGATCAAGGAAGCTCGGCCGAAGTGATGTTCTACTCAACATTCAAAAGCCTTGGTCTCAAACCAGACCAACTTCGGACGGCGAGTACGCCCCTCGTCAGCTTCACCGGAGCACCTGTGTGGCCTCAGGGATTGATCACTCTTCCTGTGCGAGCCGGCTCCCGAGTGATTGATGTCGAATTTGTAGTGGTTAGCTCTCCTAGCCCCTACAACATCATCCTCGGTCGAACCTGGCTACACGGAATGAAGGCAGTCGCCTCCACCCTCCACCAGGTCATGAAGTTTATTGGCTGGAATGGAAGGCAGGAGAGCCTTCGGGGAGACCAAATCCAGTCCAAGAAGTGTTACATCAGTACAGTGACTAACGAGCGGAGCTTCTTGGAGGTTCAATGCGTCGACAGGACCGATGTTCCGGAGCCTGAAGAAGTGGGGTTACCCGCCGAACAAAGGTCCACTGAAGAACTTATACGAATGCCGATCACCGAAGATGGTAGCAGGTACTTCCTCGTCGGCAGTTCCTTAAGTGAATCCGAGCGTATGGACATGTTTGACTTCCTTAAAACGAACATGGAAGTATTTGCTTGGACTCCTCAGGAAATGCCTGGGGTGGATCCGTCTTTCGCTTCCCACTCATTAAACGTGGATCCGAACAGACGCCCCGTTGTACAGAAGGTTCGTCGTTCGGCGGCTTCGCATGTGGAGGCAGTCATGTCCGAGGTAGATCAACTGCTGGCAGCTGGAGCTATTCGGGAAGTATTATATCCAACCTGGCTTGCTAACCCAGTCGTCGTCCCAAAGAAGAATGGGAAGCTTAGGGTTTGTGTCGATTACACCAACCTTAACGACGCTTGCCCAATGGATCGATTCCCCCTTCCTCGGATTGAGCAGATGGTAGATGCGACGGCTGGCCATGAGCGTTTAAGTTTTATGGATGCATACAGGGGTTACCATCAGATCGCTCTGGCTAAGGATGATCAAGAGAAGACGGCATTCATCTCTCCTCGAGGGACGTTCTGTTACAACGTCGTGCCCTTCGGATTGAAGAATGCCGGGGCTACCTTCCAACGAACACACAAATATGTTCCTTTTGAAGCTCGGAAAGACTCTGGAAGCGTACATTGACGACTTGGTGTGCAAAAGCAGATTCAGCGTGGATCATCTTCGGGATCTTGGGGAAATTTTTGACATCCTCAAGGAGTACCGGCTTCGCCTCAACGCTGAGAAATGTGCGTTCGGCGTAGGTTCGGGCAAGTTCCTCGGTTATATGGTGAGCCGCCGAGGGATAGAAGCTGACCCGACTCAACTTACTGCCGTGCAAAACCTCCGAGCTCCAACTACGATTAAAGAGGTCCAGCGACTAACAGGAATGGTTGCAGCGTTGAACCGTTTTATTCGGCGGTCGAGCGACCTTTGCAGGCCCTTCTTCCAGGCCATCAAGACTAGTCGGCGCAGGTTTGAGTGGACCGAGGAGTGTGAGCGGGCTTTGCAGTCTTTAAAGTATTACCTTTCCCATGCTCCGCTCCTCGTTACTCCCGAGCCCGACGAGGATCTATATCTTTACCTTGCTGTTTCAGACCACGCAACGAGTGCTGTGCTCGTTCGGAAAGAAGGAGTGGACCACTTGCCGATATTCTTTTCAAGCAAGACGATGACGGATTCTCAGACGAGATATCTGCCTATGGAGAAGTTGGCATTAGCGCTCGTTTCAGCTAAAACGAGCCTTATGCCCTACTTCCAATGCCATAGGATTGTGGTCCTCACTGAGTTTCCTCTCAAAGCCTTTCTTCGGCGAACTACCACCTCCAGCAGAATCTTGAAATTCTCACAAGACCTTGCGAACTACGATATTCAGTTTGAGCCGAGGACCGCGATCAAGGCCCAAGCATTGGCTGATTTCTTCGCCGAGCTGACCCCTGGGTTGAAAGACGAAGACAACGCTTTGGCAGCAGCTGCTGAGGAAGCTCGGATCGCTAAAGAGGAGGAGTTTATTGAATGGAGTACTCCTCCCCCCGAGTCTCACCGAGCTCGGTTCACTATGGGGACGAAGAAGCCGAGGAAAGAATGGAAATTATTCTCTGGGGATGCTTGGAAGATGACGATTGATGGGGCCTCGAATATGCATGGGGCTGGGGCTGGCATTGTCCTCGTTTCTCCGGCTGGAACAGTCCATGAGAGTTCAGTCTCCATTGGATATCCTGCCACGAACAATGAAGCCGAGTATGAAGCTCTCATTGCTGGTTTGAAGCTAGCCCTTCGGTTGGAGGCAGACTCAGTTCATGTCTTTTGCGACTCTCGGCTGGTTGTAGGGCACCTCAACGATGACTATCAGGCTAGGGACGAGCGAATGAACTCCTACGTCAGTCATGTCCTTGCCCTTTTTAAACAGTTCGGCCGGTCGAGATAGAGTGGATCGCTCGGGAACACAATGCACACGCCGACGCTCTGGCTGGCTTAGCTTCCGTGTACCGAACTTCGGGTACTCGAACTGTCGTTTTTGATGAAGTGGATTCCCCGAGCTTCGAAGATGTCCCTTACTCGGTGAATGTTATTGCCTTCGGCCCGAGCCAGTTGGACCCCATCATCGCCTATTTAAAGCATCAAATTCTCCCTGACAACAAAAAGGAAGCCCACAAGGTTCGCTGCCGAGCAGCTAACTACTTCCTTGATCAGAACTACAATCTATACCGCCGAACCTTCACTGGGCCGGATCTGCGCGTCGTACATGAGGATCAAGTTGAAAGCATTTTTGATGAGCTTCATTCGGGAAGCTGTGGTGGACACTCAGGAGGCCGAACGATGGCGCAACGAGCTTTGACACAAGGCTACTGGTGGCCGAAAATGGTCAAGCAATCCGAGGAATATGTGAAACGTTGCGTTCGGTGTCAGAAGCATGCCTTCATTCCCCACCAGCCAGCGTTTCCTCTTAAAATGATCACCAGTCCTTGGCCATTTGCTGTCTGGGGCTTTGATATAGTGGGCAAGCTGCCGAAGGCGCTAGGGGGATTCGAGTATATGCTTACTGCCACCGATTTGTTCACGAAATGGGTTGAAGCTTCCCCATTAGTAAAGACCACGGCTGGGGACGTCGAGCGCTTCATTTGGAAAAACATAATTTCCAGGTTCGGCGTTCCCTACGCTATTCTTTCAGACAACGGCTCTCAATTTGTTGCTTCGGCGATCCAGAACTTCTACCGAGAGCACCATATAACCATCCATACATCATCCGTCGCTTACCCCCAGGGGAATGGCCAGGCCGAAGCTTCAAATAAGGCCATTACTCGGGGGCTGAAGCGTCATTTGGATCGCAAGCTTGGTAAATGGGTTGATGAGCTACCTCAGGTTTTATGGAGCTACCGCACTACCCCTCGGCGATCCACTGGCCGAACGCCGTTTTCAATGGCATATGGTATGGAGGCGGTTTTACCTCTCTCGACGCTTATCCCTACAGCTCGGTCGGACAACTTCAATCCCGTGGACAACAATGCTTTGGTGGGAGCAGAGTTGGATTTTGCCGAGGAGCTGCGGGATAACGCTAACCTTCGGCACGCAGCGTATCAACAAGAGGTTGCTCGGGGGTATAACAAGAACGTTCGGGCTCGGCCATTTCACGTCGGAGATCTGGTCCTTCGGATGGTTGTCGAAGCAAAAAAGTTGACGAAATTCAAGGATCCTTATGAAGGCCCTTACCGAGTGGTGCAGAAGATCGGCCATGGTGTTTACAAGCTTGCCGAGATGGATGGCACGCCGATCGCAAACCCATGGAACGCCCAAAAGCTACGGAAATTCCATGGGTAGCTTCGGCGGTTCTCCGCTGACTCGGTTCTCGTTTTTTGTTCTTTACTCGGGTTGTAAGCCTTCGGGCGATTTTTGATAATGGAGGCTTTGCTTTTAAATTGGTTGTTTCTTCGGATTATTCGTTCGGTTGTTCGGGTGTACTATCTCGCCCACAACCTTCGGGACTTGGCATTTCCACCTTACGTCCGTTCAGATGCTTGGTTTGGGCGAAATTTTCTACGCCTCGGTTTACCCACTTTCCTGCCTTCGTGTCTTCCTGCTTTTACGCGGGTAATCCACCAAGGCAGGGGGGCTCCTATGGGTAAACATTACAAGAAAGCAAAGTTAAATGGGTGGCTTCCATCGTTCGGACCCCCTGAACAAGAAAGCAAAGTTAAATGGGTGGCTTCCATCGTTCGGACCCCCTGAAAAAGAAAGCAAAGTTAAACGGGTGGCTTCCATCGTTCGGAACTCCTAACGTTCGTTCGGTTAGGAATCTATCGCTCGGGTAATGAACGAGCAATTTTACTTGTGAAAACCTGGGAGATGTTTGCAGCTAAACATGCCAAAACTAAAACAGTATATGTCGAGCAAAAATACTTGGACAAATTGGGAAATAAGTTGTTGCATAACATAAGTGCTTCCACCGAGCACCGAAACATTACTGCCAGGACAAGGCGAGTGGTTCATCGTTCGTTGCCATCCCTGGAAAACGATACCGAAGAGTGGCCATGGTAAATCGTTCTTGGCCACTCTCTACCTGTGTTAATTACATACGGATCGGCTAAAACCAATTGTTCGGTGCCGACCGTTCCAAATAAAATTTAGGAAAAACATAATGGAAAAACAAGCGGAAAAATTAACAAGTTCTATCCCTCGGGGGTTGGGGTGACTGGTGGAATGTCCGTGGAGTTCGGGGCCGGAGTTGCAACAGTTTCGTGTTCGGACGGGCTGGTTATAGCTTCGTCAACAATGGGATCTTCGGCTACCGATTCTTCAGCTGGGAGAGGAGGAAGTTCGATGAGGCTTCGGCGCTCGTCATCGACTTCAACACCAGCTTCGTCGAAACCCGTGTTAAAACCGAGCTTGAAGCTCACCTGGTGCTGCTTTTCCCTCATCTCAGTCTGAAGAGCCAAGATCTGGTCCGCAGCATCTTCTTCGGCTTGGAAGTATCCCCTGTCGAACTCCTCCTGGAGCGACTTCTTCATCTCTTCCTCCATCTCTTTCCTCCCCAGAGCACGACCCTCCTCTAAACCCTCGTCTTTGCCCTCGGCCCTCGTTCGATCGGCAGCATCTTGAAGGCCTTTCACCAAGTCGTTCAAAGTTTTAATCTGGACCTCCTGTGCTCGGCGAACACCTTCGGAATGGTCCAGGCTCTTCTTATGCTCCTCCAATGTCATCTGGCCGAGCTCCAGCTTTTGTTTCAGCAGTTTTGTTTGCTTGTCATGCTCGGAGAGATGCAGTTGGGCACTCATGATTGATTGGGTCGCCTGTAAACGAAGAAAATATAAGCTACGCAAGATGCAGAAGCGACAAAAGTGCAAAGGAAAGAAGTAATGGAAATTTGGACTTACCCTCCCAACATGAAAATAATAGTCGCTCAATGCTGTTTTCAGTGTTTGAGGAGCAACGATGTCCCTCGGGTAGAGGTGTCAAACGGGCCGGGTCGGCACGGGCACGGCACGTTTGAAGGCGGCACAGGCACGGCACAGGCACGGTTTAATCCTGGCATGGCACGACACGACACGGTCTTAGTGGGCACGCGGCACGGCACGGGCACGGAAGTGAGCGGGAACAACATGGGCACGGCACGGCACGGAAGTTGGCCTGGCACGGCACGACACGGTCTTAGACGGACACGACACGGGCACGACACGAAAGTGGGATGGGGCACGAGTCACGACACGGCACGACACGGTTCTAGCCAAGCACGGCACGGCACGAGCACGAGCATGGAAGTAGGACGGGCATGGCACGACACAACACGGTTCTAGTCAGGCACGGCACGGCACAGGCACGACATAACACGGTTCTCGTTGGGCACGGCACGACACGAGGTATGAAAAAACCAAAAAAAATATGTTAATAAATAAACAAGGGATTTCAGATTATACTTTACTTTATTTCTATGTATTTTTTGATAATCCAATAATTTATTAATCTTTTCTTTTTATTTAACTAAAATAAGATTTTAAAATATTTTATATGATTAAGAAAATTTGAATCAAAATTATAATATGCCAATTACCACACATATACATTGCGTTTTATCTAATAAAGATTTAAAAAAAAATATCAATTATTTTTTGATGAAAATGAATTATTTTTTGTTTGTGTTAGTGAATTATATCCCGTTAAAAAAAACTTATCAAAATAAGGGGAGAAAAAGTTTCAAAATAAAATGATTATAAGAAATATTAATTTTAAAAGATCAATTTAAATAAAAACATGAAGTCATGAAAAAAAAATAACGTGTGTGATCGTAAGTCGTAACACAATCACGATCAAAATACTTTAATCACAACCTGCCAGGGGTACCGAACAAAAAAAAAAAAAAAAACCTGCGAGGGGTGGGCTGTGGTGGGCTGTAGAACCAGTGACTTGAATTGGACAGAGGCCAGAGGGTAACATCAAATGGCTTGTGATCGTAACACAATCACGATGACAATAATCGTAACACAATCATGATGATCGATATCGTTCATTTTGTCTTTCTTGGTGTTTTAATCATTCTCATTAATTTTTTGGTCTATCGGATTTTGAAAACTCTTTCATTGGGACGCGAATCATTGTTTGAATGGTTTTTTTTACGTCCAAATCAGTCCGATTAAGTATGTATAGAAAACCAATTTGCTTGATTGTTGACATGAATGATATAATCCCTCTCACGTAAAAGGTAGACGGTTCCGATTTTCAAAAAATAGCTCAAACGGCCCTAGAGTGGTCCATTATATGACTTTAATGCCTTTAAAAGCACCGAATGTGATCTGATCACGTGGTTACCGACATCCGATTATCTCCACTTTGGGCCAAAATGATATAACTGATAATACGTTAAATCGTAACGGTTTAGATCGAACATTCGGAAAAATGAGTCTGTAGCTAGCTTTCAAATCTATATACTGAACTTACTTGGTTCTAAACCAAGGTATTCTGCTATAGTCTAATGTACGCTAGCTACACGACCGCGACACAACTATGACTATCCATACCGTTCATTTTGTTGTTCTTGGTGTTTTAATCACTCTTGCAAATTTTCGGGTCTGTCGGGTTTTGGAAGCCCCTTCATCGGGACGTAGATTCATTAATAGGAATTTTTTTGCTATGTGCGATCAAGTATATAACGATAACCAATTTACTTCATTTTTTGCACAAATGATATAATCACTCCCACATAAAAAGGTAGACGGTTCCGATATTCAAAAAACAGCTCGGGCGGCCCTCGAGTGATGCATTATAGGACTTTACGAGAAATTTCCATTATTGAGTGCATATGGATTATGGTGCGACTAATGCACATGATCACGCACTAGTATAAATAGAATGAGATGATTCAGATGAAGCCCTAGCAGTAGCAGCCCACTCTCTCAGACTCTCTCTGTCTCTCACTTTCAACTCTCAAGTCGTCTCTGTCTCTCACTCTCTCAGACTCAACTATAGGACTCTCACTCACAGCCCACTCTCTCTCTCTCACTCCCGTGGGTGTCGACGGTGTCGATCGTGACTCCAGCGATCGACTGTGATACTCTACAGTGGTTTCTCTCTCTCTCTCTCTCTCCAAGTCTCTATGCACTGATTGTCGACTGTACATGGGATTTTGGAAAGTTTTTTATTTTTTATTTTTTGCGATTTGGTGCAAATGCAATTTGTGGTGTTGCCTGTGAGGTCAAAGAATGCTCGTGGACAACAGGGTTCATATCCCATCAAGCTGTTCTACCCCTCCAATATGCCCATCATTCGGCAGTCGGCACTTGTCTCCAATCTTTACTTCATTTCCCTGGTACTGTAACTTGTTACTGGTTCTATGCACGAATTGAAGTCATTTTCCCTTGCCCTAGTATTAAGATGAGAATCCAACATAAGGGAAAAGGTTTAAATTCACCCGTTAGCACGAATATCAGACTGGCTTTAAAAGTTCATGGATTAGCATAGATAGAGAAATAGTTTGCCTGTCAAAGATGTAGATTCTGAGTTAATATGATTTTCGTCCTTTGCAGTTGCTTTACAGGAGATACAGTGGAAATTTCCTTGTGAACTTGTTGGGCAAATGGAAGGAATCTGAATATTCTGGGCAATCGGTCCTGTTAAACTAACAAAATGTATACTAAAATCGATGGCATAACATGGCACGGCACGACACACGATTAAGGGTCGGCACGTCACAATCCGACCCGACAAAAAGGCACGGCACGACCCAACAAAAAAGGCACAGCACGACACGACCCGACAAAAAAAGGCACGGCACGACGCGGCACGATTAATTAATCGGGCACGGCACGACACGACATGATTTTAAAAAGGCACGGCCCGACACGGCCCGACAAAAGCAAAATGGCCCACCATGGCACAGTACGGCACGGTACGGGCACGGCACGCCATGGCACGATGAAGTAAACGGGCACGGTACGGCACGACACGAAGCACGGTTGGCACGGAAAAAAAATGGCACGACACGGCACGACAGGCACGTTTGACACCTCTACCCTCGGGAGCATGAGCCCCGAGTGCAGCGTGAAGGCGAGGGAGGGGTCCTCTTGGAGGCTGTCAGATTTGAGGATCTGCTTCTTGCCTGGGATAGTGAAGCTTGGAGCCCATGGGGCATCAGCATCCGAGGAAGCCCTCGTTTCGCCCTCGTCAATCTTCTTCCCTGCTTCCCTGTCCTTCTCCTCGACCTTCGAGACACCGGCCCCAGTTGACTTGGCCTGGGGTTTGGTCCTCTTCGGTACCGGGGGAGCATCCTCGGAAGTGTGAGTGGAGGGGGAAGGTCGCTTTTTTGCCTGAGGCGCGGGCCCGCTGCTTTTGCTCGGGACCGAGGCCGAAGCTCCGGGAGCACCGTCCTTCTTCTCGGCCAGCAGTTTCAGCTGGTCGTCCAGCCTCTTTTGTAGCACGGCCTTCATTCCTCGGGGAGGCATTGTTTCTTCTTCGAGGAAAAGCTCGGTGATTGGCACGCGTATTGTCCCTCGGAGCGGTTTCTCTTTGCTCGGAAGGAGCTCCTTGGGAAGCTTGACCGTCTTCTCTTTGGTTTCTTTATCCCCCGCTTTCCCTCGGATTCTTCCGCCGTAAGTGGGATCGTATTCGAGGATGGTGGGCGCGTCTCTCTCCGAGCTTGGGATCGTTAACAACGCCTCGGCCAAGCCACAACCTCTGGCTACTCTGAGGAGGTCCTTGTTGATCTTGCTTGTATCTGCCGAAGATAAACAGATGGGGAAAATTAGAAGCGATATATTCATGATAAAAGCGAAGTAAAGACTGTAACAAAAACCGAACGTGAAGCATGTAAAGAGTAGTACAAAAAAAAAAAAAAAAAAACACTTACAGGGATCACCCCTATGAGCTGCAACTTCAAATTGCCCATATTCTTCGGAAGGGTATTGGAAGTTGCCTCGGACCTCGACATAATCCGAGGCCCATTTCTCCGAGTCATACATTCCCTCGGGAATGATTTTTTCCATATTCCTCCGAGAACACAAGTAATACCGAGAACGCCAGACGTTTCTCGACATCATGTAATTCTCAAAAATATGGTGGTACTCAAGGGGGAACATCTTTACCTCGGCAAGCTTGATGATCGAGTGGATTATACGGTAGGAGTTTACGCTAAGTTGGCAAGGCGTAAGACCGAAGCGGTGGAGGATTTGTCTTAAAATTTTGTGCATTGGGAATCGAAGCCCACCCTCGGTGATTGCCATTAACGGGACGGTGACATGTTCGTCGCTGAATAATATCCGGGGTCCTTTCGCTGGCGTGAGCACAACGTCGTTCGGGATAGAGTAGGCCCACCGAAAGAGCTCGATTCCCCTCTGGTCCTCGAAACAATCCCAGTAGGGACATGGATCCCTTCCCCTTCGGTCAGGGATCAGATCTGGGTCCAGAGGAACGATCTTCCTCTTTACTCTCTTCTTCGGGGCTGCGGAAGATGACTCGCCGAGGGCGATTGTTTCCTCCTCCGGTCGACTGGAAGAAGCAGCAGGAGTGTCCCTTTCGGATTGTTCTTCTTCGTCCTCGCCAACTGCTTCCTCGTCAATGTCCTCTTCTTCGTCAGGGTTTTCTCTCGCTTTCTCCGAGGAATCATCGTCGTCAATTTCGACGATGTCTGGGCCCACTGACCGAAGGGGCGTCACGTTCGAGGGAAAGTCGATTCCCTCGATTCCGGCGTACGGCGATCCGAACCCTACGCGATACTTCCGAGCTTCGGCCCTAATTGCCTCGGCAATTTTGGGGTCCATCTCACCAGAATCAGGTGCTTCGGAATCCACCGAGCGATAGGACTCTCCCGAGAATGTTGGCGATGACACCATACCTAAAACAGGTGCATGGGATAAGACCATTAGCGATCAGCGAGGTCATTATTCCTAAGGTGCCTAAATTCAGGTGTTCTAATTTAACCGAGCAAGCACATCACTCCCGAACGACTATGTGTCGTAGGGGGTTCCGAGCGCGGTTATGCTTCGGAAACCGTTGAGGTTGTTACTTATTCGGAATTACGTTCGAAAAATTCTTGGTTAATATTCTTCGGAGATTTGTTAATGTTCGGAAGAACACGGGTTGAAGGTGTTCATGCGTTCGGAAGAACACATGAACGTGTCCAACCTGTTCTACAGCGCACGCAGGGCAAAAACGGGAGGAAAAACCCATTTTTTATGATCAAAACATGCATGAAGTGACTGAAAATGCAGGGGGACACAGAAAAGGTCAGAACATACCTGAATATCAAGAGAAATCTGTGATTTGATGTCGAGATCTTCAGATTTCTGGCGATGTTTGGGCGGAAACTGTCAAGGAGCAGTCGAGACGTCTGAGAGAAGGAGAGAAAAAGTGATTTTCTCTCTCCTTCATCCCCTTTTATACCAAGGGGAGAATTCGAAACGACGCGTGACCCCCAGCCGTTAGATTGAAGCGGGAGATTGAAGCTCCGCGCGATGGTTGACACGTGGAGGGCGTCGTGCAGCGCCGTTTCATTACCCAGTGAACTAGTGACACGTGTAACATTTGAAATCGGCGGTTACAGAAGCATTAAATGCGGGTTCAGAGCTTGTCTGCTTCGGGTTCTTCAAGCTGTTAATGTTCGGCATACGTCTATGTTCGGCATGGAAGAGAACGAACGAGGCGTCTGTTATTAGGGAATATTTGTTCGGCCACTACTGTCAACTCCTCCTTTCCTCGGATTGTGTAAGCAGGAGTTGAGGGGCTATTGTAGTGGGCCAAAATATCTAAAGGTTCAATGGGATAACCTTCAGTCCCACGGGCTAGTTGTCTCAGATTCGTCCGTGTGAGAGAAGTCAACATGACTAGTCATCCCGGTCTTCCACCGAACGTTAATCGGTTCCCTAACTGTTCACCGAGCGTAAGATTAACCTCCGAGCTTCGAGCACCGTTATCGTTCGGCTAAGGAAGTATTTACTCGAATGGATGTTTTTCTCGTCCGGGTGGTGGACGCTCGACGAAGGAGTGCTATGCTCGGTAGTACCATGCGTTCGGTGGTAACCCTCGGTCAGGGCGGTTGTGGAATATTCTAGAAGCTTCTGTTGATGGAAGCAAAGATAAGTACGTGCACCTCTCTGATCACCGATGGGACGTATCTGACATTGGCCCACGTGGGTCCACATGGGTCTGTGGATCTCGAAGGGCTGAATCACTTGAGTGCCCCTGACACGTGACGTCATCCGAGCGTAGCAACGCGCGTGCAATACACTTCCATCTTGCTCAACACTCCAAACCTCCGCCTATAAATAGCAGAGTACCTCTTCTAGGAAAGAGGTCAGATATTCTCTCTCCAAAAGATATTTCCTCTTACCAAAACATCTTCTTCTTCCCACACTCCGGTTCTAATTAGATCGTCGGAGCTTCTACCCGGAGGAACACCACCCTCCGGTTTGCAGGTACACAGCGTCGCCGGTCAAGACTTCTACGGTTCAGGCATCGAGAAAGGGTTCAGGAGGTTCAAGGATAAATCACGCCCCCACACTCCCAGATTCACAACCAATTCCTGAACCCCACAAGTACAACCGGCCACAAGCTAAAGCTAGAAATGCGACCACTTTAGGCTTTCGAAAATTGACAAATATTCAAGACCTGACCCCTTCTATTTTAGTACTCTTTATAATAGTCTAAAAAAAAAACGTCTCATCTTTAATTTCTGACTTAGCCCCGAAAAATCAGGTCCGGCTCAGCGGCCACAAACCAACAGACTATCAACAAAACAGCCCAATCACCCAACGAGGAAATGACCGAACACAACAGAACCATGACATTAGAGACTCCCAAAGTTACACTTTTGATTTGATCCCTTGGTATCTTTGAATCCTGTGGAGTTTTTACACCGTCGGTGTATTTATTTTAGGGTAAATTACAATTAACCCCCTCTAACTATGCCTCGGTGACACTTAACCCCCTCTAACTATTATTTTTGGCACTTAACCCCCTCTAACTAACTGAAATTCAAACGGTCATAACTTCAAATGGTCATAACTTCTTTGTTCGAAATCGAAAACATGCAACTTATATATCGATTTCGAGATCTTGAAGTCAGCTTTCTAATGACACCAAAATCACATCACGATTCAAAGCACACAGAAAGTTATGATCAAAAGAGTAAGGGCTGGTAGACAGAAAGACCGTTTTGATCATAACTTTCTGTGTGCTTTGAATTGTGATGTGATTTTGGTGTCATTAGAAAGCTGACTTCAAGACCTCAAAATCGATATATAATTTGCATGTTTTCGATTTCGGACGAAGAAGTTATGACCGTTTGAAGTTATGACCGTTTGAAGTTCAGTTAGTTAGAGGGGGTTAAGTGCCAAAAATAATAGTTAGAGGGGATTAAGTGTCACCGAGACATAGTTAGAGGGGGTTAACTGTAATTTACTCTTTATTTTATTCTCCACATGCAAATACGATGTTCCATGGACCCCCCCTCTCTCTCTCTGGCTATTGCTAACCGTTCACGTCAGTATCATGTTCCGTGGCCCCTCACTCTCTCTCTCTCTCAATTAATCAATCTCTTTATAGTACTACCTCCGCCCCCAATTTAATTATCACTTTTGGGAGTTCGTGCCACTTTTCAATTGATTATATATTGTAATTTATAATGTTTTAGGTGATTTTGAAAACATTGTAGTATTATAGAACAAATCGAGATCTATCAAACAAGATTCATATTGGATATAAAATTCATTACCAATTTAAAAATATAACTAACTTTTTTATCCAGTTAGAATAGAACTGAGACAAGTAAATTGGGACGGAGGGAGTATCTGGTATCGAGACAAAAAAAAAAATTCTATTGTCAGCCTCTTCGAGGTTTCAACTGTCCTTCTCACTCGATCACTTTAAACCCAATTCTGCCAAACCTTGGCCACAAAGAAATAGTACGTAGTATCAACTAAACCATGACCAATAATGTCTCAAATATTGACCGCCACATCGCCGTCTTCCCATTCCCATTCGGCAGCCACTCCGGCACCCTCTTCAGGCTCGTCCGCCGCCTTGCCGCCGACGCCCCAACCGTCACTTTCTCCTTCTTCAGCACTCCTAAGACCATAGAATCCTTGTTCTCACCGTCAAGAAACGTCCCCCACAACATAAAACCTTACGTGGTGTCGGACGGGGTGCCGGAGGGGCACGCGTTCTCCGGAAATCCTGAGGAGCCCATCAGCTTGTACCTTGCGGCGGTGGAGGAGGGAGAGGGCCTTAAGGGAGTTTTGAAGGCGGCCGAGGCGGAGATAGGGTGGAGGATCAGGTGCGTCGTTTCGGATGCGTTCTTGTGGTTTGCCGGCGACTTGGCGGGGGAGATGGGGGTGCCGTGGGTTCCGTTTATGGTCGGGGGTGCTGGGTCTGTGTCGGCTCATTTTTACACTGACCTGATTAGGGAAACTGTGGGAATCCATGGTAAGTGATTTTCAGTGCTACCTTGCATATGGGTCTAGATCCTCTCCAGTACAATAATTTGGACGGATGAGACAGTCTGGATCGAGAAATTTTTCGGTGTCGGGTTGGTTATATTCAACGTGATATCCGCTCGGCACATCCGGGTCATCCCTTTTGAACGGTTCGGATTGAAACTTTATCTCTTCTCTCATTCCAACACTTTCTCTCTCTAAATCCGAGAAATTTCATCTAGATCGGGGTCATCTATTGGTATAATCAATTATTTAGATTTGCTCATCAGTTCTTACCAGTAAAATTAACTCTTACTGGTAAAAGTTTCAAAATTACTCCTATGTTCAAATCATTGATTGCAGCAAATAAACAATACCGATAAGGACGGTCTCTTCTAGTCCAAAATATGTACCTGAGAAGATCCATCCCCTGGCATATATATATGTTCATACTTGAGCAGACTGCCAATGGCAGAATCAAGATTCTCTTTTTAAGGGTGCCAAAATCTAAAAGATGCAAGTTTGGTCTAATTATTCAATGGCTTTGTGGCACCATATGGCGGTGCCTCAAACGCTTCTCTATCACACATATATGTGGATTCCATACATTTTGGAAGATCACACAAATATGTGGTAGAGAAAAAGTTTGAAGCACCACACGATGGTGTCCCAAGAAACGAACGCTTTATCATCTTTGGCCAGCCATAGTTTCTCTAAAAATAAATTCCCAACACAGAGTAATATTCGGTTCAATGTATCATCTTTGTTAACCTCCAAAATTCTCCTCAAGAATCAAATTAAGATGTTGGTCTACCTCATTTGCATCGCCTTTTGATAATTTGATTGACTACATTACATAATAATGCGGAAAACAGACATTGCTGGACGGGAAAACGACGTCGTGAAATTCATCCCAGGATTTTCGGAGCTACGCCTCGGAGACTTTCCCATGGGAGTCCTGTTTGGAAACTTGGAATCTCCATTCGCAATAATGCTACACAAAATGGGCCTAGCTTTGCCCAAAGCAACTGCAGTTGTTATCAACTCCTTTGAGGAAATAAACCAGGAAATCAACCAAGATCTCAAGCCCAAGTTTGAAATGTTTCTCAATGTGAGCCCATTTAACTCAATATCATGGTCGTCATCATCGGCGCCGCCCTCCTTGGACTCGGACAAGTATGGATGCATCCCGTGGTTGGACAACCACGCAGCTGCCTCTGTTGCCTATATCAGCTTTGGAACATCAGCCACACCGCCGCCGATTGAGGTATTATATTATGTAGTAGTAGTAAATTTACACTAATCTTAATCGTATGGCAACTTTTCTTTGGTCCACAAAGTTGTTTTTTCCAAACAGATTGTGGCATTAGCTGAAGCACTAGAAGTTAGCGGAACTCCGTTTCTCTGGTCTCTCAAAGACAATTTCAAAGAGTTACTTCCGGAAGGATTCATGGAGAGAGCTAGTGAGCTGGGAAAAATCGTCCCGTGGGCACCTCAGGAACAAGTTCTGGCACATGGTTCGGTAGGAGTTTTCGTGACTCATTGCGGGTGGAACTCGGTATTGGAGAGCATTGTAGCGGGTGTGCCGCTAATTGGGAGGCCGTTCTTCGGGGACCACCATCTGAACACCTGGATGGTGACAAATGTATGGAAAATTGGTGTGAGTTTGGAGGGTGGAGTTTTCACAAAAACTGGCACAATGTCTGCCCTTGAACTGGTCCTGAGCCATGAAAAGGGGAGGGAACTCAGGGAGCGAATTGGGAATTTCAAAGAGCTTGCTTTGAAGGCTGCTGGACCAGAAGGGAGCTCAACTCAGAATCTCAATACTCTGTTGGAGGTAGTAACAAAGTACAATCTTTAGAAATGCTAATTCCAAGAAACTATGTTGGATGTTACTCGCTCCGTTTCTAAACGAGAGTCCATCTTAAGAATTCCCACATTTTTAGGGGACTTGTACTAATTACACCTACTTTCTACCATTACTCCTATATTATATCTAATATTTTGCACCATTTGTATTCACATATGAGGGACATTTTTGAATTTTATCAAATTTTTACTTCTATTTTTGGAAAGAGACATCATATTTGAACATCCTAAAATGGAATAAGAGACTCTCAATTAGGAACGGATCGATGAAGTATAAGAACACTTATATGGAAAGCTAATTCCAAGAATTATTGTGCGTACGTTTGTATGAGAGTGTGGTAGAACTATGTTGGATTTTGTTTGTATGAGAGTGTGGTAGAACTATGTTGGATTTTATTTGTATCGTGGAATCCTTATTCAAGATATGGGCAACCCTTGCAGATATTTAAAAAGTCATTGCTTCTTATTTTATGGGAGACGAAAATCTGAAAATGTTTACATTTGGTGTAAAATCTGTGGGAACTTTATATGTGCTCAAACCGAAAAGACCTTGCTTTCAAATATAAGGTTCAAAATCCTAAGCGTAGTGCTAGATCGTCGATAGCATAATTTCTGGAATTCCGGGATCGTACCCACAGAGAATCGAATATAGCTTAATCGGATTGTAAGTTTTATATGGTGGATTTCGGCGTTAAAGACGGCCAACTTGGTTTTGCTTTAAACGGTGGAAAGGCTAATAAAAAAACTAGAAATGAACTTTATGAACTAAAAAGAGGCAAGTCTAGGGATCTTCTATCCCTTGACAAAGGCCGTTACCGGTTCTCAATTATAACTCAAGCGAGAGTCACGACCGCGTGCTCATGCTCGGAAGATTTAGCTTTAAAGACTACGTTTATCAAAAGATGTGATTAATCGGAACCAAACCAACCTATTTTTGCTAATGTATCTAACACGTAGGAGGCCACGAGCCCTCGGTATGTCGCTTGCCAAGACCGCTTGACTAAACGACATACTAAGGAGTTAACACCCCTCGCTTAGACCAAAAAGGCTAGGTTAATCCAATTCCGAAAATCATGATTTTAAGCCCAAAAGTTTGAGAACCAAATAACCACCTAAGTTCTTGGGAAAGATTATCCCGAGACTTAACCAAACAACTACTCACATATAGCTAAAGTACCAAACAAAGCATAAGAACGAGACATGGTTTTTAACCGAAAGAAACGAAAATAAACTTGATATTATAAAGGATCTAATCTGCACAATCAACTTTAATAAACGAGAAGTGCTTACTAGAGTTCTTGAAGGATTAGACTACGAAAACTTAAAGGACATTAATGGAGGAAAACCTAAGGGAGTAATGAATTAGATACAAAGGGGGAAAAGAGATAGGCCTATTTATACAAAGTGGCTCTCTCTCTCCTCCAAAATATCTAAAAACAAAGTCAAAAGTGGAAACTTGCCACTTATGGGAAGTTAAAATCTATCAAAAAGCATGTCAGGTAAGCCTCCCGTATCGATACAAAAGGAAGAGTATCGATACCGAGCAATCTTCCTTGTATTTCCAATATTCCCTGTAGTGGACCCGTATCGATACACAAGTAACCGTATCGATACGAGAACTTTGTATCGATACGCTGAACTTTGACTGACCCTCTGTTTTGGAACCGTATCGATACTCCAAGACCTGTATCGATATCAAGCAGCTTTCTGGGCATCTCCAATTCTCCATGCCCCATCTTGACACCCAACGGCCCTTGGCACTCTCCGGCCCTTCGGTTCTTCCTTCCCAATGCCCGACGACTATGTTCCATATGGCCTCGCCACTCGGTTACCCTCAAGGGTTGTGCTCGGCGTCAAAACTCACCATTGAATCGCGTATTGCCTGAAACGCTCAACAAAATACCTTACACGCAAAACTACTATAAACAACAACTAAACGTAAGATAAATGACATAAAAAGGGACTAGACGCACCAAATATCTACAATATTGGGTGCTCATCAATACGCATCTCAAAATTAATTGACAATAAGTGGAGAGGTCCCAAATGTTATTAAGTAATCACCCATTTTACTACCTAGCAATGCGGGTCTACATTTTTCTTAACATCCCCCTAACGTGCAGCCGCATTTAAGGTCTGTCGCATGTAGCCTCTTTTTGGGTTTATCATAGTGTAGCCTTTTTGCTGGTCTGTCATCGTGGAGTGTAGATTCTAAATTTTATGAAATGTGGAGTGAAACGCGTCCCGCTCTGATACCACGTAAACTTCCCAACTTTATATTCATCTCAAAATCAATTGGCAACGAGTGAAGAGGTCTCAAATGTTATTAAGTAATCATCCATTCCACTCCCAAACAATATTCCTTTTCGGCACTCACATTTAATTTGTGTGGGAAACAAAAATAGGATGGGAAAATCACAGCACATTTGATGGTACGAGTTCAACAACAAAACGCTCATTAATCTTTTAAGTTTTACTTCCTCCACCTCCATCAGCAATATTTTCCACCTTCTCATCCTCTATAGTTCTCCTTATTTAACTTCAAAATAACTTGTTGAGTTGTCTTGTAAAAAACTAGTGCATGCCCATGCCTGAAGGCACGGCTCACCAGTTTTGTCTATCTAGATTCTTGAAAGCCAACGACTCATTCGCAAAATTTCAATTACAAAAAAACAATAGTTATTTTGTGCTGATTCAAGTTAACCGGTGGATATACTTATTTTGTGCTGATTCAAGTTAACCGGTGGATATACTTGAGCTATTATTTTTTTGTAGTTGAAATTTTGTGCTAATTCAAGTTAAATTTATCGGATACTTTAAATGCTTAATCCCCCATTATTTTATTTTTTTTTATTCAAAAGGCATTCAGAGCACGTAATCAATTCTGAACGATAAATAAAATGTATTCAGAGCACATAATCAATTCTGAATGAAAAAAATAGAAAGTTGGATCAACCACTTTAGAGTTATCTAATTAAGCCGATTTTTCTCGGGAGGCAATTTGAAAATTTATTTTACAATTAATATATAAACGGCTCAAATTACTTGTGTGAGACTTCGGAGTGGGCCCCACACACCCACTATCAATACCATGGGCATCGGTACCCATAGCCGAGTTCGCACAAATCTATCAATTACAATGAAAAATATCTGAATTTATTACCACCACCGTACAGGGGAAATAAAAATAAACTAGAAATAACTTCTATTTACCCTAAATTGGTATGGAGAGACCAACAAAATCTCTGACTGGTGGATGAATTGAAGTTTTTTTTTTTTTTTTTTTTGTGTGGGGGGGGCTTTGCGCTGTTTAGCCTGTTTTGTTCCTCATATACTGTGCAATTACCGAAACAAAACCGTTTTTATGTGCAAGAATGATGAATTAATCAAATACTCCTAACTAGTGCCAATTTGAAGTATGAAACCTTCAAATAATAATAAATAAATAAACCTTTGCTCTGTTTTGCCAATGAATTAGGATTGAACAATGATCCCAATAGTGTTTCTCTCCACCTCCTCTCTCTTTCATTCTCTAGAACCCTAGCCGTCCCCAATAGCCTTCTTCTCCCTCCAGGAATCACACCCTTAGACGATAGTGGGAGGGGAAGACCTCTATATTTTTCTTTTTCTTTTGTTTTTCTTCTGTCTCTTCAGATCAACGGCTTGTCGTTTGATTTATGAGAGTTTTGTCTCTCGTTTTCTCGAGAGTTTAATTTCGTCTTTGGACGAATATTTGTCTACAAATCGGGTTCTTTCAGGGACGATGTTACTTCACAATGATATCCGTGACAACAGTGCTCTTACCCTACATGATGTTCTTGGCGGGGCGGCTCGTGGAGCTTTTGTCTAGTTTTTTGGAAGTTCATTGGTGCGTCTATACTTGGTTGAGGTCCATCTGATCGTCTGAGTCAGGGCCAGCCTTAAGGCAAGGCCCAAAAGGCCGCTGGTTTGGGCATCCAAATTCTGCCCAAAATTGGGGCACCCTTCTTAAATAAGTAAGTAAGTGCGTGTGTATATAGATATATATTTTATGCATAAAATGTCTTTATTGGCTCAGTGGTAAGTTGACATCAATTTGTGGAGAATGGCTGAGTTCGAATCCTGCACCATACTTTCTTTTTAAGTTCTTTTTTGCCAAAAGAGAACTGATGCACACAATTGTATGTGCTAACTTTTGAACCTAGTCTAGAAAGATACATGGTAACCACTTTGGCTGGAATGGTGCTACTGGTACAGATCTGTACCAGTGTGTACAAATCCCATTTTTGTCCCGTTTTGGGTCTCAAAAAAATGATCGGAACAGCTCATTTTATTTAAAATATTTTATTTACGGCTCCTGTGAAAAATAAGCTCAATCCGATATCGGTTAAGATACCTACAAAACATCCAATTTTGTCCCTGAATTCAAGCCTGAATTCTAGAGCAAAATTCGATGTTTCGTAAATGCTCTTACCGATATTGGATTGAGCTTATTTTTTGTAGGGACCATAAGCAAAGTATTTCAAACAAAATGAGCGACTCCGATCATTTTTTGAAACCCAAAATGGGTCCAGAAAGGAGTTTGTACCCACTGATACAGATTTTTCATCTGTACCATTAGTCTTTCTGCTTTGGCTGCCTGATTTTACGTGCAAAATGAAGATTAAAGTAACTATATAAAGATGGGTAAATTTCACTTACCTCCCCTGAGGTTTCTGACAATTACAGACACCTCCCCTCACGTTTCTGAAATTGCACTTACCTCCCCTGTCAGTCTTGTCAGCTAACTTCTGTTAACAGAAAGTGTGAATTTCCCTTTCTACCCCTTTATATACCTCCCCTGAGGTTTATAATAATATTAGATACCTCCCCGAAAAAAATAGTTATTTTTTTTTTTTGTAATTGCTTTCACTTCTATTTTTTCCTTTCTAGTACAACACAAAGAAAGTTGATTGAACATTGAACTAAAGTGTTGTAACCCAAATTAATTATGATGTGCGTAAAGTAATCCAAAACACCCTGAATTTTAAAAAATACGTTGAACTAATATACATAACTTAATTGATAAGTGTAATTTCAAAAACTTGATAGTAAAGTCCTTCATCTATAAAGCATGGTTTGTTTTCGAAAATGATATTGGTACCGACAGGGTCGGTACCGAAATAGTAGGAACGGCCGTGCCGGACCGTCTCCGGCCACCGGACGGCCAATCCGAGCAGTCCAAAAATTCTATATAAAAAAAACGAGGGGGCCTACGCGAGAATCAACGGCATCCAAGGTGTGTAGGGTGCTCGGATCAAGCACCCTACACACCTCGGATGCCATTAATTCTCACGTAGGCCCCCTTGTTTTTTTTTATAGAATTTTTGGACTGCTCGGATCGGCCGTCTGGTGGCCGGAGACGGTCCGGCGTGGCCGTCCCTACGATTTCGGTACCGACGGGGTCGGTACCAATAGTAGTACTCATTTGTTTTAGCCAATATGCAAAAGAAAAAAAATTTAGCATAGTTTTTTTGAGTTCATGTTCGTAATAAAGTTTTTTTTTTATCAATGTTAATGTAAAGTGTTTGAAGGTTCATTATTCAATGAATATGTGGCTTAGAAATTCCAAAAGTTCAAGAAAAAAAACTCCATGGGAGAAAAAGGAATTTTTGGCTAAAATGTTAACATGTTTTTGTTGGGGTATAAAAAAAGGCGGTATAGGGTTGTAAAATATAATTATTTTAATATGAAGCTATATATTTGAGATTTTTTTATTTTTTGCCAAAAAAAAATGTGAAGTATCATAAAAAGTAAAGGGACTCTAATTCCTTTGTGTTTATGCCTCGTATGTATGTGGCTTAATAAAAATTCAGAATTTTTTTGAAGCTTTAAAAAAAAAAAATTATACATGCATGTTTAAAACCAAATGTCGATATGTGTTTAATTTAACATACAAATGTATTTATGGATATGTAGCATGGAAGATAACATTATAACTAATTTTTTCAATATTTATTAGCTAGACAATTGATTTAGTTTAGAGGAGTAATTAATTATTTATAACATATATTCACTAGCTAAACATTACACATTTTTTACTACCGAAAATATCCCTGAATTCCGTTACGTAGGTGCCGCTTGGACAATTATTAATGTATCTTCCCAATTTTCGACCGACCTGTACAGTTGTACGCAAAGCACTCCATTTTCAGAGTGGTTGTTGGGTGGAGTACTTTTGGTTGTTTGATGGTCTGGGTGGCCTTCGGGTGATCGTCAATTCCTTTGTCAGTTGTCACACGCAGCGGGCCTGTACACCACCCATTCCAACTACCCTCTTTATTTCTCTGTGGCTGATAATAAAAGCGTGGTACGCTGGTGCAGATTTTCCGTTCCAAGCCATGCCCAATGGCCCCTCTCTCCGTGGCTATTAATGAGCCACCCTTTATAATTTGGGAAAATTGCATATTAGTGGAGAAATGGGTAAATAATGCTCAAGTGATGGAGAGGTTTTTTCTGAATTGCATACCACTGGATTCCATTATTGGCAAGTTGTATGTGTTCGAATCAGGCACTTAATGATATCCGATTGAGCTGATTTTTTGCATGATTGTTCTATTCGACGAGCTCTACAATGCGAATGTTATCATCGTAACGAGACCTAAGCGGGCCCTGCAAAGTCGAGACAGCACCGTGTTGTCCCTTGGAGGGCACAACACGACCCTTGGGTTTAGTGACCCAAAACCTGTTCACTCCCCTCTCACTTTTTTGGGCTTGTTCGTGTTAGATTTTTTTGGAGTGTTTCAATCTAAAATCAACAGGTTGTAGGTGAAGTAACCTCTAGAATATATTAATCAAGCTTGGGTGGCTTAGATGAGCGATGTGGAACAAAGTTTAACACTCCCCCTCACGTGCAACCCAGATGCATGTGAAGGTGCGAATCGAGTTGGCCTGGAGATTTGCTTCGGGCGACAGAGACTTTTCTACGAGAGGTGAGGCCACCCAAAACCCAAAACGGCGTAGTTTTGGTGTCCACTCCCCTTTCACCCTTTTATGCATTTATGCCATGTTTTGTAGCCATTAGATGTGTAAGAAATTAATGATTTTTGTGAGGTCTATTAGAGTATCTCCAACCCATCTCTCACTCTTTCTCCATTTTGGAGGCTTAAAAAAAAATATTCTATTCAAAAGGTAATTTTGGAGAATCAACAACTCCAACCCAATTCTCCATTTTTCACCTCCAAAACTCCCCCCAATTCTTTCTCCATTTATTGTTCGATATTTTTTTTTTCCTCCTTTCATTAGATGCATGTTTTTTTTTTCCTTCTCATTTCAACTCATTATTTAAACCAATACAATGATAGGATAGTGTAAATGAGAAAAAAATAATATTATGAGTTCAAATTGTTAGAATTTACATTTGATATTATTTCAAAATGTATTTACATATATTTGATATTAGACTCATTTTGAAGGTATTATTATTGTCTTTCCAATAATACTAATTTTGTAGAAAAATGATGTATAAAGTAAAATTATATGCACGTAATTGACGAAATTCTAGTAAAAATGTAGTAAATAGAATATTAGTGAACGAGAGAAATGGAGATGGGACTCCATTGGGAGATGATTCTCCAAATATGGAGAATGAGAATTGAGTCTCCAAAATGGAGACCCCAAATGAAGATGGGTTGGAGGACATAGATTCTCCAAAATGGAGTTTCGGTGCCCAAATTGAGATGGGTTGGAGATGCTGTTACGGATCCTACAAAGATAATTCAAATCGCAAGTTATTATCTTTAAAATATTTTTTTATGGGTTTCTTGAAAAAAATTAGAACAATCCAATATCGGTAAAGGCTGTTTCAAAATTCGTAGGGTGTTTCAGAATTCATTGGACGTCCTACAAATTCTGAAATAGCTCTTACCAATTTCGAATTGAGCTAATTTTTTCAAGAACCCATAACAAATATTTTAAGAATTACTTGCGGTTTAAATCTTCTTTGTAGAGCCCGTAATGACTCCACAAAAATTTAAAAATATACTATATCATTAATTTTTGGCCGGTACCAAACATGGCATAAAAGCATAAAAGAGTGGACACCAAAAATTAGCCATTTTGGGTCACTACACGTCTACACCCCTGGCCCCCGCTTCCAGCAAAGTTTCACTTTCATCACCTACGCTTTCACATCTGGGAGTTCAATATTTTTTTTTCTTTATGAAGTGGGCTAAACGTGTCAATTTCTGAATGGAGCATCTGTAAATAATTTAATCTCTTCTGATTATTAGTGGGAGACTCCGAAATAAGTCCCACAAATTCTTGCATACAATTAGTGTACCTCTCTCGATCTCTCCCCACTTTGCAATCTAGTTTCAAAGGAATTGTTCTCTCGTTACTAATCATGCAGTGTCAAGTGGTTAGTACAGTTGTAGGGGAGTGTCGTGTCCGTAACTTTTGTTCCTTTAAATAGACCTGTTATCCGCCCCTACCATGTTTCGTAATAAGTTGCCTGCCTTCAGCTTCATTGAATTTGGAACTGTACGTCTCTCTCACTCGATCACTTCTACCCCGGAAGAGGAGTGAAAAGGCTGGCCACCAAACAAATAATAATTAGCAATGACCAAAAATATCTCAAGGGACCGTCATGTGGCCGTCTTACCGTTCCCTTTCTCCAGCCACGCCGGCCGCCTCCTCACCCTCGTCCGCCGCCTCGCCGCGGCCGCCCCCAACGTCACTTTCTCCTTCTACAGCACCCCTAAATCCATCGAGTCCTTGTTCTCGCCGGCGGAGAGAGTCCCCGGCAACGTGAGGCCGTACGCGGTGCCGGACGGTGTGCCGGAGGGGCACGTGTTCTCCGGGGAGCCCGTGGAGCCCGTTAACTTGTACCTTACGGCGGTGGGGGAGGGGGAGAGCCTCAGGGGAGTGTTGAAGGCGGCCGAGGGGGAGACAGGGCGGAGGATCGGGTGTGTTATGTCGGATGCGTTTATGTGGTTCGCCGGCAATTTGGCGGAGGAGATGGGGGTCCCGTGGGTCCCGTTCATGGCCGGGGGTGCTAACTCTATCACTGCGCATTTTTACACCGATCTGATCAGGGAAACTGTTGGAATGCACGGTAAGAGATTTTTGTTCTTGGTGCTAGCTAGCTCCATGGTTGAAATATATGTGTACTACTATTATCCTGATTTAATACAGTAGAAAAATGTTTTTAATATATGAACTTTGGCGGTTCGGGTTCGGGTTCGGTTCGGATTGAACGGGTTGGGGAATTTTCTATACTATTTAAATTTCACAAACGGCAACCAAATCGTTCGAGCTGGCCAACATTCACGGACGGGTGCAAGTGGAAAGAATGACAAACCGCGACGACTGGTTTAGTTTCAAATCCGAACTGAATCGCCCTAAACTGTCCGATGTCAGCCCTACTAATAAATGAGCTCCTGAGGTCCTTTTTGAGGTATTGCATTTTCCCATTTTACGTCGAATTACCAAAATACCCTAATGATTCTTAGGTATTTACTTGTTTTACCATTTTAAATAAATAAATAAAATATTGAATGTAATTACTGAGCCTAATTTTGGGCAGAATTGGAAGGGAATGAGAAATGAAATTTCACCATTTGCTCAGACTTTGAAATTCGTACCTTACACCTCACAAATGAAAATTTCAAAAAAAAAAAGGAAGTAATAAATATTCATACATCTTTTAATACAATAATAAAGGCCAAGTGCAACCCGGGAAAATAATCAACCCATAATTCATTTTTATCATTCATTTACAAAACACTTCTACTGTTCCAAAATACATTCTGCACATATCTCCCAAACACTTTTATCCTACTTAAAACACATTTTGACCATAATTCAAAAAATAAAAAAGGCAAAAAGCTGAAAATGAAAAACCAAAAAGTAAGCTCTCAAATACCCCTAATAGTTTTGGTATAGGATGAGAGTGGAGTATAAACAATTGCTATTCAAAAAATAAAAGTCTAGCTAGAATATCAGCGGGGTGCTCAGAGGACAATAAATAAATTTTCCATAACGGCGTCCCCCTCAATAAGTAGTGTTCATTTGTGTGCTATGTGGGGTTCAAATTCATTAAATACTTAACATGGTCCATGTTCTTCGTGTATACCAAGGGAAGCTTTACTGGGTCCATATATATAGTTAATGTATGTGTGAGCCGTAATGATCAATACTAGGTCCATACATTGCCACGAACTTGGCAATCCAATGGGAAAATTATTCATTCACCCATTTTTCACCATACATGAAGCACATACGAGTATTTTTTTTTGGTTAATGTAGGGTGTTCCGGGTCAGCTTGCGCACACCCCGGACTAATTCTTATATCCCCTCCCATAACTGCCTCATATGCTTACGCATGAGAGGGACCCGGCGTTCCTGCAGTGACTTTAAGTCACTGCAGTTTGCAGCCCCCCCAAAACGACGTCGTTTTGGGGTATTTTGGATTCCATGTGTGCAAATTACTTTTCTTCCCTCCTGACACATGTATGCAAATTGCGTTTTCCCCCTGGCACACCACCCCCGACCCCACCCCTCTTCCCCAGGAATACCCCAAAAATATCCGAACCTATTTTCTGTTATTTTTTCTTTATTTAATTAATAATGTTTATACTCTGTATCATATTTCTTTTTTATTTATTTAAAAATATTTTAGTGTTCCGATTTTCAATCCAGTTGAATCGGTGGAAAGATCTTGTTTTTTTTATCATTTTATCTTCAATGGTCATAATGAAATTTTGGACTCGTAGAATCAAATATCTCTTAGGGCTATTCAACGAGAGCCCTAGAGTCAAAATTTAATTATGACCATTTAGGATAAAATGATCAGAAAACTAAAATCTTTCCACCGATTCAAACGGATTGAAATTTGGAACACTTAACTATATTTTTTAATACTGTATATAAACGGTCTAAAAAGGTTAAAAAATTAATGGAAAGAGTAAAAGTAAATTTTCTTTTGTTTGGGTTTGCCATATCTTTTTGATTTACTTAATTTCGTAACTATTTTCTCAACAAAATAAATAACCAAAGCAAAGTAAACTTGAGTTCAATATAGTACTAGTACTTAGGGGTGTTACAAAACCCAACGAACCGAAATAATTGACCGATCGATTCGGTTTTCGGTTGGGGTGATGGCGGAATTTTTTCTGACCGGACCGAACCGAATAGAAATCGGTTCGATCTCGGTTTCCTGGAATTTTTGTCAGACCGAACCGAACCGATCGACTATATATTTATTATATTTTATATATTTTACATATATATACTTTAAATTAAATAAAAATTTATATTTCGGGCGGACCGAAATCCCCGACCGAACCGATCCCACCCCGAACCGAACCGAACTCAACTTCAGTCAGGATTGGTCCTGAAATATTTGAACCGAATCGAATTAATCTTCGGAAATTTCACTCCGAACCGAACCGAACCGAACCGAAATCACCCCTAGGACTAGTACTATTATCTTTGTTAACCTCCGAAATTCTCCCCTAGAATCAAAGATCGAGGCAGATTATCTCATTTGCTCATTTTTCCCTTGATAATTTGGCTGACTATCACTACTCATTGATGCGTCAAACAGACATTGTTGGGCGGGAGAACGACATCGTGAAATTTATCCCAGGATTCTCGGAGCTACGCCTCGGGGACTTGCCGACGGGAGTCTGTTCGGGAACTTGGAATCTCCGTTCGCAATCATGCTACACAAAATGGGGCGTGCTCTGCCCAAAGCAACGGCCATTGCTATCAACTCCTTCGAAGAACTAGACCCTGATATCATCCAAGATCTCAAGTCCAAGTTCAAAATGATTCTCAACGTCAGCCCGTTTAGCGCAATATCGTTGCCTTCTTCGCCGCCGCCGCCCACCTCGTACACGGATGAGTACGGATGCCTCCCATGGTTGGACAATCGCAAAGCTGCCTCTGTCGCCTATATCGGCTTTGGAACTTTGGCTACGCCACCACCGGTTGAGGTATTGTAGTACTACTAAGATTCGCACTAAGCTCAAAGAGAATGCGTGCTATTTTATCTCTAGTCCTCAAAGTAGTTGTATTTTTTCCCCCACAGATTGCGGCATTAGCTGAAGCATTAGAAGCTAGCGGCACTCCGTTTCTCTGGTCTCTCAAGGATAATTTCAAAGAGTTTTTCCCGGAAGGATTCATTAAGAGAACCAGCGAGCGAGGGAAAATCGTGCCGTGGGCACCTCAGGAACAAGTTCTGGCACATGGTTCAGTTGGAGTTTTCGTGACTCACTGCGGGTGGAACTCAGCACTGGAGAGCATCGCGGCGGGTGTGCCGCTTATAGGGAGGCCGTTCTTCGGCGATCATCAGCTAAACGCGTGGTTGGTGGAAAATGTGTGGAAAATTGGTGTGAGGGTGGAGGGTGGAGTTTTCACAAAGAGTGGCACAATGTCTGCCCTTGAACTGGTTTTGACTCATGAAAAGGGGAAGGAACTGAGGGCGCGAGTTGAAATGTTTAAAAAGCTTGCTTTGAAGGCTGTCGGACCCGAAGGGAGCTCAACTCGCAATCTCCATACTTTGTTGGAGATAGTAGCAGGGTACAATCTTTTGAAATGCTAATTCGGCGAATAAAAGATGGGTGTAATCTGAACAATATCTAATGCGTGTGTCTGCGAATGTGGTACTCATTATACTCTTTTGAGATAGGATTCTGTGGTTGATAATTTGGGAGGGCCTGGGTCCTCTGTATGCGAAATTTGATTGGCTTCTATCTCTGGTGCAAAATTTGAGAATCTGTCGGGACGTTCCATGGCTGAAAATGTACCAAAGCAATTTGTTCTAACAATAGCTGCTACCTATATGAGGTTATGTTTAACAGCCTGCTTCCCAAACCAACTGGTTATTGTTGCAGTTGTTTACCTATATGAGGTTATGTTTAACAGACTGCTTCCCAAACCAACTGGTTATTGTTGCAGTTGTTTTGACGTTGTTACGAGGAATCCTTCGAGGATACGTCCCGCCCTTGCAAATATTTAAACAAGCCGTTGAATCAAAACGTTCACATAGGGTGTTAGATCAAATTCCTTTCCCTTGCATACAATCTACGAGCGGAAATACAGCTACGAACGGCCCTTACAAGGCTAACGCGTAGAGTTACAGCTTACTTTGCCTGAACACCCATACTTCGACACTAAAGAAAACGTCGTGACCATTGACACCGATCCCTGGAGTTGATGAATTAGCTGCAGCTTTCAAACAAAATACAATCAGGCTATATCGGCAGCTTCCCGGAAATGATACAGCAGCGACACCTGAATCAACACAGTCCACGCCACGCCACGCCATATATATGTACTGTTGGAAATAAGTGAATTGAAAATTGACTCCAGAATAAATCATTTGATTTGGTTGTAATTTATTTGTCCTGCGATGGATAAATGAATATGGAGTGATTAAAATTGTTTGGTTTGCCGCCGAACCAGGCCATGCGTGGCAGCGGGTTCATAAAATTCTAAGGCTTAAAGTTTGATGGGTACTTTGTTGTAATTAATTTAATTAGTTACTTCATTTTTACAAGCTTATTGAATTGATTTTAATGTTGGTTCATACATGCATGTGGCAAACTACCTATCAGGGCCAATGCTTCAATTTTCCGTGGCAACTTTCTTTATGAATGTGTCCCTTGGAAAATGAAGTGGTGTGTTGGTTCGGCATTGATAATTCCGGAGAGTGGTGTCTCTTCGGCTGAGACCACTCCGAACAGTTGCGTCTTTTCCTAACACCATTTTGAACAGTCACCGTTCATTTTCGTTCGGATGCCTACTTCTCTATAAATAGGACCCGTCTCCTCCCATTTCAGAGACGAAAAATTCTTGCACTCATAGCATACATATTCTGAAAGAGTTTTGCACAGTTTCCTGATTCGCCCGTTGAACAAATAGTAGTGCTACTTCCGTTTTTCAAAAATCGGGTAATCCTGAGAGGCAAACATTTAAAAGACCCAAGAGCACCGGTGTGGGGGACGAATTTGCTTTAAGGATATAGTATTATCCATAAAATACTAGCCCCGATTGCCCCAATTTCCGGACGCCTAAAATTGATCCAGTAAGTTTCTAATCTTGACGAATCCCGGTTCCAACATATACCACCAGCTAGAACCCAAACATGCAAAGTCTGTCATCTGTAGCTAGGAGGCAAACAGCAATATCACTTGCTAGGAACCCCTTTCAGCAACTGTAGCCTTAACCATGGCAAAAAAAATTACTAACAAGAAATCAGAGACTGATGATTATATCCCCATGATCTCCTTAGGCTTGTGAAGCAGATGATTAATGATTACATAGACTAGATTACCAAGAAAGTCCCAAGCCACTCATAAATTGTTTGCAGCCCGTTCCTATTTATGAAACCGCTGAACCGTGTATCCCCTGCATCACCGGATAATATTTCATACACACGTTGGTTCAGTAGGATAGGAATCAAGAGAAACGTTCATGCACACTCATGTATATATATGAGAAAATTAGGTGTTTAGATCGAGCACCCTACACGTATTGGATGTCGTTGATTCTCACGATGGCCCCCTCGTTTTTTTTTTTACAATTTTTAGACGGCTCGGATCGGCCGTCCGACGGCTGAAGTGGGCCCGGCAAAGCTGTCGGTACGATTTCGAAATGGACCAAGTCGGTACCAATATCTTTACTGTAACCGGTGCAATGTTGCACCTCTTATGTGGCCCTTGGGTAGTACTTAACTACAGTACTTATCTTACTTAACTACAGTACGTACTTATCTCTGCAACCTGCAGGTTCAAAAGTCTGAAGTTAGGGCCTGCTTGGAGGGGACATAGCCTCCCGGATTTCTTTTCACCCCTGACAAAGGGGATAAGTCCCATATCCACCGTTTGGAAGCCCAAAATTGCTTCCGGATTATTTTTCCCCCCTTAAAACTTATCCGGCTGTGGAGGGGTTGAGGGGGATAACTTTTGGGCACCCCCGTCTGCCCAAAAATTATCCCGCCCAAAAGTTATCCGGCTGTGGATGGCGGTATATGGACAATTTTGCCCCTCCTTATCCCCCTCCCCTCCATCTTTGCAACTAACCCTATTTTTTCATTTTTTAGAAAAACAAAGAGAGAGAGAGAGAGAGAGAGAGATGACTGGACACAGAGAGAGGGGGAGGGAGAGAGAGAGAGAAGGAGAGAAGAGGAGAGGTAGCTGTTATTGCCGTTGCCGGAGTCTCTGAAACCCTTCGGTTTCATGGGGAAGAAGAGAAGCATAATAAAATAAAAAAGAAAGGTTGGGTAATAGTAATAAATGTAGGCAGTGATGGCCGGTGGGTAATATTAATTTTTGAATTTATATACTTATTTTAATACATAATAAAATTTAACATTGCACATGGACAAAATAGTCATTTGACAGCTTTTCCCATCATCCACCACTTCTTATCCCCCAATTCTATAAACCATCCAAACAAAGTCAAATTTTATCCCCCCTCCATAAACCATCAAAATTAATACCCCCTACTATCTTATCCCTCTTTCAAATTTTTTACCTACATCTAAGCAGGCCCTTAATGTCCAATAGAAAGTCATCCCATGTGGTGCATTGCATGCATATTGGAGCTCATCCAAGCCCCATAGAATATAAAAAATATTTATAAATTTTAAAATAATACTCCCTCCGTTTCATATTGAGAGTCCCAGTTTCTCTCTCTTGTCATTTTTCAAATCAAAAATCATCTATTTTTGTGTATAATTTTTTGAATTTTTTCACACTATATTAAAGATCTTGATTAGTACTTTAATTTAGTGCGGAAAAATTTAAAAAATTATACACGGAAGTAGTTGATTTTTTATTTGAAAAAGACGACGACTTTTCGTGGTGAACTCTCAATATAGAACGAAGGGAGTATATATGTTATTGGGTCTCGTAAAAAATCAGTTTTAACGGATATCGGTAGATATATTTTTTTGAATTCGTAAGGGCAAAACATAACTACCGATATCTGTTGTAGCTGATTGTTTACAGGACCCCATAAAATATTATTTTAAAATTTATAAATATATTTCTGTATTTTTGTGGTACCAGAGTAAGCCTCAATAGGCGTGCGGTGAACGGTTACCCGCATGTGCCAGTTTGGTGGAAAGCCAAGAAAAAAAATTAAGTGCCCTAATTTTCAATCCGTTTAAACTTGTGCAAAGATCTCATATTTCTTATCATTTTATCCTAAAGAGTCATAATTATTTTTTTACTCTACGACTCTCGTTAGTTAGCTCAAAAAAGGTCGTAGAATCAAATATCTCTTAGGGTTAACTAACGAGAGTCCTAGAGCTAAAAATTTATTATGACTCTTTAGAATAAAATAAAATAATAAATAAGATCTTCGCAACCATTCAAACGGATTAAAAATTGAAGCACTTAACTTTTCAACTAGTATATTTTTTTCCTCCTCCAGAATATAAAGGAGGAGTTTTTCTGATGCCCATTTTCCAATTTCGGACCGATTTGCCCTTTAATTTCGAGCATTTTACAAATTGCCCAGGCCAGATGGGTATAATTGTAATTTTACTTCCTTGCTTTAAGGCCCAGCTGTGGTGATGATAGTTTCGCTGCTTACGAGACCCAGGTGGTTTGATCTGGGAGTTCCACGGGATCCGTGCTGCATCGTGTCCGTTCGTTTGGGGATTTCTCTCGAACACGCTCGATCGGTTCCCCTCTTCGTCCCCCCTCTTTTCATGTGCCTTCTCACTACTGCGGTTTCTGGTTCTTTGGAAGATCTGCTGCTTCGTCCACTGAGGTGAGTGTTCTACCGTTGTTCTTTCCCTGCTTCCCTGAACATGTACACGCACGCTCGTCTCTCGCTTCTGCTGTGCGTTTTGTGTTTTGTTTGATTTTGCGTTGTTTTTCGATTTTGTGTTTGTGGTTATTTTTTAGATGGGTCGATGCTATTTTCCGTTCTGTGGTTGTTGTTTGGGTTGGGGTTTGTGCTATGTGATTATTTTGTGTTGACTCTAACTCTGTGCTATGTGATTATCTTGTATTGCTTCATGCTTTTGTGGTTTCTAACTCTGTGGACTGTGTGTGGGCTACCAGCCCGAAAAATATATTTTCGTTTTGAGAAAAATATGGTTTGAAGAGTTGAAAGAGTCGCCACCCGGATTTGTGGTATGTCACCCGAGAAACCGTTTTGTTTGAAAACCATTGATTTAAATTGAAAACCAGAGATCGTTTTGAGGGTCCGGAAGCCATGTTACGAAGGGGGAAGGGTTTTACGGCACCCCCCTCGCCCGATTCGAAATCGGTCTCTACTAAACGTTTGTGGGATTTTTAAAAGGGATTTTGTTTCATTTAACCAGCTAGCAAGTATCCACAGATATATCCAAATAGACGTGCTTGCATGTGCATGTGTACAAAGAGTGGCAAAATGGTGAGAGAATGTCAAAATAACATGAAATGAAGCCTTGCCCACTGACTTCACTCTCGAGCGCTTGGGAATGGTCCCGAGCGCTTGGGAGTGCTGACACTCTGACCCTGCAAAACTTTGTTAGCACCGACAGGATATAATGCAAGAACTGTGCATGCATGTGCATATGTACAGTGGGGGGAAAACTGCCATGCATGATATACAAGACAGTGGAAAGATGAAACCCTGTCACTGGATTCACTCTCGAGCGCTCGGGAGTAGTCCAGAGCGCTCGAGAGTTCCAGAACCTCATCCTGCAAGTTTGGTTAGACATATTCGCACGCTAATACTGCCAGAAAAATCATAAAGAAATCAAAATACAGATGTGCTCAGCCAGAGGTTTAAACAGCTAAGAACTGGTCCTAACCATCCAAACAAGGCTTCCTTGCAACTGAAAGCAAACCTAACTGGGCTCTGGAAGGACCAGTGCACACCCAGTATCTACTAAAAACAGAAAATGAAATACATAATGAACAAAACAAAGTTTTGGTGGCAGCAGCACTCCTGAGCGCTCAGGAATGGTCCCGAGCGCTCGGGAGTGAACACAGTGCCCAGAAAAAATTTTGTTTTCTTTGTGTTCCTCTTGCTCTTGGTGCTAAACTAAGATCAAATGAGCTCACAACTAGTATAAGGAACTAGTATGAACCCTTGATCCCCCTCAGAAGTAGAAAAACGGTAGATTTTAGGTATAAAATGAGATTTTATACCTTTGCTTGACTTGAATCCAGCTTCTTGGACTGACTTGTTTGCTTGAAAATGGATTGAAAACAGTAAGAGGAGATGAAATCTAGTATTCCATTCTTCTTAGAAATTTTCCTTGAAAATTGGTGGTTTTTCTTAGAAAATGTAGGTTGTTTTGAAAGAGTTTGAGAGAGAGTTTGAGAGGCTGGTTTCTGGCAGAAAAAGGGGGAGAGAGGGACTGATTTTTCGTCCTCCTAATGGTGTAGAATGAAGGGATATTTATAGGAGAGGAGAAAATGGGTTTGAATTTTGAAAAATAAATCGAAAATAAAGAGAAAATAGTTTTGGGGGGAAAAAAGGCATGATGATATTCTCTGCCAGACCTGCATACTCAGGCAGGCTTGACTGTGGCAGGTTTGAACGTTGTAAGATCTGAAAAGCCTGAAAAGTCATGGTCAAAGGCCAAGCTCAACATGCATTGGTCAGTCAGCACTCCTAAGCGCTTGGGAGTGGCAGCCCAACTTCAGAAGGGCGCCACGGACACTCCCGAACTCGGTTTTGGGTGTTTTTTGAAGCGTTGGAAAGCTCGTTAAGTCATCTTTCTAACCCAATTGGTTTCATTCAAATATATTTTATATGCTAAAATGTGTGCCAATTTTACCCTCAGGGTGTCGAGAAAAAAAAGGGGATTTTGGTTTTGAAAAAGTCCAAGAAGTATCGTCCAAGTTTGCCAAGGCCCGTTTTGACCCTATTTCATCATCGGGGAGCCTCGAGGGCACAAATCAAGGAATTTTGACAAGTCCAAATTGGGGTGTCTACACTGTATTTTACTGTTAGAGATCTTCTCCTTTTCTTGGTCAGTAAACCTTCGTGTGTGAGGCGATGAAATGGCGGGGTTTTTTTGGTTCTGTACACTTTGCTCTACGGTTATCTTATGTCTTACGTGCAGATGTTTGTTCGCTTTTATTTACACGTGGTCTTCTCCTATGCAAGTATTTTCTCCACTTTGCTCTCTCCTGCCTGCCGAAATACACGCCGCTGTTCTTCTCTTCGCTAGGGCAACGCTCTCTCCTCTCTCTCTCTCTCTCAACACCATCACGACTGAGAATCTCACCGTCACAGCTCACCAATGACGTCTTCAGAAAACTGAGAGCCAAGTCCGAGAACAAGGTTCGTATAATTCAGATTTGTTATAATTTTTTTGGGGTAGATCACTCGATTCTGATTTCCTTCAGGGGGTTTCTTTTTTTGAATGCGCTTTGGTTGCAAAAAAAAAAAAAGGGAAGGCCTCCGCCACGTACGGGAACTTATGGTGCATCGATTGCTCGGCCGTACGTCGGAGTCAGCTTCGTCAGGTGATTCTAAATTGCACTTGCTATGTGGCTTATGATGCTTGCTGTAGGAGGCCATGGCTGGGTTTTGGAAGAGGAGGAGCCCCTTCGATTGTAATAGCGATCATCTTCGTTGGTAAGTTATCTCATTCTCAGTGACTGTTTTGAGTATAAAAATTGATGGAAGTTTTGTAGAGGTAATATTGTTTTTTATTTTGGCAAGAAAAACTGGTGCGTTCGGGAGGTATTTTGCTGGTTACAGATTTTAGCAAGGGAAACCGGTACGACGTTTGGAAGGTATGGCCGACTTTTGAATGTGTGGGAAAATTTGAAAGACTAGAATGTGATGCTTATTTTGCCTATCTTCAAATGAGAAAAGCAGATTTTGAGATGATATTTTGGTGGATATGATAAATAGTGCTAGATATTGATAAGTTTAGTTTCGATTTGTATGTTTTTGGAAGTGCCTTTAGGCATGGATAATCTTTTTTTTTTCCCCCCCGGACGTGGTACGGGTAATTTGTTATTTTACACTGTAATTTGGACCTGAGTGAGACTGCCTCAATCGGAAATGGTTGAATAGACATTGTTGAAATATAGGGTTCTCTAATTTGCAAATTCATTTGTTGAAATAGGTTACATGCTTCCTGTTTGAAACTCGGGCAAAATCGATTAGATCCATTGATGGGTAATCCTATTTGAAGCTAGGGAGAAGCCAATCGATTAGATCCATTAATGGGTAATCCTATTTCAAGCTGGGGAGAAGCTGGACACCTACGTGGGGTGGTGGTCAGTCCCAGAGAAGGGTATTCTATTGAGGTTAAATCAAAAGGGTATCCTAAGTTGTCGTGCTTTCAGTGGTCATCTGATCAAAAGGAAGAGTTGTTTATTTATCTTGTCGTCCATCGGTATAGGGGATTTTCCCTTTTGGGTCAAACAGAAATATGCTTTAGGGGATTGTTAAGCGAAAATAGGGAAGGTAAAATAACAGAATGCTTGGTTCCATTTCTTTTCCTCCTCCCCTTAAATATAAGGATGCGTTTATGGGGTGCCAATTTTGGCTCGATTCTTCCAATTGTGCCACCCCGATTTTTATTTGTGTGGTGTTGTTGGATGTCTAGAATGGTAAATAATATGAACCCTCCCCAATTTCCTCTTCTGCATGTCTTTGCCAAAATGGTCATCCATACATTATTTCTCGGGTGGGATTAGATTAGTTATGGTTTTTACACATGTACAGGCACATGCATTTGTTTTTTTGAAACTGCTCATGGTTAAAAGGTTGCTTCTGTTGCTGCTGTTTCGGCAAAGGGGAATCACGCGACATATAGGCATTTAGTGTTATGTGATATTGGTAGCAGCTGGATTGAATCCTTCCTTCCCATTTTCATTGTCTTGTCCAAGCTCCGATCGCATTGCATTTGAAGAACTGATTGAGCTGCTTTTTTAGCGATATCGGTAATTGCAGTACCGTAACCGCACTGAGTTTGATTTTCCAAATAGACTTAACTGTCTCATTCAGCCTGTGTATAGGCTCGCAAGTGGAGGTTAATTGACATAACTCATAAAGGAAACCCCCCTTGCTCCCCCCAGCTACATGAATGGTGACCCAACCCCTTTAATCAAGCGATGCAATCGATTTTGACTTAATAAAGGGGAAATCTGAACGATCAAAGCGCCTATTCATTTAGTTCCAAGTGGGGCAGTCACGTTCTCAATTGCACACTCACGTGATGGCGAATCTTGCTATCACTTCTTTGACTGGATCCTGGATCTACTTATAAGCCTCCGAGAAACCTGATGAGCTCCAAAGGAAAGAAAAATATCTCTAACAATAGGATAGAGCCACCGGCTGCTGTTGGGTTTTGTTTTGTTTTCCCCAGGAACACCAGCTCTGCCATATGTACTCGGTTTCTAAAATCCTTATTGATGTGAAAAGTGTTCTGTGTGGTTACCTCCGTTGCTCTTTAGTGGTGGCTGTTGGTGCTGGGTTTCGTTTTTTTGCTTTCACAGCGGCAGTACATGTATGCCTTGGTGCTATTCGTGTGATTAAGCCACCTATCGAATTTGGAAATCTCTAGGAAGTTTGTATTATGTAATCCCACCATGTGTTATTTGATTTAGCTTTGGTTTTCCTGATCTCCCATATCTTCGTGATTTTTATTAGTGTTCTAAAATTGGGTTATTTGATTTATACGGAGTATTGCCTAAAACAATATTACAAGTTACAAATTAGAATTATGTTCTAATTTAATTAGAGTAAAACAAGGAACAAAAAATTGGGCACACAGACAATATTGTTGTAATATACATGTCTATCTTTGCTACCGAAACTAAAAAAAATCAATTTTCACGATACCATAACAGATGTAGTTTACTTTGGTAAATTACATAGCCCAAATTTTATGTACATGCATGTAAATATACTTTTCTTACATGTCCATGAGCATAATTTTGCACACAGCTATTTTGCTAGACAACGTGGCTTCATCCCAATGCTTACAACCATATTCAAGATCTCTTCTCTCCATTACCCTGAGTGTTGTTCTTCCTTTCTTTTATTTATTACCTCACCACTTCATATTCTTAATTGTTGTGTTTTCCCAGAGTACTTCAGTTTCAGTGCTTCCATGGCCTTCTTTTCTTCATCCCAGAAGAAGAGGTAATTATTCAGATCTAATCTCTCTGCTTCCTCTGTTTTCCAAACCGTCGAACCTATGTGTTTTCTTTCTCATGTTTTGAGCATCTTTGCCCCTACTTTTAATTACAAGAGACACCTATTATTCTCTGATTTCTGCCTCCCACTACTTGCATTTTTGACCTCCTTTGATTATGTATATGCCATGCATTTTCATGCTTCTTACCAATTGTCTTGCATATTGCAAAGCCAGTTTCCTAATGAGCTGCGAATTAGTTTATAATTTGCACTGACTAAATTTAATCTAAATGCTTCTTGCACTTCTATATGTAAAAACCCTGTTTGATTTCAGTTTGCCGACAAATTTCCAACCCTATCTGCGGCAAATTTCAAACTCCGAAGAAACAAACCACACATGCTTTATGCATTATTCTTCGTACCTATTCATGACAAATCTTCACTAAGATTACCCCTGTTAAATTTTCATGGTGGCCATTCATGATAGCTATTTACATTACCATCTTCTCCTCAATTACATCAGATATCATGTACATAAATATTCAAAAATAGGTGTTATATAGTGTTCGTTTTTGGACAAAGCACTTTCCCTTTATTTTCTTCTTCTCCAAATCGATTATAGGTAAAAAAAAAAATTATTCCCGTAATCGTTGCTCCTCATCAATGTTTGTCGTTTCCACATCATTATAGGAAAAAAGGCATGACCTTCTCAGCTCAGATCAGCGAAACTTTCATACCAAATCTTTTGGTGTGGATAATTTGCTTCCTAAAGACTTTAAAAACATGTATCTTTTGGTGCACAAGGTTTGTTTTTTAGTGCTTCCTAGAATGAAACTACCTTGCCATCTGTAAATACCATATGCAGTATAAAATCTGCATGTAATCAGCTAAACTCTATGCTACTTTACCTAATCAGTGTATAATATGTGTGCATACCTACTCTAATATCTGGAACTCAAAAGTTTTTTGCTTCGAGGAAACTGTGCGAGCCAGAAACTTCACAATAATGCGAGTTATCTGGTCATTATGAAAAATGAGGACACTTTAAAGTAAAGAATTGCTTTTTGGGTCAAAAACAAATGAGACTCTGGGGGTTGAGCCTGCTTATTGTCTCCTGACAGTAACTTGGGTAGTTCGTTTGGGTTAGTTGGGGGTGTCTTGGGTGGCTATTGTTGTGTCTCGTATCCTTTGGGGTGGTGTCTTCAGCCATCAGACAATCTTAGTGCCTGTGTTGTACATCTGTTTCTTTACTGCTACTTCTACACTTCCTTGCTTGCTACTGCATATGAGGGATCTTATTGCAACCAGTTTTTGCAACACGAAGTTACTGCTGAAAATATTTTGAAGTTGCAGCTGTATTCTGCTGTGACTATATGCTGTAGCATTGTTTCGAGTAAACTATGCCCACTGATTGGGAAAATGCTGATCACGATTCTACTATTTTGCTATCCTTTCATGCGATTCTACATTACCATGACCATGTTACAGTGAAGAATTCAGTTATGCTTAAAAGGATTGGATTATGCTGATACTCTTATAAAGGCATACCTTACCTGAGCCTACACTACTGATTGGAAAATCTTAATGCTCAACCACTATAATTCTTTTGCAAGCTCGTTTATCTTGTTCTTAGTTTGCACTCTTATTCGTTTGTTAGTTTGCTGCATTACTTGATAAGATCTATATCGCAGGTTTTCGCACACCGTTTCCTAAGTTTCTTCCATTACCAGATCATTGCTGAAATTGTTTTCCGCATGAATAATTTCGAGTGGAAAGTTCCCCGGCAAAATGGGCATTCTTCAGCCCATTGGCATGGAAGTTTTACAGAACACGGGTGGTAGTTGAATGATATACATTCTTTTGCTATTGTTGGCTATGATGTGCATTTCATATATTGTTGGCTATGCTGTTTGAAAATTTGAGCCAAAAGGCATATGGTACAGTTTGAATGCAGTTTGTAGTGCAATTTGGATGCAGTTTTTAGTGGAGTTTGAATGCAGTTTTAGTGCACATTGCTGGGGAAGTGCAATAGTTGCTTTGTGTGTGTCTCCAAACTGCAGTTTTGGCAGAGATTAGAGGCTGTTTTAGTGCACTTTTTAATGTAATTTTACTTCAGTTTATGTGGCGACCATGCTTTCACTCAAATGGGAAAAAAAATAACTATGCTCTATTTGCTCACTCCTTGTAACTGTCAACTGTTTTTGCTCCACTCCTCCATTCCACCCTAAAAATACGTCTTCTTCAACGGGCATGATTTTCGTGCCTTGCACGAAGGAAAACCTAGTAATATATAAACTGTCTAAAGATGGTTGAAAAATTAAGTGCACTAATTTTAAAATCTGTTTGTACCAGTGCGAAGATTTTACTTTTCTGATTATTTTATCTTAAAGCGTCATAATTAATTTTTGGTTTTAAAGCTCTCGTTAGTTAACCCTAAGAAATATTTGGTTCTACGACTTTCTTAGGGCTAATTAACGAGAATCGTAGAGTAAAAAATCAATTATGACTTTTTAGTATAAAATAATAAAAAATATGAAATCTACGCACAAATTTAAATGAATTAAAAATTAGAACATTTAATTTTTTTCTCAACTTTCCACCAAACTAGCCCTTGCTAACTTTTTTTTTTCTACCTCTTACAGCCGGCACTACGACCTGTGGTGACTTGGGTCACACAGGCCCCTCAAATCGAGGTGCAGTGCCTCCCAAAATTTCTATATCTAAATACACAATCACATTTATAATCGGTGTGAAGCCCCACACTATCTACACACCACCCAATGTATGTGGGATCCATTCTTATTGTAATTAAGTATGAGTGTGTAATTGGATATGTATTTGAGTTTGGTGTTAAAATTATTGCTCAAAATAAAGTTTTATATGGGGCAATTATGATTCTTTCTGACATGGGAAAAAAAACATAAACGCTGAAAAAAAGAAGCATTGGTTCGGACAAGAGTACTTGTGAGACATGAATTGACATAAATTGGGTGGAATGTTTACCCTACTTACGAGGTTAACAGGCGCAATATAGTGCCCATTAACGGGACCGTAATTATAAAACTCTTCTTAGTTCATGTACTATGTAAATTTTGTGGAGAAATGATTGTCACTTTTTTTTTTATTAATACCATTTCTCTGCAAGTGTATTTTTGCACCAAAAATACAATTACAAGAGAGTGGCGTTAACAAAAAAGAGAGTGACAAAATCAACAGTCATTTTGTGTTAACTCAATAGAGATTAGATTTCTGATTCCGCCATTGCTCACATCTCTTGTCTCGCAGTACTCTCACACTACAACTGGTGGGGGAAAACCCCTGGGGGAGGGCAGAGGTGGCAGCACATACAAGCAAGGGTATTTAGTTGAACGCCCGATGTTTTGTTTGGATGAGTTGTTGAGAATTTTTGAGTTTGATTTTTGGGACAATTAGTGAGGAGAGATATTAGGGTAATAATTGGAGATAGGGGTAATGAGTGGAGAGAGAGAGAAATGAGAATAATGATTGAAGATAGGGGTAATGAGTAGAAAACGAAATGAGAGTAATGATTAGAAGTAGAGATAATTAGTATTTTTTGAGTTGGAATTTTTTTTCAAATTAACATCCAAACAAGGCACAAAGCTCCCAAATTTTGCAAAAACCTGTGCTAATAATCACTCTCGTCTCATTATTTTTGCTTTACATTCACTTGTTTCTCTTTTTTTATTTACAATTCTACTCCTCCATGCATGTCCGGGAGCTCCAAATTGGGTGCATATTCTAAATATTTTTTCCACTGTTGAGCCAACTTTTACGTCTTAATAATCTTCTCGTATGCTGACGATCGATATTTAATTGTATTTGTCGGTAACTAATTGAATATCTATAGGCTTTCAGTAGTTTAATTGATTAAGGTGATAATTCGCTCTATCTGAAAAGACTAAAATCGTGTGCTCATTTTTAAGGGACTTTCAGACATGAATTTTTGTTTTCTTTTACGTCTTAATTTAACCATATCAATTACTTCTATCTGTAAAGACTTTCGAAAAATTATGAATCAGAATATACAATTTTTTTTTTATGCAAATGAATACTCCCTCCGTCCCCGTTTAACAATCTTTTTTGGGAGTTCGTGCCACTTTTTAATTGATTATATCTTGTGATTGATAATATTTTATGTGATTTTGAAAATATTGTATTATAGAACTAATCGAAATCTATCAAACAAGATCCATATTAGATATAAAATTCATTACCGACTTAGGAAGTAAGATATAACTAGTTTGGACTTTTGTCATATTTATATATGATATGGTTCAAAAAATTCATTACCGACTTAAGATATAACTAGTTTTTTTATCTGATAATAAAATAGTACGATAGACTATTAAATTGGGATGGATGAAGTATATTATTTCTGCAAATGAACATACAATATCAGACAGAAGGAAGAATCTTTTGAACACCCGATAAAATATTTATGGATCCGGCGGAGGGTTCCCAATCTCTTACGGCCTGTTTGGATGGCGGAGAAGAAGCCGGATTTGTGAGGCGGCCGGATTTGAAGTCCTGGTCCCACTCAAATCCGGTGTTTGGTTGAGTTTTGAGGGAGCCGGAGATAAACACTGTAGCGGCTTCAAATCCACTTGGAGGTGGATTTGTGACGCGCTGGTCCGACCCCGTCGTTGGCAAATCCGGGGGTTTTCAGACGGTTTTACCCCTCCAAATCCCCCCTTGAACCAGAAGAGAAAGAAAAAAAATTTAAGAAATTTAGTTACACACAGAGAGAGAGAAACGAAGACAGAAAAGGCTACCGCTCGTCGCCGGAGCCTCCCTCGTCGCCGGAGCTGCTCTCTCTCCTCCCGCCCTCCCTCTTCCTCTGCTCCTTCGCCAGGGCCCTCTCCTGCCGGTAATCGGAAGAGATTTTGAGGGAGATTTGAGTATTTGAGTTTTTCAGTGGTGAAGGTGTAGGGAATTTGGGTGTATACGGTGCGGAGGAATTTGGGCATTTGGTTGCAGGAGTGAAGAAGTACAGAGTGGGGAGGGGTTTTGGGATTTCGGTGGGTAAAGAAGACAGTAAAATATACATATGTATTATGTATGTATGTATGTATGTATTATGTTTTTTTAAAATTACCACTCACATTAAGGTCGAGAGGCTGTGGCCCGTATTTATAAAATTTGGTTTTAAATTTTTTTAAAAATAAATAAATATTATGGTTTCAACATTGTAAAGATAAAATGAATTTATTTTATCCAAAAAATAATGATAAATATGTATATATTCTAATTATAATGAAATTAATCTTTATTATCTATTAAATTAATAAACTATGGGCAATTAAGTCATTTGACATCTTATCCCATCATATCCACCCTCCAAATCCCCCTTCTCAAAAAAGTATCCAAACACCTTATTACAAATCCACCCTTCTTAAGGGGTGGGACCACCCTTCTTAACATATCACCCCTCATTACATATCTACCCTCAAATCCACCCTCATTACATATCCACCCAAATCAAATCCTCCATCCAAACGGGCCGTTACTCTCTAGATCTGCTCTCTTTTCTCTATTACTCCCACACTTTTAACACAATAACCAAGAACATAGTACATACTACCTCTCTCCGTCCGAATTTAATAGTTTTTTTTTAGAGTTCGTGTCATTTTTCAATCAGTTATATCTTGTAATTTATACGGAGTAATATTTTATGTAATTTTGAAAATATTATCTTATAAAACTAATTGAAATCTATTAAACAAGATCCATATTGGATATAAAATTCATTACCAATTTACAGATATAACTTTTTTATCCGGTTAGAATTGAACAAGAGATTATAAATCCGGACGGATGGAGTAGTAGTACATATTTATGCAATACATAAATTACCCATGTCCACAAACAGTGGCGGAGGGATATAGAGACAAGGGTGGGAAGCCAACCCTACCGGTTGCCAAATTTTCATAGAGATAGGTATAATTTTTACCTCATTTTTACTAATTTGACCCTACTTTAAATTTTTTTTTTGCCTCAGTTCATATAAGGGTTTTGTACTTAAGGGGAAAAAAAAGAGTCAAAATAGAATCTCTACTCACAAATTTTTAAACATAGCACTAGTTTGTTTGTTCCTCAAAACAAATCAAGGATTTTATTTATGAATTACACATGGTTAAAATTTCTGAGCCTACTAATTGAAAATCTTGGCTTCGCCCACACAACACATGCACAGCTCAACACTCTCATTACTTCCCAACTGCCTTCTTCAATACCACTCACTCTCTCTCTCTCTCTCCCTCCTCTCCTTACTAGCTTGGACCCATCTCTACTTCAACTTACTAGCTTGGACCCATCTCACATGCACGTAATTCTCAATTCTCTCTCCCTCTGTCCCTTTCTCCTGCACGTTCACTCACACATAACCTAGTAGGCTTAATATTCCAACAAAATATGCCTTAGTAATTTAGCATTTCGAATAATTTCCCATATCTCTTCATTATCGTGGCATCTTGTACTGGTCTCGACTCTTCGTTCTTCGTGGCCAAAATGCATATGTGAGTGAGGACTTGTTCGGACAAAAAATCCCACCTGGCTTTCCCGCCAAAAGCTAAGGCTTATTGGCTTATTGCCAAAGAGCCATTTGCTGGACCCCTTCTAACACACACAGCCTCTCCCGACCCCACCCTGGTGTTCCAAAAATATCCCCCACCCCACAAATTGTTGGGAAGGCCAGAGCAAGACAAATAGGCAGGGCATTTTGGTAATTTCACTCATCTGCAGTCTGGCTTTTTGGGGTTGGCTTTTTTAGCCGAACCACTGTGGCTTTTTGGCTCATTTTTGGAGGGAAAGTCAGCTTAATTATTTGTCCGAACAGCAACTAAGTGAGTTACCCCTCACATTTAATGTACTCTTAAGTCGATCTTTAACAATTTATATCAGGTTTCTAAGTTAATTTGTCCCGAATTTTTGTCGCAAAATCGAGAGTTCAGTGTTGTTCGTCCACTTTAAAAGTGGGTGAACGTTGCCCACATTCCTATTGGTTACTTCTTCTTTTTTTATGAACGGCAAAAAAAGGAATATTATTGATAGAGATAATGGAGTACAAAAAGATAGCATCCCAACGTGAGAGTAATATCTCAACAATGTTGGCACCCTATCTCACAACAATCATATGTTATTCAATCCCGAGGATTGACAAGAGATCAATCCAAACTAAGAACAACTTAAAAAAACTCCCAATTATCAATTGGATCAGCCAAGATAGGTAAAGAACCATGATGCTTCATCAATCACATTTCCCAAACAGTTGCATAGTCCATTCCCAGACAATGTAGGAGCAGAATCCAATCCGTTAATGTAACATGGTCATTATAATGAAGTATCCAAATCCACTCAATGTTGTAAGTGGATAGCCATGAGCTCCCATACCATACCATATACTATGCCAAAATTTTGCTTTAACGGCATTAAAAAACCGCCGGTAATAGTCCAAAAACCGCTGCTAAAAGTTCCGTCGGCAAAACAATTGTCGGGAATACAAAAACGGCGGTAAAGGTTTCGGACTATTAACGGCAGTTTTAGTACCGTTGCTAAAAGTTTCGGGAAAAACAATGACATTGCCGAGATTCGAACCTGCAACCCATTGATTAATACCCGAGCACTTACCCATTGAGCTACATAAAATAATGTGTTCTATTAGAAAAATAATAACATTTATATTATATAAAGGATTATTATCGGCGGTTTTTGCTTACTGCCGTTAATAGTTAGTTTTACCGGCGGTTTTACTCATGCCATTAATAAACGGCGTTTATAGTTACCTTTTGCGGCGGTTTGTTATTACCGCCGGTAATAGCACCCTTTACCGACAGTTTTATTATCGCTGGTAAAAAAACTGCCGGCAAAGGCAATTTTTGGCGTAGTATATCAGCAAATTTCACACCAACCGTAGCAAGATATAGCAGAGTTTACTAAGTGAGTCCCCAAATAGAAGTTAGCAAAACAAGGCTATATCCCTTCTAGAGTAGCACTTGAGAGTTCAATTTCAATGAGATCCCCTCCTAGGCACCATGGCTTAGAGAACAGTGTTCTCAAGTTTAATGATATTTTCCATAACATCCTTCTTTCTACATAGCAGCATGGACCATAAATATTGACCAAAACACATGGAAAGTACTAAGAAAGAGCACCTCTCATTATTATGAAGTTTCTTGATCCTCCAGTTTCCTCGAAGCAATAAACTTTTGAGTTAGTCCACCAGTAGTTCCAACAGCATCTTTTTTCTTCAAGTATCTTCTTTATTCTCCTCTTTTCTCCATTTTGGTTAGTCCTCTAACATTCCATGTCACATACTTCATTGTGATTATTGAAGTGTAGACTTGTATCCCCCACCAAAAGTGTTTATTGTTGTCCTTCATCTCTGTCTAAGTCCTGGGCTTCCATCACTGCAATCTTGCTTACTACTTCATCACCATCATATCCCAATCCCATGATTTTGTTGCATGCCCAAACAGCTTGTGCCTCATTCAATATGATTCTATTTCTGTTAACAAATCCTTCAGAAGAAATAGAAGCAGATAATGCAAGTGCTGCAACTGTTGATCTGTAAACCCCACACTTAATGTTTCTTTTTCCTTCCCTTTGTTGTTGGCGGAGTTGACCCTTGTGAAGCCAAGGATGTCGTCAATAGTCTTCCTCTTCTTCTTTCCCTTAACCCCGTTTATGGCAGCTTTTATAGGAGCAAGAATAGGTTCCTTCTCAATATGATTTTCTTCATTCTGATCAAGAAGAGGTTCATCCTCATCAAATTCCTCCCGTAAAGTTTCAGTTGGTGTTAGTTTTTCACTGACAGAGTTAGCTACCCAACTTACTTGATCATCCACCAATTTACTAAGCTTTGCCCTTGGAATTTGGAAACTGCATATTTCTACGAAGTTCAATAATAGTTAGAGGGGCCAAACTGATATTTGGAAAAATATTACTCCCTCCGTCCCAAAATGAATGACAATTTTTGAAATTCGTATCATTTTTTATCGCTTATATCTTTCAATCTATAATATTTTTCATGTGTTTGAAAACTTGATATAATAGAACTAATCGATAACTATCAAACAAGATCCATATTGCATACTTTTGAGATCTATATTTAAATATATAAGGAATTAAAATTGACACAGATACCAAAATTTGACATCCAATTTGAAACGGAAGGAGTATTAACATTTCTTTCCCCCACGCTTCCCCTGACCTTTCCACTTCCCATCGCTGATTTCTCAACCCCCGAAGATGAGAAATTCTTCAGTGCCGAGCATCATCTCGGCCGTCCAAACGTATTATATATGGACGGCCCAGATCTGTTTGGTTAATTTTTAAGTGTAAAATTATCAAAATATCCCCTCAAATCCAAACAGATCTGAACCGTCCAAAACACATTTGGACGATCGGGATACGTGCTCGACACCAGCTGTCCGGTGCCCGCTCGGCACTGAAGAATTTCTCCCCGAAGATGAAGAAAGCATGTCCTCATTATTACCACTTGGCATGCCCACCTTTATAAGTTGTACTAGTGTACTCACCTCTGTCCCCACATCCTTAACTACTCCCGCGTTTTAATTTGTTTCAACCACCTCATTTTCCAGCTCAGCATTCTCTTCACTCTCATTAAAAGTAATTGCAGGTTGGATCTCTGGTGTAGAGCACTCATTGCATTTGCATTCAGATCTCAACAATATTCCTTTTGTTATAAACTGGAGTATTGGTTACTACTCACTCATGAAACTTTCCTTTGTTACCATGCCCCAAAGCGGTATTAGGGCATCATGCCTCTGTTTTTTTAAATCCTTTTGGATCTCTTCTTTTAATCTCAATTCTTGGATCCATCCCCCTCTCTCCTAAAATTATTTTGTAAACACCTAAAAGCGTTGAAGTATAGCCTTTACTTGTGGTAAGTATGCCTTATTTTGTAGTAAGTATCAGCATAAAATATGGTAAGAATAGTCAATGTTCATGGTAAGTATAATGGCTGAAAAAATGAAAAATCACCTTACTTTTAGGAGGTGGTACGTTTTGATCCAACGGCCCAAATTAACTTGAAACCTAATCTAATGGTCCATATTAAATGGGGGCATGATGCCCCAATACCCCAATGAGGCATCATAGAAATTTTGTTTGTTATAAACAATGATTGAATTTTACAAATATGAGTAAAGATAAATCCAAACATTTACTTATTTATTTTGGAATCATTAATTATAACCATACCTACCTTGGAGTATATATTAAGATAACTTAACGGAGAAAATCTTGGCAAAAATTTCCATGACCCCAACTTTGAATACAACTCCCAATAAGACCATCTTTTATTTTCTTTTGTTACGCGCTGCTAATGTAAAAAAATAATAATAATAATTAGAGCTATGAACCGGTACATTCTTGTAAACTTATAAATTTTCTGAAACTTTTTGCTGTACTTTTTGACTTTTCGTTGAGTTTTTTTGTCGTAATTTTGGGGATTAATTATTTGTCTCGACGAGAGGAATAAAAAAAAGCATAAATATGCGGGCCGATGTTGAGAAAAATTTCATATTAAACGATACTTTTTTTTTTTGATTGGCAAAAGAAAATTTTTATAAATCTCTGAACCAAAGAGTTACACAGATTTGAAGGAAACGTGGGAAACGGCATCACAACCAAAAACCTACATCCCAACTATAAAACGATACTTTAGACAAATAAGACAATTGGTTCGTGTTTTTTCGTCTTTAGTGAACTTTTTTTTTGCTTTTGGTCATAATTTTTGACCTTTTAGACTCCCGAGACAAATGATTAATTGAAAAAATATAACACATGTTTAACGAAAATTCAGAAAAGACAAAACAAAATAACAAGAATGGAGTAGAAGTAAAAGGAGCACAAAAAAACAAGAATGGGCCCACCTTTTGAATTAGCCAAAAAAACAAAAAAGTCCTTCTACCACCACATCCATTCACACACCCACATTCACAATAGGAGTAGAGCCTGCACACACTACACATCTAGTGTGTGTGGGCCCCACCCTTATTGTGAATGGAAATGTGTAAATGGGTGTGGTGTTAGGCCATCAACAGTGGTATAATCAAAAAATGATAATCAAAAGTTGACACATCAGCTTTTGATTATTCACTTAAAAGGTTGCTAAGCTTAACAATGTTGAGCTTCACAAAGGTCATTTCTAGTTCATAACCAAAATAAGGGTCCACTAAAATTTCACTTTCTCTCCCCCTCTGTTTCTTGCCATTCACTTCCCTCCATTTACGTTTTTTTTGGCAAAAATATATCGATTCTCTCTCTTAATTTTGGGAAAAAATCGGTGACTTTCTTTCCTCCTATTATGAATTTTTTTGGGGGAAAAAAGAATAGAAACGGGAAAAAAGAGTGAAATATCTTAATTCGACAATGATGGTTTGAATTGTAGATGATCAAGAAATATGAGTTTCACTTTTTGAGGGAAAGAAAGAGAAATAGTTTGTGGGTGAAGTGAAGAAGATATAGAATATGCGGAGAAGAGAAGAAAAAAATACTAATTGAAACACGCGTGTATACAAATTTTGGAACTAGTTAACTTATGTGGTGTAGAGTCCACAAATTTTGATTATTGAAAAAGGTTGCTAGTTTTGGTTATCCAAAGCCCAAAATTTAATTATTTCTAAGGATGTTGCTAAGTTTGATTATACCATTGTAAGCCATCTTTTGTATCAACACTGTTAAATTTAAAAATAATTGACTTTTGATCATACCACCATGGATGACCTTAGAATTATGGAAAACAAAATGCTGAAATTTTGAAAACCCGCCAAACCCAAAACAGATCTGCAGTGAAACCAATAGCTCAAAAAAGTGCTTTACTCCTTGGGCGTGGTCGAAGAAGTTTTTTAGGTTTGGGTGGGTTTCAGAATTGTGTATTTTTAGACGAGAGGGGCTACAGGCACATCAGGTGTGGCACCCCTCAGCCACACTCCTCTCACATACAGATGAGACCCGTTCCAGTGAAACTCACCTGTATGTGAGAGGGGTGTGGTTGAAGTGTGCCACACCGATGTGCCTCTAGCATTTTTGTTTTTAGACTGCACATGGTCAGCACCTGACGTCTGGACAAGGCCAGCTCCATGAGTACAACCATGGTACGCTCCTGATGACTAGACAAGGCATGCTCGATCTGTCCAATCAAGGGCTGCTCCACGAGGACGAAGATGGGCTGTGTGAGGTAGGCTTGAGCGGCGGTTTGTTTTTCTTTTTTCGGCCATTTTTCGATCACATTTGGAAGATCGGCTCCGTTTATTTTGTAGAGTTCGGCGAGAACCTAGATCATATCAAAAATTGTGTTATTCAGACTTTATTTGATACATGATCGACACACGTGAAAATCGTAAAAAAAGCAAAACAGGGTTTTAATTCAGTGTGTTTTTGGACCCGGTTAATTTTGGTTTTTTTCAATTTTCACGTGTGTCGATCATATATCAAATAAAATTCGATGAACACAAATTTTGGTATGATTAAGATTCTCGCTGAACCCTACAAAATGAACGAAATCGATCATCCAAATATAATCGAAAAATGACCGAAAAATAAGGAACAGACCGGAGGAATACCATGGGGCTTGGTATCCCCGGTATACCTAAAAGTTTCTCGGTTGGAAACCCTGAGTTGCTCTTAGGTTTGAATGAGATGCCACCAAGCAATGTGCAGGATTTGATGTCTTTCACAATTTGTCCATAATTATTCGTTGCCCCAAGGGCAACACGTCATTTTTTTCAGGTGATGCCTCTCACCAATCAAAATCTGCCTTGGGGTTTAATTGTCGATCTGAAAGTCTACCACCGTTTGAAGTATTAAAATATTCACTGACACATTTTTCTCTCTCCACTAAGACACAGCCTTTCTCTCTCTAAAATAGACGTCTACACCTAAAAATTCAAACTCAAAGTTCTGTTTAGTAAAAGCATAAGAACCAAAGACCCACGAGATTATTTTTTGGGTTTTTTTTGTTTTGTTTTTATTTAAAAAAATATTTGGGTAAAAATCTTAATTTAATTTTTTTGATTTGTCTGGACAAGACGAATCAATAATCTATAAAAAGTAGGTGCAAAACTAACAAACGAGATTTTTTTTTATAAGGACAAAACAAGAAAAAACCCAAAATCCGTTGAGTTCCGCTAAGGGCTATTTGGGATTTTTGGGTTTTTTTTTTGTTTTGCTATTTTTCATATTTTTCGCGTTTGTTAGTTGTTTGGGACAAACTTTTATGGATTATTGATTCGTCTCGAAGAGAGGAATCGAAAAAGTAAAAATTATGACTTTTACCCAATATTTTTTCAAATATCCAAGATAAAGCCAAAAAGAGCGGTTTAAAGTAAAAAAAATTACGATTTTTACCCATTTTTGGAAATATTCAAGATAAAGCCCAGTTTTTGGGCTTTATCTTGGATATTACAAAAAAAAATATTGGGGTAAAAGTAAAAAAAATTATTTTTCCGATTTTTCTCGTCGAGACAAATCAATAATCCACAAAAAGTTTGTCACAAAAATTAACAAACGCAAAAAAATATGAATAACGACAAAACGAAAAAAAACCCAAAAAGCCCTTAGCGGAACTCAAAGGATTTTGGGTTTTTTCTTGTTTTGTCCTTATTCAAAAAACTTTCGCGTTTGTTAGTTTTGCGTCTAACTTTTGCGGATTATTGATTCGTTTCATCAAGACGAATTGAAAAAATAAAATTATGACTTTTACCCAAATATTTTTTTAAAATATCCAAAATAAAACCCAAAAGCCATATTTCAATGAATATTTGGTTAAAAGTCTTAACCTTTTACTTTTCTGATTCGTCTTGACGAGACGAATCAATAATCTACAAAAAAAAATAGGCACAAAACTAATAAACGCCAAAAAAAATTGAATAAGAAAAACAAGAAAAAATTAAAAAATCTTAGCGGAAGTCTTAGTAGTTTGAATTCAGAGAAAATCTTATTTCCGGAGCAGCCGTAAATAAGAGTTTACAGTGCTAAATCGCGACCGTCTAAAAGTGTTTTGGCAGTCTAGATGTTAATAAAACTTTTTCAGGGAAAAGTTAAACTTTTCCCCAATTTTTTTTTTATTAAAATCCGGACCGTCCGAAACACAATCGCGATGGATTGCTGCTGTAAACAAGTTATTTCCGACTGCTCCGGAAATAAGTACTATCTTGAATTTATAGGTCTACTCGACTATTTTAGAGAGAGAAAGGCTGTGTCTAAGTGGAGAAAGAAATTAAAGTGTGTGTCAGTGCATATTAGTATTTAATGTCTCAAACGGTTGGAGACACAGACTAACAATTTTCCCCAAGGCTATTTTTGATTGGTGAGAGGCACCACTTGGCAAAAATGACGTGTTGCCCCAAGGGCAACGAATAATTTCTCATATAAGAGATTTAAGCATAAGTGTATGAATACCAACTTAGAAAAGAGAAAGAAAAGGCAGAGGCCAAAAGGGGAAATATTGAATAAAATATAAGTAGGTTCAGGAGATCTATTTTGCTCTTGATAGTTCCTGAAATAACTACCTTTATGTACATTTTTGTGCTCACCCCTTAATTTAGTTTCTGCAATCTTTATTTATATTGCATTAGTTTTATAACAGAGACTTTTTTATTTTTTTTACAAACAAGGTCATTTCGGTTAGTATATTAATACGAAGATAAAGTACAACTAAAACAACCAAACAAAATATACAACAGAAACAACAAAATAAAACAAGAAAAGTCGCTCGGCGCTGACAGAAGACATTTGTTTAACTAATAACTAGCATTTGTGCCTGTTCAATGCACGGAATTAAGAAAATCACATTGATTTTTTCAGCCCCGTGTATTGAACGGACACAACGCTAGCATTAATATCATTCTATGCATTAAAAGACATGTGTGTGGTGGAAAATAAATTTGGGGTACCACGTGGCAGTACCCCAAAAGCACAAAATGATTTTTTTTTTTCCCCCACATTCCCCTCTCTTATAAACAAAAAAAAAAATCAAAATTCTAAAAATTTAGAATTAGTGATGCAGATGCCATAGCAGAGGAGTACCACCGCAAGCACTCCAAAATTGATTTCTACTAGTCGGTTTTTTCGTAAATAACTGACCGAAGAATTTAGCTTCGGGCCCACTTGGGTTCGATCCGAAACGGCCCAACGGTTAAGACACATTGCCTTTGGCCATGTGGTCTTCGTTTTTTAACCGTTTTCGGCCGTTTAGGGCTCCAAAAGGTCAAATTTGCCGTTTTAGGAAATAATCTTTTTGCTTATAACTTTTGGTAGGAAAATCCAATAATGTCCGTTCTTGTTGTAGAAGTTTTGTTTTTTCTTATATTTTCAGAATATGTAATAATTTCGGAATTTTCCGAAATTGGTAATTTTCCCGTTTCCTAGTCAGTTTAGGGTTTGCGTCTTATTTAATGAGTTGTAAGCCTTACGGCTAAATGGTTGTTGATTATTATTGAAATTAAAAAGAGTTAGAGAGCGTTTTCTCTAACTTTACAGTTTTTGTTCATCTTTGTTACACGATTATTTGTTATACGATTATTCCGTAGTTCATACGGTACCCTGCATCAATTAGGGTTTGGAAGCTCGTAGGACTCAAATATAAGATATTGATTGATGACTGATCAAAGAAAGTTGGTTGTGTAGCCGAGTTTGAACAACAATCCTTCTACCACCACGTAGAGTCACGTCCTTTTTTACCTGGATTTTAAAGGCACTACAGGACCACATTATCACACCATAGAACTCCACGGGCCATGGCCCACCAACGGACTTGTAGTCCAATAACATTTCTTCACCTCTTTCACATGGCAAGTGATGGTTCGATTCTCGCAAAGAGCGCGAGTTCTTGGAATAGCGGTTCATGCCCTCTTGGCTTACCCCACGTACCCATTTACCGCTTAGCGGTACCCCTTTCCCATCCTCTTAGAAATAGGTTAGACATCTATCGATTCAAAAAAAAAAAAGATATATTATATGTTTTTTTTTTTTTTTTGATCCGGATATTATATGTTCGTCTGATTATAAATCTCCTATCCGCCCTGCAGCATTTTCCCTGCCATATTGTCTCAGAGTCTCTATTTTCAGAACTCTTTGATTTGAAGTTTGAACTGTTTTCCTCACTCTTTTCGGGAAAAAATCTCTGCTTTTCTCACTCGATCACTCTAAGCCAAAGGAGCCAAGGCGTAGCTGCCAAAAAAATTCACTACTAACGATGACTAGTAGTATGTCAAATGAGCGACACGTGGCCGTCTTGCCATTCCCGTTCACCAGCCACCCCGGCTGCCTCCTCGGCCTCGTCCGCCACCTCGCCGCCAAAGCCCCAGACGTCACTTTCTCCTTCTTCAGCACTCCTAAATCCATCGAAACCCTGTTCTCGCCAGCTAAAAAAGTGCCCGGCAACGTAAAGCCGTACGTGGTGCCGGACGGGGTGCCGAAGGGACACGTGTTCTCCGGAAACCCGGAGGAGCCGGTTAGGATGTACCTCGCTGCGGTGGAGGAGGGGGAGTGCCTCAAGAGAGTTTTGAAGGCAGCCGAGGCGGAGACAGGGCGGAGGATCGGGTGCGTCATGTCGGACGCGTTTATGTGGTTTGCCGGCGGTTTGGCGGAGGAGATGGGGGTTCCGTGGGTTCCGTTAATGACCACGGATGCTAGGTGTCTTTCGGCTCATTTTTACACTGACCTGATAAGGGAAACTGTTGGAATCCATGGTAAGAGATTTTTGGGTGCTATACTATTAGATATGTTCATACTTAAGCAGGTCGCGTCCCGATAAAGAAAATAAATAAGTATACTTATATTTGGTTTAAAAGTGATATATGGTAAGAGATTAACCTGTCTCGTAGAGTAAAAAATAAGAACTTTAGCGGAACGGGACCTCACTAGATAAATATTTGGATATTGACAAGAACTCGTACTTGTTTGCCAGTGGCGATCGGGTATATTCGGTTTATTCATCTCAAAATCTTATATTGTGCTTCACGGGAGTCACACACAATATATGACAGGAAAAATTCCGACTTTGTATTAAAGGACTCAAATACAAATCATGAAAACCCTCTTTCGGACAAAGGTTCACACGCACTCTGCATGCCTTACTACTCTCTGTTCACACACTCTGCATGCCTTACCCACTCTCTATTCTTTCCACACCTTACACACTACATATACTCAACAATATATAGAGTTGAAAGAGGAAAGAAGACAAGCTCGCGCTCTCAATTCTCACACCCATAAAATATTTTAGTAGTTTAGAGGTTTTTGAAAGACGTTTTTATGCTCAGCACGCTCGTGCTCCCGCATCCGTCTGTGCAATATGTGACGTAGATCCAAACTACTCGAAGGAGATAGAATGGCAGGACATGTAAAAAGGTTCCATTAAAATGGAAAATAGAGTAGAAGGTCACAAACAAATATCATCCACACCCAAAAGATTTTATAAATTTTAAAATATACCATCTATGAGCAAGGAGTGGCTTCAGAATTTTTGTTCAACGATAACAAAAATATATAAGGTGCTAATGAAAAAAGCTCTACGCAAAAAATAAACTCTAACTTGATGATATATATAAAAGTACAAATGAAAACAATACATATAGATTATACTCCACTGTTTAAAAAAAAACTTCAACATATAACTAGTATCTTACAATATCTCATGACGAGTCTTCGTAATTTGAAAGCAAGCTTCATTATCCAAACTACTCCCTTCATCCCACTTTCTTTGTCCTTTTTTGGTAATCGTGTCATTTTTCAATCACTTATATCTTTCAATATGAATCTCTAAAAATATGCAATATGGATCTTTAAAAATATGCAATATGGATCTTGATTGATAGTTCTCGATTAGGTCTGTAATACAGAGTTTTCAAAATTATGAAAAACATTATAGATTGAGACATATAAGCGTTTAAAGAATGACACAAATAACAAAATGGGACAGAGGGAGTACTTAACATCATGTTCTTCTCAAAATTATTGTTCAATCATAGCTTCATTATTGGGCTGAGCTTATTTAGTTTTAAGTTACTAATTTTGCCACTCCCTTTTTTATTAACGTCACTCCCCTGCAAGTGTATTTTTGGTGCAAAAATACACTTGCAGGGAAGTGGCGTTAACAAAAGAATGAGTGGCAAAATCATTTCCCTTAGTTTTATTGGGCTATTATTATTCAGTCACCCAAATGTAATTGAATACAGTATTTCGTTAAATTTTAGCTCCACACAAGTGACCTGGTGCCAACAATACTAAAAAGATTAAATTTATCTGTACAAAAAATATTTTTTCAATGCATTTTTTTTTTACCCAGAGGGTTTGCTTGAACCCCTAATCTAATACATCCCTCCTTAATATATATATATTATGAAAAACTGCTCGGATCAAGCCCTTTCCAGTCTTTTTTTTGGGCGATTTCTCGCGGGTACCCTTAAAATCACATTCTGAACACATTGAGCGGCTCGGATCGTCGCAATTCGATCGGGAAAGGGGAGTCCCTTACGGTAAGGCCGTAAGGGATCCCTCATAGGATCCTGACTGATATATATATATATTTCGTTGGGTACAGGATGTGTACGGGGATTGGGAAGCAAGTATCACAAAATCATCCTACATGTCTGATGTCTCATACTTGATTGGGAACTTTTAAAATTCTACCATACCCGCTCCTATCCAATAAAAAATCGATCAGGGTGTGAGACTTAATCAAGTAATTCCGAATACTCTTCTTAACCACACATTTATGAGAAACTCAATTAATTCATTGTGAGCACTACATATGCGAACAAAGTTGGAAGGAACTATTCAGGAGCTAGCACCAAATACTAATAGCATTTGTTTTTGACTTAATTATATATCAGTATATATATGATGATAAAGAGGAGTCTCATGGCACTGAATAAATTTTCCACAACACATTTGCGCCTCAATAATGACTTGACTCCCAGATATGGCAATGGCACTATGTGGTCCAAATAAAGGAACAGCTTACCAGGATAGATAAAATTAGAGCAATGGTACTATGTGGTCCATAAATTAATTGATTCGGAGTGATGTTGTGGGTGCCTTGATTACTGGCATATAGTTGATGTGAGCCATATTGGGTCCATAAATTGACCCGTGACCTGGCAATTCATGGGTAAAAGTCAGGGTCTTTGCATCGACACACGGTGTCCCATGTCTCGTTTGCATCACATATTAATGTGGGGTTTAAGACGAAATTTGTGAATTCTATCTCAATTTGTGATTGAAAAAGGGCGTGAAGCACCATATAACAATACTTCAAAGCACCGAATAACCTCTACAATTCACGGCACCTACTCAATTACTCTCTAATAAAACAACTTTATTATTTATACCTCCCTCTAACAGCTAATAGGGATTATTTATACCTTCAACACGCCCCCTCCCTAATGGAGTACTTACTCCCTAATAGAGCCACTCCATTAGTCTGGCTACACGTGAGGGGCCTGTTCTGCCGCAAAAACTCCTATTTAAGTCAAATGCCAAATCTCTAACATTGGTGTTCCGATGTAGCAATTTGATATAGTATCTTCTAATAAAAATCTCATTCAATTTCACGATTGTTTCTCTACATAGCAAAAGAATCCAGTTTTTCTACGATGGGGATTTGGATTGTAGAGGACGGTCTCTGCGATTTGGGTACAAATATAGGTTTAGTATTGGAGATGTCTTACTCAAATCAAGTTTTTGACCCAAATCTCTACCGGTGAAAAAAAGGGTAAGGGCTGGTGATGCTCTTAACAAAACAAACAACCAATACATAGCGAGGTCAACATAGGATCAAAATTCTCCTCAAGAATCGAAGACTTGGGTTTAACTCATTTGCTCATTTCGCCTGAGATAATTTGATTGACTAGTGACTACTACAGTACATAACGTATTTTAATGTGCAAATCAGACATTGCTGGGCGGGAAAACGAGGTCGTGAAATTCATCCCAGGATTTTCGGAGCTACGCCTCGGGGACTTGCCCAAGAAATCCTGTTCGGAAACTTGGAATCTCCATTCGCAATCATGCTACAAAAAATGGGCCAGGCTCTAACCAAAGCAACCGCAGTTGCTGTAAACTCCTTTGAAGAACTAGATCCTGAAATCCACCAAGATCTCAAGTCCAAGTTTAAAATGTTCCTCCATGTGGGACCGATCAATTCATTATCATCGTCGTCAACGCCGCCCTCCTCGTACTCAGATGAGTACGGATGCATTCCGTGGTTGGACAGCCGCAAACCCGCCTCGGTCGCCTATATCGGCTTCGGAACAATAGTTACACCGCCACCGGTTGAGGTAGTGCAGCGAAATTTCCACCGAGCTTAATGGTAACTTTTCTATGGTCCTAATTAAATGTATTTCTATTTTTCCACAGATTGCGGCATTGGCTGAAGCACTAGAAGCTACCGGCACTCCATTTCTCTGGTCTCTCAAAGTTAATTTGCAAGAGTTTTTTCCGAAAGGATTCGTGGAGAGAACCAGCAAGCTAGGAAAGATCGTTTCGTGGGCGCCTCAGGAGCAAGTTCTGGCACACAGTTCAGTAGGAGTACATGTAACTCACTGCGGGTCCAACTCGGTATTCGAGAGCATTGTGGCAGGTGTGCCACTAATTGGGAGGCCATTCTTCGCGAATCAATACCTAAACGCGTGGATGGTGGAAAGCGTGTGGAAAATTGGTGCGAGGTTGGAGGGTGGAGTTTTCACCAAAAGTGGCACAATGTCTGCCCTCGAACTGGTTTTGTCTCATGAAAAGGGGAAGGAATTGAGGGAGCAAATTGGGAAGTTCAAAGAGCTTATTCTGAAGGCTGTTGGACCAGAAGGGAGCTCAACTCAGAATATCAATACCTTGTTGGAGGTAGTGACAGGGTACAATCTTTAGAGGTAGTATGCTAATTCGAAGACCAGCAAAAACCTAATTCCAACGGTTGCGTTGGATGTAATAAGAACATTTATTGTGTGTCTTTGAGCGTGTAGAAATTCAAACACTTCTGTTTGGATGTAATAAGAACACTTGCTGTGTGTGTCTTTTGAGTGTGTAGAAATTCCAACAATTATGTTGGATGTAATAAGACCATAGATTGTGTGTCTTTGAGTGTGGAGAAATTTTCCTCTTCCGAACACAACATTTGGTCCAAGGTCCTCCGTATGCAAAATTTGATGAACCTCTATCTCGGTTTAACTTTTAACCACGGAATTTCGTGAGAATCTTAAAGTACATGAATCGCAGACATAGTTCTAGGAGCAAAAAGTCTAGAACCACAAATAAAATGCACAAACACCAACCCGGGGTGTGTGCTGTGCACAGCATGCGTGTTGTGCACGATCCGAGCCATCATAGCACAACACGCATCCGAGCCATCATAGCACATTTGATGCTAGGAGTTCAACTGCAACATATTCATTCATCTTCTAAGTTTCAAAATCTGAATGCTTCCTCCACCTTCATCACCAGCAATATTTCCACCTTCTCATCCTTTATAGCTATACTCTGCTGGTAAAGCCCAAGGGCCTGGAGTTGGGAAACTAGAGCTAGAAGCTTCAAGGTTCGGAGCGGGAGCGCTACAATGTTGTGAATTTCCAGTGGACATTTAGGTTATGGAAATTGTTGTTGGAGACGTAAAAGTGGACTGCTGCATTTGCTGGTGGTTCTTCATTGGCGACTTGGGCCGTAGAGCTTCTATGTCCGGAGTTGTCAAAACAAGATGAGGTGCTTCTGGTGGTGGATTCCGTCCTCCTGGCCAAACTTTCCCTTCTTCGTCAGCAAAGTTTCGGATATATGCCTGAAAATTTACCAACTTCCGATTATGAGTGAGTCAAAATCGCCAATCAACCAACCAAACATAACCATGTACCACAGGAAATTGTGCATTAAGGCTCAATTTTGACTCAACCAAACCAAACTGAGCCTTATGTCCCAGTCAATTTGGGATCGGCAACAGAAGTCCTTTATCTCCGTTGCTCTGTCAAGGGCAATATGTTCAATTTAATTAAATAAATTCATCCCATTTTACTTCAATATCTCTTATCAATTTTGTGTTCACATCCCCTTGGTAATTCCATAAAGAAGAACACTACATCTATTCATTACTGTGGCATTTAGTAGTCTTCATTGTAGACCAAACCACCTTAGTCTATTCCTCTCCAACTTATCTTCGATTGATGCATGCATAAGTTACCCCTCATACTTCACTTAGTCTTAACATCTTTATATCAGCTGCCTATTATTTACGTGTTGCTTCTTACTTGTGCAAAATATTCTTGCATTATTGTTCGATGGCAGTATAGGTGCCTTGTAAAATTTCCCTTCCAATTTGAAAGAATCCCTTAATTACACAGAACAAAAGTTCACTCTGAATAGCCATATCTGTGCCAAGTTTTCCTCACGTGTAAATTGTGTTTATTCCACCATTTTCTTCCTCTGGAAATTAATTCTTTCATGCAAGTAATTATGTTTCCACCGGCTGATATTGCTAAGGCTTGTTGGAAGTAATTATGTTTCCACCGGCTGATATTGCTAAGGCTTGTTGGATGCATCCAAAACTTTTGGCATAAGAAACATCATTCTTGTTCTTCTTTCATGGAAAACTACAGGAGACATTTTTTCTATATTTTGTTCCCAGAAGCCAGAACGATGAAATGGAAATGGGAGATGTTCATGTTCCAATATCGTTGCCGGCCTGAAGAGTATCTTGTTGCCATCAGCTCTTACTAAAACCCAAATCCGGCATAAATAACCTATTCCTACACTTTGAAGACTGATTGCGTAATAACTAAGCTACTCATAAAAACAGATTCGCCGTACAACAGTTTCAGCAACTGTGGTTGATTTTCTCTTTTCCTATATTTCGGTTTTTTTTAGTAAAAGGGATGATCAAAGTTGTACCTCAGTATTAAAATTTGACGAGGATAATCCTTTACCAACAGTCAACCAGCCAGACCGTATATTGTGGTCTTCACCAAAGAGCTCAAGCCTCCTACGACCGAGAGCAAAATGCTCAACTATACGATACATATCTTCAGGTTTTGCAGTTGAACCTGCAATTCCATTAGGAACAAGATTTCTGGGTTAATGCAACTTGCTAGATTGCTCACGCAACAATGCTATGAGAAGGCATCTGAGAGGGAGTTCAGAGCTAATGAAGGCAAATTTTCCAGATCTTTCTAGAGACATAAAAATGTGCTGTATGGACTACTTAAAATGCATGAACTACTCGTGTCGGACATTTGACTCTTGATTACGGGCATATGTCTCACATTTTTAGTTGGACATTCGTCAAGGAGCATAATTAGTAACAAACTTTACTGCAGAGTGCAGACTACACAAAAGTTTTATGCATGAAATAATCTAGAAGACCATGTAAACACAATTTACCTTCAAAAGATCACAAATGTATACAGGAAACGGATATATTTTGTAGTGTACCGGTGTCCTTGACATGAGAGAGTTAGATGAGTCAAACAGTTGAACACATACCTAGTCCATGGAACATAGCGCGCTAATTCCAAAAACACTATGTAACAAGAGACTCATAAAACTTCAAAACTAGCAAGCACCAAGAAATGCAACTTCCCCATGCTGAGTAAAACCCGATACTAGTGCCTCCTTTGAATTTTCAATTTTGCTTGCCTTCATGGAGCATGCATGGAGAGGAGAAAAGGAAAAGTGTGTACATGTTTTGTGGGTGTTTGTGGGCTTTAATTTTCTACATCGAGAGAAATGCATTGCAAAATAGCAAGAGAGAAATGAAGGGTTAAACAAACCATATGGAGGCTCCTCGGCTATAATCACATCAGTATCGATGTTGGCGTGGATTATATGACCATCAGGACCGCGTCGAACAGTTCCTTTTATGCCCATCAAGCAGTGTTCCTTCATCACAACACCAAGTTAACAAGAAGTTCAGGATACCAACATTATCATTCACATATCAAGTTAGAAACCAACAAACGAGCCGGAGAAAAGAGAGTAGCCAAAGCAGTGGATGCAGAGAACAAACAAGCGACAAACCTTTGAGCGCTGAAACAAAGTATGAAAATCATGGCGCAACCCTGGAGTTGCATTAGTTTTGTTTGTCTTCACCCAACATATATCCTCACATCTACGAAATCCCCACTACATGAAAAACAAAACACACTTAAAACCAAACATATACTCATTCTCAGATAGGCTTGTTCTAAAGGCTTCAAATTCATACCTTCTTCAAACATTGGCGGCCCAGCTCAAGGCCTACACCATCACCAACCCATAGGAAGATAAAAGAAGGTGTGTCAGCAATTAGCTGTAAACATGGAGAATAGATTGTGAGGTCTGACTGATCATGTCACGGTGGCACTTTAAAGAGGTATGATAAAAGTAGACTAGTCTCTGTACTTATAAGGGAGCCTGATTGCATCATATAATATAAATTACAGCGTAACCAAAAGGGTACTCAAAATCGTAACATTAGGAGTACGAGCTCTAAACAAACAAAATTACCTCAATCTTCAGGTTCATTATTTCTTCAAATGTCCAGTACTCCATGTGGTCACTGACACCAGGAGCTCGATGAACATATTCCTCCCAAGGGGGGTCCACAAGAATGACGTCAAACTTAGTTCCAAAAAACTCTGGCGATAACACATGTTCACGGAGGTCGCACTTGTAATACATGGGAGAGGAAGCAGATTTGGCTACAATCTCGTCCTTCTTTTGTATAAGCTCCCTAAGCTTGGGATAATCCTCAACAACAGTAGTGAGCTCTAGTTCCCTTACGAAATTCTGGGGTCGCGTGCCGGAGTCGACAAAATTTTGGGAGTAGTCATTCTGCTCTCCTCTAGAAGGAGCTTTACCCGGAGGTCCACTAGTTCTAGCTGAAACCCAATTTCCATAGGCTTTATCTTGTGGCTGACCTTGTCCAATTTGTACCATAGCATCAACACCAGGAGTAGATACATTTGAGGGCACTCCACTCCCAGGCCCTGGTTGATTAAAATACATACCAGGATTTGGTGGGACCCCCATATTAGGAGAAAACCTTGCACCTGATGGTCCAGAAGGAAGACCTGGTGGAATAGCTAACATGTTCATCTCAACACCTTGAGCTCCGGGCCAAAATAGAGGTGGTGAAAATTGTGGGATAAAAATACCATGAGAAATTGGGGGACCCGGAGCAGGAGACATGCTAGGAGTTAATGGTAGTATTGGTCCAAGTGGTCCGAAAGGTGATCCTATTATAGGCATTGGGGTTCCAAACAGTTGGTTGTCTCTCCCTGTTGACCTACCCCTTCCTCCCCTTCCAACTCTACTCCCTTTAGCTCCTTGTGAAAATGGCCTACTGAAAGAACCCGGTTGCTGGTTCCCATGTGAAGTCTGTGAAACACTACTAGAACTATGGCCTCCACCAGTGCGATTGGGCATAAAACCTTTATCGGTCAATTCTTTATCCAAATATCTATCATTTAAATCATTGCCGGATTGCCCAGACTTATACATATCAATATTTCCTGCTTTGTCCTCTTGCGGATAGGTCCACTCATTATTTGGTGTTGCCAATTTTCCATCAGATTGCAGAGCTGCTTCGGTGCTCCTAACAAAGGTGGATCTGGACTCCTCTCTTCCATAATCAAAGGGCTTGGTTTGGATCTCTATCACGTCATAATTATCATTTGAAATACCATAATTTGTCGAGGTTTTGACAGCCTCAGTCCATCTCGCATCTTTTCTTCCTCCAAAACGACCCTGAGGCCATTTATTGTCATTCCTATCACGCCCATAAGCGATATCCACATCTTTCGTCTCTGCATAATTGCTGCTGGGTTGCCTTCTTTTCCAATTATCTTTAGAAGAATCTTCTTGGTCCCTCTTTCTCTCACTCGAGCTTTCATCTCTTCCTTTAGAGTTATCATCCCTCCCTCCATCCTTTTCTAGTTCTTTTCGCTTAAATGCAAAACCTCTTTCATAACCCACCTCATAGTTTTCTGATTCATGATGAAGCCTTCCACTCTTATCTGGGGTCCTAAAAAGGTGGTCTTCATCTCTTCTACTTTTGTCTCGGATGGTTTCCCTCCTCTCCGAATGCATAGAATCTCTGTCCGATGCCTTGCCAAGCTCCCTTTCATCTGGTCTATCATGTTTGCCTTTAGTCCTGCTCTGAGACAAGTCATGATCTGAGAACTTTGAATCGGCTATAATTCTCTCACTTTCATCAGCTTGACATGGAGACCTCTCTCCACCAGCATGCTTATTCTCTTCTTCTCCATCCAGATACAAACTGCTCAATTTCTCCAATGAACTCTCTTGTTGCTTCGTCATCCCCTTTGAACTTAATTCTACTATTGCTTCAACTTAATTCTACTATTGCTTCATAACCGTGTCCACACTATTGACTTTGTCGGAGACAGTTTCAACTTATCCCCAATACTCTCCTCTTTCCACAATCATCTACTCCATCAATTTTGTCTCCATCCCCAGACTTTCTTGACTTACTTGACCTTAGCTTCCTCTCATCAGCCCCCTTCCACATTCCTCATTATCGATGGTTCTCTCACTCTTCAAACCTGAACCATGCCTCCACAAAAAAGACACTATTGCGAAGAAACAAAGTTTCTATTAGACTTCTGAGCTAAAGTGACTGGGTTACAATAAACGGCATCAAAGACAAAAACACAAATAATGCTCCAGCTGCAGTTTACCCAAAAATTAAGTTCTAAGGAGCCAATTTTCATGGAGGCATGTCCAGCAAATGCACTTACCCTTTGAAACTTTATTACATTAACTCCTTATAACAGAAACTTTAACCTCTTGCCTACCCCCACCAACAATGCAGCTTGGAGTGCAATTCCAAGTACTTTTCTACCAAATTACTAAATGAAACCCACTAACCATATGCGTAATCATGCAAATATGGACAAATAAACAGATGTATGTAGAACCTCTTAAGCCTAAGAAAATGAAATCAATAGATGGTTGCAATAGCCATTTATCTCCTAATACATCTTTTCAAGAAACGGCATAGATAAAGGATAAAACATCAAAACTAATGCACTGAGATCCTAAAAACTGTAACCCAAAAAAAAACCCAGAAACGGCATTCAAGTTAGCCATAGCACCAGGAAAAAAAAATATTGGAATAACAAATCCGTATTGCGAAACTAAAAGATTGATGAATCTGGTTCAGTTGTTCGTACCAGTAATTGGACGTTTCAACACATTAATCGAGAAGATTACAAGAGCAGGATATTCGAACAATGCTACGAGCTGAAGGAATCGGAGGAAAATGCTGTTTAGGTTTAGCCGGGAAGAGAGAAAGAGAGAGAGAGAGAGAGAGAGAGGACCTGCTGAGAGAGATCGTGATGGTGTCTTCATCGTCGGCCCATAGAAAATAAGCTCCTTGAAAATTGGGCCTCGAAATGAAAAGGCCCATCTGAAGTGAACCCAACTGGTGTTATTGGGCCTTGTTCTTTTGTTGAAAAGTTAGGGCTCATTCCTATATGACTTAAATGCCCTTTCAAGAGATATTATTTGAGACTAAAATATATATATAAAGAATGAGACTGGTAATTAATATACTAGTTTTATGCTCCACAATATTAGTTCAACAAAAAATTTAACTTTAGCCCTTTACGTGTATTGATGAATTTCAGTGCGACTTGATTACTGCGTGTTGTCCATATGTGATCCCACGATTCAAAATTTCGAACTAGAAGTCTGCTCGATGGAGCCTAGGATTTTCTCTAACTGATTTTAATTATTTATCTTATTAGATTGGCCAAGTATATTCTTCACGAAAATGAAAAGAAAAAAAATCAAGTTACGTATTATAGTAGCGTGTTGCAAACACAATCCAAACAAAGCGAGACAGAGAAGCTTGCTCGAGTGTGAGGTGACGGATTACAAAACAACAAGGAAAAGAATAATAATCCAAATATTGATAATAAGACCTACCTCGGATATATAGTAGTAGTTGGGAAGCTCATCTACCCCGAAATCATAGAATTATTTAAAAGGAATATTACTAGAAAGATTAGCATAATCTTCTTATTTAAGTACTAAACCCAGGCTACGTACGTGACCGACCCACTAATCTGTCCTTGGAAGAAGTAGTGCATGTATGTTTGAATTGCTAACGTTGGAAGGAACCGGTCAATCTCATGGATCAAGTTTTTTTTAATTCTGATAACAGGTGTCCGGATTAGCTTACGCGCACTTTGACTTATCTAGCTTGGTGGTTTAATCCCACTGCTCACTTTGTCGGGAGCTGAGTAAAGTAAGAGCAAAGCTCCGTATAGACTGACTCCAAAATAGTTGATAATATCTGAGAGATTTGGAACCTGAGACCTAGGAGATGTGGATATTTTTTCTTATGAGCAAATTCTACTATTTATGCTCTAATTTAACTAAGCCTTTGGGCAAATGTCCACTTGGCATTAGTTCCTTAATTATTAAGTAAAGGATCAATTGAATAAAGAATGAGCTTAGTGAACATCGCACATAGTTAGCGTTCCTCGTATTTTGCTAAACTTTTGGGTTCAATGTGGTGGGTTTTACTTTGAGGTGGTAACGACAATTACAATTAACAATAGCAATGCATAGTAAAGGTAATTATCGTATCTCAAATATAATAATTAGCGTTAATTGCCTATTAATTATTAATCGTATAGAGGGAGTATTAATACTCTAGCTTAGTGAACTTGAAGCTGTCACCATTTCAATCCTTCTTTATAGGTAACTGAATGTCTGAGGCAGCTTGCGCGCACTTTGACTAATTTCAGGACCCTAAAGGTAACGACCAGACATAATTCCTAGTGGCCCAAAGGTTTGAGATGGTTGGCCTCTGTGGGATACCAACATACGACCTCGTGGTCAAACACTTATTGCTTTCTCATGCTCACTTTGCCAATTCCTTGGGGTGAACCATTTCAATCCTTATTCTATTATCCTTTCGAAACAAAATAAAAAATCCTTATTCTACTAGCATAAGTTTGACGTATGCCACTAATAATTGCCGTCTACTTCCATAGCCAAAAATGTCACCAAGGTTGATCTGGAGGATCAAAATATTTAGGAAGTATACTAAGGTCAAAATTAGATAAGTTTAAAAACTTAAGGGCTCGATTAGATGCCGTATGAGTTTTGAATGTATTATTTATGAAAGGGTGATAAGATAGTAAGGAGTATTAGTTAAGAAAGGAGAGCCCACATTGTTGTGACATTTAGGCTCCGTTTGTTTGGACGTAAAATGTTTTCCGGTAAAATGTTTTATCTATTTTCCGGTGTTTGGTTGTGTAAAAAATAAGGAAAACATTTTACATGTAAAACATTTTCCATCAATTGGATGAAAATGACTTACCCTTAAATCTTCCGTAAGTTATTTTCCAAAATGAACCCGCTGCCTTCTACTGCAATTCTCACTGCTCAGTTTCCTCGATCGTCAGTCCTGACCCACGTTCAATTCCAATAATCTCATATCTCTCCACCGTTTAAGCTCCCCATCTCTCTCTACACTATTTTGTTGATTTCTGAAAATATTTTCAAGTGTCAACCAAACACCGAAAAATAAAAAGTTTGAAGTTTGTTTTCTGAAAAAACATTTTACATGAAAAATATTTTACATTGTAAAACATTTTACATCGAAACAAACGGAGCCTTATAGAGGGAAATAAAATAATACTTGATTTTGATGGAGAATAAATTTGGGGTATGAGGGAGGGTGTATGATGTAAATGACTTATTTGCTCTTATGCAGTATGAAATTAGATTATTCATTATATAATAACAAAATTCAATAAAATTAATTACTTTTTCACAATTTAAGGAATAACAATTTAGTTTCCAAATAAAATAATTAATTTAATATTTATAAAAAAATAAAAAATAATTTTTAATTGTTTTTAAATTAATTTGTGTTTTGTTTAATATGAAATGTACAAATGTTAAGTTGAATTAATTTTTTGTTATAAGTTATTTTATCTGTAAGTATTATTTTTTCATAATTAAGCAATAATAAATTTGTTTACTAATAAAGTAATTATTTTAATACATATAAAAAATTAAAATTCATTTTTTAAGTGTGTTTTTTAATTTATTTCATTATTTTTTTAAGTGGTCACACATGCACACAATTTATTTTCCTTGTTCTTCTCTTCTTCTTTTTTATCCTTTTTTTTTTTTTCATTCTTCTTTGTTTTTGTCGCCCTTTCATGAGAGAGAGAGAACGGTAGAAGAAGAAGAAGAAGAAGAAGAAGAACGGATGATACTCCATTACTAATTGTGCCACGCTGGCAACAATCTAATAGTTGAAGGACTAATTGGAAATGCAACTCTCTTTATTATGCAACACCTCTCTCATCATTATGGATTAAGATGCGAGATGTGCTAGAGGCACATCAGTTGTGTCACACCTCAGCCACACCCCTCTTACATTCAGGTGGAGCCCATTCTAGTGGGACCCACCTGTATGTAAGAGGGATGTGGCACAACTGATGTGCCTCTAGCATTTTTGTTAAGATGCTCAACAAAACCCAAGAAAGTTTATTAGTAATGATGTTGGAGGGGTATAGAGAAGGGGAAAATTAGTCAATGCTCATGGAGCAACGTCACATGATATTCCAAACTCTTTATTCATTACAAAGTGTGTAGAGCCCACTTTCAAAAAGGCTTATTTAACCTAGGCACGGGTCATTTTTAAAGGTAAATCGTTCCCTCAAGGTATGAAGTTTGATTTCTCACCTGATGAGTACCTTGCAGTAAGGGGGGCTGTGACCACATTAGCTCCCCTGAAGGTTTGAATTGCGCAGCGAATCCATATAGTGGCTTGACTGTAGGACTGTTCCTCCCTTACCAAAAATTTAAAAAGTTATGCTTAGATATGGAGTATTTATTAGTACTATAGTTGCAAGTTTTTTTATTTTGTGTACCCTTCAATTTTATACACCCAAATCCTAGTGATTGTCCACGTGGCATAAGTTTAGTCAAAGTATGTAGTGTCCTCATTGTGTCCTAGCGCCCACGTGATCCAGTAACTTTTGATGGCTGACCTATGCAATTACAGATCATATGAGGCCACAGGTGTAGTCTATGAGGTCCTTTTTCATGGAGGCTCCGTACAAGAGGTTTTCGCGCCGCCTCATCTTATTATCTGTCTCGGTAATCTATGATCCAGATTTTAAATAAACTATTCGTATGAATAGTTTATTTAAAATCTGGACCGCCCAAAACTCTTTTGGACGGTGAGATTGTTCACCTCCATGAAAAACCTTCTTTACGAAACCTCCATAAAGAAGTTTTTCTCGTAGTTTATAAACAAAGCTTGCGTACAGTGGATCATTTGCTCCACATTTTTTATATAACTCTAGTGTCCCGACCAACGCTCACCTCATTAGGAGAGGAGAGTTGATTCTTATATGTGTCTAGCAACAGGTATAAGAATTCAGATAATGAGGCTTATCTCTATTTATATGGATGTAAACAATTCGTAATTCAAGTATCAAGGACGGAGCCACTAACTCGTGAAATTTCTCAAATACTTATTATAGGTACTCCCTCCGTCCTCATTTTTTAGTCCATCGTTTTATTCTAACCGGATAGTTTATTGATTATATTTTTCGACTGGTAACACTTTTTAAATGCAATATGGATTTGTTTGATGGATTTCGATCAGTACTATTAAACAAAATCACCTAAAATCTCATAGATTACAATACAGAATTAATCAAATAAAAAATAACACAGACTCTCAAATATAACAATTAAAAATTGGACGGAATGAGTATTAGCGAATTGGCCCAAGGACCTCACTCAGATTCTATTATTATTATTATTATTATTATTATTATTATTACCATTATTATTATTATTTGCCGTTGCTCGATTTATTTCTAGAAATCTCGAGAATACATCATCTCCAAGACTCCATCCCATAAGACAACTCACAAACCACTTTCAAGTTTCAACTCCTAATACCAACATAAATTTGTTTTTTTTTCCCTTCAGTTCGTTATCTTTTTAAATCTCATATTCATTACTCATTTATTTTCGGTTTCTTAAACTATAAATGACAACCACCAAAGAGCACCAAAAAATTATTAATCTGAACCGTTGATTGATGAAATCGACAGTAATAAAAGTCATATGAAAAAGCTACTATAGTTTAAAAAAATCTCGTGCATGGGGAAAACATTTTTTGAAATTTTCCTCGTAAAAGAACAAGACAACAAATGCCTTCTTTTTTCTTTTGGGGAAGGACAACAAGCCACAACTGACTTCCAAAAGACGAAAACTGGATTCTAAAAAACCAACACAAACAAGGACAATAGCGTCATTTAATCAGACAGTTCAGTGTATATAAAGGTTCAAGTGTTTCACTTTTTTGAAGCATACTCCAGCGCTTCTCTGTTTTTTTGGCGGTTTTATCTGAGACTCCTTTTCGATACGTTCGTTAGTTTCTTCCCCAGAAAAAACTCTCTCTCTCTCTCTGCATTGATTTGTTTTCCATATCTTCAATAACCCATCTCTCTGGCTGGTGTTTGACTTCGAATTCAAATGGGTTTTCTGAGCACTATCTTGGGAATTCTTGGTTTTGGTATCGGACTCCCATTCGGAATCCTAGTTGGGTTTTACTTCTTCGTCTATTCTAAGCCCAAAGATGTTGAGGTAACCTTTTCTGCACAGAATCATCTTCATAGTTCTTGTTTAATCTTTGGGTACATATAACGCCATAGTAGTTCTTGTTAAATCGATGAACACAGATGGAGTACTAATTAGTTCTTCTCTTGTCATTGTACGAGGAGAGATCAACAAGTATTTTATCGATGATTACATTCACCAAGAACCATGTATATACAGTTCGATATATAGATAATTGGATGCATATGTTCTTTGTTTGCTCATTGCTTGTAGAAATGATCATTAGATACACCTGAGTTTTCAGGTTTCATTTTGGTTTTCTCTCTCTCCAGATGTTCTATTTAAATTGGGATTTTCTAGGATCTTGTTTCTGGTCTTCTGCTTTGCTGGCGACAGTGAGAATATGACATTAAGTTTTTTTTTTTTCCGCTAAAGTTTCTTATTTTTTAAGTACTTATTTTTCGCTTTACGAGATAGATTATTCTCTCACAATACATCACCTTTAATTAAAAAAATAAGTACTTATTTTAGTTGGTAGAACGCATCCTAATTGTTTGCCATCTGTCTTTTTTGTTTAAATTTGAAGATAGGACTCGTTTTAATTTTGTTTGTAATTTAATATTTTCTGTCTATTCCAAACGAATTTTATTTTCGTGTTGTCTATACCAGTGCACAATTGCTAGACTTGTATGGTCTTCTTCTGACCTGTTAAATTGGTGATTGCTTGCACGTTGACTGTTCATAAATTTCCTGAGTATCTCACAAATCATTTTTCTATGTCTCTATCACCTTCTACTATTTAGCGTTTCATGCTGTTAACAACTGTGTTGACCAGTTATGTTTTTTGGGTTTTTTGCCGGCAAGTATCTCAGTAGGAATGGAATGATCCTATTTTATGTGCCCTCCGCCCATGGAGGAAGAATTTATCTCCATAGAAGTATAGAACGAATTTATCTCGGATTTTGAAATGGTTGGTATGATTCATTGAAGACCACTGACAGTGTATTCGTATGTAACATCAACCGGATACTTAGACTAAAATTAGCCTCTCAGTGCAAAAAATACACCTTGACCTGTAGGCTCATTTGTAAAAACATGGAATAGATAAGCTATTGGATCGGACTGATAGTGGAGCGTTCACTACAAAAAAAAAAAAAAAATGCCTATGCCGGCGTTTGAAAAACGCCATGAAAGACCCAAAAAATGCCGGGAAAAGTTTTAGCATTTTTGCAAACGCCAGGGACGCCAATGTCGGCTTAGGTTTCTGGCATTTAAAAAACGTCGGCAAAAATCTTTGGTGGCGTTTTTTGAAAAACGTTGGGATTGATTCATGAGTAAAAATCGCCTTTTTGGCGACGTTTTTCCAAAAACGCCAGGAAAAGTCACCTATGCCGGCGTTTCTAAAAACGCCGCTAAAAAAAGCATCGGCAAAACCACTTTTTCTTGTAGTGGTTGAATAATAGCTTATTCCCAAGGTATTGCATATCTGTTTTGTAGGATTCCTTATCAGATAGGAGACAATTTAATCCGGACTGCAAAAATTTCAAAGGCAGAACATGTCATCCTTTAAGATTTAATGTCCAATCACATACTTCAATTTGAACAAACAAACAGGACTGTATACTACAACCAATCAATTTCTTATGTTGTTTAGGATGTGATCATGAAGTACTTCATCAGTTGTCTTATCCTTACTCAGAATCGGTTTTGCATTTTAAGTATAGCGTAGTATTAACTTTCTCACTTCAGAGCCTTCACTAAAAAAGTTGTTGATTGTGCACCAAAATAAGATAACAAAAAGTGGCCTTTGAATATGATTTTGTGAATCTTGAATTATGCAATTACAGAATCCCGTTGTTAGGCCCCTTCACGAGATGGACACGACTACTTTGCAAGAAATTCTGCACGAGATTCCGCTCTAGGTGAAGAGTCCGGATTATGACCGAGTATGCTTTACCTTTCAGGCTTTTACAAGATTTACCTTTTCATTATGATCAAGAATACATCATCTCCTTCCCATAAGACAACTCACGTACAAACCACTTTCAAGTTTCAACTCCTAATACCAACATAAATTTGTTTTTTTTCTTCATCTACCCCAAAATCATATAATTATTTAAAAGGAATATTACTAGAAAGATTAGCATAATCTTCTTATTTAAGTACTAAACCCAGGCTACGTACGTGACCGACCCACTAATCTGTCCTTGGAAGAAGTAGTGCATGTATGTTTGAATCGCCAACGTTGGAAGTTAGAACCGGTCAATCTCATGGATCAAGTTTTTTTTAATTCTGATAACAAGTGTCTGGGTCAGTTTACGCGTACTTTGACTAATCTAGCTTGGTGGTTTAATCCCACTGCTCACTTATCGGGAGCTGAGTAAAGTCAGAGCAAAGCTCCGTATAGACTGACTCCAAAATAGTTGATAATATCTGGGAGATTTGGAACCTGAGACCTAGGAGTTGTGGATATGTTTTCTTCTCAGCAAATTCTACTATTTATGCTCTAATTTAACTAAGCCTTTAGGCAAATGTCCACTTGGCATTAGTTCCTTAATTATTAAGTAAAGGATCAATTGAATAAAGAATGAGCTTACTGAACATCGCACAATAGCAATGCATACTGCATAGTAAAGGTAATTATCGTATCTCAAATATAATAATTAAGTTAATTGCCTATTAATTATTAATCGTATAGAGAGAGTATTAATACTCTAGCTTAGTGAACTTGAAGTTGTGACCATTTCAATCCTTCTAACCGAATGTCCGAGTTAGTTTGCGCGCACTATTACTAATTTCAGGACCCGAAAAGTAAAACGACCAGACATAATTCCTAGTGGCCCCAAAGTTTGAGATGGTTGGCCTCTGTGGGATACGAACATACGACCTCATGGTCAAACACTTATTGTTTTCTCATGCTCACTTTGCCAATCCCATGGGGTGAACCATTTCAATCCTAATTCTATTATCCTTTCGAAACAAAATAAAAAATCCTTATTCTACTAGTATAAAGTTTGACGGATGCCACTTATAATTGCCGTCTACTTCCATAGCAAAAAACGTCACCAAGGTTGATCTGGAGGATCAAAATATTTAGGAAGTATACTAGTAGTATTTGATAAGGTCAAAATTAGATAAGTTTAAAAACTTAAGGGCTCGATTAGATGCCGTGTGAGTTTTGGATGTATTATTTATGAAATGGTGATTAGATAGTAAGGAGTATTAATTAAGAAAGAGGGCCCACATTGTTGTGACATTTATAGAGGGAAATAAAATAATACTTGATTTTGATGGAGTATAAATTTGGGGTATGAGGAAGAGTGTATAATGTAAAAAGCTGTCAAATGACTCATTTGCTCTTATGCAGTATGAAATTAGATTATTCATTATATAATAACAAAATTTAATAAAATTAATTACTTTTTCACAATTTAAGGAATAATAATTTAGTTTACAAATAAAATAATTAATTTAATATTTATAAAAAATAATTTTTAATTGTTTTAAAATCAATTTGTGTTTTGTTTAATATGAAAGGTACAAATGTTAAGTTGAATTACTTTTTCGTTATAGGTTATTTTATTTGTCAATTGTTAGTATTATTTTTTCATAACTAAGCAATAATAAATTTGTTTACTAATAAAGTAATTAGTTTAATTAATACGTATAAAAAATTAAAATTCATTTTTAAGTGTTTTTTTATTTATTTCATTATTTTTTTAAGTTGTCACACATGCACACAATTTATTTTCCTTGTTCTTCTCTTCTTCTTTTTTATCTTTTTTTTTTTAATCATTCTTCTTTGTTTTTGTCGCCCTTTCATGAGAGAGAGAGAGAACAGTAGAAGAAGAAGAAGAAGCTGATCTCCGATCATGATGAACATCACGGCCTAGTTCAATCTCTCTCTTTCTTTCTCTCCGATCTGTTGTTGTTGTTCATCTTCTTCTTCTTGTTTCTTTGTCACTGTTCATCTCTCAAAATCCATCTCTCTGAAATTTAGAGTTTGAAATTCGAAATTGGGGGTTTCAGTCTTGCAATGGTGGTGGCAGTTTGTGGTGGTTCTAATGGTTGTGGTATGTGATCGAGAAAGAGAGAGAGCCATTGGGGGAGGGGGATGAGAAGGGGTGTTTTTGTCAAAAACAGGTGTATAAGCTATACACAGCTCAGGAGGTAGCAATAATATAAGACCCCAATCGGCGGCTATTTTCCTTAACGGAGAACGGCGATTAGCTTATACACCCGACAAAATGGCATCCAAACAGAGCCAAAAAAGTCTTGTCAACCCCTCATCCGGGTGTATAACACAATACACCCTTTGAATACACCATCCAATCGAGTCCTAAAGGAATCAAAGATGAAATTTTCTTTTGTAGTGTGATGATACTCCATTACTAATTGTGCCACCCACGCAACAATCTAATAGTTGAAGGACTAATTGGAAATGCATCTCTCTCATCATTATGCAACACCTCTCTCATCATTATGGATTAAGATGCTTAACAAAACCCATGAAAGTTTATTAGTAATGATGTTGGAGGGGTACAGAGAAGGGGAAAATTAGTCAATGCTCATGAAGCACCGTCACGTGATGTTCCAAATTCTTTATTCATTACAAAATGTGTAGAGTCCACTTTCAAAAAGGCTTATTTAACCTAGGCACGAGTCGTTTTTAAAGGTAAATCGTTCCCTCAAAGTATGAAGTTTGATTTCTCACCAGATGAGTACCTTGCAGTAAGGGGGGCTGTGACTGGTGTGGCCACATTAACTCCTCGGAGATTTGAATCGTGCAGCCGAATCCATATAATGGCTTGGCTGTACGATTGTCCCTCCATTACCAAAAATTTTAAAAATTTATGCTTAGATATGGAGTATTTATTAGTACTATAGTCGCAAGTTTTTTTTATTTTGTGTACCCTTCAATTTTATATACACCCAAATCCTAGTGATTGTCCACGTGGCATAAGTTTAGTCAAAGTATGTAGTGTCCTCATTGTGTCCTAGCGCCCACGTGATCCTGTAACTTTTGATGGCTGACCTATGCAATTACAGATCATATGAATGAGGCCACAGGTGTAGTGTATAGTCTATGAGGTCCTTTTTCACAAAGGCTTCTTAAAAGAGGTTTCCGCGCCGCCTCATCTTATTGTTCGTCTCGGTAATCAACGGTTTAGATTTTAAGTAAACTATTCACACGAATAGGTTATTTAAAATCGGAACCGCCCAAAACTCTTTTAGACGGGTGATATTGTTCATCTCCGTGAAAAACCTTCTTTACAGAACCTCCGTAAAGAAGTTTTTCTCGTAGTTTATAAACAAAGCTTGCGTACGGTGGATCCTCTGCTCCACATTTTTTGATTATAACTCTAGTGTACAGGCCAACGCTCATCTTATTAGGAGAGGAGAGTTGATTCTTATACGTGTCTTGCAACAGGTATAAGAATTCAGGTAATGGGGCTTATCTCTATTTATATGGATGTAAACAATTCGTAATTCAAGTACGGTCCCGCTAATAGGTGCCCCTGGGGCATAAATTTGGGGCACTAGTTTACGGTTTCTTAAATGCTCTGGGTGCAATAAATATTCTTAATTCATAAATTGTGTTTATGGGTACTCACAAAACATTATTTTTCATCACTACTTTCTAAACTACCCATAAATGTTTGTAATACCATTTTTTTAATGACAATACTACCCTCATTTCCTTTTAGTAAAAATTAGGTAGGTGAAAGGTTTTCAGTGCAAATAAAAAAATTACGTACAATATAAAAGAATCCTTTTTTTTTTTTGGGTCAGCTACAAGGAGAGGAAAATACTTTTCGATTTGGTGATATGAGAAAGATGCTCAATCAGTTGGGTCAACTTCATCAAAACAATGATCAGAAAAAAAAACTAACCTTCTCCGGACACTTAGTAATTCAAACCACCGTTTAATGGTTTTGAACAAGCCAAGAAGTCGTAAAATCATTTTTTCACAAATTTACAAGAAGACTTTCGTAATTTGATACGCATATGGGCTTGACATCCACATTTCAATGATAGTCAGTTACGTTGTTCTTTGGAAGGGTCCATAATTTTCGAAGGCGTCTTTCCTTCACAGTGGCAAAAAAAGTCTCACCTTTTAACTTCTCCATTTTTTGTAATGAATCGGCCTTTTCAGATGGCAAAACCATTTCTATTGGCATAATTTTTATAAAAAACGAAAGCGTCCTCTTCGCTGAGAAAACACTGTCCGGGAAAAGGTTGAAAGTCATTTTCCACTAAATTGTTCATTTCTTTGATACTTCCACCGGATTCTATATTTTCATCTTCCTGAGGAATTTCATTCAAGTTAAAAGTATTTCTTCTTTTTATTTGGTTTAACTCACAGTCCAAACATTCATTGTCTATTATTCTACAAATTAAAATACCAATATTTGGTGAAAATAGCAACACAAAAAAAAAAAACCTCTTTATCCAGTCAAATAATATACTCAAATTCTTTCCAAATAACTAAAAAAAAAGATATGAAAATGAACATAAGTAAAAGTTCATACCTTTGTAATGTCCTTAGGAAAAGAAATGTAACGAGCTTGAGAACACAATTTGTAACAACTTGACCTTGAGAACACGGTAATTTTTTTTTGTTTGAAACCGCCGCTCCTAGGCCCACCCACGGCAGCCGGGTAACACCCGGTTTGACACCAAAGGGAGGAACTAAAGATTGCTCCAATTACCTGTTGTTATAGAAAGAAACTGGCGCCAATTATCCTTCCGAATAACTTTCATATGAAGAGTCATTTGTTGAACTAAAATTTTTGTTTTTCTCACCTTAAAGAGTGAAGAATGAGAAGAGTCACATGGTCATTTTTGTCATTCAAAATGTTGTTTGACTTCTTTTAATAGAGTAGTTTATATTTTCAATGTCATTATTAGAAGATGTTGGAATGGGTATTAAAAAATATAATTAAAGCATTTAAAGTGCTTCAAACTAGTGCCCCAAACTTGTGCCCCAGGGGCACCTTGTAGCATTTGCCATTCAAGTATCAAGGACGTAGCCACTAACTCGTGAAATTTCTCAAATACTTATTATAGGTACTCCTTCCATCCCCATTTTTTAGTCCATCGTTTTATTCTAACCGAATAGTTTATTGATTATATTTTTCGATTCGTAACATTTTTACTTTGCAATATGGCTCTTGTTTGATGGCTCTCGATCAGTACTATTAAACGAAATTTTCAAAATCACCTAAAATCTCATTGATTACAAGACATAATCAAATGAAAGTGACACAGATTCCCAAATAAAACTTAAAATTTGGGACGGAAGGAGTATTAGAGAATTGACCCAAGGACCTCACTCAAGATTCTAGTATTATTATTATTTGCTGTTGCTCGATTTATTTCTAGAAATCTCGAGAATACATCATCTCCATCCCATAAGACAACTCACAAACCACTTTCAAGTTTCAACTCCTAATACCAACATAATATTTTTTTTTTCTTCAGTTCGTTATCTTTTTAAATCTCGTATTCATTACTCATTTATTTTCGGTTTCTTAAACTATAAATGACAACCACCAAAGAACACCCAAAAATTATTAATCTGGACCGTTGATTGATGAAATCGACGATAATAAAAGTCATATGAAAAAGCTACTATAGTTAAAAATTCTCGTGCATGGGGAAAAACATTTTTTGAAATTTTCCTCGTAAAAGGACAAGACAACAAATGCCTTCTTTTTTCTTTTGGGGAAGGACAACAAGTCACAACTGACTTCCAAAAGACGAAAACTGGATTCTAAAAAAACCAACACAAACAAGGACAATAGCGTCATTTAATCAGACAGTTCAGTGTATATATAAAGGTTCAAGTGTTTCACTTTTTTGAAGCATACTCCAGCGCTTCTCTGTTTTTTTGGCGGTTTTATCTGAGACTCCTTTTCGATACGTTCGTTAGTTTCTTCCCCAGAAAAAACTCTCTCTCTCTCTCTCTCTCTCTCTGCATTGATTTGTCTTCCATATCTTCAGTAACCCATCTCTCTGGCTGGTGTTTGACTTCGAATTCAAATGGGTTTTCTGAGCACTATCTTGGGAATTCTTGGTTTTGGTATTGGACTCTCATTCGGAATCCTAGTTGGGTTTTACTTCTTCGTCTATTCTAAGCCCAAAGATGTTGAGGTAACCTTTTCCGCACAGAATCATCTTCATAGTTCTTGTTTAATATTGGGTACATACAACGCCATAGTAGTTCTTGTTAAATCGATGAACACAGATACTAATTAGTTCTTCTCTTGTCATTGTATGAGGAGAGATCAACAAGTATTTGATCGATGATTACATTCACCAAGAACCATGTATATACAGTTCGATATATAGAAAATTGGATACATATGTTCTTTGTTTGCTCATTGCTTGTAGAAATGATTAGATACACCTGAGTTTTCAGGTTTCATTTTGGTTTTCTCTCTCTCCAGATGTTCTGTTTAAATTGGGATTTTCTAGGATCTTGTTTTTGGCCTTCTGCTTTGCTGGCGACAGTGAGAATATGACATAAATTTTTTTTTTTCCTGCTCAATTTATTATTTTTTAAGTACTTATAATTTTTTTTTCCTGCTCAATTTATTATTTTTTAAGTACTTATTTTTCGTTTTACGAGATAGATTATTCTCTCACAATACATCACCTCTAATTAAAAATAAGTACTTATTTTAGTTGGTAGAGCGCACCCTAATTGTTTGCCATCTGTCTTTTTTTTTTGTTTAAATTTGAAGATAGGACTCGTTTTAATTTTGTTTGTAATTTAATATTTTCTGTCTATTCCAAACGAATTTTATTTTCGTGTTGTCTATACCAGTGCACAATTGCTAGACTTGTATGGTCTTCTTCTGACCTGTTAAATTGGTGATTGCTTGCACGTTGACTGTTCATAAATTTCCTGAGTATCTCACAAATCTTTTTTCTATGTCTCTATCACCTTCTACTATTTAGCGTTTCATGCTGTTAACAACTGTGTTGACCAGTTATGTTTTTCGGGTTTTTTGCCGACGAGTATCCCAGTAGGAATGGAATGATTCTATTTTATGTGCCCTCTGCCCATGGAGGAAGAATTTATCTCCATGGAAGTATAGAATGAATTTATCTCGGATTTTGAAATGGTTGGTACGATTCATTGAAGACCGCTGACAGTGTATTCGTATGTAACATCAACCGGATACTTAGACTAAAATTAGCCTCTTAGTGCAAAAAATACACCTTGACCTGTAGGCTCATTTGTAAAAACATGGAATAGATAAGCTATTGGATCGGACTGATAGTGGAGCGTTCACTACAAAAAAAAAATTTGCCTATGCCGGCGTTTGAAAAACGCCAGGAAAGACCCGAAAAATGCCGGGAAAAGTTTTAGCATTTTTGCAAACGCCGGGGACGCCAATGTCGGCTTAGGTTTCTGGCATTTAAAATCTGGCATTTAAAGAACGTCGGCAAAGATCTTTGGTGGCGTTTTTTGAAAAACGTTGGGATTGATTCATGAGTAAAAATCGCCTTTTTGGCGACGTTTTTCCAAAAACGCCGGGAAAAGTCACCTATGCTGGCGTTTCTAAAAACGCCGCTAAAAAAGCGTCGGCAAAACCACTTTTCTTGTAGTGGTTGAATAATAGCTTATTCCCAAGGTATTGCATATCTGTTTTGTGGGATTCCTTATCAGATAGGAGACAATTTAATCCGGACTGCAAAAATTTCAAAGGCAGAGCATGTCGTCCTCTAAGATTTAATGTCCAATCACATACTTCGATTTGAAGAAACAAACAGGACTATATACTACAACCAATCAATTTCTTATGTTGTTTAGGATGTGATCATGAAGTACTTCATCAGTTGTCTTATCCTTACTCAGAATCGGTTTTGCATTTTAAGTATAGCGTAGTATTAACTTTCTCACTTCAGAGCCTTCAATAAAAAAGTTGTTGATTGTGCACCAAAATAAGATAACAAAAAGTGGCCTTTGAATATGATTTTGTGAATCTGGAATTATGCAATTACAGAATCCCGTTGTTAGGCCCCTTCACGAGATGGACACGACTACTTTGCAAGAAATTCTGCACGAGATTCCGCTCTGGGTGAAGAGTCCGGATTATGACCGAGTATGCTTTACCTTTCAGGCTTTTACAAGATTTACCTTTTCATTATGATCGAGAATACATCATCTCCTTCCCATAAGACAACTCACGTACAAACCACTTTCAAGTTTCAACTCCTAATACCAACATAAATTTGTTTTTTTTCTTCATCTACCCCAAAATCATATAATTATTTAAAAGGAATATTACTAGAAAGATTAGCATAATCTTCTTATTTAAGTACTAAACCCAGGCTACGTACGTGACCGACCCACTAATCTGTCCTTGGAAGAAGTAGTGCATGTATGTTTGAATCGCTAACGTTGGAAGTTAGAACCGGTCAATCTCATGGATCAAGTTTTTTTTAATTCTGATAACAAGTGTCTGGGTCAGTTTACGCGTACTTTGACTAATCTAGTTTGGTGGTTTAATCCCACTGCTCACTTGTCGGGAGCTGAGTAAAGTCAGAGCAAAGCTCCGTATAGACTGACTCCAAAATAGTTGATAATATCTGGGAGATTTGGAACCTGAGACCTAGGAGTTGTGGATATGTTTTCTTCTCAGCAAGTTCTACTATTTATGCTCTAATTTAACTAAGCCTTTAGTCAAATGTCCACTTGGCATTAGTTCCTTAATTATTAAGTAAAGGATCAATTGAATAAAGAATGAGCTTACTGAACATCGCACAATAGCAATGCATACTGCATAGTAAAGGTAATTATCGTATCTCAAATATAATAATTAAGTTAATTGCCTATTAATTATTAATCGTATAGAGAGAGTATTAATACTCTAGCTTAGTGAACTTGAAGTTGTGACCATTTCAATCCTTCTAACCGAATGTCCGAGTTAGTTTGCGCGCACTATTACTAATTTCAGGACCCGAAAAGTAAAACGACCAGACATAATCCCTAGTGGCCCCAAAGTTTGAGATGGTTGGCCTCTGTGGGATACGAACATACGACTTCATGGTCAAACACTTATTATTTTCTCATGCTCATTTTGCCAATCCCATGGGGTGAACCATTTCAATCCTTATTCTATTATCCTTTCGAAACAAAATAAAAAATCCTTATTCTACTGGTATAAAGTTTGACGGATGCCACTTATAATTGCCGTCTACTTCCATAGCAAAAAACGTCACCAAGGTTGATCTGGAGGATCAAAATATTTAGGAAGTATACTAGTAGTATTTGATAAGGTCAAAATTAGATAAGTTTAAAAACTTAAGGGCTCGATTAGATGCCGTGTGAGTTTTGGATGTATTATTTATGAAAGGGTGATTAGATAGTAAGGAGTATTAGTTAAGAATGAGAGCCCACATTGTTGTGACATTTATATTGGGAAATAAAATAATACTTGATTTTGATGGAGGATAAATTTGGGGTACGAGGAAGAGTGTATAATATAAAAAGCTGTCAAATGACTCATTTGCTCTTATGCAGTATGAAATTAGATTATTCATTATATAATAACAAAATTCAATAAAATTAATTACTTTTTCACAATTTAAGGAATAATAATTTAGTTTACAAATAAAATAATTAATTTAATATTTATAAAAAATAATTTTTAATTGTTTTAAAATCAATTTGTGTTTTGTTTAATATGAAATGTACAAATGTTAAGTTGAATTACTTTTTTGTTATAGGTTATTTTATTTGTCAATTGTTAGTATTATTTTTCATAACTAAGCAATAATAAATTTGTTTACTAATAAAGTAGTTAGTTTAATTAATACGTATAAAAAATTAAAATTCGTTTTTAAGTGTTTTTTTATTTTTTTCATTATTTTTTTAAGTGGTCACACATGCACACAATTTATTTTCCTTGTTCTTCTCTTCTTATTTTTTATCTTTTTTTTTAAAATCATTCTTCTTTGTTTTTGTCGCCCTTTCATGAGAGAGAGAGAGAGAGAGAGAACAGTAGTAGAAGAAGAAGAAGCTGATCTCCGATCATGATGAACATCACGGCCTAGTTCAATCTCTCTCTTTCTTTCTCTCCGATCTGTTGTTGTTGTTCATCTTCTTCTTCTTGTTTCTTTGTCACTATTCATCTCTCAAAATCCATCTCTCTGAAATTTAGAGTTTGAAATTCGAAATTGGGGGTTTCAATCTTGCAGTGGTGGTGGCAGTTTGTGGTGGTTCTAATGGTTGTGGTCTGTGATCGAGAGAGAGAGAGAGCCGTTGGGGGAGGGGGATGAGAAGGGGTGTTTGCTTGACGATTTCCTAATCCTAAAATAATGGGTTGCCCCAAGCGTAGGGCGGAGACCGGTATAGCACAATATCCGGTAAGACCGGAGTCGAATCCACTAAGGACGGTGAAGTGTGTGCTGTGGAAACTCGGGTTGTAGAATTTGAAACGGCTCTTAGGTAGCCACCCCTTGTTGGTTTGATTGAGAGATTAACTAAAACAAAGAATTTGATTATACTATTCAGATAATTAAAAGGAGGTACGGTCGTAGGGTTCATAGCACTCGTAACCAGCCCGGATTAGCCTGCTCCATTCAATGTTCTTGAAAACTTTTAACTTTAGTTTAGAAAAGATACCCCGAAAGATGCGAGCCTTTATGGTCGCCGTATACCCATGCGCAGCGAAGAACGAGTTTTGTTCCCCCATTCCCCCGTTCACATGGGCTCCGGCGATGCCCCGGGTTCGTCTAACGAATGTTCTAATTAACCCAAAATTACTTTTTCATTATTTAAAAGCAGGAGCAGTACCCGAACTGATCACGGCGTGCTAATCACCCCGCGACCCTACCTATGAAACTACTCACTCATTATTGAAAGAAAAATAAAAGAGATTATAACTTGCATCATGCTTCAATTACGGGAAAAAGAGAGATAAACGAAAAATACCAACTAATCGAATGCCAATAAACAACTTTAATTAAGAACGAAAACTGAAACGAGTTACCGGAATGCGAAAATCTGAACAAAACTTGAAAACTTCAAAGGAAAAAGCTCTGGAACGGAAAGAACGGAAAAGTAAAGCTGCTATGTAAAAGTTCTTTTTTTACCCTAAAAACGGAGTTTGGGGGTATTTATACAAGTCCCCGAATAAAAAAGGAATAAAGAATAAAGAAAGAATAAAATAAACGACGAAAACGAAAATTCTCCGCTGTTGCCTTCGGTATCGATACAGCCCATGGGGGTATCGATACCCGTCTCACTGTATCGTCCATGGGAACTTCTTGCACTGTAGCTCATGGGCCCACTAGTAAAGACTGCCAATTCAATTTCTTCTTGCACGTTTTGCTCCAAGCCCGGCCAATTAAGTCATAACCCAATTAATTAGATTTATCTTTGCTTAATTGCCTCATCAAATCTCGCACTCTTCAATTCCGGACTTTGCTTTGACACCCCGGCAACGTACGAACCGGCCCCGAGGCCACATTTTCCAACCTTGGCGCTAAAACTGCCTTATTACCTACAAGACTAACAAAAACACAAAAACAAGACAAAGCACGGTATCAAGTGGAAAATGAGATAATACGCGCATCTAACGCGCTATTTCGCCCTACTTAGGCGCTCATATCTATGATATCACGCGCCTATCACACCCCCCAACTTGAAGGTTGCTAGTCCCTAGCAACGAAAAGAATAAAAATAAAATAAAGAAAATGATAGATCTTTTAAACCCCCAGGCGGCCCCGGTAGGACGAGTGAAGTCTCGTGAGGGTTTTCAGCAGTGATCACCCACAAAACACAAAAGATTCGGACACTTCGAATGCAACTCAACCCAATCAATAACTTTTAAAAGCACTACAATGACTATCAGACAAGTCAAAGGCAAAATATTTCATCCATGGATAGAACTAAACAAGTGAACTTCGTACCAAACTTAGCACAAAAATTAATCCTCTCACCTACGATCGGATAGAGAATTTTCAAATGGCATGCGTGTATGGAAAACCACATAGAGAAATTTACCAACTTCGAGAACATTTCACACACCGTTGATAACCCAATATTTCTTAAGCGCACTCCTTCCCTTTTTGTATTTTTCCTCTTTCTATTTTTTTTCTTTTGTGTTTTTCTCATGGTCGTGCAATGCCCGGATCTCTCGGGCTTTCTAGTTGACTCTTTAGCGAGCTTTGGGTCGGTTATCCCCAAGCCAAATGGCTTTAGGGCACCAGGTTTTAAGGGACCCCTACGGACTTAATTGCTCAAGTCAAAAAGGCTTTATATTGAGATCCAAGCTAACCACATTTAACGATACTTTCACAAAGTCTATCCATCTTTTGTCGCGAACAACACGGTGGGAGCATACCCCGATTGCCCGGTTACTACTCAATGGACGCCCGGATAAGCATCAACAATATAGCACACACAACTTATTCTCTTACTTTTTTTATATATTGGGAAAGGAGTTCCAAAAATTCCATCAAACAAGCTTATACCGAAATACCAAAAACATGTGAACCAAACTCTAGACCGGTAAATACTCATGTGGGATAGTGTGTGTGTGAGAGCATGTTTTCAAGTGACCAAACGCTATCCAACTATAGATGATACCGGCTAACCAAGTGCTTCTTCAACATTATGTTCACGAGCTTAAGTCTATCCATAAAATTGTATCGAGACTCCGACTCGCACAACAACCACTATAGTACTAATTAAAAGCCACCAACCAAGAATAGCTGCACCCAAGTATCCAAAATCCTTAATTCATTTTTTTTTTTTAATGAATAAAAACAAGTACGAAGTACACCCTCCCCCCAACTAGAAACATGCTATGTCCCCAGAGCATGGAGACACAGCAAAAGAAAGCACAAGGGAGAAGAAATGGACCTACGGGTGGCAGCCAACCACCATGACCTCGGCCGATACTCGAGGAATTTGCCGTTTCCGGCCTCCACGCAAGCCACCAAATCCTGCAAAAGACATTAGTACTGCCCGGTCGTGGTATCCGGGCTCCCAAAACAAAAAATAAAAAGAAGAAAACTCCACCAAATCTTCACGCGATTAACGTGTCATACTTTTCTCCCCATCCCTCGCCGGTAGGCAAGAAACGGGTGGCTATACAAGACCATGATGCTATTTTTTTTTTTTTACTTTTCAATTTTCTACTTTTTTTTTTCTTTTTTTTGAATAAAAGAGAGAGAGAGAGAGAGAGAGAGAGAGAGAGATCTTTCCAACATAGAATCCGAAAGTTAATCAAATGCACAAAAACAACTCCCAAGAATGCACCACCCCACTCTAAGCTTTGCACTAAAAATTGAATTCGGCCAGACCACAAGAAAAGATATTTCGAATAAAGCAATCGCCGAGTTTTGTTAAGAAATTTGACAGCCTCAAAGTGCACAAGCGGAACTAAATCAAATTTCTTGGTGTTGACAAAATTTGCAATACAAGGATGGTAAACAAGATCAACATCATCAACACCCAAAAAATCAATACGTTCCACTATCCCTGACTTGGGTTCCTCAAACCACACCTCCTCCTCCATGTTCGATTTCGCGGGTACTTCCTTCTCAACAAAATCTTGATCCTCGAGAGTAAGAGACTCATTCTTGATCGCAAACTCCCTGTCCTGCTTTTCTAACAAGGAGTACAAATAAACCAACTCTGAGTCCATCTCAGCAGTAGTGAGATATTTATCCATCGGATCATCACACGGAGGGCAGTGAGCTCCTCGCTCTCTAGACTCACATGAGCGCACAAGAAAAACGTAGGCGGCCCGAATCAACAGTGGAAGATACATGGGAGGGGGTTTATTTTTTACATCCGACTCAAGGGGAGAACATCGGGCAGTTAGCTCCTCATTCCCTCCCAACTTAGAGGGTTCCTCCAAACAATCATCAACCCCACCCTCAATGATAAGTGGCTCGACTTCCTTTTCTTTAACATGTAAATCATGGTCCCACCATTCTAAACTTTCGGCCAACTCATCAAAGTACTCCAAATTGTCAGTAGCGGTTGTATCTAAAAATACACCATCAAACATATCATCTACAAGCTTACGCGTTGTAGAATTTAAACCGTTAAAGAAAATGGTAACAAGGTGCATCGTTTCACAATTATGATCCCGCCAATTGAGTAAAGTGTGTTCTCTAAACCTCCACCAACAACATGCAAAAGACTCATTATCGAATTGATAAAAAATTTCAAGTTCTTGTAGAAGATTATGAGTTGCATATATGGGAGAAAACTTCCTGAAAAACTCTTCTTCCATATCTTGCCATGTAAATATTGAGCCGAGATTCAAAGAATGAAACCAACTCAAAGCATAGTCTTGCAAAGATGAAAAAAACTTACGCAAACGCACCTTATCATTCGTGAAAAGCTCCTCAAGTTCGGCAATATGCCAATATGGATTCTCGGAACCTAAGCCATGGAACTGGGGTAATTGGGGAGGATTAGGACTTCTTTCATGTGAATTGGAGTCCCACATATCACGCCCAAAAAGGTGATCGCGCATCGTTTTCGGCTTTATCATGACTGTATCCCTTACCTAACTCTTTTTTTTTTGAAAGTAAAACTAAAAACAACAAAGAAAAAGAAAAAGAAAAGAACCTAAAAATTACCCGAATTCTCAACACACAACGCCGTCCCCGGCAACGGCGCCAAAAATGCTTGACGATTTCCTAATCCTAAAATAATGGGTTGCCCCAAGCGTAGGGCGGAGACCGGTATAGCACAATATCCGGTAAGACCGGAGTCGAATCCACTAAGGACGGTGAAGTGTGTGCTGTGGAAACTCGGGTTGTAGAATTTGAAACGGCTCTTAGGTAGCCACCCCTTGTTGGTTTGATTGAGAGATTAACTAAAACAAAGAATTTGATTATACTATTCAGATAATTAAAAGGAGGTACGGTCGTAGGGTTCATAGCACTCGTAACCAGCCCGGATTAGCCTGCTCCATTCAATGTTCTTGAAAACTTTTAACTTTAGTTTAGAAAAGATACCCCGAAAGATGCGAGCCTTTATGGTCGCCGTATACCCATGCGCAGCGAAGAACGAGTTTTGTTCCCCCATTCCCCCGTTCACATGGGCTCCGGCGATGCCCCGGGTTCGTCTAACGAATGTTCTAATTAACCCAAAATTACTTTTTCATTATTTAAAAGCAGGAGCAGTACCCGAACTGATCACGGCGTGCTAATCACCCCGCGACCCTACCTATGAAACTACTCACTCATTATTGAAAGAAAAATAAAAGAGATTATAACTTGCATCATGCTTCAATTACGGGAAAAAGAGAGATAAACGAAAAATACCAACTAATCGAATGCCAATAAACAACTTTAATTAAGAACGAAAACTGAAACGAGTTACCGGAATGCGAAAATCTGAACAAAACTTGAAAACTTCAAAGGAAAAAGCTCTGGAACGGAAAGAACGGAAAAGTAAAGCTGCTATGTAAAAGTTCTTTTTTTACCCTAAAAACGGAGTTTGGGGGTATTTATACAAGTCCCCGAATAAAAAAGGAATAAAGAATAAAGAAAGAATAAAATAAACGACGAAAACGAAAATTCTCCGCTGTTGCCTTCGGTATCGATACAGCCCATGGGGGTATCGATACCCGTCTCACTGTATCGTCCATGGGAACTTCTTGCACTGTAGCTCATGGGCCCACTAGTAAAGACTGCCAATTCAATTTCTTCTTGCACGTTTTGCTCCAAGCCCGGCCAATTAAGTCATAACCCAATTAATTAGATTTATCTTTGCTTAATTGCCTCATCAAATCTCGCACTCTTCAATTCCGGACTTTGCTTTGACACCCCGGCAACGTACGAACCGGCCCCGAGGCCACATTTTCCAACCTTGGCGCTAAAACTGCCTTATTACCTACAAGACTAACAAAAACACAAAAACAAGACAAAGCACGGTATCAAGTGGAAAATGAGATAATACGCGCATCTAACGCGCTATTTCGCCCTACTTAGGCGCTCATATCTATGATATCACGCGCCTATCAGTGTTTTTGTCAAAAACAGGTGTATAAGCTATACACAGCTCAGGAGGTAGCAATAATATAAGACCCCAATCGGCGGCTATTTTCCTTAACAGAGAACGGCGATTAGCTTATACACCCGACAAAATGGCATCCAAACAGAGCCAAAAAAGTCTTGTCAACCCCTCATCCGGGTGTATAACACAATACACCCTTTGAATACACCATCCAATCGAGTCCTAAAGGAATCAAAGACGAAATTTTCTTTTGTAGTGTGATGATACTCCATTACTAATTGTGCCATGCACGCAACAATCTAATAGTTGAAGGACTAATTGGAAATGCATCTCTCTCATCATTATGGATTAAGATGCTTAACAAAACCCATGAAAGTTTATTAGTAATGATGTTGGAGGGGTACAGAGAAGGGGAAAATTAGTCAATGCTCATGAAGCACCGTCACGTGATGTTTCAAATTCTTTATTCATTACAAAATGTGTAGAGCCCACTTTCAAAAAGGCTTATTTAACCTAGGCAGAGTCGTTTTTAAAGGTAAATCGTTCCCTCAAAGTATGAAGTTTGATTTCTCACCAGATGAGTACCTTGCAGTAAGGGGGGGCTGTGATTGGTGTGGCCACATTAACTCCCCGGAGATTTGAATTGCGCAGCCGAATCCATATAATGGCTTGGCTGTACGATTGTTCCTCCATTACCAAAAATTTTAAAAAGTTATGCTTAGATATGGAGTATTTATTAGTACTATAGTCGCAAGTTTTTTTTATTTTGTGTACCCTTCAATTTTATATACACCCAAATCCTAGTGATTGTCCACGTGGCATAAGTTTAGTCAAAGTATGTAGTGTCCTCGTTGTGTCCTAGCGCCCACGTGATCCTGTAACTTTTGATGGCTGACCTATGCAATTACAGATCATATGAATGAGGCCACAGGTGTAGTGTATAGTCTATGAGGTCCTTTTTCACTAAGGCTTCATAAAAGAGGTTTCGCGCCTGCCTCATCTTATTGTTTGTCTCGGTAATCGACGGTTTAGATTTTAAGTAAACTATTCGCACGAATAGGTTATTTAAAATCTAAACCGCCCAAAACTCTTTTAGACGGGTGATATTGTTCATCTCCGTGAAAAACCTTCTTTACAGAACCTACGTAAAGAAGTTTTTCTCATAGTTTATAAACAAAGCTTGCGTACGGTGGATCCTCTACTCCACATTTTTTTATTATAACTCTAGTGTACAGGCCAACGCTCACCTTATTAGGAGAGGAGAGTTGATTCTTATACGTGTCTTGCAACAGGTATAAGAATTCAGGTAATGGGGCTTATCTCTATTTATATGGATGTAAACAATTCGTAATTCAAGTATCAAGGACGTAGCCACTAACTCGTGAAATTTCTCAAATACTTATTATAGGTACTCCTTCCATCCCCATTTTTTAGTCCATCGTTTTATTCTAACCGGATAGTTTATTGATTATATTTTTCGATTCGTAACATTTTTACTTTGCAATATGGATCTTGTTTGATGGCTCTCGATCAATACTATTAAACGAAATTTTCAAAATCACCTAAAATCTCATTGATTACAAGACATAATCAAATGAAAAGTGACACAGATTCCCAAATAAAACTTAAAAATTGGGACGGAAGGAGTATTAGAGAATTGACCCAAGGACCTCACTCAAGATTCTAGTATTATTATTATTTGCTGTTGCTCGATTTATTTCTAGAAATCTCGAGAATACATCATCTCCATCCCATAAGACAACTCACAAACCACTTTCAAGTTTCAACTCCTAATACCAACATAATTTTTTTTTTTTCTTCAGTTCGTTATCTTTTTAAATCTCGTATTCATTACTCATTTATTTTCGGTTTCTTAAACTATAAATGACAACCACCAAAGAACACCCAAAAATTATTAATCTGGACCGTTGATTAATGAAATCGACGATAATAAAAGTCATATGAAAAGCTACTATAGTTAAAAATCTCGTGCATGGGGAAAAACATTTTTTGAAATTTTCCTCGTAAAAGGACAAGACAACAAATGCCTTCTTCTTTTTTCTTTTGGGGATGGACAACAACTGACTTCCAAAAGACGAAAACTGGATTCTACAGTAAAAATTAAACCAACACAAACAAGGACAATAGCGTCATTTAATCAGACAGTTCAGTGTATATATAAAGGTTCAAGTGTTTCACTTTTTTGAAGCATACTCCAGCGCTTCTCTGTTTTTTTGGCGGTTTTATCTGAGACTCCTTTTCGATACGTTCGTTAGTTTCTTCCCCAGAAAATACTCTCTCTCTCTCTTCATTGATTTGTTTTCCATATCTTCAATAACCCATCTCTCTGGCTGGTGTTTGACTTCGAATTCAAATGGGTTTTCTGAGCACTATCTTGGGAATTCTTGGTTTTGGTATCGGACTCCCATTCGGAATCCTAGTTGGGTTTTACTTCTTCGTCTATTCTAAGCCCAAAGATGTTGAGGTAACCTTTTCTGCCCAGAATCATCTTCATAGTTCTTGTTTAATCTTGGGTACATACAACGTCATAGTAGTTCTTGTTAAATCGATGAACACAGATACTAATTAGTTCTTCTCTTGTCATTGCATGAGGAGAGATCAACAAGTATTTGATCGATGAATACATTCACCAAGAACCATGTATATACAGTTCGATATATAGATAATTGGATGCATATGTTCTTTGTTTGCTCATTGCTTGTAGAAATGATCATTAGATACACCTGAGTTTTCAGGTTTCATTTTGGTTCTCTCTCTCCAGATGTTCTGTTTAAATTGGGATTTTCTAGGATCTTGTTTCTGGCCTTCTGCTTTGCTGGTGACAGTGAGAATATGACATAAAGTTTTTTTTTTCCAGCTAAGTTTCTTATTTTTTAAGTATTTATTTTTCGTTTTACGAGATAGATCATTCTCTCACAATACATTACTTTTAATTTAAAAAATAAGTACTTATTTTATTTGGTGGAACGCACCCTAATTGTTTGCCATCTGTCTTTTTTTGGTTTAAATTTGAAGGTAGGACTCGTTTTAATTTTGTTTGTAATTTAATATTTTATGTCTATTCCAAACGAATTTTAATTTCGTGTTGTCTATACCAGTGCACAATTGCTAGACTTGCATGGTCTTCTTCTGACCTGTTAAATTGGTGATTGCTTGCACGTTGACTGTTCATAAATTTCCTGAGTATCTCACAAATCTTTTTTCTATGTCTCTATCAACTTCTACTATTGGGAAAATGACGGTCAAAGACGTGTTTTGATAATTAATACCCGCCAAGAACATTTTCCGTATTAACAAATGTTCTTAGCTTGTCATTTGCAGGTATTAATTATCAAAACACGTCCTAGGCCGTCATTTTCCCTCTACTATTTAGCGTTTCATGCTGTTAACAACTGTGTTGACCAGTTATGTTTTTCGGGTTTTTTGCCGGCGAGTATCTCAGTAGGAATGGAATGATCCTATTTTAAGTGCCCTCTGCCCATGGAGGAAGAATTTATCTCCATGGAAGTATAGAATGAATTTATCTCCATGGAAGTATAGAATGAATTTATCTCGGATTTTGAAATGGTTGGTACGATTCATTGAAGACCGCTGACAGTGTATTCGTTTGTAACATCAACCGGATACTTAGACTAAAATTAGCCTCTCAGTGCAAAAAATACACCTTGACCTGTAGGCTCATTTGTAAAAACATGGAATAGATAAGCCATTGGATCGGACTGATAGTGGAGCGTTCACAACAAAAAAAAAAATTGCCTATGCTAGCGTTTGAAAAACGCCAGGAAAGACCCGAAAAATGCCGGGAAAAGTTTTAGCATTTTTGCAAACGCCGGGGACGCCAATGTCAGCTTAGGTTTCTGGCATTTAAAAAACGTCGGCAAAGATCTTTGGTGGCATTTTTTGAAAAACGTTGGGATTGATTCATGAGTAAAAATCGCCTTTTTGGCGACGTTTTTCCAAAAACGCCGGAAAAGTCACCTATGCCAGCGTTTCTAAAAACGCCGCTAAAAAAAGCGTCGGCAAAACCACTTTTTCTTGTAGTGGTTGAATAATAGCTTATTCCCAAGGTATTGCATATCTGTTTTGTGGGATTCCTTATCAGATAGGAGACAATTTAATCCGGGCTGCAAAAATTTCAAAGGCAGAACATGTCGTCCTCTAAGATTTAATGTCCAATCACATACTTCGATTTGAACAAACAAACAGGACTGTATACTACAACCAATCAATTTCTTATGTTGTTTAGAATGTGATCATGAAGTACTTCATCAGTTGTCTTATCCTTACACAGAATCGGTTTTGCATTTTAACTACAGCGTAGTATTAACTTTCTCACTTCAGAGCCTTCACTAAAAAAGTTGTTGATTGTGCACCAAAATAAGATAATGAAAAGTGGCCTTTGAATATGATTTTGTGAATCTTGAATTATGCAATTACAGAATCCCATTGTTAGGCCCCTTCACGAGATGGACACGACTACTTTGCAAGAAATTCTGCACGAGATTCCGCTCTGGGTGAAGAGTCCGGATTATGACCGAGTATGCTTTACCTTTCAGGCTTTTACAAGATTTACCTTTTCATTTCACTCTTAAGGACTTCACTTGGTCTGGTCAGGATTTAAAAGCAAATTCAAAAACACATTTCTTAAGGGATATTCCCTCAAGGTGATTACACGCCAGAGCCACGCGTAGTTGGTTTAAATCTTTGTTTATGGTTTAATTTGCATGATTATGCAGGTGGACTGGTTAAACCAGTTTCTGTTGGATATGTGGCCTTACCTTGACAAGGTGATTATAAATTCGTAAGGGTTAAAAAGTGATTTGTTAGCTTACAAAGTTTAAAGTCTATGATTAATTAGACTAAGCTTAATTATTGAATTATGCAGGCAATTTGTAAGACCATAAGGATCATGGCTCAACCAATATTTGCAGAGTACATCGGCAAATATCAGATAGAATCGATTGACTTTGGCAATTTAAGCCTTGGAACTCTCCCTCCTATAATCCAAGGTGAGTATCGACATGTTAGATAACATTTGTCCCGCTCCGTGGATCAAAAGTCTTATTGATGTACAATTGCTCCATTTCCTTGTTGATGGTTTGATTTTTGGTCAACATGAAATGGCTCAAACCATTTTCTTTATTCTACATTTATGTGTGATTTTATTTTGGGATTAGCACGTATTCTGGTGCTAATTTTCATCAGTTGCAAACACAATACACAGGGTACATCACACATTGACCCTTGTTTGTGTCATTATACCATGTTTCCTGATCATCACGTCTTTATTTGTACATCCACTCGTGGTCTACAACATCTGATAATGGGGGCCTCAGATCTTACTTCGTCATCTTCTTGAGAAGGCTTTTCACTTGTCGAGGCGTTGTCCTACTTTGTCTGAGTCGGCCAACCATGAGTGTGCAGGACTCAAGGCGGAGTTGTTAAATTTTATCTGTTCTGAATAAGGTGTTGATTTTTCCTCAGCAAATTGCCCTTGAAAATAACTATATCTTCCATTGGCACCACCAAACTTATGGAAACGATAATTTAACCTATAGTTGTAGTTTTTCTTCCGTTTTCCATCCGTAATTTAACCTTTTTCCCATTCAGAATTTAACGCATTTGGAGTGTAGGCTAAGAAAATTGATGTGTATGTTTTTCGATAAAGTCTTGCTTCCAATAGACAAAAATTCTGGTCCGGCCCTGGCGGAACCTAAGGTGACATGGTGGTCCCAGACCCCTGAGTGATTTTCTGTGATTCAGCGTTGCTAAAACTTTTCTAATTTTTCCCTTTATAACTTGGCAGGTATGAAAGCCTACGATACTGAAGAGAGAGAACTGGTCATGGAACCGGCTATGAAGTGGGCTGGAAATCCGAACATAACTCTGGTGTTGAAAATTTTATCTCTAAGCATCACAGTTCAGGTCAGGAGATCCTAATGACACTGTCATTAACAGAAGAATGTTTGTTGTAGTTCCTATAAAGAGGATGTATTTGTTCGGGAGGATTGATTATGTTTCTTATCTGTTAGTGGATCTACAAGTGTTTGTGGCACCACGGATAACGTTGAAACATCTCGTGCCAACTTTTCCATGTTTTTCAAGCATGGTTGTATCTTTGATGGAGAAGGTAAGAGGAAAAGTTGATTATACCAAATAACTATCTCATTTCTCTCAATCTTAGAATGGAAATAACTAACTTATTAGCTATTATTCTGCAGCCACATGTGGATTTTGGACTGAAAGTACTGGGAGGGGATATTATGTCCATACCTGGACTTTACCGATTTGTACAGGTGCTGCATTGACCATTCATTCAGCTGTAGGCTGTGTTTGGATCATGACTTTTGTTTAAGGTTGTGTTGGGATCATGGAGTTGGAAACTAAGAAGATACTACTTTTTGGAAAGTAAGAAGATGCTTGAAGAATCTAAATTCATTTATTTGTTTCTCCATCAACCTTCCCCACGATACAATAATTCATGATCCAAACACAACTAAATAGTTTAGTGGTTTTCAGTTTTAAGCAAAGTCTTTCGCCCACTCATTTTCCATTTGCACCTTGCAGGAGACAATTAAAAAACAAGTTTCAATCCTTTACCACTGGCCCCAAACCCTTGAAATACCCATACTTGATGCATCCACGTAAGTTCACAGCAGAACAATATTAACCTCTATATTATTTTCAACTTTATCAGAGCAATATAACCTCAAATCATGTTCTGGTTTTTTCTATGTATCAAAAACTGACTTGTTTTCTTTTGATAGAATGGCGGTAGGGAAGCCTGTGGGACTATTACAAGTCAAAGTTATACGGGCAATCAGACTTTTGAAGATGGACTTAGTAGGAACATCGGATCCTTATGTTAAGCTCAGTCTGAGTGAAGAAAGGCTGCCGGCAAAGAAAACAACAGTCAAGAAGAGGAACTTGAATCCGGAGTGGAACGAGAATTTTAGGCTAATTGTCAAGAACCCTCAGACCCAAGTTCTGAATATCAATGTCTATGATTGGGATAAGGTTTGTCCCTTGAATTTCTGCAAAGTATCATGGCATTATACTAGAAGTTTCTGAATTCTATCTTTGAGCTGCTTTTTTATATTTCTCGATGGAATTAAGAAGTATAATGCTTTTAAGTTTGTCATGAATTCGCATAAAAGAAAAACATAGAGAAAAAGTGATTCGAGGAGAATATTCAATGACTTCCTTAACTTTGGTAACATTCGCAGAGTGCGCTTCTGCTTTTAATTGGCCTTTCTGCCCTTTCAACAGGTTGGCGCACACGACAGGATAGGTTCGCAAGTGGTTCCTTTGAAACTTCTAACACCGCATGAGCCAAAGGAGTTTACACTTGATTTGCTCAAGAGCACATTTACCAGTGATTCCCATCACAAGAAACCAAGAGGACAAATTGTGGTGGAACTGACATATGACCATTTTAAAGAAGACAGCGATGACTCTAATGAACTTCTCGAAAGAGAAAGGAGGAAGGAAAACAGAATTGATAGGGCATCTGGTAATGAGAGCCCCAGTGGAGCAGGTTTACTTTTGGTCACAGTTTACGGAGCTGATGACGTTGAGGGTGGGGGTGGTCACAACAACCCGTACGTCTTCATTCTCTTTAGGGGAGAGAAGAAGAAATCAAAGGTGAGCTTACTTACCTTTTGAAAATTGTCCTTGCTATCGTTTATGTTACAACTTACAAGGACTATCTCTGGGTATCATCGATATACCTGGTTTCGATGCAATTTTAAAGAATATCTTCTTATGTCATTCCCTTCTATTCTTTTTTGTTCTTTTCCTCTCTTTTTTTCTCTTCGTTCTAGGGTGTGTATGGATCACGGATTTGTGATGACACTAACGGAGGTACATGAAAAGATGCGGGGATGTTGTAGTCAACACTAAATTTGTTCATTGGTTTCTCTGTGATTTTCCTTTGGGTTTGATAAATCCTTCCACCAACTTGTTAGTCCATACACAGCCTCAGAGTTAGCTGATGTAGGTTTATATATAAACAGCAGTCATTCTTACTTCAGTTTATAGTTGAGTGGGATCGTTCAACATAAGATGTTTCAAAATCTTTGGCCGGAGACAAATAAATTCAGCTATTTCAGATGATCAGGAAAACACATCACCCAAAGTGGAACGAAGATTTCCAATTTATGCTTGAAGAGCCTCCATTAAATGATAAGATCCATATCGAGGTCATGAGCAAGAGGACACGTTTCAGTTTTCGATCAAAGGTATGTCTCGTGATTCTACTTTTATCACCCCAGTTTTCCTCCTTAGTTTCAAAAAGATTCACGTGGACTATTTACACTGTGCAGGAGTCGTTGGGGTTTGTGGAAATCAATCTCGCGGACGTAGTGCACAACGGACACATCAACCAGAAATACCATTTGATCGGCTCGAAGAATGGAGTGGTACACGTTGAACTAGGGTGGAAGAAAACTTGAGAATCAAGATGAGGGAAGTATCTTGTCTCGGCGAGGTTTTCTTTCTTCTTAGCCGGAGAGAAATCTGGAATTCTGCATCATTTGATATGCTTCAGAATAGATGGACCTCATGGACTGATGCATAGTTTTAGATTTGTAATTGTTTGTTCATAGATGTTCCAATGAGAATAACTCTATTAATTTGTATACCCAATTTTTGCTTCAATATCTGTAAAGAAAATAACTTTTTGCCTTACCATTTGCAACTTTTTTTTGCTGTATCGTGTCGATGAGGTCTTGAAGCTAAAGATTGTTGCGAAAAAACCAATAACCAATACGCGGGGAATAAGGAAAAGTGACAGCAGCAATGAGACTCGAACCCAGGCAGTACATCCCGAAAAGTCGATAGAAACTTATATGGCCATGTCTTAGGATGTGGTACAATGCACAAGAAACACATGGGCCATGTTTTGGGTGCAAAATCAGGTTTGGGCCTTCCGGAATCTGGGCCCATATATTCATCTTCTGGACTTAACCCGTCCTTTTTGGGTTATATGGCCTCCAATTTCAAGGTTGCAACTATTTTGGGTCATATTAGCAAAATTCTCCCTCTCCCTCTCTCTCAACGGATGTCTGTGACATAACTTATGTGCACCTCGAATTTAAAATTTGAAAAGTCTATACGAAGTACTTTTAACGTTTCTCTGTCGTGTTTTAAGAAACGATTATCGACGTGAAGACATTTCTGGATGCGCGATGGATCCACACTTCAAAGCCAACAAAAAAAAGACTGTTTTGAGGTTTCCAAAGTTATGGTCAAACTGGCCATGATTTTTATCTACCTTAATCTTTAATGGAGTACTTCCGGAAGCAGACAAGAGCTAAGTAATAATGTCATAGGCTAAAAGCTAGGACTACAATAATTCTTGATCTTAATTAATTAATCACCCACGTGGGGGGCACCATCAAAAGGGAGGTTCCCTTATCAACAAAGGGTCACCTTTCTAGTTGACTTGCACCAGAAAGTGTAGCAAATTCGGAGGAGGGTGGTCCAAGGGAATCATATCCTCCCACCCACCAAGGTGTCATGAGGATTCTTTCTTAATGGATATCTACTCATTTCAAAATTTCCATGAAGAATAGCTCTCTCTCTCTCTCTCTCTCTCTCTCTCTCTCTCTCTCTCTCTCTCTCTCTCTCTCTCTCTCTCTCTCTCTCTCTCTCTCTCTCTCTCATGAGGATTCTTTCTTAATGGATATCTACTCATTTCAAATTTTCCATGAAGAATAGCTCTCTCTCTCTCTCTCACGAGGATTCTTTCTTAGTAGTAATGGATATCTACTCATTTCAAATTTCCAATGAAGTCCTCCCTTTGATCCAAAATAAAGAATCTCTCTCTCTCTGGGAGGGATAATAAAATGAATAAAAAGTTGCTAATCCAGTGTCAACCATATTGTTGTTTCAATACTTAATGTGTCAGGCTAGCTTACGTGCACAGTGATTATTTTTTGGAAAATCAATAGATTCAATACCATCATCTACGTACGTGGCGTACCAAATTAAAATCCAGAGCTTTATCCCGTTGAACTAGTTTCACAAGAGTTGATAGAATTTATAAGTAAGGTTTCGAAACTGAAACTTTTTTTTTCCTTTTTCATTTCAAAGGTCAAATCTGAGAACTTGGAAGAGCAAATTTTAAAGCTCAGACTTCAACTACTAGATCATTTTTCACAATTACTTACCTGAGTTTTATTTTTATTTTTAAATTGCGAAAAAGGAATTTTATTAATCACGATAATGAAGTATACTAATAATCTAACTCTCCAAAAGGAGTGAAATGGAAAGGAGTAGACCTTGTTTGTTGATGATGGCCTTTTGGAATAACTTTTTTGCAATTTTTTAGGTAGAGCATTTTTCTTTTCTAGGGTTGTCTTTTGAAGGGAAGGGAGTACTAAAAGAGGGAATAGGAAACTCAACTCAAAGCCTATAGAATCATGTTGGTATCTTCTCCCTTTTGGATTAGTGTATGGATTCTGAGAGAATGCAAGTGAGCCATTAATTTGATGCTCCATTTTCTCTAACAATACAAGTGGGGATAAATACTTGTACTACTCTATCCGGTATCCACTATCTTTTTCTTTCTTTCTTTTTCTTGAACTAATTCTTATAGTTCTCAAAGTCGTTTTACACGCTTACACGTGGATTTAGGTACCCTCATGACAAGGAGAATTGAACCTGAAACTTACCTTAGGAGCAAACCTTTAAGTGTCAGGCCAAGATCATTTGGCCAATCCTTGAGGTAATTAACTCTCTACTTGTACAAGTGTTGTGTACAAGTATTCAATGTTTCTACAATGTGTGGAGGAATTCTGTGTACGAATTTGGATACAAGTGTACAATGAGGGTGTTGTAGCTTTTCCCTTGTTGAAAATTTGTCTTGTTTCATCCTAATAGATACTGTATGCTGATTTCTAATGGTGACATTCAAAGGTCAAATAGAGCATATATTCTCCCTATAAAATAGAAGTATATATATATTATTCCTTCTTCTTTTTGGCACTACCTTAGTTTTTGGACTTCCTCTTTGTACTCACCTTTGGGATATATATTAAACGAGCCCGAATTTGTTCACCCCCACAAAAAAAAAGGGTGAACAATACCCTCCACTCTATTAGCTTTTACCATCTTATGGACCTGATACTATCTCACGCCATTCTCATATGTTTAACTATGGTTAGCACAAAATTAAGTAATTAGAAGCGTGTGGGAAAAAAAAGGCCCTAGTTTTAAGGTTGGAAGAAGGGGGATTGATTGATTCTCTTTCACGCAGGAAACGAGCACCATCAAGAGCAAAAATCAAGAACGAAATCAAGTCTATTTATATCTAACGATTCGGGTTAGAAGAATCCAGACGATTTGATTCCAAGTTCTACAATAGATTTGAGTCTAGGTTCGACATTGCAAGATATAAAATGTCTAATATTCTTTGGGACAACGGAAATTCTTGATCCCTAATAAGGTGTAAGAACTCTTTAAAAAAAACTTCGCTTGCTAAGTTGTGAAAATTCATATGAGCGAGTCATTGATGCAGAAATCTCAGACAATATTAGAGATATTCATCAAAAAGATTAGAACTATTTTTCTCTGAATATAAGTAAATTTTAATGGAAAACCTGATTAAATGCAAGAGAAAGTTCTTAACTTCTTCTTCTTCTTCTTTTTTAATTTGAACGAAATTTCCTCAAAGAGTGTCACGAAATTATGAATTTGGTTGTTAATGAAGAAAATTCAACTTATGGACTGTCTTGAAAAGTTCTTAGATCGACTAATGGGGAAGCCTTTGATTCTACAATAAGCGAAAGTTTTTTTTTTGGAACATGATAGAAATGCATTGATAATAATAAAGTTAAAGTACAACTGTGCTGTCGCCGTTACAATAATGAAGACACGCCAGCGATGAGCAAAGACCAAACTACGGCCTTAGGAACAGAACACAGCGTACTGAGCCGCAAAACACAAAAGTACAACTACTATGCTATCACCAGAAGATAAAGGCCAACAAGAGGTCTAGGGACGCCAACGACAAGCGAAGGCCAGCAGGGGCCTAATGAACGGAACATAGTGTGGAATATTACAAAAGTTGAATACCAATTGGCACCAACCAATCCCTGGGATTTGAAATAATGCAATCGAAAGAAAGTCCACTCCTATAATTCAGCAAGAAATAAGGATTCCCAATCCCTCAATCCTCTCGACCGCCGGATCTAAGGATACAGGTACATACTTTTGCAGTCCTAATTTACGAAACTCTATACACTTGGCCCCGAATAACTTGATCATTAGAGGATTTTGCGACCGGAAAATCCACCGGGTCCTTGGGCTTGTCTTTGCAGGAACCTTCCCAGCTTTCACATCATCCATACGGACTTCCGCACCATGAAAGTATAACCGTAAATTAAAATACCTCAGAGAATCACATTCTGATGTTTTTTTGTACTAGTTGGTGAATATTATGGAGTTTTTTTAAAAGAATTTGTTAAAGTTAACATTGTTTTTTTTATTAATTGAAGGCTTGTGGAGAATACAAGTCCAGATTTGATATGCCTTCAGAAATTACTTTTCAAATGTTGATTGATATGCCATCCTTTGAAATCATCAAGATCACATTTATTCTCGAAGCTGACCCTTGGAATAAGAAGAATAAATTATGCCAACCAAACATACCCTTAGCGGGTGCCCGCTCCCGCACATCATCCTTGACAAAAAAAAACGGTGCCTTTTACAACGACTTTTTTTTTTTTTTTCCCATTCTTTTTGCAACCAATTTAGGACATGTTTCCACTAAATTTTTTCAGCAACAACTCGGAGTCGGCCCTAAGCTAAAATTTACTATGTTATGGTCGCTTTAGGACTCCCATAAATTTTGAATTACAGGGGACCCCTTCCTCTTTTTTTTTTACCCCTTATAATAGTCTAACAAAAAGGCCCCCTTTTTAGTTTTCACTTTAAGCTTATGAAAAAACAGGGCCGGCTCTGCAACAACTTATGGCATTTTACCAAGTTGTTCATGCTAATTAACAATTTATTGGTTAGTAAAAATAACTTGATATTTGGCAATGACTTATTGATTAGTGAAAACAACTTAACATTTTTCAACAACTTATTGGTTAGTAGGAAACAACTGACGACTTGTCAACAACAAAACTTACGCGTACTTCCACTATTTCATATCCCAATTTTGTCAAAAGTAGATCATTAACACCGGAACTATGTGATTCAACAAAGATCTTTTGCAATCCAACCCCAAGCTAGATAAGTCAAAGCGCTAGGGATTGCTATCACTCCTTGAAATCATGTGATCATGAGAAAATCCACTTGTATAATTTGAAGAAAATCCACTTGAAGAAAATCAGCAAGGGAGAGAAGCATTAATTGAAGGATGCCAGCCAATCCCTCGAAATCCTCTCCATGGCTGGCTCTAGAAATACATTTGGCCCTTACAAGTTACAACGCAAATGTAAGGCTCTTGGACCCATTTTGTTAAGGTTTTTATTTTTGAAGTACTTATTCTTTATTTTACGAGATAGGTCATTCTTTCACAATACATCGCTTTTAATTCAAAAAATAAATACTCCATCCGTCCCAATTTAATAATTCATTTTGAGAGTTCGTGCTACTTTTCAATTGATTATATCTTTTAATTTATAATATTTTATGTGATTTTAAAAATATTATTTTATAGAACTAATCGAGATCTATCAAACAATATCCATATTAGATATAAAATTCATTACCAATTCAAAAATATAACTAATTTTTTATCTGGTAATTAGAATAGAATGAGAGATTATTAAATTGGGACAGAAGAAATACTTATTTAAAAATAAGTAGTACTGTACTTATTTTAATTAGTGGAACACAATCCATTATCCGAGGATCCACAAACAAAAAAAACCACCAGCCCTTTAACTTGTCTTGCAATAACTTTACAGCTATCCAGATTATCCATACAGAGTTTGCCACCATGAAGTATAAATGTCAAAAATAAAATAAAAAATTGCCAGAAAACAATGTAATACTCGAGAAAATCTCATGAGTATTATTGAATTTTTCAAAGTCAGCATTGTTTTTATCAAGTGATCCTATCTAAAATAATCACAAGAGAAAATAAGTTCAGATTTGATATGTCGTCATAATTACTTTTCAATTTTGACCCTCTCTCTTTCTTTTTTATTGGAGTACTACCTTTCTCATTCTACAAATGTTGAAATCATCAAGATGATTTATTCTCGAAGCTGTATTATTGAGTTTTTCTAAGTACTTTGTCAACTCAAAATTAATGTTTTTATCAAGCGAGCATTCAATTTAAAACAAATCACGGAGAATATAAGTTAAGAACAGGTATATTATCATAAATAAGTTTGACCCTCTCCTTTCTTTTGAAAAGATGTTTCTAATCCTTTGTCAATGTTGAAATCAGCAAGATGATGGGCTTGTTTGGTACATCATTTTATTAGCTTATTTTCTTTATTAGTCATTATTGCGCGTATATTCATTAAAATTTTAAGCGAATAAACTAGTAATAAGATGCTATACCAAAACAAGCCAATTTTTTTTCGAAGATGAGCTTTAGATAAGAGCATGAGGTTAAGGAAAATAATGTCAAAATTTTCTCAATGGTATTTTTGACTTATTGTCCGCACTATGAAGACAACATTTTGTCTAAATTGCATAAATAGAGGGTCAAAAATACTAAAAATACCATTTGGACGCCTTGGTATTTTTACCGGAAACAACTCGCATTTTGACGTTATTTTGAAGGCGAAAAATTTAGTGTGAACTCACCCACGTAAGCCCCTTTAGCCCCGTTAAGAAACTTTAACTCACCCCTAAATTATGTCAACCAAACGCACCCTTAGCAAAACTCTCTTTTTGCGGCCAATTTAACATGTGTTTGTCCCTCTGTTCTCCTGCCTTTCACACAATTCTCAACGGCCAAACCAACCCCCCGGCAAAGGTCAAAATCTCACGCCCCACATATAGTCCCCCTCTCTCTCTCTCTCTCTCTCTCTCTCTCTCTCTCTCATCCCCATGGCCGCCAAGAAGACAGAAGAGTAAAGCAAAGCAACAACGACACGCTCCTCCCTCCCTTAAAAACTCACACGACTCCTCGAAAAGTCTCAGCCGTCCACACACTTATCCACATTCCGCCCCCCTTTTAACCTCTTCTCGCCTCTCTGCTTGACCAAACTCCATTTGAAGCTCCTTGCTTTTTCAAACCCCGCCCACCCTTCTCTCTCTCTCTCTCTCTAGAACTTGGATTGAGCTCAAGAAAAAGTCATTTTGCGATCTGGGTTGTTGATTTTGGAGCTTGTAAGTTGAAATACAATGGGAGTTAGTAAATGGGAAAGAGTGAAGCTATTGCTGGGGATGAAGCTCTGCGTCTACGCTCCCAGAAACAACGACGGTTTGCCGCCTCCATCGGAGAGTATCTCCGGCGCCGCTCTGCTTCCGGCGGCGGTGTTTCCGGCTATGACGCCGTCGTCCCGTTGGTCGAAGCTGTCTGCGAGTTTTAGCAGATCGTCTACGGTTCGTAAAAACCCCTGTTCTCTGTTTATTTACTACATAATCGAAGTTCTTTTCTTGTTTTTTTTTTTTTTTTGAAGCAAAAAATAATCAAAGTTTGTAATTTTCGTTTTTGGGTGGAATTACTGCATGTCGTAGTTTCGAAAAAGATAGGCTCTGTTGAAACGAAAGGAAAAGAAAAGAAAATGGAAGGAAAATGAGAGGAAAAAGGAAGGGAAAATTTACTACTCTCAAAATCTAAAATTGTTATTTTTTTCTCACTCTCTCTCCTAACCAAACAATAGGAGGTAAAATTTTTAGTTTTCCTTTTTTTTCCTTTCCTTTCCTTAAGTTCTGTTTAAGTTCCAAACAGAGCCTTAGGGAGCGAAGACTTTTTTTTTTTTTTTTTCAGTTTTCTGCCCAAAAAAAGTGAGTTTTTTTTTTTTTTTCGGTTTAGAAAGAAATCTGTGTAAAACATTTTTTTTCATATAGCTCAATTGTTTGGGCTAGCTTGCACGCATTCTGACGTAATTCTTGGATCAATCTCGTCTCACCGTCCACTAGCGGGCTCCAATTAAAGCCGGGGCAAAGTCCCAAAATTTGTGCAAAACATGACAATACCTTTTAATAGAAAATGGTATAAGTTGCCAAACTCCATTTGTCCTTGTTGAAGTATGAGTTCTGATTATAGAACAGAACCTCAATTCCCCAATCGAGATCAAGATTTAAGAAAATTTTGATTCATGTGTGTTGTATGTGGATTGATCTTCTCCAAAAGCTTTAAATTTCTGTTGGCGATTGTTATTATGTTGTAAACTTGTAGTTTGTTTGTTCGTGTTCCGTTTCGTTGCTGAGAAAACTGAGGATAACACAAAATAGGAGCTTGTTCTTTGTTCTTGGTTAATTGAGCTTAAAATTGTAGTTTTGGGTGTTAGACTTTCTCTGCCGCCAAACAGTCTCTACATGTTTTCAGAAGTAGATAGTTTCACTCGAGTTTGTAATCTCTTGATGGTTAATCACCATGGATTCGGATCCTCTCCGCTCCAAGTTTTGGACTGTAGAGATAGTCCAGATAGTCCAAATCTGAACCGTCCATTGCTGCAACGAATGGTTCAGATTTTGACAGACTTCGAGTGGAGAGGATCCAACCCTATCCCCATATCTTGTGCATCTATTAATTTAAGATTCTAATCTTGTTTATTAATCTGTTTTATGCTTAACATGTGTGGGTTTTTTTTTTTTTTTTCCCTTTTGGTGTCGTCATGTGATGGGTAATGGATGTCTTGTTGTTTTCCACTCTTTGTGTGGTTTCTTTTCAAGAACCCTTTTTATCATTTCGTCTTAATAGTTTGGGAGGGGCTACATGATTACCTTTCCTTTTCTTCCTTTCCACCAGAGTGTAAAAAGTAGCTTTCTTCGGTGGCCACATCTGTTGACTATTACTCCTACTATTGTGTAAGGTTTCTTACCATAAACTTTATCAGAATGGGAGGAAAAGCAAGAAAAAAAAAGAGGGGATGGGAATCTTGGAGAGTCAATATTCCTCTAGAAGCCCAATGGTTTCAACTGTGTTTTGTGTTCTGGGGAAAGTTGAAACCATCTCTTAGCAGGTCTTGAAGAATCAACGTAGCCTAGTTTACGATCTTGGAGTAAGTTTGATGGGCCGGATTAGACATGATTTTCGTCTTACCAAACCAATTTCGGCATTTGAATGCGACAATTCAACAAGTGAGATTAAACATCCCGACCCGTCGTTACTAGTTCGGCCAATCAAATATGGCCTTAGAATTCTGTTCCATCCAGGTAATAAAAGCCTAAAGTTAACTGCAACTTTTGAAGAACCAATATTCCTCCATGGTATGAAAACCCTGTTAAATCATCTTTTTATTCATCATCCAGCAATGAAATCCTTTAGTTAACTGAATGTTTCAGTAACTTGACAACATTCCTCCTTCCGCAAAAAAAAAAAAAAAAAAACACAATACTTGACATTCCTCCACGTTGTGAAACTACTTGTAGATCACTGTTTATTTCTGTTTATCTTTACTATGGAGAAATGCACCAAATTCTATGACGATGATTAAGATGTTAGTTGAACACGATAGTATTTGTACATCCACTGATTGGTACTTGATTTCAACTTTCAGAATGCCTGCTCAATATGTTTGGCAACAATGAAATGCGGAGATGGCCACGCCATTTTCACTGCGGAATGCTCCCATTCCTTCCATTTTCACTGCATCGCTTCAAACGTGAAACACGGCAACCAAATCTGTCCCATCTGCAGAGCAAAGTGGAATGAAATACCCTTGCAGAGTCCCAGTTTCAAGCTTCAATCTGATAGAGGACGAATCACTCCAATAGATTGGGCACACAATAATCCTTCAATGACTGTAATTCGCCGCCTACCACCTCCACGTCGTCCCAATTCCAATGTCATCCCACTGTTTCATACCCCGGAGCCAGCCGTCTTCAACGACGATGAATCTCTAGATTGTGATTCGTCAAACATGAAATCATCAGATACATGTGATTTTCGCAGGAAAATAAAAATCACCTCATTCCCTGAATTTAAATCAGTGTCACGGTTGATGCCGTACGATGATTTCACAGTTCTCATCCATATAAAAGCTCCTGTTTCAGTTTCCAGTCAAACTGAAAACGAAAATCAAGTTAATTCTCTACAGATTTCGCAAACGCCTCGGGCTGCTATCGACCTTGTTACTGTACTTGACACCAGTGGTAGTATGGCAGGGACCAAACTTGCATTGCTAAAGCGAGCCATGGGTTTCGTGATTCAAAATCTGGGGCCCAATGACCGACTGTCTGTGATCGCTTTCTCTTCAACCGCCCGTCGCCTCTTCCCCCTCCGTCGGATGTCTGACACCGGAAAACACCAAGCGTTGCAAGCTATTAACTCTTTAGTGGCAAATGGGGGGACAAACATTGCAGAAGGGTTAAGAAAGGGCGCTAAAATAATGGAAGATCGAAGGGAAAAGAATCCGGTTGCCAGTATAATTCTTTTGTCCGATGGACAGGACACTTACACTGTCCATAGTTCAATTAGAAACCAGCAAAATCCAAATTACCATCTGCTCCTTCCTTTGTCAATCCACAAAAACGGGATTTCTGGATGTAGGATCCCGGTTCATACATTTGGGTTTGGTACGGATCACGATGCATCGTCCATGCACTCGATTGCTGAGATTTCTGGAGGTACCTTCTCTTTCATCGAAACCGAATCTGTTATTCAAGATGCATTTGCACAGTGCATTGGGGGACTTTTGAGTGTTGTGGTGAAGGACCTTCAAGTTTGTATTGATTGTCTCCACCCTACGCTCTCCTTAACCTCTTTAAGATCCGGAAGTTACCCGAATCGGGTGATTGCTGACCGACGAACAGGTTTCATCGATGTTGGAGATTTGTATGCTGACGAGGAGAGGGATTTTCTTGTTTCAGTCAATTTGCCATCAGACTCCTCTAGCAACGAAACATCGTTGTTGGAAGTGAAATGTGTATACAACGATCTGATGACGAAAGAAATGCAAACTACAGTGAGCGAAGAAGTTAGGGTTAAGAGAGACGAAATAGCCGGAAAGGAGGCCATTTCAATTGAAGTGGACCGGCAACGCAACCGGCTCCTGGCAGCGGATGCAATGGCGGAAGCGAGGGCCACAGCCGAACAGGGAGACCTTGGTGGGGCCGTGTCGGTCCTCGAGAGCCGCCGAAGGGCGTTGTCGGAAACTGTGTCGGCGAAATCCGGCGATCAGCTCTGTGTCGCATTGGATGCGGAGCTGAAGGAGGTGCAAGAGAGGATGGTGAGTCGCCAAGTGTACGAGGTGTCAGGCAGGGCGTACGTTCTTTCAGGAATGAGCTCTCACTCATGGCAGCGGGCAACAGCACGGGGCGACTCCACAGACAGTTCGAGCCTCCTTCGGTCTTATCAAACCCCATCGATGACCCAAATGCTCAGTCGCTCCCAAACTACATTGGTGGCTAGCCCAGCGGCTCACAGGCTACCGAAACCAAGGTAATGGTATATACTATATAGGGTTGCTATGGATACTATATAGGGTTGCTATGGAGATCAATCGCTCCTCAAGACAAGGGTACATGTTCTGATGCTGTTGCAATTTCTGTATCTTCATTTGGGGTGGGGAGAAATTCAAAAGGGACTTAAGAGTTAGGGTTCTTTGCTGGCAGTTGTGCCTGTCTTATTTATATTTGTATAGAAATAAACTCGGTAAAGGATTTTGCTTAGAGGAACACAGGGCAGGGCTGAAAACTTCTTGTTTTGCGCCTTTTACTGCGTTGTTTTGCTGTTGGGGGTGATGCACATAAGATATGGTTTAGTCTCGGCGAGGTTGGTATAAAAGTTTGTAATTGTGGTGATAGTTTGGGGTGAACCCGTCCCCGTAACACATCAGAAACCTGCAATGTGATTCTTTTGGCATAGTTCTCTTGATTCAGTTGTTGTTGCTTTACTCATTCGGATGACTGCGTTATTTGCAGTCTTACAATACGTTCCTTATTTGCATGGCTTTATTTGATCACATGTCCAATGCAACCTGATGTGCGGCGAAATGATCAGGTTAATAAAAACCCGGTTCTAGGTAACTGTCAATCCGTGACCGATCTGCATTTTAGCTCGACTTTCCCTCATTTGGCTTCGGAGTTCTCTTGTACTTGTAATTGTCAATATCAACCTTCTCCTGCGAGGCCTGAAACATAACAATTTGAGAATGAGCTGCAGTCATAGGGATAATATTCATTTGAATTTTGTGATCAGTAGAAGGTAGATGATGTACCTTTAGCTCCTCCCCCGGCGATATCTTCTTCGGCTCATATGCCTCCGGAGTTCTGTTCTCGAAAGCGATTTCTTTCTCTCAATGATTTCCCATTTCTGGTCATCTTCCACCTTGGCAATATCCTTGCTGAACAAACAATGTTCTTACAACATTCAAGAGTACGCAGAAAATAAATCGAGGATACAAAAACAAAATAACTGAGTGTTATCTCGTACAACTATCGACACGCGCAATGCATAAGCAATCCCAAATGAAAAAACAAGGAATCACCCGACATTAAACTCTGTTCGAGCCCAGCTCATTCGGATGCTTCATGTTAAAGCTTTGAGATTCATCTTTCACCATTATGTATGAACGTGGAATCAGAGAAAGAAATCAACAGAAGAGCTAAAACTCACATGGTAAGACAAATTATACACGTAAGAATATACGCAGTGGAAGTGAATCATGCTGACCATTATCGATCAATTTGAATGCCAAGGAGTACTTTTGAGACATGGTCCTCACGCTTCTACTTAATTTATGTACGACTTTTGTGCCTCGATTGTAGGGGGTAATCCCGAACAAGCACAAATGATACCCGAATACGCGGTACGTGGGACCACGGAATAAATAACACGGATCACACCGCGGATGCGATCGGTGGTCGGCAATAGGGACAGATGACATGAGAAGTCATTAGAGGAGGCAGTCTGTTCAGCAACAAGATGGTTCGGCAGAGACGGATCTATAGGTGGTCGTATGGGGGCCACGGCCCCTGCGTTGTTTCGGGGTTTTTAAAAAAAAGAAAAATAATGTTTATATTAGTTATTTTTTGTTTGTTTATTAAAAATACATAGATATTATATTTTGTATTGAGTGTTATTTAGACATTTAAATTCTTTATAAATGTGTTTATTTTAGATCCCAAAACCAATTTCTCTCTCTGCGCTACGGTCTCCCATATCTCCCATAAGTTTTTTTTCAATTATTTATCTCATTTCTCTTTTTATCTCTCTCCACTTACTACCCAAAAAATCTCCCTCAAAACCTAAACCAAACAAACTATTAGATTTCCGAACCTTGAAATTTCAAAATCTTGTTCATAATTCAGCCCCCGCATTTACGAAATTCTGGTTCCATCCCTGGTTCGGCAACGAGATGGCCAAACAAGGGAAAATCTCATGTAAATACCACCTTAAGAGATAAGGCAGTATGAATATTCTAGAAGAATCCAATATAGTTGTACACTTGTACTCCGTAAAAGAGTAGGGTCCCGTGGATAAAAGATTTGCATGAATCTCCTAATGAAAGTAGGATGTTCGGCTGGCTATGTAAAGGAGTCCTAAAAGGACTGCAGAAGTGATTTGATAAGGGAACGAGAATATGGAAATATCCTAGGTTCCCTATACGTGATAGGAAATCTAGGGCAACAAGGATGCTTGGGCAACAAGCATACGAGTGCCTATATAAACGAGGTAAACCTAGAGAAAAAAGGTACGCAATACATTGCATCCATATTATTTTTCCTACTGATTATTAGGGTTTCATCTAGTATGAGATACTAAGTTAGGCATCGGAGGGTATTTGTCAATGAGAGGCAAATGTGCGCTCATCCCTGTCTGTTTTGCAGATTAGGGTTTTGACGAGTCGTTAGGGTTCCGGTCAAGAGGCACGGGTAGTCGTACCACCAACGTGTTGTTTCTAGCACCAAGCAGTTTTTGTCCACCTACATCGATATGATGGAGATCGTAAAGTCATATATACAAATGCTAGGCCAGAAATCCTTAATCTTCTTAAGAAATAAGAAACCCTTTAGTTACCCTCTATCATGAGGACTTAACTTATGGAGATAGCGGGTATGTAAAGAGTTTCTTGAAACCACTTCTAAACTCGTGGCGGAAGTGAGCTGACTTATAAAAACGCTAGACACGCCCAAATGCACACGCACTTACGATAGACCATTGTTGAGTGTTTGTGCATTTTTGTGTGTCTCTAGCACATCTATAGCAATCAATATTAGTATTTGTTCGTCGAAGAAAAATGACCTTCGTTTCAAGAGATGGCCAAGGCCTTTTGCTTTGTAGCTCAATAGAACTTTGGGCCAGGTTTGAATTGAGCCTCACAGGTGTAATTGGCAATACCGAGAAACTAACCCATGAAACCCAAAGTCGAGGTTAACAAGCCCAGTACGATACAATTGGGCTAATGGCACATAAAAGCAACTACCACAGAAGCTAATTATTTGCTTCCCCGTAGTAATACATAAAAGTTGACCCTTTTTTTTTCTTATACTTAAAAGTGATTATTTTTCAAAATATTTGGATAAAAGTAAATTTTTTTTACTTTTTCGATTCGTCGAGATGAGATGAACGATTAATCCACAAAAGTTCGGCATAAAATTAACAAACATGAAAAAAAAAAATGACAAAACGTGAACTTTTTCTAAAAGTTCTAAAAGTGTTAGTGGAATGAGGTCAGCCATAAGGGTAGACGGTTGGTTGGTGAATTTGCTCTCTACAAAATTGATAAGGGAGATGGGGGAAAAAGGAGTAATTTTTTGTGAATTCTCTCGTCCTGACTTGGATATCTTGCATTTGACCGGATCGATGAGGAGATTAATTGAGGCACATGTAAGCTGACACGCACACCCTTATGCCTTGTTTGGATGTAAACTTGAGAAAAAAATTTCAATTCAAAAAACACTTATTACCCCTACTTTTAATCATTACTCTCTATCTCTCTCCACTCATTACTCATCTGTCTCCACTCATTAACCCTATCTTCAATCATTTCTCTTCAGTTATTATCCTTATCTTCAATTATTACCCTAATTTCTCTCTCCATCCATTATCCCAAAAACTAAACTCAAAATTTTCAAAAATGCATCAAAACATGGCATTAACCATCGAAAAAGCAAACAAAAACTCATTTTGGGTACCCTCAATATAAAGGGATCGAATCCTCTCCTATCCGAGTTTTGGACCGGAGGAAATCGTCCAAACCTGGATCATACACTGGAGAAATTAATGGTTCGGATCTACCCAAAAATTCTTCGCGCGAAGAGTTTAATTCTTTCAATGAATAGTCTTTAAATATATCCGAATCATTAATTGCAGTATTAGACAGTTCGAATGTCGACCGTCTCCTCCTCCTATCCATATTTTAAATATGGACCGGACAGAGCCATTCCCCAATATAAATTCCAAGAGTCGTCGTCACGTAATGTCGGCTGATAGAGAGGTACCCCCACCCACGAGGCACGTGCTATCATTTTTTCGAAATTAAATTTTCCAACGAAATCTCACATGTCACCGTCACTTTCATGTCACCGTTATCGGCGCATTTAACGGTGGTCCCGACGCTAGTATTTTATAATGATTCTTTTCCAGGTCACCATTAGCATTACACAAAGTCCAAAGAGCAGTTTATGAGTTTTTTTTTTCCGGAAAGTATAAAAACCCGTTCCGCTAAGGTTCTTATTTTTCGTTTAACGGAACAGGTCATTTTCTCTCAATATATCAATTGTTTTAGTTAGTGGAATATACCAAAGCAGTTTATGAGTTCGCTCCTTCTTAGGTTTTTTGTTTGAAATTCCTTATATGCGATATCACTTTACGGGCTAATTGATGCGAAATTTTGTTCCTAATTTTATTGAATTCCTAACTAGCGAATGGTGAATTTGGTCCTGTAAAAATTAATTGACGAGGGCGCAAACAAACCCAAAACTCTAATTATCCAAGAAATTAGCCAAGTGTTTGAATAGAACCAATAAACTGTTGAAAGATTAGATCATTTCCAGGGGAGAAGCAAAATCAAATTTTATTCATGATTGAAGAGCCATGTGTTTAATGACACACTCCAAAGAAGCAAAAAGTGCTATATTAGTTGCAATTTTCTCACTCTTCAAGTTTAGAGACTACTAGGGAAATATGAAATTTCAGCAGAATGTGAGTCAGGCGATATGCATTGGTTGGGGTGAAAAACATCAACTGCCTTGTCCTTTTTCTCGTTTAGCATTAGTTAGACGATTAGTTGGGCTTTGTCCAAATTTTTTTGTAATGGATTCCTCTTTGTAAGTTTCGTTGGGCATATATCAATTCAACTTCTCTCTTTTGTCAAAATAAAGTTTAGAGAGAGATGACTCTTTAATTTGACAACTGATCAATAAAAAATAAAAAATAAAAATAAAAAATAAAACGAATATGAGTCCCTGGCTATGGATTTGAAAAGTTCATAGGAATAAATTTGTTTTAACAATTCTTTAATTTCCCACACAAGTAAGCAAATATTATTTTGCTTCTCCCAAATGCAATTGCATGCATTGATTTGTAAGTATACGCAAAAATAGTATCAAGATTTTGTTATAAAAAAAATATTGGTACACCGGATTGTGAACACCCACTTTGGGGTTCCATACAAATGATTGGAGCCGTTTAAATTTTTACGCATTTTTAAGGGTCCTCGAAAAAGTAGCTCATTAGGATATTAGTAAGGGTGTAATCTATTTGTTCAATTTTTTGTCCCTGAACTTACAGGGCCAAAAAATTGAATCAATTGATTAAGCCTTTACAGATATGCAGTTAAGTTGATTTTTTGCAAAACAAAATCTGAAAATTTTATTGTAAACAAATTAAATGACTTCGATCATTAGTATGAGATCAGTCCCACACAAACCGGTTCACAGCGTACCCTCATAATCGACAGGAGGAGGAATGAATGATAGTGCTCTTTACATAAGTTGTAAGCGCAAACCAGTCAATGGAAGCCAAATCTTTATCACTCGTGAATCCGAATGACGTGATTCTTGTTTCTTTATGTAATTCAATGCTATTTGAAGCTAATAGTTTTGAAAATTCGGAAAATAAAAAAAGGAACGAATGATAGTGCTCACAAAGGCAAACCGGTTCATGGAGGCCAAATCTTCGCACTTGTGATCCGGTAGGTTTTGTTTTTCTCTTAATTGGAGTTTTGGGTGTTGGTTCATATAGGTCTAATGAACCGATATTTACTTTTGAAACATTAGCCCACTGAATTGTCAATAAAACAAGATACAGAAAAACAAACTTACAGTTTCCAATCTACTTTAAATACTCGGGAAAGACTACAATACACACCTCTTATTTGAGTGTATATCATATGCACCCCCAAAATGTTATGAATTATAGAAAAAATGTTACGAATCGTATTGCTAAAAAGTTACGAATCATATAAAGGTTACGAGATACACCAAAATGTTACGAATCGTACTGCTAAAAAGTTAAAAGTTACGAAATACGCTAAAATGTTACTCCGTATGAATTAACCATAAAATAGATTCATATGGTATACCCTTTTAAGAAATGTGTATTGTAGACTTTCCCAACACTTTAATTAACACACAAAAAACTGCATTTTTTGGTCATTCGTTATTGATCTATGGAGAAAGGGTTCCTTCCGGTCAATACTTTAGGACGCCAGCGTAATCGACAAATACCCTTTAACAAATCTGGAATTCTTTTGGTTTTTTAACAAAGATAAGTGATCTTTGTTAATTTTCTGGTTTTCGCGAGTTTAGAAAAGAAGACAGACGTTGTTTCTCCATCAAGTCAATAAGATTTATTACAGGGGCTCCAAACGAGCTGAGCCGAGCTTTGTCGAGTTTGAGCTCAGCTCGTTTACCAACGAGCCAAAAATTTGAGCTCAAGTTCGGCCTTTACGAGCCGAATTTTAGTCATTTACTAAATAAACCTCTTTAATCGAGTCAAATTTCTCTTAACGAGCCGGGTTCTATTCGACTCTTTTAGTAAACAAGCTGAAAACTCGAGCTCGAACCGAACGTTAACGAGTTGGTCGGTTCATTTGCTACCCTTTTAAGCATCCCATTAGAAGGAAACTAGAATGAGACCAGCCCCGCACAAACCGGTGTAAGGTGTGCCCCCCATAGTCTGTGATTGAGTATTTTGAGCACGGGAAGAGAACGGAAAACCGTCGGTTACTTAACGGCACCGACACGGTTAATGTGTGTCTTTTTATGGAAATCTGTGTGGGCAACCTGCAGTTGCCGGTTAAGATTAGGATGCCGGGGGTTCGTCACCTGCTGCGCCCTTAATTCTGTCGGTGGAGGTGAGTGTCGGCACCGACACGCAATAGTTATTCCCGGTAATTGTAGCCACCATGCATTATTAAATTTTACAATCCCATCCACACAAAATCTATGGACAAAATTATTGAGTGCTTCTTACCTTCACGCAATCTCTCAATTTCACCGCACATTCGTATGAATTTCATCTCACAGTGCATAACTTCTACACTAGAATGGGATAATTAGAAGAACTCTGGAACAGCATGCGACGGTGTTATAGTAGAACTGAAAAGTTATTCGTTCATCATAAGTACTCACCTTAGATCGGTCGACACCGGTGTACGACTTTAAAAGGGATTGAGATATCACATGGTTTGTCTCAGTATCGTGAATTATTTTTTTTTTATCAATAGGTGATTATTATTTACTTTACGAGTTGTAAGTTACCAATAAGTTTTCAGTTCACACTCTTCAACACAACACAAAGTAAACTGCATCTGTTTGTGAGTTCTCAGAATCCGTTCATTGTTCAGTTGTAGAGAATGATGCGCGAAAAAATATATTCTCATAAAAAATAACGTTAAGTGAAAAAAAAAGAAAGAAGTGACTTTCATTTTATTGTTTAGTTTTTATTACAAACAAAACAATAAGAAAGTTTGAGAAACCGATTTTTCCATCCCTTCTCATCCGTTTTGCACAACTCAAACAGGCCCTAGACTATTCATCGGCCCCGCAATATTACGGTACTAGTGCTTGCCCGTGCCTACGGCACTATGCACCCCGGTAGTGCCGTAGGCACAGGCATTTTTGTAATATATCTTTGTTTTTTTATGCCAACGCCAGAAGCCGAGCAGTTGGTAAAAAGAACCGATGGCATTTTTGTAATATATCTTTGTTTTTTTATGCCAACGCCAGAAGCCGAGCAGACTGAGCAGTTGGTAAAAAGAACCGATGTCATTTTTGTAATATATTTGTAAGAGTGTGGGTGTTTTCTAAAGAGAGTTGGAAAACACACATCAGCCATTGGATCAAATGAATCTCAGCCCTTCTTTCAACTTGTGTTTGTGTAGTCCCCACATCCTTGCATTTTATTAGGTAGATTCACCGGATTCGAAGTAGTGTGATTGGGTGTATCACGAGATAACTTATACCGTTATTGTTTAACAAAAAGTCCAGGAACATAATTATCGGACACAACTACGGAGATTAGTACTGTGTTTGAAGTCGTCCAAAATATAACATGGACTCTCGTGCATCGAACGATTCTAAATACATGGAGTTGTGTTTAAAAACTATATACTCCGTATGTTCTTTTTTTTAACGTTGCTCATAGTTTAATGGTTCGTGTAGGAGCTAGGCAGGTATATGTATGATGGAGCATGCATGCACGTGACTTACAGCGAAGGAAAAAGGATGTGCCTCCTCGACAGCATGATCTTGACCATTCAACCTCAAAGGCCTATGGGGTTTGTACTTATATACGACCCATGAGCTACAGAAGAAGTCACTCCTCACCCACTATTACAATTAAGACAGGAAAAGAATTCCACAAGTTTATTATTATTATTTCTCCAAAAAGAACTCCTTTGTATGTATTGCAGTATTAGCCGTTTGTTTTATATGTATATATATATGTATACATGTGGAAGAACATTCAGATATACAATAGGGAGGAAGAAGGAAAATTAGAGAGTGCCTCAGGGGCACAGATAATTAGAGCCGTTCGATATTTTTTTTTACAAAACCCTAGTGGATGTGTGAAAAATCAGCTCAATCCGATATGTGTCGGTGCTCGATCCAATCTTCCAATCTGAATGAAAATTGAAAACTTGGATTGAACACGTACACATATATATCGGATTGAGCTGATTTTTCTCAAAAGCTCACTCGGTTTTTTTTTTTTTTAAATAATTATTGAACGGCTTGGATTATCCTTGCGGGACCCGAAGTGGTCGGTGTTTGTAGCAAGGTTGTGGAATATATGAGCTTACAGTACTAATGTGTGGAGAAGGAGGAGTATTTCTTAGGGCTGTCCAAGAAAAACCGAAAACCGTGAAACCGATCCGTGCCTTTTGGATTTTGTCCGTGGATTAATGGTCCGGACACGGATTTGAAAATTAAAAAACCGTGAGATACGGATTAGGATTGGATTTTTATTTCAAAACCGTGGATTAACCGAACCGAACCGTGAGATATTTAAAAAATAAAAATAAATAAAAAATATATATATGTATATGTATGTATATATACGGATTAGGATTGGATTGTTATGAATTTTTTTTAACAATTTTACATTAATGTGACAATATATAAAATTTAAGGGGTAAACTGTCCAAACTCTAAAATTTAAGGGGTAAACTGTAAAATGTCCAAACCCTAAAATCATACTGCCATCCACAACCCTAAACTAAAATCGTTTAAGACAGAATAGAACTCAGAAGTGGCGCCCCCCTCTCCCTCTCTCTCTCTCTCTCTCTCTCAACGTTCAAGACTAGAGAAAAGAAATACTACACTTCTAGTTTGAATCAATCACCAAGAGGTAATCCTTATTCCATTGATCAATTAATTGTAGCACTTTTGTTATATTCAAGACTACGTATCTGCGATTCTGCATCACAATGTTCTTTGATTCAATCTAGCCCATAATCGAACTTCATTTCTTACTCTTAATCACACACAAGTGTATGATTTTTTATTTATGTCACCCATTTTCATAGGTATGTCAAGCATGGGAGAGACAGAAACTGCTACTGCGGATGAGGTCATGGAGAGAATTTTGCGTTTTTTAGTGTTGAATGTTTTTGGAAGGAAATCCGTGGATAAAACCGGACCGAACCGTGAGACTTTTGGATTAGGATTGGATTACATTTTCTAAAAACCGTGACATGCGGATTAGGATTGGATTCATACGAATCCGATCCGATCCGGACCGTGGACAGCCCTAGTACTATTTCTGAGGCACCGCATTGAATAAACTCTCGGGAGAAAGTGTTTTATTAGCGTCAATAAAGCAACATACTCCCTCCGCCCCCATTTAACAGTTTTTTTTAGAATTTGTGTCATTTTTTAATTGTTTATATTTCGTAACGTGTGATGTATGTAATTTTGAAAATATTGTCTAATAGAACTAATTAAGTTCAATCAAATAAGTACCATATTGCATATAAAATTTATTATCGATTAAAAAATGTTACTCTTTTTTTTATCCGATTAGAATAGAACGATGGACCGTTAAATGGGGACGGAGGGAGTATATATTTGATTGGAAAGTAAAACAGGGCAACATCATAGTATCTTCTACAGTACTTAAATTTTAATAAAACAAAACTGGTGGCTAGCGGATTATCCATTATCGTAGGAAGTAAACCATGGTAATTCATTTTAACAAAGGGGAATGATAATCTTAAACTCGGGAGGAGAAGAAGAAAAATGGAAAACTAGCTTCCCTTTTCTTTTCTTTTTAAACCGGTCAATACCATATATCAAAGCCATAAGGCATTACGGAAACCATCACAAGATAAAGAAATGAACCAAAACCTAGACATAGTCACCGACTGAAAGTGTAGACCCGGCGAAATGTCGGTACATAAGAACCAATTGCAGAAAAGGTAATAAAAAAAATCCTACAAAGACACTCAGCTCAAACCATAGAAAGCATATATATATATATATATATATATATGAAATCTGGAGCACGGATTTGTCATCCCAAAGAGCCACACTGACATGTTCAAGACCCGTCAACCTGATACACTGGCTCGCAACCAGGCCCTTTGCTTCCAAAATACTGTAAATTGAAAGAAGTACACATGGTCCTTCAATTGTACGTATGGCGTTTATGCACTGAAGCTCTCCTCGATATCCATCAGATGAATGGCCCACAAAAAATGTCCAAGAATTTGAAAAAAATCAGCTAGCTGCCCCCAAATAATCAGTCATTAATCGTTATATTCTTTGAATTGCTTAGAAAGAATATCCATGGTGGAAGCCACTCGAAGGTCCATAATTTTCAAACATCAAGAAGAAGGGCTTCTGTGGTTATTTGGGTCAATGAAGAGTTAGGAAAATATAACATTTACGTTCGCATATATTTGTTTGAACCGCGTTAATTAATTCAATCTTATTAAGATGTATCCAAGTGTTCTTTATCTTTCTCGTGACATAAGGCAAGTAAAATCCGAAAGGATGTGACTTTGTCATAATGGACTGAAAAATGGTTAATTTAGCCTATTTGTTAGGGATTCGGTATCATCCGATTGCTTTTAGAACATATTGCGAACATCGGGCGCCACCCAAATCTCATTCATCAAATGTTGATGTTATGCATTTCGAATATCTGTTCGTTGAAATAAATGAAGTTCCTCTCGATGTTTCAATTACGGAGTATGATGTTTTTTTGTTTTTTTTTTTCTAGTTTATGTTGCAATTAATTTCGCATGAATATAACCGTCAAATTAAGTCCGTCCCATTCGACCCGACCCATTTTTTTTAAAATGATCCGCCGACCCAAAAATTTGATGGACACTTTCGTCCAGTGGAAGTCAGATCACAACCACGTGGCATGTACCCAATAGAAAAAGTACAAAAGAATAGTACTAGGAAAAAAACTTTTTTAAGGAGCAACCGCAAACAAACTTATACTTATAGCGCTCAATCGTGCGCGTCCAAAAGAATTTTTACGGTCTAGATTTTAAAATTCAGACTATTAATTATCGAAAGCGACGACTGAAAATACGCGGAGCCGTGAATAACTTATTCTCTCCTCACAGTACTAGAAGCAAAAAAATCAAAGTTCAAATCCCTAGGCAAAGCCACGTACTATCACATGACCTCCAGCTAGTCATGCAGTTTGATTCGGAGGGATAGTGTGGGCTCCAGAGTAGATCAGTCCGTTTAGTATAGTGTACGTAAATGAAGGATGGGAGTGGATCCTCTCCGGTTTAAGTTTTGAACTAGAGGCTAGAGCAGACAATCAAAATCTTTGCCGTCTAATGCTGCAATCAATGGTTCGGATCTACTCAGAGATTCTTCGGGTGAAGAATTGAATTCTTCTCACGACGAGTTGCGAGCAGATGTGAACCCATCAAGGATATAGTAGGAGCATGTGGAACAGAATGGGAGGGGCTGTAGTGCACCCGCCGCACTACACCGTGCAGTGCGGCCGATCCGACCGTCCATCTCGGTGCGGACGGCTTGGATTTAATTCGAGTTCTTACAAATCCTAGCCGTCAATTGTTCGGATGAAAATCCGAACCATCCATTACCGAGATGGACGGCCGAATTGACCGCACTACACGTATAGTAGAGGGTGCACTACAGCACCCCGGGTCCCTGTTCCACAGATCCTGTGCAAGTAAGGTCCTCCGTAACATCCGTTTTGATCAGATACAACGTGGTGGGGCCGAAGTGCCGAACGTAATCTCGAACTGCATACATTTCCCGCTCACAGCGCTGAGCTACTCCATCAGCCGGCTTGAATTACCACAGTACCCTCTCAAATTTTTGTAGACTGGCCCAATGACCAAGGGCAGTTTTGTCATGAAGTCCGATTACTGAAACTTGTATGGCTGTGGAAAAAATTATTCAACGCACCTAAAGTACTGAATAATCTCACCCTGTCTTAAATTCATAATTCCCATGAACCACACGTCCTCTTATTTTTTGGGAAATGATTTTGTCACTCCCTTTTTTGTTAACGCCACTCTCCTGCAAGTGTATTTTTAGTGCAAAAATACACTTGCAGAGAAATGACGTTAACAAAAAAAGGAGTGACACAATCAGTAGCCTATTTTTTTCAAAATGAGAGTGCATGTATAGTATACTCGGTCGTCACCTTTGTCAGGAAACTTTCTTAATTAACTCGAGAGAATGCTCATCTCAATTAGGTTGACACCAATACTTCGACGAAATCATGTGCCAATCCGTATCGATGAGGCTATACTCAACACAATTAGGTTATACTGGACGGTCCTAGTCTGCCTTTTTCAGAAATTTAATGTAAAACAGACCACAAAAGATCACCAAATTAAAAAGTTTTATACAACATGAGAGAGATTTTGAATTAATAAGCAAACTAATGCAAACACAAATCACACTCGGAGTAATTTAAGTATGATTTGAGCAGACAAAAGAAGCCTTTTAAACCTCAAGCCACTTGTGATAATCTAGTCAAAATCATCAAGTCCGGTTTTGGTGGCATTTTAATGCTTAATTAAAGTCACAATGACTCCATTTTGTTGTGAACGAAGAAAACTTGACAGAGAATTTCCGTCAGGTTTAGCGGAGCCAGAATTTGAATCCGGAGGTGACGAAATTAGAAAAAAATTAACCACCAATCATAAATTCTTATATTTAACATCTAAAAAAAATACTCCGTAAGAAAATCCTTATATTTAATAATAAAAATAATTTCTTTTTTTTACATTTTTTCAGAAACCGGGGATGGCCCGTGCCACTCCTCCTCCATCTCCCTCCGCCACTGACGGAGATGGTAATTTTTTTTCCTCCACTAGATTGCACGAAGTGCATCGCACCATGTGCTCCTGCCTTTGGTTGATAGTAATATATACACATCAGAGATTTTTTCTCTACCGACAACACCCGAATGATTCAAGTGATTGGCATGTTGATTTGCCGCTGTCAAGAGTATTTAATTCCTAAGAAAAATGACAAAATACTACAGTATCAGTTTTAAAAAGTCAGTATATAGGATTTCTAGCTACTACAAGGAATTGACTGTTTTCATGTAACTTGATCGGGGTGTTCACCGGCGTATGCGCACATCGACAAATCTCTGGGGAACTATCGAACTGTTCACTAGCGGAGTGCTCAAGTAAAGTCAAGATAAATTTTGTTTGAACCGAGCCCATCAAATTTGATAGCACTTGAGAGGTTTTGAACTTGACATCTACATGGGTAAGCCCTTAAGTTCTGGGTTTTGACCGCCACGCAATTCCTTGGGTCAGGGGTGGTCCTGGGTCACGTGCCCCCACTAAAAATTGAATAATTGTTTTCGTGATTTTATATATTTTATCAGTTATTAAATTTTTTAATAAAATAGAGTGTCATGTATGTGACGAATCTCGGGTTGTGATTTCCTCTTTGGGTCGTGGCGACATTTGATCATTGTATTCATGTCTTGTCCGAATTTCTCACTCCTAATTTTTGGGTAAATTTGGAGGAAGTATGCAATATTATAAAGTTTGTGGTTAATACTAATGAATTTCAAAATGTAGAATATATCACCTCGTTGTGGTTGACTAGGAAAATAATTCTTCACGTTATGTTTCAGTTTAATAGATTTCACGTACTATATTCAATTTCTGGATCCGCCGTTGATATAATTCATTGTCGGTAATTCGATTGAATTTGGAGTGTCTTAACTTATTTTCTTTGTAATTCGTTTAAGAAAAAATACAGAAATAATCTAAGCTAAATAATCTTATAAGAATAGGACCCGAAACTGAGAAAAGTTTAGAAAATATAGAAATAATCTAAGCTAAATAAGTTTAACCAAACTACACCTTAATAGTTTAATTTTAAGAAATTAAAAATAAAAGACTGGCCCCGTTCCGTTAAGGTTCTTATTTTGTGTTAAGTATTTATTTTTCGCTTTACGAGACAGATCATTCTTTCACAATACATTATACATCACCTTTATGAGATAAGTCATTCCCTCAGCAGAACGGGACTGTACATGCATGTTTTGTGTGTTTCATTTCTACAGGCACTTCTGTTCAAAAAAAGAGTTCTACAGGCAGTAGTACTATAGAGTAGACATATCACACACTTGTTTGGTAGTATTATTTGTTAGTCAAATATAATATTCTGTTCCAAGAATTAGTATATCGCAACAACTTTTTATCTTAGCTTTCAAGCGAAGGAATAAAAAGGTAGTAACCATTATTGTTTTTTGACATGGAAAAAGAAAAAAAACCAAACGAAAAATAGAGAACTCAACCTCGCATAACTACTCGATCGGCACATTTCACATCACATGCACGAGAAAAACGGAAGTTTCCGTAAAGAAAGTTTACGGAAGTGAATCGCTGCCGTTCAAAAATATTTTGGACGATCCAGATTTTAATAAAAATTTTCCGGGGAAAAGTTAATTGTGACTGGTCATAATTGAAAATAAATCTCAGCTATTGATTGCACGAATAAACGACTGAGATTACGCCATTCTGTAAACACCATATTCACGGAGCGGCCGTGAAAAAATCTTTATCTCCACATGCACACCTAAAGAAGAGAAAAGAAATAGCCCTGCCCTGCCCTAGTGGCAAGTGCACCAAACCCAATCTTTATGACAATTAGAAATTTAGGTTGAAACCTAATTTTGCTTTTTCTCCAAAGAGAAAAATGACTTTTCTGAAAGAAAGAAGAAGTGATTCAAAGAGTGAAACCCAAGTTAGTTAAAAGAGCAGGAGAAGCTTTTGATAAGTCCTGCCTACTTTATGTTTTCTTGCCTATGCATCCTTATGTGCACAATATATTGTAGATAAATGTACTCTTTAGTTTCGACGGTCAGGGGTGCTCAGATCAGATTATAGGCATATTAACTAATCTTCTTTCGATCCAGTTTCAGGCGAGACAGCCATGCAGAGTTAGGGAATTCGCAAGAATTTACTTTTTCTAGTGGCCTAACCACAAACTTGGTCAATTGTGTGGGGACGAAACCCACCAACTAACCGGAAAAACCCTTGAGATCATTTAAATATTCTCATGATCTTTTTCTGACAATCAGGCGTGTCCAGATCAACTTACACGCACATTAACTAATCTCTTTTTCAATCTGGCCGTCACAGGCGGGACATCTACGCCGGAAGTAGGAAATTCACAAGAAATTACTTTCTAGCGGCCTAACTACAAGAATCGAAATTTGATCAATTGTGTGAGGACCAAACCCACCGACCAACCGAAATAACCCTTGAGATCATATAAATGTATACTCCATATACACGTATGTCTTTATCTTTATACATGCACGTCTAAACGTATAGAATTATAAATGCAGAGAGATTGAAGAAGATGAGGAGTGTGCCTTAAGTTATTTTAAAAGATGGTGAAAGGAGGGGCCAAAACCAAGAAAAAATATATTTACGTTGGCCGGTCACTTTTTGTCCATAATTTATTTCTTAATTACTTTGCTATTATATATTGGTTTGAGGTGCCCTTCCGGAGCTTGGGAATTTTTTTTAATGGAATTTCGAGGGTGCCCCGCATTTTTATTTGGCCAGTCCACTTTCTAGTAAAGCAAGTGTGGATTTATTTTAGGCTGCTGATTTTGCCATTTCCTTTTTTGTTAATGTCACTTTCCTGCAAGTGTATTTTTGGTGCAAAAATATACTTGCAGGGGAGTGGAGTTAATAAAAAAGGAGTGGCAAAATCATTTCCCTTATTTTAGTATCTAGTTTTCAATCATAGGAAGGCTGCTGATTTTGCCACTCTCTTTTTTGTTAACGCCACTCTCCTGCAAGTGTATTTTTGGTGCAAAAATACACTTGCAGGGGAGTGGCGTTAACAAAAAAATGAGTGGCAAAATCATTTCCCTTATTTTAGTATTTAGTTTTCAATCACAAGAAATGAACAAGTTTTTTTTTATTACGATCTTAGCCACGCCGCACATTTTTTTTAAACCATGTTAGGCTTTACGTATTTAGGCCACGTTTTCACTAATTTTTTTCACTACAACTTTAACTACAAGAAGTAGCCCATAACTTCTAGCTTGTCGGAAACGGCCCCTTAGTTAGTACTTGTGTAAACTATTGTTTCATTTTCATAATTTTCTATGAAGTTTTTTTTTCCAAAAAGAAAGTAAAAAATCTTTAGTGTGGAGATAAAATTTGATAACTCCTCACTAGTTGGCCAGTCTATTCGTGCCGAGTTTCACCAATTATACAAGGCCACGGAGTCATATTTCGAAAAATAAGTAAATAAATAGGGTACTTCCGGTACATACTAATACATTCGCCCTAAATTGTATGCAAAATAAGTTTTAAACGAGCCTTACTAATCGCAAGGAAGATTTGCAGGGATCCACGCAAGGAAAAACGCGTTTGGACCCATTCCGGATCCCACAAAAATTTTAAAAAATATCCATAAATTTTTGAATATTATTTTCTGGGGCCTTATAAAAAATCAGCTCCAACGGACATCGGTAAATATTACTTTTGGATTCGTAGGGGTAAACTGAGCAATTCCGCCCCTACGAATCCAAAGTAATACTTACCGATGTTCTCATCCATCCTAAAATAGGAAAACAATTAGTAAAATTTGCTTACCTCATTTCCTTCCCATGCTTCCCTTAATTTCTTTGTATATTTTCCCTTAATTTTTTTTCCCTCTAAAATTTACTTCAACTCTTCAAAATTGGGGAAGTGGATTTGTACAATTCCTAGTTGTTTTGTTTTTGCCCTTTTGAATCTACACTCGAGCTTCAAAGCACTACCCTCACGCTCCATTCCAATTGGTCCCACTGACGTGGAAATATAACACACACCCAATCCAACGCGCGCGTGAAACACACCACCTTACCAAAGACAACCCACACCGTCGCACATAATTCGAACTTTCCCCGCATTAATTAGTGGGGAGAAATTTTTCAGCGCCGGATGGGTACCACGTCACCCGATTGATCTGGTGCCCGAGAGGGCACATCTGAGTCGTCTAAATTGAAACAATCTCTCTCCTTTTTTTCTCTTCTTTTATTTTCTCTAAATCCGAGCCGTTCAAAATCTAAATGGACGATCCGGCTACACCAAGCGTGCACGTGTACCCGCTCGGCACTGAGAAATTTCTCATTAGGGGGGGGGTTTAATTAGGAAGTGTGTGAAAGTTGAAAATCCGTGTCCCGTCGTAAATAACGCCGTTATTACGGACTGGGAACGCGTCTATACATGCCTTTCGCACTCGTACATGTATACATACGCGTATGTATCCAGTTGTACATATACCTAGCTTCACTCGTATTCAAAAAAATTTACCTTTTTCATCTAGGTATACTTTTTTTAATCCAAAATTGTTAGTATCATTAAATTTTATTGTGTGCAAAATCAGTTACCAAATTTTAATACTCTACGTATCCAAACGGTAACTACGCGATTGTAACGCTGACGCTGCAGTATTATCGTCGTGACAAAAGTTTTATCGGACCCTAGTAATTTTTATCAGTATATATCAAATTCGATTTACATAACTGCAAGATTGACATCCGATATGCTGCAATAAATGCGTACTTCTAGTTAGAATTTTGTTCTAGAACGTACTCGTAGCAGTCTCGAAAATATCTATTTCGTGCAGTTTCAAATTTGGACCGCTGAGAAACCGAGTCCTGTATTTTATACGTGTATTCACACGTACATTATACATATCTTCATGTCAACGTATGAGTTAAGAAATGGTAAATTAACAGGGTGGAAAATTGGAAGAGAGAGCAGCGGTGGACGTGTGGGACCCGTGTGGGGTGCGAGGTGAGTAATCAATCAAACGAGAGAGAGAGAGAGAGAGAGAGAGAGAGAGAGAGAGAGAGAGAGAGAAATAAAAGAGGAGAGGAGGTGTGGGGTTGGGGAGGAGGAAAGACTTGAACATGACGACAGTTAAGTGGAAGGAGACAGTAAAAGACAGCTAGCAACGAAGGAGGAGGCTCACCTACCGTCTCTCTCTCCATACCCCCCCTCTCTCTCTCTCTCTCCTCCCATTCCCTCCCTTTTTAGTGTTTCTCTCTCTCCCCCCCTGTTCTCCCATTTCAAACTTCACTCCCAAACCCACCTCTCTTTCTCTCTCTCTCTCTCTCTCTCTCTCTCTCTCTCTGTGTCCTGGGTTCACTATATTATCACCAGTTTTGTTCAATAGTGGTGAAGGGGGTCTAGGAGAATAGGAGTTTTTAGGGTTTAGTGTAATATAAATCAAAGCCAGCAAATATTTCCAGGAGCTTCGGGCGGGAATTGTCTCGGGAGGTTTGCCTCTCTGCATTCTCATTTCCAATTTCTTGCCTAATTGGTATTTCGTTTCTCAAAATTGGAGTTTTTAGTGGGTTTTCTCATTATCAAAGAAAGAAAATTTCTGGCCCTTTCCTGCATTTCCTACCGTGGAAGGGAAAAATTTGGGTCTCTGTTCTCTGTTTGGCTGTTGAATAAGCACAGCCGAAAAAATCACTACTAGAAGTTTTCCTTTTTCTTTTGATACAGAAAAACTCGACTGAAGTAGCCCAAATTAGTCTAATTTCGGTGGATTTCTGGGGAAAAAAGATTGTAAAATGTATATAAATGGTTGATAAAGTTGTGATTTTTCTTTCTTTTTTCCATACATTTTCTTTGAGAAATGATTTTCACACTTTCTTTATTGGTAAATGCTTTTATTGCAACTTTTATGTGTAATTTTTTACGATAAGAGAATGAGGCCCCTGTTCCGTTAAAGGAAAATAAGTATTTTTTTTTGAATTAAATGTGATGTATTGTGCAAGAATAACTTATCTCGTAAAGTAAAAAATAAATTTTAAAAAAATAAGAATCTTGGCAGAACGGGACATTATTGCATTTATTGAAAAAGGGGTGTGCGGAAATCATTACCCATTTTCTTTCTCATTCGTACCTTAATAATGTCTTTCCTTCTTTCTCCTTTGCAGGTAGTCGAATATTGTTATACTTCAGTTCCAAGGTTTTACGGCATATCTGTGGAGCTACATTTCAAGTCCTTGTCTTTCCGCAAACACATCCAAGGTGTGCTCCAGAAATCCATTTCTTTTCCTTTCCCCTGTTTGGGCAATTACTACTCTGGACTGGACTTGTCACAATGCTTTGCTTGTGTTTATGGGAAATTTTTGGAAGCAAATTTAGCTTTAGCTTTTGAAAAGCAATTTATTTTAGTTAGAGCATTTGAGTACGAGGCACTCCAATGGGCAATTCCGAATCTAAGTAGAAATTTGAGCAAAAGCTTCATCAGTGGCATTGTTGTAAAATTGGGAGGGGAGATTTTTTTTTTGTTTTTTTGTCAATTGATAGAAGAAGATCATTGGTATTGAAGTACAAAGTACTAACTCGGGACACTATATTAATTGTGCGAGTTCATGAGACAACCGAGCCCAACGACTCAATCAATACGTGAAATAAGCTCATTATAGGGTATAAACAAATAAAGAAGGAAAAAGCCCTCTTGAGGGAAAAACACCCAGACGCAGGTAGAGAGATTCGAACTCTTAACCTCTTATCAAGATACAGGAGTCTGGGCCAAATGAGCAAGCAGTTGGTTGGGGAGAAGCAAAATTTGAGTTTCCCTAGATTTGAGTAAAAATTTGAGAAAAACTCAATTTGATAAGATAAGGGTTATTTACAAAAAAGATAAGATAAGGGTTGGAGATATGTTTGTTGAAAATTTTTATCAACATATCCAAAATTTTGAGGTTTCTTATAAGGTGAAAAGGGTATAAAATCCAATTATAGAGAACTGGATTTGAGGTGTTTTCCGGATGAGACAAGTCATTCTCTCATAATACATTACCTTTAATTCAAAAAATAAATACTTATCTATTTTAATTAGCGGAACGGGGCCTAAGTATTTTGATGGCAGATTTTGAAAATTTCGAAGTAAACGCTCCAAGCTTTTACTGTAGCTCAATTATAATTTTATAGGTGAAGCATAATCTAGAATAATATTAGAAAATCTGGTCCCACAGATAGTGGACGAAATTGAACCAAATTAGTCAATTTAAATTGGAGGGAAATACGCAAATTCTTTTTTTCTTGGAGGAAATTCACGCAATAAAGCACCCAGATTTCTCTGTTAAAATGTTGAATTCACTCAAGATTTACTAAATTTGGGTTCAATGTCTCAGATTCTCAAAATCTCTCAATTTTTGGAAAGAAATTTTCTCTCTTTATTCTGCAAATTTCCTCCACATGGCCCATGTGGTGCCCAAAATAATTGGCACATTGTCACCAGTAGAAGCCAAGTTTTCTCACCTTCTCTTGGCATTTCCTCTCTGTTTCTCAGGAAAATCACCAAGGGGAAAAAAGGAAAATGGCCGGGACTGATTTTAACGAGGAGATAGACTGCGGCAGCTTCTTTGATCAATTTGACGACTTGATTGAATTCCCCACCGATGACAAATGCAACGATTTTCCGAGCATTTGGTCGTCGGAGTCTTTCTCGGGTGCGGGTCCGATTTTCTCCATCAACAACAGCAGTACCGTGTCGGACCTTTCTGCCGAGCTTGCCGTTCCGGTTCCGGTGAGCACCCAAATCTTGTCATTTTTATTCAATTGCAGGAATTGGTGACTATTGAGAGTGAGTTTGGAGTAATATTGCATATGGCTTGTTTCGTTAACTTTAAGTTTTGGTAGAAAAATAGAAAGAAAAAAAAAAAAAAATCATAATTAGTGCCATTGTGAGAGAGGAGTCTTCTAGAAGTAGTAATAAACGCGTGCTCAACCTAAGAACAGGTACAACGCTCTCGGCATGCGTAGAACGGGTACAATGCTTAGTTGAAAATATTTGAAAGTAGATGCTACTTGAAAGTCAAATGTTGTTTGAGGTTTCTGGATACTCGATAATAAAAAATGCATGTATATTTTTTCGTGATAAAAAAGCTCCCGAGACCACCGGAGATTTACCCGGTCATTAACACTATTTTTCTCAAGTTGTTTTACGATGGTGTATTTTAAAATTTACGACGGCGGTACTTTATTGTTTTCCGTTTCAATCAAATCCTTTTCACACAAGAAATAAACTTTGAAATCCCGTTATCTTTTGCATAAAATCGACATATTATTGTTTGTTTTGTGTAGTGTCATTCTCTTATTTCTTCAAAATTACTATAATTAATTGACTTTGCCCGGTGCATATGTATCCTTCCATCAAAGGTTTCTCTTTTCTTTGTTCTGAATATAGTCAGGAGGTTGTGGGAAGGAACTGAAAAAAAAAAAAAAAAATTATGGAATTGATCGCTTCCCTCAGATTTCATCTCGGCAATGAACAGATAGACGGCTGAGATTGTTCGGCTGAGATGAAATCTGAGCCGTCCGTTGCCGAAATGGACGGCCCGGATGGGAGACAACAGGGTCCCCGAGTTCTAAAATTTTGGAGGTCTTTTTCATTCAAAAATAAAATCTTAGGTAGTGGGGGGCATTTTCGGTTAGCTGAGATGATTGCTTAAATAATACTACTTGTAGGTTGTAATCAAATTTTCTCTAACCTTTTTTCCAACCCTTAGATGAAGTCAAAGGCATTGGACCCTACCTGATAATGAAGCTGGGATCCACACCATTATTTTAGTTACCACTGCCTTTGCCTTTGCCTCTTCTATACTGTGAAAATTTGGTGAGAAGGTGTTGGCAATTTTCTAAGAAGTAAAATTTGCTTCATCAGTTGGTAGTTGTTCCTTCATTTTTGTAGTCTCTCACATGGAGTTTTCCAGAGTGGTTGCCAAGTACCCTTTTTTGCCCACCAATAATTGAATCTCTGGGCCCATTTTACTTGCTAGTAGTTGGGAACATTGATGCCCATTCAGTTTTGTAAACATTTATCATTTCCAAACACGACAAAATTAATTTGAAAAATGCCCTTAGACATTGGGCTTTGTCCGAGTAGTCTGTCTCAAGACTGAGGTTGTGGGTTGGAGCTGATGGAACAACATCAAAACGTTGGTAGTAATACAACTTACTAACATACTAAGTGTGCCGGAAGACAAAGTTAGATTGCCTCCCTATTGTCAGTATTTTTCATCTGACGGATACGGAGCGAATGTCTTAGTATTTTTCATCTGACTTCCTTTTTTGGCTTTCTGCTTCCTTTCAGTACGAGGACGTCGTGCATCTCGAATGGCTTTCGAACTTCATGGATGATTCTTTCTCCGATGGAGGCATGACCCTCGAGCAACAGAATTCTACACTCAAGAAGGAGCCCTCTCACAATCAATTCAAGACTTCCAGCCCTGTCTCCGTTCTCGAGAGCAGCAGCAGCAGCAGTTCTTCCAGCTCGGGCGAGAAGACCGTTGTGCCCATCGGCTCGACTCAACTTGGTCTTCAGCGAGCTCGTAGCAAGCGCCCTCGCCCGGCAACTTTCAACCCCCGCTCGGTGATTCAGCTCATCTCGCCAACCTCCTCGGAATCCGAGAATTTTGTGGAGTCCGACCCTATAAACAAGATTCCAAAGGCTGCAGCGGCGGAACATAAGAAGAAAAAGAAAGTGAAATTGTCGATTCCGGTGTCTCCTCCTGCTGAGTCGAATCCAACCCACCCGCCAGCGCAATCTGTTAGGAAATGCATGCACTGTCAGATAACCAAGACACCGCAGTGGAGGGCTGGTCCAATGGGCCCGAAAAGCCTCTGCAATGCTTGCGGGGTCCGGTTCAAGTCGGGCAGGCTATTCCCTGAGTACCGGCCCGCGGCGAGCCCAACGTTCGTTCCGTCGTTGCACTCCAACTCTCACAAGAAGGTCATTGAGATGAGAAGCCAAGGTGGGGAGAAAAGTTCCGCGGCTATGGATGCGACAAGTGTTGAGCCAAGTGTTGAGCCGGAACTCATCCCAAACGGTTATCCTTCAATGGCTTACAATTGAGCGATCGGTATATCTTGTTACTGCTTTGCTTTACTCCGTTGGTCTTCATGTTATCTCTCTCTTGCTGGTTTGTCCATTTTCTTAGTTCATTTGTTCATTGTACAGAGCTGTGATGTGGGGGATAGGAGTTTACTTAGATGTAGTAGAGAAAAAAGGAATGGTATGAGAGTAGTGAAACAAGTACTAGCAATCAAGGCAATGTTTAGTTTATTATGTCTAGGGCTCAGATTTAGTTATGCTTAGGGCTTCTGTATTAATAGGTTTGGGTCAGTGTCCTCTATTTAGCTTGTGTTTTTGTTATTTGTTATTCTTTTTGCAGTTAAATTGTAAGTAGGAATCTGAGACTAGTAATGGAGTTTTGGTTCATTTTTATTCGTCATGCAAATGCTTTCTCTTGTGCTTGTTCCTCGGGCTTTGTTTGGATCAACTCAATGCAAATCAGGTTACCTGTACGTATCGGGTTCTTTAGCAACTAAATGGGAGCAGATATGTCTTCAACAATCATAGATATCGGTTCTTTTGGTTTACTGTTTTTGTTGTTGGAAATAGCATTGGAATGAAAGTCTGCTCGATTTGTAGCAACTTCGTCAGAGAAAACAGAATGATCCCTCAAACCTCTATATCTAGTCCAGCCAAAAATGGATTTTGAGCCCGTTCGGGATTTCGAAGCTGCTATCCAAGATTCCATATTATTTGCAGCAGATGCAAAGGAGAACTGTTAAACAATGCCTCCGTATGCAGTTGCCACATAAACCAGAGGTGATCAACTGTTTATAGTCTCCGTTCCGTACTAAACAAACCCAAAGCAACATCATAGGCACATGATCAAATTCAACCATGGGAACAGATTAAGGTGATCCCTCAAACCTCTATATCTAGTCCAGCCAAAAATGGATTTTGAGCCCGTTCGGGATTTCGAAGCTGCTATCCAAGATTCCATATTATTTGCAGCAGATGCAAAGGAGAACTGTTAAACAATGCCTCCGTATGCAGTTGCCACATAAACCAGAGGTGATCAACTGTTTATAGTCTCCGTTCCGTACTAAACAAACCCAAAGCAACATCATAGGCACATGATCAAATTCAACCATGGGAACAGATTAAGGTAATCGAATAATCATAGGCACATGATCAAATTCTGCATTTGTCTGTAGAAAATAGACGTTGAGTTTGATTTTGCACATTTTCGGAAGACAAAAGCAGTTCTGATCACGTGACTACAGTGGTGGGAGTGCACCGCCCTGGAACATCAAACCGAGACCCCTGGTGGTTTGAACATAAAACTGAGACCCCTGGTGGTTCCCATCAACAAGTCTGCGTTTCAGTCAGTTCCAAATGAAGAGAATCCAAACCCTTAATTCCGAGAAGTTGTTCTTATTTATACCAGCAAATCAATATACCCTAAACAGAAATATTACTAGTATCACACAGCCTTTCGGTTCTTATCATTACAGTATTATACTTGTCTGTAGTTAGATTACATAAAAGAGAATGCCAAATTCCAATGGCTGGGTGCAGCAATCGTGCCACCCATCTTCATCTCGCACTTATTACCGCACACTTGAACATACCATACCTGAAAAGAAAAGGAAAAAAGAACTAAGTTTCATTTCAAGCCAACAGATCTTTCAAACAAGGATGCAAATTTTACAATTGCAGACCTACTGTTCACCAAACCTTTAGTACAAGGAATTCAAGCAAGAGTTCGAATGAGAACAAATTTAACAACCATAACTCAAGTATTTCAGGTGGAGCAAAACCCATTTGGATTCTCAACCCACATTTAAGGCTCAATTCTCTAACCCCCTCGCGGTCTTCCGGAAGACCACCACAGAAGAAAATCATAACCGACAACTCCCAAACCAAAAAGACCGGAGCGATTACAGTATACGCTTTGGCAATCTCCTACTTAGCAATATAGCCTGTCAAAATAATTGTATAATGCCCTAACCAACCAAGTCACCGAAAGCACCACTGCTATCAAAATCAAACGTTTCAAGAAACAAGCTTGTCTACTGAATTCTAAAAAAAAAACTTTTTCTTCTTGTATCGTCTGTATTTTTTTTCTGAATAAAAGTTTTTCTTTTTCTCTGTCTCGAAAAGTGTTGATCTCTAATGTAATCGTATTCTGATAGAAATAATGTTCTTCTATTCCCTGAATTTATAATATAAAATTATCCCCACAAAGGGCGTAAGCACAAAGAGGGGCATAAGCTCCTCACCATCACAACTTAAACATGGATTTACTTCCATAACAACAAAAGGATGTGCGACATAAATACGGAATAGCTCAACCTTGACATGAGCAACACACCCTTCCAATGTTTTTACGCTGCTATTATAGAGTGTGAACTCTCATTTGTTCCAACAGCCATCTTCCATGGCCTAGGCTTTTCCCATACGCACCTTGACGCAATGATTCCAGCATAAGAACCTTGCCAGTAACCACTCAACAGGAAGATGATGAAAACAAATGCTGTAACATTGATTTAAAGGGAAAAAGATATCACAATTTCACCTACATGACCTTTAATTTCACTAAAACTAAAAGGGGAAAAGGATTAAAAAAAATGGAAAGAACAAGTGAAATATCCAAGTCACCTAACATATTATGTCTTCCACGACTTGGAACAATTTCTCAGTCAACCAGTACCAATCAATTTCAAATATATTGATTAAAAGGCTAGAAATGTTTCATTGTCCAAAATAATGGGTAATTGACAAAGAAGTTGTTTTGAATGAAGCATTAAAGCAAACGTTCAAATAAAAGGATCCCAAAGAATTCATGCCAATAATTTATACTTTTCAGTACTACAATTAGAAGTTTTATCATTATCAGAATAACCATCACAAGATTCATGTTTGATGCCTCGTTATCAAACGATGTCTCTCTTACTTCAAATACAATATATCATAGGCATTTTTTTTTAATCGGCAATATATCATAGGTTTTTCAAATGAAATACCACGAAGTAGACACCCCCTCCCCCTCAACAATTCACCTTGGGAGTAGATTTCCTTGCCAAGTTTTCAAATTTCTTCCCTGATTTGGGGATGCTGAGGGCGCCTATCGCCCTACTGCATGTAGTTAGGGCTGCAAACGAACAGAGCCGCTCGCGAGCGGCTCGATGCTCGGCTTGAGAACGGCTCGACTCGGCTCGGTTCGTGATATAAACGAACAAGCTCGAGCTTGCCAAAGCTCGGCTCGAAGTGGCTCGCAAGCTTGTCTGTATATATATGTGTGTGTGTGTGTATATATATATATGTATATTTGTAATTATTTATCAATACTTTGTGTGTATTCACTATTCATACTGCCTTTAACTGCCATCAAAGTGGTAGTACTTAGGCATCTACGCATGACAACACGCGGAGCTGGTGTTCTCCAACAGTAAGCTTTATAGAAGGAAGGAATCCCTCTTAAACCTGTGGTTTCTCGATGTGGGACAAAACACAAGCAAACATGTTTTTTCTCTCGTCCCACATCGGCTATTTACGCCTGTGAGCAACGCACAACACTCTATAAAGTGAGGGCCATTCCTTTGACATCCGTTGCCAAGCCGTGAGCTGATTTTCAAGCCACAACAAGCCGAGCTCGAGCTTGGAAAATATCTCGCGAGCCGAGCTCGAGCCTACATTTCTCAAGCTCTTGGAAAATATCTCACGAGCCGAGCTCAAGCCTACATTTCTCATCTCGTCTCGAGCTCGAGCCAGTCCTAAAATAAGCGAGCCGAGCCTGAACATGTCGAAACTCGGCTGGCTCGGCTCGTTTGCAGCCCTACGTGTAGTGCGGCCAATCCGGCACGGACGGCTCAGAATACAATCCAAGTTCCTACATATATGAACCGTCTATTGCTCGGATTAAAATCCGAGGTGACTGGATCGGCCGCACTACACGAACAACATCCCCAAATTACCCATGAATAGAAAGTCATGTGAGATGCTTTGCTCCTTTCTAACCGTACCACAAGCCCCTAAATTACTCATGTCCGTAAATTACCAAATTACAAGCCTATACTGAATTTCCCCATCACACATACAAAGAACGGTAAACAGTCCTAAACAAATAAACGGTACTAAACAAATAAACGGGAAAAAAGAAGAAGCCTAATACTAAAAAATTCGCATATTGCTCACAACACCCAATCAAGAGTAAAATATCACCATAAAGTACGACAAGAAATCGACAACAAGAGAGCAATTGGAAGTAAAAGATGCAAACCTAGTTGTAGTAGAGCTCGAGGCCCATGCCGTCGTGGATCTCGTAGTCCTTAAGGGTGATATGGTCTTTGTAGACGTTGTACCACTTCTGGATCCGGATCTTGTCGGCCCGGGTTCCAGTCTGAGCGGCGACGAGCTTTTTGAGGTCTCCGATGGTGTCGTCGTCGTTGCACTTAACCCTAACCTTCTTCCCCAGTCGATCGTTCAACACCACCTCTATCATCTTTCTCTTTCTTCTTGAAGAAAACCCTAACCCTAGAAGATTCTTTATCCAAGTCGCGGGAACACAACAGATGACTAGATGAGGGGGTTGGAGCAGCTGTGAAGTAGGTATATATATATATATATATCGACAGCGTTTGTTTCACGGGATGGGGCAAAACGCGGATTGGAAATCCCCGGATAGTCTTCTGACTTCTGAGAGTATTAAAAGGTGATTTGGCCTAATTTATTTTTTGTTCTTGTTCACTTTGTTCGGTTTGTTTATTGTTTATTGTTTTGAGTAAATTCCTTTTCAAATTGTTTATTTGTGTCTACTAGAGTAATTAAAACGTAAGTAGAAAATTGTGGCAAAAAATCTAGAAAGACAAAATTAATCCGAAAGATGCAGGTTTTTAGCTTATTTTTGTCAATTTTGAACATTTTCAAGTTTCGTTCACATTTTTTTTACTTATAAGATTGGCAAGACGAAGAAATAATTTAAAAAATTGAATTCAAAACTAAATAAATAGAAAACATACCCCATAAAGGTGAAATCTTTGTAGCCATTTTTTTTGTGTGTATATTCTTAGAATTTTTCTTTGGGGAGTGCCCCAAATTGATAACTGCATTCCCAAGGGGGTGCCAAAATCAATCTCATATATCAATCCCTATATGAGATTGATTTTGTCCCCTGAGGAGTGTGGTTATCAATTTGGGGAGTGCCAAAAACAATTTCTTTTTTCTTTTAACTAATAAGTGTTGTTGGCCTAAATTAATTAACCTATTTGATTTTTCTAATTGTCTTTATTAGCTTTCATCATCATTTTTTAGATCAATAATTCACTTCTCACTTCGACGACACTTTGGTAAATCGATAGTACAATTTTGTCATTTTAGAGATTTTTTTGTGTTATGTCGTAATTTTTACTTTCCAGACTTGTGTGATACATAACTAAGCAAAAAATATGACATAAATGACATATATCGACCAAAATTTTAAAAATGACGAATAAAAATACCGAAATAAAATTTAGGCCAAAATATTGTTGAAGCAATTTGGGGTGGGGAAAAAATGAATTATTATTATTATTTTTTTGCACAAAAATGAAGATTACACGTGGACGCATAAATGAGAGAAATTTTTCAGTGCCGGGTGGGCACGGGACACGTGGTGCCCGGCACCATCTCGGCCGTCCAATGAAGTTTTGGACGGCCCAGATCTGTTCGGCTGCCGAGGAGTATTTTAGTCATTTCACACTTTAAAACAGCCGAACAAATCTGAGCCGTCCAAAACTTCATTGGACGGCCGAGATGGTGATTTATGGAGAAATTTTTCAGTGCCGGGTGGGCACAGGACACGTGGTGCCCGGCACCATCTCGGCCGTCCAATGAGTGTAGTTTTGGCTTCACCTGCAATTCCTGGGATCTCTCTCTCTCTCCCCTTCTCCGCCCAGCAGCTCGTCAACTTCCAACGCAATTCTCTCTCTCTCTCTCTCTCTCTCGCTCGCGCAGTTCGAGTAATTTCTTCGCAATCAATGGCAGGTGAATTTCAATCCTTCACATAACTCACTTTTAAGTAATTCCCGTTCGTAATTTCAGTTGCGTGATTTCAAGCATAAACAATCTGAACCAATTATACGAGTTTAATCGAGAATGACAACCTTCCTCGTGAAGTTTGAAGTACTGGCGAAAGCTTGAAAACAATTCAGTTGCGTAGTGTTTGTATTTGACCCCAGACGACGGGTGAGCGTGTTTCGTACTGTATATTTTTTTTTACTCGGCGAAAGTTGGTATTGTTGGAATAATTAGATTAGCACCTTAGAGGAGGTGAACTCCTGACCTCCATACTAGTTGGTAGGTGACCTTTGCTGAAAAGCAGATTTTTGTGCTTTGAAAAAATTAAAGATGGATTTCCTATGACATAGCTCACAGCCAAGGCGTTGCTGATAGTATATGACATGTACATCATTTGCAGTTTCTGATGGATAAGTTCATAACAATAATCTTGACTGAATTAGAATAAAACTTGAAGGGTTTGAGATGATATGCTTTTGTACTGCTTCATCGTATAAATTTGTTATAGAAAGTTGAGTATACAGGTCAGGTTTGGCTGTCTAGTCGTCTACTTCTTGTATATATAATCTCAAATCTTAGTACATGTCACTCTCTCTCCTTTCTCTCCCTATAATAGCCCCGGGCGAAGGATGAGTTCACATAGCATAAGTTCTATAGCAGGTATCTGTGCTTGTTATATCTTGTTAGCCGTTAGGATTGTGTGGCCTTTTTCTCCGTGGGCAAAAAACATTGCAACAAAAGGATTGAACTCAGAAAAAGAATACTTCGAAGTTAGATTGACGAGAACCAGCAATTAGCGTTTGTTGGAATTTGAGGGGATATTCTGAGTAGCCTTAACTAGATCCCACTACAATACGATATAAATTCACTAAAGGGATCTGTACACATGAGATCTTTGTCATACTTAGATGCAATACTATTACTATATCAATACCAATGGTAGAGATGTTCTCCTGGAATAAACCTTGGTCATGCCTTTTGGTCCAGCCAATTCAAGGAAAATTTGCGAATATTATCTCGTGACTACAACTTTTGATAACCTGTTACCAATCTGAAAACTGATAGAAGTCCAAATTTTTATGCAGCAATATCAGGGAAGATTGTTCAAAATGTTTCGGTAGCACATTGCTACCACCGGAATAGGCAGGTCTGCACTCAATATCAAAGGGCATTTTGCCCCACTAGTATGCGCAACTTGCTTCCTTTTGAAGGAGGGAAGTTAGCATGGAATGACATCTCAGCCATGCATTCGCCCTTCTTGTCAAAATATCAGTCTGGTTGTGTTAACCGAGGAACTTTTTTCTGCAATGGTCCGTACTAGACTCTCACTATACAGGTTGTTGTAAATTGCTATTGCAGCTCATCAGACAACCTTACAGTGCTTCACGCATATGATTGTTCTGTGTTGGATATCATCAACCTTTACTTTTGCAAATAGAACATTTTATTTTGCTGTTGTGAAAACTTTTGTTACCAGAAAGATAATTATCTTTGTTACTGTCCTGTGCTATTGCCAATTATTAGTTTATAAGTAACGATGATCTTTCCCTGCAGCTGCTCCATCTACTACTGCATCACCCTCAATTGAAAAAGTCGATTTCCTTAAGCTTCAAAATGGAAGGTAGAGAATCACATGCTATAGCATTTCTCCAGTGTGAATTCATTTCTCTCCCTGGTGGATACCTACTTTGAGCTCTATTTATTGCATTACTCTGGCCCTTGTTTCTCCTTATCTACACTGCACCAATGGATAAAACGCGGCACCTTTACACATTTGAATATTTTTTTTATGTTTCGAGGTTATCCACCATCCCTTTGGTGCTTAGCATATCCTTCAACTAGCAGGTGTTGTTCTAGCTTGCTGTAGTAGCCAAATCGATGGAAGTGCTATAAATTGCTTTCTACAGTTTCTTATAACATTGTTTGTTATAAGAAACATAAAGTTTATTTGCTTCCATGGGTTAATTGCCTCTCTCTCTCTCTCTCTCTCTCTCTCTCTCTCTCTCTCTCTCTCTCTCTCATACATACACAGTGATATTCGAGGAGTTGCTGTTGCTGGTGTTGAGGGAGAACCTGTTAATCTTACTGAACCAGTTACAGAAGCAATAGCTGCTGCATTTGCTGCATGGTTGTTGGACAAGAAGAAACCCGATTCATCTAAACGTTTGAGAGTTTCTATCGGCCATGATTCTCGTGTATCTGCACAAAAGCTACAGGTATTTGCTGTGAATGTTTTAGTGAATATGAATGACATTATCTTCTACCTGGTAATTGGAGTATCTTCACCCATAAAATGGCTGGTCTTGATTGACAGTTTTGATGGTTGTCCTGTAGTTGGTTTTATTCAGGATTTGATGTGTTAATTATCCCCACTATCTCCTGGTTTTTCGTTTTTCTCATACTCATGAAATTTAAAACAGGCGGAGTGCATGCAACACTTTCTTGGTCCTCAACTAATATATTCTATTATAACACAATCGGTAAATAGTGGGTAAGCGGCAATAGTTTCTTGGTCCCCAACTAAAATATCCTATCAGGCACTAAGAGAGGGAGGAAACGACATAGAGAGCCTTCCTGTGATATATCTACATATTTATTTGCAGCAGAATATGAACTAGCTTTTTTTGGACGGCACAGAAATGATGATGTAATATGAAGAAACAACCTATCTAATTATTTCCCCATTCGTAAGTTAGGACGAGTTGATGTACTTAATATCAATTTTCGGTAGAGAATCTTTCTTTGGAAAGAAGCTTATAACAATTCAATTTACCGTGATTGTTATAACTACATGGGAGTGATTGGATTCAACTTTCAGGATGCAGTTTCTCGAGGAATAGCTGGTGCTGGCCTTGATGTCGTTCAATATGGGTGGGTGACTTTAATCAAAATATTTCTACTTCAATGAATTTAAAACTTTTTTTGCTTGATTCCATTCAAGTCATGGTAATTGGGTGGCCTGATAGGCTATAGCTGCAGTGTAGTACAGCAAGCTTGTGGTACTTGTTTTTGAGAGAGGGAATTATATTTTACTTCAGCTTCATTCGTTTTCATCAAGCTTTCCTCAACCACTATGTACATTGAGAGAGGGAATGGAATTATATTTTACTTCAGCTTCATTTGTTTTCATCAAGCTTTCCACAACCACTATGTACATCTAATAGCTTATGATCATGCACAATGTGATGCCAGGGGAGCCATGCTCCAACAGTGCTGATACACTATCTAGATATCCTGATGTTTAGGTGAATGCCCACATGAAAATTACATTCCCAATACTAAATATTTGGAGAATGACAAGTAAGCACATTTTCTTTGTTGTGTGTGCAATGCATGTCTGGTCGTTTTTCAGGAGTTGGGACACTGGAGTTGTGGATTTGTAGAAACATGGTCTAGATCATGAATTTATGTTTTGGGGTTAGTTGCACAAGTCCCCTTGTGGTTAGGCCCAAAAATACATAACCCCCTGGTTCAATACTTTACCTCCAATTACGCCCTGTTTAATACTTTACACTTAATAACTTCTATGGTTTGGAATGGAGTGCAGGAGTGACACTCCACTAAAACTGACGTTGTGACCTGCGAGTAACACGGATCTGATTACATGCATTTTTTTGACTATGCTGGGACGAGTCTTGGGGGAGAGCCAAGATTACTTTAATCATCTTATATTAAAGAAAATTCTTTCCTTTTTCTGGTATTTGCTTCATTTTCTTCAATTCTCCACCCTTTCCATCCCTTCACCATAACCGCCTCCACCATTGCTGCTGTATTGCCTCCACCAAAGTAGGGTTGGTTTTGGAACAATATTTGATGGTAGAGAGAGGAAAACTACAAGGAATTAGAGTGAAGAGCGGAAATAATTTGGCTATATTTTTGGAAAAAGCTTACTCTATCAGGTTCTATATGGTCCAAACCTACATCATTCAACAACAGGGGTTAATGTGGAAAACGTTAACTCTACCAGGTTTTGTACAGTTCACAGCTTATGGGTTTAACTCTACCTGGTTGAACCACAGGGGTTGATGTGATTATGGGCCTAACCATGGGGTATAGTGCAATTAACCCTTTGTGTGAGTCTGTCAACCGTAATTTATACATGTTAAAACAAGTGGGCACTTAAAAAGTATGAAATTGTCCTCAGTTTTCAACATTTTCTATTGTATTGAGTTGAAGAGATTTTGTTTCTGATGCTGGAGTGGTTCTATTAGTGAGCCGCTTCCATAACTTAAACAATGTCTTATTGCTTTGTGATTCTTTTTTTCAGTTTTTAGTTCGGCATCTACTTTGTGCTCTCGATGCTTATGTGTTTGCCAGGAATGTCTTTTTATCGATAACGTCCAAAGAAAGTTTTGGATTGTCTAGTATTAGTGTGCATTCCTTGTGACCAAGTGTAAGCTTGCCTGAAGCATGGGTATCTTCTCACTGTTGTAGGTTAGCATCCACACCAGCAATGTTTAATAGCACGATCACTGAAGATGATAAGTTTTCATGTCCAGTTGATGGATCGATTATGATAACAGGTAAACAATGACGGATTTCAATACTAGATCGAATAATGTCTTCTGAAGTACACAGTTTTATACTTGCAATTTTTAGTGCACACTGATACGTTTTATCATCAAATAGCTTCGGCTGACAGAATTTTTAACATGTGTCTGCAAAAAAGCGAGTCATCTTCCTTACAACAGGAATGGTTTCAAATTCTTCACAAATGCTGGAGGGCTTGGGAAAGCAGATATTAAGGACATATTGGAGCGGGCTGCAAATATTTACAATAACTTCACCATTGAAAGTATGAAAGATGCAGAACGAAAAGCTGCTTCATCTGTAAAGAGAGTTGATTACATGGATATTTATACATCGGATCTTGTAGCAGCAGTTCGCAAAGCTGCAGGAAATATTGGTACTATGACCCGAAATGATTTGTAGTTCCGTGTGTTATGAAATACTAAAAGGAATTATGATGAGAATCGATGTCTTCCTCCTAAATACGTAGTACAAATCCATTTGAACATTTGATTGCGTAAATAGCTCTCCTAATGTATTGGGTTATTTTTTCTTCCTCACTTCTTGCAGTGCTTATTTTGAGCATTAAATTTGGCCTCACTTTAACCTGCACAAAACCTGCACAATCACTATAACTTCTTTTCTTTTTCTTTTTTTTTCTCTCTCTCTCAGAGAAGCCACTTGTTGGGTTTCATATTGTTGTTGATGCGGGGAATGGAGCAGGAGGATTTTTCGCTGTAAGTTTCAACTATATCAGTAAGTTGAGTTTTTCCCATTATTGCATGAAGAAGAGTATCCTCTCTCTATAAGAAGGCGGCTTTGTAACCTCCTTTTATTCTGAAATTTTTTGATGAACGATGCCACAATCTGGATTCCAGATTTCTGTCTAACTTTTCCCTGTTTCTATTGTGTTTGCCATCTCTGGTTCCAGTCTCTGAGAGACAGAGAGAGTTGCCCCATTTGCACATGGGACATCTTTCACATTGACCTGGTCCCCATGGTTCGAGCACCCTTGTAATCCTCGCCCTCCAACAAGCATGGAGCCCTCTCTCTCTCTCTCTCTCTCTCATGGCCATCTTTCCAAAACTCAAGCCACCTTATGGCCAACCTTCCATAGTTTTGTCTGAGGGAATTTTGTTTTATAGCTTGACATACATTGTTGGGCATTCCTGATGTTTATTTTTCAGATTCATTGACCTTCTAGTTGAATTAATCCTCTTCTAGTGGGAAATATCATCGCTCTCTAGTATTGTTTAAAAAAGTGTCTTCACTTAGATAATTAGATTAACATCATGCTTTCCATATTCCTTAAAGTAACAAGACGCTTTCTGTTTTCATGGACGTCAGGCAAAGGTGCTCGAGCCTCTAGGGGCGATTACTACTGGCAGTCAGTTCTTGGAGCCAGATGGTAAGTGCTAATCTGGAATATTTCTGGGAGTATGGACATTTGCATGTCATGAGGATAATCTCAATTTGAAAAAGATATGATGATAATGAATTTTGATGTCAGGTTTGTTCCCTAATCATATTCCTAACCCGGAGGACAAGGCAGCAATGAAAGCTATTACTCAGGCTGTACTCAATAACAAGGCTGATTTGGGAATTATCTTTGATACGGATGTTGACAGGTAAAGGTCTCTACGGTCCATGCGCTCATTTAGCATGCATATTTTTTTATATTTTCTGACTGCATGAATTTCTCCCAGATCTGCTGCTGTGGATTCCACTGGCCGTGAGTTGAATCGAAATCGTCTGATTGCTTTAATGTCTGCCATTGTTCTTGAGGAAGTAAGTTCCCTTCATTTGGCGGTTCATATTAGTGTTGCTTTCTACATCCTGAACTTCAGTCCTGTTGAATCCTTCCACATGAAAAGGGGAGGAAAAGAATGTATTTGTTGTGCATTGTATTCACCTTGTGGTTTTGTTCTTTTTTTGTGATATTAGCATCCAGGAACGACAATCGTCACAGACAGTGTGACCTCGGATGGGTTAACGGCGTTCATTGAAGGAAAACTTGGTAAGAAGAATGAAATTGCTTGACATAACCTCTCATGATAATGATCTTAGAACTTGTATAATTCTCACAGGAGGGAAGCACCACAGGTTCAAAAGAGGCTACAGAAATGTCATTGATGAAGCAATTCGTCTGGTACCCTTTAGCATTATGTCAATCATATTATTATCATCATCGCCATTGTTACTATTTGCTACTTTTTGGCAATGTTTGATGTTCCACAAGAAACAAGTTGTGAACTTGATGGAGCTTTGCCTACATGTACCAGTCCAAGACAACTGAGGTTGAGAAAGTCGTCTTCTACTTTTTTGGTAATGTAGGGTGTCCCTCGGGCCACAGCTTGTGCGCACCTTAGACTAATCCCTACAGCCCCTCTCGCAACTGTTTCACACACACTTGAGAAAGTTCTGATTCTATCAACTAATCAAGGCATCATAAAAACATATTTCTGCGGACATGTCTTGTTACTACAACTTCAGAAAACCAGTGGTTGACGGTCCCAAAAATTTCCTGCTTTAGAGACTGAATGTTAACTTCCAAAAGAAGAAGTACAAACAGAGGAAAATGCTTCAGTAAGGAAACAGCATACATCATAAAACATCCAAGAGGAATTCACACATGAACACATGATTGCAAGAATAACGATGTTCTATTTTCTTAGCACATCAAAAATTGAATTAGGAGAGAAAACATTTAATAGGATTGTAATTAAAGTGTTCCGTTCACCCATGCGTAGTGTCACTTTCACGTGTTACCTTTACTGTGGTTCTTCCCCTTTTGTTTTTGATCGGCTACTGTGGTTCTTCCCTTAACATGGCATTCAAGTTGAGTTAAGAGTGTCCTTTTTTTCTTTTTGGGGACTGGGGATTATGTTGGTACTGTGTTGGTTTAGGGGGATTTGGATGCTGTTTTCAACTTATTTTCCTTGAAACATGTCCCTTTCCTCTTTTCCTATTTTTTCCCATCTGTACAATGGGTCAAAAGGAAAATGCATGAGAATGAATGGTCTGTGGAATAAATGTGAGCTCATAGGATTGGTTATTCTTTCATACTTGTTGTCCTCAGTCATTTAATCTCTCTCCTTTTTTCATTATTTTTTCCAAATGGCCAATATACACTAACTAAACCAAGCCTTCTGTCTTCTATTCCTAATCATTTTTCACCATTCTGCTCTATCAAGGGCTATGTGTTAAGTCCAAATGTGCATTATGTGAGGATGAATGGCTGGTGGATTCAGGTACTAGTAAGAAAGTCTTAACAAAATAATTTCGGAGATGCTCAACTCGGATACGTTCTTCAAAGATGGTATTAAACTTGCGGTAGTTGAGTTCCTGCGTCGGAAGTAGTTGTGCATCTTTTCCACCTTTCCATGTGGTTGAGTTCCCTCTTCGATCTCCTGTTTTTCAGCAGAAGTGCAAAAGTAGCCCCTAGGTCTTTGACAAATGTATTCTTAAAAATTGAACCGGGCCACACCTCTAATGTGGTATGAGAACTAGGGATAAAAGCAGTTACTGCTTTATTGAGGTCTCTGTTTTTCACTATTAGAAATCCCTTGTCCCTTTTTCACCTAGGACCCTTGTAACACGTTATTTGTTCTTTATCTGAGATCGTGGTGGAAAAGGATCGAGGATTTACCAGAAAAGAAGTAATGCTCATTCACTTTCCGATAACATCCACCACTGATTTTTCTTTCTTTATACATCACGTCTATAGAGTATAATCATCTTCTCCAGATTTTATGTAGATTGGGATCTAATTTTGCAGAATTCGGTTGGTGAGGAGTCTCACCTGGCAATCGAAACCAGTGGGCATGGAGCTCTGAAGGAGAATCACTGGCTCGATGATGGGGCATACCTTATGGTAGGCTTCGATTGCTTCTGCAGTTGTGAAGTTTACTTAACAAATGTAGCACTAAGCAAGAGAAGCATCATAAATTCTTAGGCTTTTTTTCCCCTAATGCATGTAATTTACCCGTTGTACAATGTTAACCTTACCATTTTTTACCTGTTTCTTTTTCGTCCCCCGCTTTTTCTCTTCTTCCATTTGGCACCACTTGCAGGTCAAGCTCTTGAACAAGCTTGCATCTGCCAGAGCTTCGGGAGTTAGTGGTGGCAGTAAAGTTTTGACTGAGTTGGTAGAAGGTCTGGAGGAACCTGCAGTTGTTGTTGAACTGAGACTAAAGATTGATCAGAGCCATCCAGATCTTAAAGGAGGGTATGCTACTAATTATTGTCTGAAAATTGCCTGGGTAGTAAGTCGAAAGTAAATTGTAAACTGGTGATTTCAGGTCCTTCCGGGAATATGGAGAGGCCGTGCTGAAACAGTTGGATAACATTACAGAGTCAAATCCTAAGCTTCAGAAAGCCCCAGTTAACTACGAAGGCGTAAGTTTCGCTATCGTGAATTGACAATATAGTCTTGGTTTCGGGGATTGTTTGCTTTTTTATCTTCTCCCGTTTTTCTTGTTCAATTAATCATGATTACAGCCGTTCTGGATATTGTCAAATGTTGTGTTGATAACATACTTATTTGCTACAGTAGCATCCCTCCTGTTAAAGAATCCATTATTCTCAGATCTGAAGAGATTGAGGACTATTTGATCCTCATGCTCCACAATCCTGTTCCTGGATTCGCATTTTGATGACATAAGCTTTGCATTATGCTGTCGGTTTGTTATCGATTGTTGCATTATTATTCACTATCACATGCCATGTGGCCAAAATTACTGCAACAAAGTGGTGGTTTGGTTAATTACTGTATGTCTGTTTTCTTGTATGTGTTCACATAAAGGTGCATTTTTGTAATCATACTGTAGTTCCCAATGTAATGACATTGCTTGTTTGTGGAATTTGCTGGCTGGAAAACACAGGTCAGAGCTTCTGGCTATGGAGGGTGGTTCCTTCTGAGACTCTCACTTCATGATCCTGTTCTGCCCCTTAACATTGAGGTAGAAAAAACACTCTCCACTGCTTTATCAGCTTATATAGTTATGGAAATTACTATTCTTCCAGGAATTTTCTACGGAATTGAATGACGTGGTGGCATTCTTGTGATTAGAAGTGGCATCTTGATGTTCTATTAGCTGTAGAGTGGGGAGGCTCGGTCACATCATTCTGTAAATGTTCTGTTCTGCGTTTAAGTACAGGAACTAACTGAAATTGACAAACATTGTAGGCACCAAGTGATGAAGATGCTGTCAAACTCGGGCTTGCTGTCCTTGCTGCTGCTAATGAGTTCCCTGCTTTAGACACATCTGCCTTGGACAAATATGTCCGAGTATCGTAATGCGGAATACCTTCCATGTCTTAGAAGAGAAATTTCATATTTGGTACGGCTAATTTGTTTCCAATCTGGTACTGGAGCTCCATGTTTGGCACTGAGATGATCTTACCAAATAATGTGGCTATAGAGTTATGATTGACATCTGGATATTCTTTTTATTACAATTTTGATTTGGTTCTGTGTTAGCCTCTCTACAAAGTCATTGCCAAAGCCCAGCACTTCTTATAGTATTCTTCTACATCGTTTTCAAACCCGATCTCCCAAAGTAAGTCCAATAAACAATGCAATCGTTATTTCAACCCTGAGTTCAATTTCTATCTTCACAGCTGAAGAAGATACAGTGGAAATTCCATTATCTTAAGCAAATGTTCTCATACTTAATAAACCCCCGAGGAGAAGCACGAGAATACTTAACAGTTTGCACCCAAACAGATCTGAAATATATGCTCTTTGGTACTTTCCGACTAAATACAAGGCTTCAAGATCTGCCACTAATCTCTATATATACACAACATACCATCTCAAATACCTAGTTAACCATCATCTTTCAATGGATTTTTGTGTTTAATGTACATGTCTCTTTTCGATCTAAAGAGTGGTAGAGGTATGTAGGAGCTTCATCATGAACTGGAACTGGACATCTGGAGCAGTCTTTGGTCGAGGCCACTTAGCGCCTTCTGGCACCTTGATACATCTGTACCCCTGGCCTGTATACAACTTTGTGGCTGCAAGGTTGTTTATGTCGTAGTGCAACGCAATGGCACGACAGCCCCAGCTCCTGGCTTGAGCCTCTGCCTTTGCTACAAGCCTTTTAGCTACCCCCTTCTGTCGAAATCTCTCCTGAACTGCCACATTTGATATGTATGCAATTCCAGTCCTGAATGGCAAAATTAGTTCCAGGTCATGGAATTCAGTACGATAAGCAATTCAGAGCTCTCCGGCAACAATATCATGTAAGTTGTGGGACAGAAATCATATCACATAAGTTGCATTTGCAAGCTAAAAGCTAAGCCACACAAAACGCAAAATTGACAGAAATAGCTGCAAAGACTAAGGAAACAAAACTGCTCTCACCTTCTCTGTCGAAGTGGTCCTTTTCTCGGCAGAAAATTAGCCATGGTATCCACAGTTAATATCCCGCCTACATACCCTCTATCCAAACTTCTACCATCACGTCCTCCGTTTTCTATTTCTTCATTTCCAAATAGGAAAGTATCATCACCCGAGCTGCCCAAAACAGCAACCAGACAAGTTCTCCGACAACCATTAGGCACAGCGAATCTAGATAGTGTAGCAGTGGCCAACATCCTATCAATCCTTAGAAGAAAATCTAACGGAAACGAATATTCAGGGAAGAAGGAGCTGCAATGGGTTTCAGCCACTTCCCAACTGTCCTCTAGCTTGGCCTCTCGGACAACTATTTTGGGCAACACAGTTGGGAAAAATTCAACCACTTGACTGGCTCTGCAACGCATCCCTACAATCAAACGCAGAATCAATGACAAGATTCTCCATGGCCTAGAAGAAAAACACAGACAAACTATATCAACAAAAGTTTTCCAATTAAGTTGAAAAGTGAAACAATATAAGCAGAATTTAAGACCAGAATGAACTCGGCAAATTTTGGACCAGAATGAACTTGGCAAATTTTGGACCTTCTAAGTTTGGGTTAAGATAAAAATTCTTATAAAAATTCTTAGGCTCCATTAAATATATATGGATTTCAATTTCAACAAAAAGATAAAAGGATACAAGTATAAGGGAGTTTTGAAACTAGAGTGGAAGATGGTATAGAGGTGATGCTATGGTGTCCCCGGTCATTTTGGGGACACCGTAATTTTTAGCATAACTTCACCATTATGAGCATAACTAAAACCCACTACAAGTATAACAGAACCCAAATAAGGCATAACCAAGGAATATCCAAAAAACCAACCAAGGCATAACCAAACCCAACCAAGGCATAACAAACACGTTATGCCTTGTTATGGTTCTGTTATGCTTGTAATGGGTTTTGGTGACACTCATAATAGTTTTGTTATGCCAAAAGTTACAGTGTCCCCAAAATGACTGGGGACACCGAAGTCATTCCCGTAAAAGAGATGTATACAGTTTAGAATAATTTATCATGAAGGATTTCAAACCACTCCTACTAAATGATTATGTCAAATCCATCATGACAAAGATTTCAAATTGAACATTGAAATTCATATGTGAGCAATCAAATCTCTATTTCTAAGTTACTACTTGTACTGAATAAATTTTCTCAATACCCTTCATTTAAATTCCACTTGCTATGGTGTCCCCGGTCATTTTGGGGACACCGTAATTTTTGGCATAACTTCACCATTATGAGCATAACTAAAACCCATTACAAACATAACAAAACCCAAACAAGGCATAACCAATGAATATCCAAAAAACCAACCAAGGCATAACCAAACCCAACCAAGGTATAACAAACAAGTTATATCTTGTTATGGTTCCGTTATGCTTATAATGGGTTTTGGTTATACTCATAATGGTTTTGTTATGCCAAAAGTTACGGTGTCCCCAAAATGACCGGGGACACCGAAGTCATTCCCCTTAAGCAAAGCCTTAGTGTTAAGTAAAATTTAGCTTGCTTCCTCCATCCCACACGGATTGTCCTGTACGCAAAATGAGAACTTTAAAAAAAAATATTTGTCAAGAAAAATTCAACCTTTTTCAAAGAATCAGAAGAACTCAATGATATCCAGTAACTAGCGGCAAAAAGTTCGAATTTTTTCGGCAGACCCGCATTATTTTTAAGTTACCGTTTTGCGGACGAGACAATCTTTTTGGGAGGGAGGTAGCGTAAATGTGGGCCGGCCGACTACAGGTTGGTAAGAGCCAATTTAAGTAATTACTATCTTTTTTCAAATTTTCTTGAACCCAGTCGGGGGAATCGAATTGATTATAGAAACATGAGACTCCAATAAGCAAAAAAAGCCAGCAGCGTTAAGTGGAGAGAGAGAGAGAGAGAGGTACCTGAATTGGACGGATGAAAGAGAAAGGGTTCGTCCTCTGGGAGAGAGAGTCTAGAAGGAAAGGGTAACTTTAGCTTGTTAGTACTGATAGAAGTTGAACCCGAGTTGAGAGGGAGACCATTTATGGACATTCCCAAAGGCACGGTTTGCATCTCTCTCTCTCTCCAAATTACTGACTGATTTTGCGTCCAAGAGAGAGAGAGAAGGAGGCACTACAGTGTTCAAGCTACAGTTCCATAATTCCATCTCTGATTCAGGTGCAAGTTTTCAGATAAGAGGGCAGAGAGAGGGTATTGGATATTTTCGGAAAATTACATTTTCATCTCTATGAGTTAAGAGTATTTCATTCCCGTGGTAAATGTTCTTTCAATTTGGTCCATGAACTATTGATATTCTTCAACTTGGTCCAATTCCTAACAGCCATCTAAAGAAACAAATCCAGATCCATTGTAACCAAATCCCTCGTAAACTCAAAACCCAAACTCATAATCAGAACTTTCCTACTCTATGGGCGGCGTTGTCGGAAGAGGGTGATGATTGTCTTTGATGTGAAGAAGAGGGTGGATTACGGATAAATGGGAGAGATATATGTAGTCGAGTCTAGGAAAGATGATAAGATGTGACGGGATCTCGGGAAGAAAAAAAGAAAAGAAAAAAAAAAGAGATCAAAGATGTGCCCTTTTTAATTTTTTCCTATGGTCCATGAAAGATTGATATTTTTCATCCTGCCTTTGTATTAAGGTAATTAGCAGGGAGCCACCTTCCACATTGCACTAGGTAGTCTAGTCTAGCACTAATGAAAACATAGAAAATCACTACTACAAGACACCAATATCAAAATTGCGTTTCCAGAAAATTTCGGTAAAAGAAGCCACAATAGTCAAAAGCAGAGACTCACTACATCTGGGATATACAGGCTGAAAGAAATGAAATCTGGGAATTTTATTTTTTTTCAAATGTATTTCAACGTTTACAATAAACCTTCTCCTATCTGTCCGTGCGTGTCGTGGGCGTTAAAAAAACGTGTCAAAACTAAAAATTAACTGGTAGACTACTCAAGAAAGCCAAGGTGTGTGGAGATGTAGATTTCCCAAATAGCGAGCACCAGGAAGGGAGCTTTTCGAGAACTCTTTCAGCTTTTGGTGTCAATCTGTCAACGTCGGTTCTCAACTTAAGGAGGAGATGTCGGTCCGTTCTCTTGTCATTCTGTTGAATCACTTTCGTAGAATTGTTGGCCCAATATAGGGACAGCTCAAAAGTTTTGGGTGCATTCTTCCCACCTGAAAACTGAATAATGTGCCATCCATCTACACTACTCTTGCCACCCAGTGGAATCAACTCCTCGGTGCTATCTGCGTGCAGCAAAAAAAAATTGAGAGAGAGCTAATATTGCTACACAGTAGAAGTACATGATCAACATACTAGTTTAAATTAGTTAAAGAACCATTGGGCGTCTCATAAACTGGACTACCTCTCATTTTACAACTCGTATTGGATTTGTGTAGTCCATGTCCTAACTTTTATTCTAATGACAATTTTTGGACATTTCAAAAGAACTGACTACATAAATCTGGCACATTTGATCTACAAAAATCCACGGACAGGTAGACCATGCGCATTGTTTTCCGCCATGAATCATGATAAGTATGATAGAGGATCATCCAACGATTGCTTGAGCGAGGAAACGAATATTCAAGAAGATAGGTTTATTCCTCGCACCAAAGTTTAAACAATTCATCTTAAACTACAGGCCTATTTAACTTGGGTTAAAGTCGAGTGTTTCTCCAAGTGCTTCAACAAAAAAATAACTGACTGTGTACTCTAGAGAAGTGAGGGGACTGCAAGAATGTATCAGAAAGTGTTGTAGTCATTAACTCAAAGATTCTGAAAATCAGGAGGTGAGAAACAATACAGAAGGAATTCACCATTATTTATGATACCTTTCAACTTGAAGTCCTCGATTTCTTCTGTATTGATTGCAAGAGACCATCGTATGGAACTTTTTGTATCGATAGAAATTTGTGTGTTTCTGTCGTCAGCTTTTGTGTCGCTCTCGACATGCAGTGTGGGAATATCTAATTCACTCCACCCACTTCCAACATTGTCTTCGGTCCAGCAACCGTATTTTACTGAAAAGGTAACGAAATCAAGGACCTTATCTCTACCGCAAACAAATCCTTCTCCAATCTGTTCAATCTCCTTTGTCAACTTCCCAGGGGTTGTTGAAAATAGAGAAACATAAGAACTAGGTTCTAGCTTTTCACCATACGTTCCTGTTGTATCCACAACGTGCACAACCTGAGAATCGTAAAACATTTTATTAGTTTTCCAAGATACTAGCATTGCTGATTAATCGCAACTCCGCAAGAGAATAACTAGTACTAAAAACTTGCCCACATCAGACAATGGTTCAAGGATAAACCGGAATGTTATTGCTCTAAGATAGAACTAGGACTATTACAAAATTGAAGGACATTTACTATACTTGATTCGATTTAGTTGTTGTTCGGTTGTTCCTTTACCTTGACAAAATCAAGATCGAACATAGCACAAATGCCACACAAGTTGGATAGTCGTAAGAAACCTAATTGACACAAGTATCGTAAGGATTTTGTTGATTCATAAACCCACATTGTAGAATCAAATGGCAAAGTATTTTGTGGTAACACATTACGGGTCATCTACAATGTTCAGTACTGATACTAAAGACTGGCTGATACTTACATTTACAGCTCTGGAGGTGTCTTCTGTAAATGGTGGGATAATACCAGATAATACTGCAGCAATAGAGAGACCAAACAAAAGGCAAGTTGCAAGGATGATTGATGTCTTTGCACCTAGGAAATATTTACACAAAGAAGTGAGACTATGTTTATGAAGACAGACATTAAATGTGCACAACAAAAACTATAAGAAACATGAAGGATATTAAAAAAGTTAGGTGGAGAAATATGGGTGCAATTTGAGGCTGAGGTTTGGTCAGTGTTTACTACCATTTAGTGATCACGTGATTTGGTGGCTACTGGCTACCATTTCTGCCATTAATTTTCAATCAATGCCTATATCAATAGCTTTCCACTTGCACTAGCTGCCCTGCTAGTGTCTAAGGTACCAAATTGGGGAACACTCGTTCCATTATGTAATGCACTAGTGTATTAGCGTTTTCTGCTAACATACTCTAAGCTAACTCCAGCAATTTAATCTGGGCACTCCACACTGGAACTGCAGTCATTCAGATGGATCAGATGATTCTGACCATTTGTTAAACAGTCACGAAGGACGTAGATCGAGCTAAGTAGCACAAAGATAGACACAAGACACAGACACGGCCACATAGTAACTTCCAAAGAAATGCAGACACTGCATACCGGGCATACATTATGATAGATTTCTATTTATACTGTATGTGGTGAATAGAGATAAAGTTACAAATACCATGTAACACTGCCTAAAGATATAACACAATATATTTCATAATTCAAACATCCATTTATCATTCAGTGCTGCAAACAATAACATATATAATAAGAGACATTTGAGCGTTGAATATTTGTTGGACAGTATCGGATACGTGTCCGTATCTGGCGGAGACAACATCTTCTACGAAATGACAGTGTTTCTTAAATTCGAAGTGTTCCTTGTTTAAATGCACGAAGCGGGCCGTATTCTGTTGTTCTCAGACTGAAATTGCCTACTTGCCAAACAGCAATATACTCTCACATTATGGCAGTAGGATCAGAGCATAGAAAACATTTAACTAGACCTTTCCTTGACATCAGTTCCCAATTAAGCATAATCATCCAACTATCGCAGCAAAAGCATAGGGTACGTAGATCCTCCATTTGTTAACCAAATCTCCAGGCATAACAGATCTCCATCGGTCACTCACACAAATATACACACAAGAAGACGTAACCCCTTACATGCCACAATAATCATTCATTACTCTAGACCATGACATGAGTAAGATAAACCACTCGTAGCATTTCATGTTTTGGACATTTAACCTCGCTCTTTAGTAGCAAATGATATTGTCAAAGGACTGTGTGTGAAAACTTTGAGGTCAGAAAAGATCATAATTTGAATAAATAGAAACCTGAAAAGTGAACACATGAAAGCAGATACACCAACGTCAAACATATGATGACGGCAATATATATAGCAAGTATTGCATTTCCCAGCCACTCAGGGGTGCTACCAGGGTTCCTGCACATACAAGGCAAGGCAAGTCAAGATTATCTGTCATTATCAATACTACAAAATTTGACAATTTGATAAGAAATCAACAGGACAAAATTTGACAATTTGATAAGATATCAACAGGACAATAGGTTTTATATACACAGTTACTAAAAACAAATCATCAGATTCATAATCCATTTAGGCAGACTAAAACTGCGAAACATCCTGCCATACAAAAGCTATGTCGTCACCATATGGTATTCCAATTAACTGACTCAAAAATACCACTGAATAATTACTTTCAGGTATGAAGCAGTAAAGCAGAAATGAGCAGTGGGATTGTCTTTTATTTCAAGATTTAGAAAATTTCAGAAAGACGTATTTGTCGTCACCTATTGAGAACCATGCATGACATATTTTCCTGTCTTTCCACGATTTGGCATGTCATATATTTAAGGGGGTGTAACATTTTAAGGGAGAGCCAAAGTTCCAAAGTGACTCCACACCCTCTAATACTTAAATATCGCTTAGAACAATTTGAACTGCCTGTAGTTTCATAGGTTTGCATTGAGTGATTCCCATATTAACTTGAATTTCTACATGTGTATCACCTTATCATATATACCACTATGATTCCTGATAGAACCAGATGAGAAGTCCACATCGGACAAGAATAAAATGTAAACATTGAGGTCCTATGTGCGTAAAGTGGAAATAGAAAGACCACTGACATGTTCAAACCAGAAAGAGCTTAACCTTGCCATTCTAGTGATATATGCAGAGCATGGACACTATACCATGATACAGATCAGAAGAATCTTAAATCTTAGTCAACCAACAAAACATAAGCATGTAGACCACCTCTTTCGCATTCGTGCACAAAATTGGTGCCTTGCGATTGACGAACATGGCATACCCAATGAAGGAAAAGCCAACGATACACCCTCACTTCTATGGAATTCTCTTTTGACGTTTTATCCTGTCACACTTTAATGTGATGCTACATCTTACCCAGCATATTTAAAGAACTACGAATAAGACAAGATCAAGTAATACTAAAATTAAATCAGAACACAAGGACCTGATTTTTGTTAGATTCTTGCATGGTTCAATAAAGTGACAATGTATTCACCTGTCGAAACGAACTACAGTGCCAATTATTGTGCCGGCCAGTCGAATAAACATGCCAGCAGAAATTAGAAAGGGTAGAGATAGGCCCATCAGCAGTGTAATAGTCTTGAGTGGCTTCGGCAATCGGGCAGGAGATAAGGTTGCTTCAAGCAAACCATCTACATATTCCAAAATTTAGAATTAGTGAACAGCAAAGAAAAATATTATATCAAATCCCAGACCATGAATGAAAAAGAGCTACCTTTACCTTTACAAAAAAAAATTGATTACGCCTCCTAAAGAGTGCTGGACATGTCTACATCAGACATTCCAGACACTGTTCATAGAAGGAAGATTATATCTCATTTTAGACTTTTATTAGAAATCAGGGTGCCTATTTATGTACTTCCCAGAAAACCAATGTTCATGTTTTCATTACCCAGACTATAATACTAGTAAATTTTAACTTACATGCAAATGCAGGTGAGACTAGCCAAACAAGAGCTAAATAGGAAGACCCGATCTTATAATAGTTTCCAATCAGCAGCAAGACAAACCACTGCACCAAACCAGATTTAAAGAGCCATCTTTCAGCGTCCAACTTGGCCAAATCAGCTTGAACTACCTGAGACAAATTACCCCTTCTTCTGGAAGATACATTCATTAAATATGTGTGGAGAATTTGATAACCCAAATATTGGCCAGTCAATGCCCCAAGGAGAGCAGGAGCAGCGAATAGACCAAATACCAACCATGGACTTGAAACAAAGGGTGCTGGTGTTGAAGATATAAGTGGTAGAATGAAGGCAACAAGAACGGATAAACTCAACGAACATATCCACATAAGGATAACACTCAAACATGACAAGGCCAATGATATTGCAGCTGAATAACCACCCATTAGCAGTGATGTGGTCCATATCATAAGTGATTGCATAATCACTGAATTATAAAGCAGACTAGCAAAACGCTGACGGAATACGATCATGTAAGTTCCCTGGGAATTGGCATTAAACAATTGTTAGAGAATGACATCCATGGAATTTTGATTTCGAAGCAGTAAAATTTAACAGCCGAACAGAAACAATGGTCAATGAGAAAACAAAAGGTCAAGCCAAGAACAATGATCGAGTTTCAGAGTTCATTAAGGTACCAAAATGTCAAAATATACAGCAGTGTCCTGGCCAGCCTTTTGGTCTGCTGCAATTGCCTTGTCATTAGGGATACGAGAGAAAGCAGCAGAGTGAACCAGAAATGCAAGCATATTTTCTCCAAGATGCTGAAGTGAACCCGGTTTCAAAAGCTTTAATTTGTCATTCTGCATTAAGAAAGCATTTCAGTTATTCTAAGCAAACAAACTAGAGACAACTAAAATTACATTGCCTCAGATATTTTTTGTTTTTATATAGATTAAATAAACAAAAAGAAGAGAGAAGACTAACAATTGAACAAGTAAACAAAAATAACTTTTAATCTTAGTTTAATGAAAGTCCTAGTGTGGATGACAAAACCTCGATTCCATGACTTGTGGAAAGAACTGTCAGAACCTCGCTCCCAATTAGCATAGAACCTCTCAAGCATATAAATTCCAATATAACAAAAGAGAAGCTACAGAGCAAGAGAAAATCTAGAATTGAAGAAAAATAACTCAAATTAATTTTAGTAATTCGATTGTGCATAATATTTATCTACATCAGCACACAAAAGAATAAACAATTTGCAAGACATCAATCTCAAATATGTACTACTATGGCGATGTATTGATTAGCAATAAGCAAAAAACATGTCATTCCTCCCCAACTCCTGCTCTTCCCCCACCTCACTTTCGATTCATGCAACCACCGTTTAGTATCATTGTTCTTTCACACACAAACCACACACCCCCCCCCCCCCCCCCCCCCCCCCCCCCCCCCCAAGCACTACATTCCCATACCATCTCAGGGGTGAAACCCATGTCATCCACCTAGACCAACAAAGTTACCTGCTGCAACAGGTTTTAATGTTATGATAATCAGTGATTTATAAATCCTAAAGAAACATATACTCTTAATTTCCAAAATGAGAGAGTTAACACCATGCAGGTAGACAAACAAGGCTGGAACAATTTCCCCGAACGCCATATTGAACTCAAACATGCATGATGTTGGTAGATATAGGATTAAGGATTTCCATGCACATCTACCCTCCTCGTGGACATCGACCAACATATTTCCGACTCAAGCATCAGCACGACACTGAGACAATGCCACAACTGTTTAGCAGGAAATAGAATTTTGTACCCTGCTGTTCATATGATTGAGTGATCGACCAAAAGACCTGAATACTTTGCCAACTTATATATGGGCCCATTTACTGGTTTTCTCAGTTCTGATTATGAGATTCACTACCAGCCACAAACTTTGATGGCCATGATTTGAACTTCAGATCAAAGAAGTTTGAGGCCTGTGCGGTCTTCGTGATTTCTTAATCAGCAAAACATGTAGGTAGTATAACCCAAGTAGAATTTGTTAACAAAATCCACTGCTAGAAGCCTAGAACACCAAAGCTATAAGAATAAAAGAAATCCAGAGGAATTGAGATGACAACCTTTGTATGATATACAGCAGTATTATCTGCGTATGCAAAGTCGAGCCCTGAAAGACCTGCAAGCTCTTTGTACACTTGAAAATCTGTTCCGGACTTTATGGCTCCAGAAGAGTAAAGATCCTGCAGCACTAGAATTCACTTCGAACTTAAATTTTGGCCCTGAACTGAGAGAAACGTATCTAATAGGAGAAATAGTGGGAAAAGAATAAATCTCTTATTCCCATTGTTGTATCAATCATCAGAAAAGAAGGACTTTACAAACCTGTGCAAGTATTTGAGCGGATGGGTACTTTGCCACCATGGCAAAGTTCTCGATAGCCCATGGATGAGGACCAGCCTGTTAAATTGAAGAGTGAAAGTAAAGGAAAAGGAAAGTATATACTGCTCTACTGATTAAGGGCATCACTCAAGCCATAAATAAAACATGAAGAGTGCATCCATCATAATTTTTATCAGCAGAAGAATGTTGATGGAATGAGAGCTTCTTGATTCGATATGAACTAGACAAAATAGATGAAGTATATTTGTAGAAGCCAGTCAATCAGTGTCTTATACAGTTCTATGATTGTATCTTAGCCATCTGCCAACAAACAGAGGGGCAAATGATTCAATCAGCACATTCTAGTTAATTATATGTTAAAGTGAAACCACAGAAACTGGCCAGTTACTAGCTTCAAGATCAGATGATCTATCATGACTACGTACAATCATCTGAGACAATTTCAAAGATCATAAAATTTCTTATTCCGTTCAAAAAAAGAACAATCATATGAGACAATCCAAGTGGAGACCAGTTGACGAAAGTTCAGAAAGATCAACAACAAGCAATGTTATTGCACGGCCACACACACACACATGCGTTCAGAGAGAGAGAGAGAGAGAGCATGTGCAAAAGTACAATAAGAATACAGGAACCAAACCTGAAATATAGCAGACTTCCCTCCAATACCCATCGCTTCCAAGTCAATAGCCAAACAAACAGAATCACTCCATGGGTGCTGCAATTATCAGTTGATTAAGTTACTAACTTGGCATGTGAAATACCAGATTGTCCTACTATGAACTCCTTTGAGTTGTTTCTAAAGCAAGTGTAATATCATTTGTATTGGAGCTTGTCCCACATTAGTAAACTAACACCTCCAAACCTAGTATAAGAGCCCAGGACTAGTGGAGAGCATGATTAGAATTTCTCAGAGCTTTTGAAGCTCCCCCCTGGATTTTTGTGAAGGAATTCTTGCCTTGGTGTGATTCATAGACCTCCTCCTTTTTCTCTTTAAATTTCCACTATTTCAAACTTTGAAGAGACAACAGAACCAGATATGTTTTATGCCTTCTCCTCTACCTTTCAACACTACTACTGATCTTTCTTCATGCAACCATAACCCACAAAGTCATGAGTCAAAAAGAATATTTCTTCTAATTCTAGACACTCCCCTGGCGTGGTCTAATGATTGTGGTCTCCCAACTTCTAGATGAGTGTAAGCGGCATACGTCCTTTATAACACCCCCCTCCTCCTTCCAAGCACAAGCACGGACGCACACAGTTTGCATTACACCAAATCTAACTTACATGGCGTTGTCTATTAGAGAAAATGTGTCAGCCAGTAAAGCTCGTTTGAAGCCAAGGTAATGGTTGAAGATGGAAAGTAGACAAACAAATCACTATATTAACAAAAGTAAGAATAGGATAAACGGTTAATAAACATTAAACAGCCAAACCTGAGTTACAAAGCTGTGAGCACCATTTAACCCCTCCTCCTCCCCAGTATTAAATAAAAATATGACGGCATTCTTAAATCCATGAGCCCAGTGAGAAATTCCTCGAGCAAGTTCCAACATAACAGCTACGCATGAACTACAATCACCAGCTCCTTCCCTAAAACATGCAAAACGAGGTGACCTTATCATTTCTAAGATTGTATTGCAAGGACAGAGAAGAAAGTACAATATCGAAGATAGCCAAGTTGGGAAGAAGGTTTACATAAAGGTATGATGAGAAAACAGAAGAAAACAATAGTATACTGATGAGAGTGATAGTATCCGAGTTATACATGTATGTCAGTAGGCTGAATTATAGGTAACATGGATAGAGAAACAAAATGAATCTTTTCAATAAAATCTATTGCCCGAAACGAGGCATTTTAAAGGCTAAAGCAACTGCTTCATTAAGTTTCAGAGTGACAGGCTATACGTTGATTGACCTGAGTCTAATTCCTTTTATGCAGTTCTTAATCCACCAACGAAAAAAAGAGATACTAGCACACATAACATAGCATCACCATCAATACTTGACAAAAAAAGAATGTTGGCAATGCAATACGCAACAAATTATGGCGGGGTTGCGCTACCAAGTTTTAGAACTGATAAAAGGAAGTCATGAAAAGCACAACCAGTAAAATGCGTGTAAGTTGAGGAGCAACTAGGGGAAGAATTCTTCCTCCAATTGTTAAAAGAGTTAGATCTATAAACATCAGGATCCTTTTCAAAACAGGAAATCAAAAGAAACGCACAAGTGTTTTCTTGTTTTACTAGATTCGTAACGCGTCCAATATCGGAACTCATAATACAAAAGTTCCAATTGTTTAATTTTCCAAAAGAAAAAACGAAAACAAAATAATAAACACCTCGTTACTTTCATGTTCCCACTTGTTACTAGTACCATAGTGGTTAAAAACCTATGATACGTGACGTATCCTACGATTTGTATTGTTCTCCGAACGTATCCCACCATATATCCTTTTTGTATAGAAATCCTATGATATGACCGTGTATCCTACAATTTATATGACCGTGTATCCTACAATGACCGTGTATCCTACAATTTATATGCGTATCCTAATTTGGTACGTATCATACGATTACTTATTGAGAAAAAGTCGGACCTTATTTCAAGAAGCGGAACCCCGAATGCATTAATCCAAGTCGTTTGATCTAATTACGGCATCTTTCAAACCATTTGATAAAAATTCAACCTCAATGTAGGGCGTGTATAGAAGTAAGAACCATACTTCGATTGTGTTTTGCCTGACTTTTCTTTACCTAACAAAGGGAACATAATGCTTTACTGTAATAGGCCCCAGTTGAGATACTTGAAATTTTGCATATTAAAAACTTCTTTTTTAAAATGTAAGCATAGTTTGTTGGTGTTATTAGGTGTATCTACTTTATCTACTTTTTAATTGTATATTAATTATGATTAACGTTGTTGAAGAATAAACTACATTTAGTATTTTGGCACAAGAAAGTTAAGTCCAAACAAGTCCAATTGACAAAACCCAAAGATGAAAGATATTATTGAAGAAGATATAAATATCTAGTTTTTAGAAACTCTAAAATATCTAGCTCTAGAATATTCTTGTGAAATATCTAGAGTTTTTTGTGAGAATTAGTCACATGTGTAATTCTAGAATTACCTCAAAGTTTATCTTGTATGAAAATATCTATATACTAGAGTATTCCATGAAGTAGTATAAATAGGGATGGGTTCTAGCCATTTTGTACCAAGCCAAAAAAAAGTTTGAGTTAAGTGTAATACAAATACTCTCCTTCCCCACTCTTGTCTTTAGTATTCTTCATCTTCCAAAAATCTTGTCCAACTAAACAATAGAAACTCCTACTCTTCCAACAAACGTATCTCAAGATACGCGATACGTATCCCGATACGATCTATACAATTGAAAAAACGATACATGAATCCCGATTTGAAAACACTGGTTACTACATTTAACTCACATGAATACACCACATTAATACTCGACAGCAAAAGAAACTCTTTTGACATACTAAATCAGTATAAAGGCGAAAGAAGCATACGCCGAGACAACAGAATCGATGTGGGAGGAGACTAGAATAGCATTTTCTTCTGCTTCAGAAGCATATTTTGGCACTATTCTCAATACAATGTGATTCAGATCTGAATAGACAAGTGTTCTCCCCTTGAAAAGACCACTGGCTAGACGATTGGCACCAGAGCTTACATGGAAAAAATCCACTTGAACATCAACCTCCCAATGAGCTGTTTTCTTGATAGTTTCTGCAACTCCCAAGACATACTGCAGAATGAAGAAAGGTTAATTCCAAAAACGATTAAGTTGTAGTAAGGAGCTCAATTTTCTAAGCTCGTATTTTTGCAATCAATGAATCTTTACTTCTGAAAAAAAAAAAAAACAGAAAAATAAAGGAGCCCACAAAATGCACGTGATATCTCTAGTTAGTATCTCTAGTTAGTTTAATTGAGTATACTACATTGCCAAATCAGACATTCACAGTTTCACAGTATTCAATTGAAATGGAGCGAAGCTTCACTTAAGCTTCTAGATAAAAAGTAACTATACACACTGACCTGAAGAGCGAGATCAAGAGCATCAGAACCAACAGGATGTGGGCCCAATCCAGCCAAGGCCTTCACATGCTTCATGGCTTCTTCCTCGGAAAACCCCTCTTGCCTGCCTGGTCAGCAGTAAGAGGAACAGGCATAGCCTCAAACTGATAATGATGAACTGCCCAACAGCCATTTATGACCAGAACAAATAAGGCCAGTATCACATATGCTGACCTCTTTGTGCGTCTAACACTATCAGTGGTTGGGGGTCCCTCATCAACTGCAGAAACGTCACTTGGCTTATGACTGCCCACTATGTTTGCAGTTCCCGGAGCACGTTTAGGATTCCTTGCCATTTACACGGTACCTGAATTTTTCTGTTGCTTGATTTTTTGGATTTTGCTGAAAGGAGAAGTGGTGCTTACGTGAATCTAGTTTTCTTATGAGAACAAGAGGAAACAATATGGTCTGCATTCTACCTCCAAAGGCATGAGCATATTCTGATATTAGCATCCAGTTCAATTTTCGCACACAACTAAGATGATATGTATGACCTAGAGCTATATTTCCATCGTACCAAAATTTTGACATGCATTAGCCATGCATTAGCCTTGACCAGGAGTTGTTGATATAAGCATTTATCAAATATTTCACTCAACTATGCATAGCATTGACAACTTCTCAATCAAAAGGTTGAACCAATTCCTCATCTATGGATAAAGCCCTAGTTTTTCCAACCTAATTTCTTAAACCATAAAGGATTCACTTTAAAGCAACAAGATGGAACCAGGTATTTGGCAGTTGCTACCCTATCGTTACATGCCGGGTGAAAAATCACCGTTCCCAGACACGAAGAGAAAGGGAGAGAGACTTACCGTCACGCTAGCGAGGACGTCGGAGTGAGTCTGTCGCCGGATTGTGGTCGTCGAACCAGAACTAGCCGTGGGAGGGACCGAGACGACAGTTCGTTAGTGCCAAATCATGACGGATAGAGATGGTAAGATGGGTGGATGGCGGAGGCAATCGTCACCGGAGTGAGGTCTTCGAAACTGCACGATCAGCGGGAGGGAGAGAGAGTCAGAGAGGAGAGAACACGAACCTAGTAGGGAATCTGGAGTACATGTGTGGAAAATACACATGAAAATTTTATATTTATACTACTCGCTCGTCTATTTTAAGTATTCTGCTTCGTAATTCTAACTTATTAAAAAGACATAATTATTACACCTTTTTCATCAACTTTTACCTCTACTTTCTCTCCTTATCCTCTATGAAAATATCATCATTACATTTTTACTCACTAACTTTTCAAAATGAAATCTATTTTTAGGGGCAAAATGGAAAATTCACCAACTTTATCCACTAATTTTATAAAATGAACACTTATTAAAGGACAACCCAAAATGAAATACTGGACTCTAAAAAAGGGACGGAGGGAGTATTATATATAACCTTGGAGTTCTTTCTACCTTTGATGGAAACTTCCCAAGTTTCCACCACTGCAATTTGTGTGGGCTCCATCATGAATTTGTTATATTAATTCGAATCATTCATCTTGTATGACTCGCAGAGTAGTATACCCATGCAAAAAATTAGTTTCATCGGGCATCGATAAATATAGAAAAAATTAAGTTTTGATTTGTAAAATGGACGCTATGATTCTTTAATTGTCCATGACCGTCTATTTTATAAACTAAAATTCAATTTTTGATACACCTATAGATTTTCAATGAAGCTAATTTTTTTGCGTGAATATACTACATTAAAGGTCCTACAAGATGAGCGGTTCAGATCTCTTTAACGATCTCACGATGTTGCCCACAATAGGTGATGGAAATCGTGAATTTTCCAAGTAAGGTGGAAAGAATTTAATCTCATAAACTTAATAACTTACATAACTTGTATATGTATAAAGTTATGTGTGTACATAATGAATTTTTTTAATTTGTACAAGTATAAACGCTTACAATCACTAGAAACTAATTTACATATATGTTTTTATCATTTTAATATATGTATGAACGTATTTATGTAGATGCTAAAAATTTTATTTACAACTCTAGACTTGTATGATAGCATATGAGATTATTGACTCGTGAACAAACTCGAGTTCAATTCAAACCTAGGCAAGCTCAGCTCGTCAAATTTTCATTGAATTCGGCTCGAGTTCGAATTTGCTAAAAAAACTTAACGAACAAATCCGAATTTTTTGATATTCGACTCGTTTTACAGCCCTACCTGTTAAGCCCTTTTTCATTTTATTAATTGATTTAATAATGGGTGGTCTAGATTATTCACTTTTAAATCTAAGGGTTTAAAATCATGGTGCGTATGGTACACTCTCTAATAAGGGGTGTGTACCATAGGACTTCCCAAGTTATCAACGCAACTTTAAAACATAGTCCGAACACAATTGTGTCCAAAACCGTTCGATACATTGAACACCTCCGAATGCACATGCATTCGGAGTGGGGTTTGTAGGCTTTTTGTTCATTTATATCCAAGAAAAGTCAACTAAAAGAATGATTTTGCAAGTAATAATCCTTGATTGATTATAGTACCATCCACATCTATAATTCCATTTGGGGCTTGGATCCCAACTAGTTTGGTCCAGTTATGGACCGTTTGAGGGCCCTTTCCGGGTCCACAATAATGATCAGAATCGTTCATTTTGTAGAGCTCGTCGAGAACATTGACCATACCAAAAATCAATTTGATTGGATCCCATTTGATATGATATCGAAAGGCATTGGCCTTGTTCGTTTCCCATATTTACTTTGTTTTAACTTTGTTTTTCAATCATTACCCTACATCTTTTTCCAATCATTACCCTATTTTTCCAATCATTAATTTCATTTCTCTCTCTATCTATCTCCACTCATTACCCCTCTCTCCAATCATTACCCTATTTCTCTCTCCACCCACTACCAAAACAAAAATTTCCAAAGTAGCCAAACGAACATAGCCATTGATCTTCATATAATTGTGTCAAATGGGTTTACAATCCAGTGTTGCACACTTTTTTTCTTACAAACTTAATGCATTTCAACGTCTTGTCAAACGGTATCTGATCAACATGATTTTTAACGTGATCAATGTTCTCGACGAGCTCTAAAAAGTGAACGGTTTTGATCATTGTTGTGGGCCCTTCCGGTCCATAACTGGAGGTTGAAAGCCAACTGGTTGGGATCCAAGCCCTTTTATTTGAGAGTCACTTTGTGCTCTTAGAGCATCTCCAGCCTTGACACATTTTAAGATCCAAACCCAAAATTTAGGCAAAACCCTCAAAAACTCCAGTCCAATCATGACCCAAACCCTTTCCATATTTAGGTTTTACCCATTTCTTTGCCCAATTTGGGGACAAGATAGGCTCAAACCCATTTTTTCCCCCACTGTTCTAGAGAGAGAGACAAAGAAAGTGCAGACGAAGAAGAAGGTTGTACCTAGCCGGAGAAGAAGGTTGTTCCTAGCCAGAGAAGAAGAAGAAACTGCAGACGAAGAAGAAGGTGCAGCGATCCAAGTTCTATGCGAAAGTACAAACGAAGAAGAAGGTTTTACCTCGTCAGAGCTACTGAACTTCGCCGGAGTTTGCCGGACTGATTGTCTTCTCTCTTTTATTTACCTCTATGCCATTGAATTGGGTCAATATAGGGTTTTGCCATTGGAGTGAGCCTGACCCAAAATGGATTTTTACCCAAATTTTGATCCCAAATTGGGTAAAAATTTGGGTCAAGGTTGGAAATGCTCTAATTCTTTAATTTGAACAATCTAATCCCATATCTCCAAGAGCACAGGGGCTACTTATAAGGCAAAAATTAAATTCTACCCTTTTTCTCACAAAAATAACAGGCACGAGAGGCTTACATAGTCACATGCACACAAAAATCAGTTCAAGGGCGAATGGCATTCGACCAGCGATGGATGGGCCTCATCAATGCTTACCTAGTTTCATGAAAGAAAATGAACACTTTCTGCTATCTTTCTCTGTTGCCTTTGCACATGAATTGATTAGACTGTTTCAGAGCGAATTTTTTCTAAATGCGTTGATCAGAAATGGATTCCCATGTTGTGTTCTCGCTGCTGAATCTCAAGAACCAAAACATAATTAGGCACATTTTGCTGTCGCAGAAATTTTACCATCTTTTGGCCTCTGGATGACCAATAATGAATCACGATAATTTGAAAGCTGAAAGCATTTGCACAGTGGGATGACAAACTTGTTGCCTTAGCATATGGTAGTCGATTTACACGTACAAAGCTCAACAAGGTACCTGTCATGCAAGCTACCAACCAAAAGCAAAAGCACCCGAGTGTAGGAGTACATGGTAATCCAGGGTACCCTAGTCAACATGTACATGATAGTATTAAAAAGCATTTGAACCCATTTACTCCCCATTCAGTTGTAAGAGCAATCTTAAGAAGGACAATGGGCGCATATGCTACCTTCTCCCAGATATATAGAACTTCATAGCACATCCACTCTAATTTTTATCAAGCAATGCGTTTCGATGAGCGCAATAATGCTGCTGCTCATAGCCAAGCTCCTACAACAGAAGTCAACCAGATAGCAACAACAGTTTCAAGCTCCTCATTCATTTTCCTCACTCTGTTATGAAATATAGGGTTCGTGTTCTTCAGTGCTCTTCCCTGAGCCCTGCCCAAATTCCTTTCGCGTTTCAGCGAGGCAGACTAGCATTCCCAGAGTGGATATTACCAAAAGAGAGAAGACACCAAAGCTAAAGTGAAGAGATCTGCAGCTCTTGCAAAAGATCTACATATATCCATAGTATGATCATATTAGAAAAGAGCGGAATTAATTTTCGCACCTACTCTTTTACTATATGCACTCTCTTCTTTTTGTCTTCATTCATGTAAACTTTGCAACCTTGTCCTTTTACATGCGAAAATATGAGAACAAATAAAAGGACAATATTGTAGATCCACATGAATAAAGATCAAAAAAGGAGTGTGGGCAGGGAGTGCCAGATCCATTACCCAGAACAAAACCTCAATAAAGTTTCTCGCCATTCAAAACCTCAGTGCCTTGCTTCAAATCTTCATCTCTTCCAAGTGCTCTACCACTACAGCTTCCAGCTGCTGCTTATCCTGAACAGCACTATCCCTCTTCTCTAACTTAATGGATGAGCTGGCGGTGGCTGGGGTCTGGGAAGCCGCCATGGAAATAGGTTGCTCCTCCACACAAACTGAGGAGAAAAAGCAGGCACCGCCTGCTTTACACAGACAGGTGGGGCCACACGTACTGGTGGTGGAACCTGCCGCAGCTGTGGGGCCCGGCCAGGCGGAGGAAGCGGCGGTGCAGAAAACACAGGTATCGCATTCCTTATAGTCACCGGTGGTGCAATTCCTTGGTGGGCCCTAAAATGCCGGATGGGAATGTAGGGTGCTGCTCTGGCTGCAGGGAATATGGGTTTCTCATTAACTGTAGCAGTAACAGGTGCAATAACAGGTGTGGTCCGAGGGGCGGTATTGGGAAATATAAAGGGAAGGATTTTCGATGTTCTAGTAGGAGGGGGTTGGGTGGTGCTTAATGGCTTTGGGTTCTGTACTGGAAATTTAATTGGGAGTGATACGTTCAATATCTTTGCCTTCCAGAGAAAATTCTGCAGCGCACGCGCGACAGTGACATGCTCCTGCTCATCAATATTTGCCTTATCTGATGATGAACCCTCAGATTGTTGCACTACTGGAAAGACATACAACAAGAACTTAGTTACATACAAATAGATACATCAAAGGTTAATCACAAACACTGTATGTCTTGTCGAGCCTGCTCCAAGATTTCCTTTGTCTCATGTTTGTAGGGGTTCATGATTATGCTTTTACTCAAAACTAGCCAAACAAAGTCATGGTGGACATAACATATATTAGTTCTATGTTTTCATGTTCAAATGTACCAACACAAGGTGTCTTCGCAGTCAAGGAATGAAGTTTCATTTCATTTCCACTAGAACAGCCACAAAGTTTCTATTACTAAGGACACCAAACCAAACATGAGTGGAATCCTGAAATTCCAATGTTTCCGCATAACTGAATCTCACAGAAACATGTTCCAAGTTCTACTAAACATACCGAAACATTGAGTGGTCTTGGTAAGTATTAGAACTATCAAACAATAACATTTTTGTACATTCACAATTCTTTCTACACTTCCCATATATTCCGGCTGCATTTCCCGATACATTTAATTTTCCTAGCTAACTGAAACAACATGCATGTGTTTCATAGAGTGCTTGTGATCTGGCTAGGCTTGCAACCAGAGATAGACTGGCTAGATGGGGCATAACTACAGATATCTCTTGTGTGTTGTGCAGCAATGGTTCAGAAAAGAACCCCACCAACATCTGTTCTTTGAGATCTCTTTCTCAGCAAATTTTTTTGAGGCAGTACTACTACGTACTGCAGAGTCTGGTCTCTGGAGGCCAATACACCTGGATCAGGTTATTAGCTGGGGTGTTAACTAGATGAAAGGGAGGAGTTTAGGTGCTATATATTCAAGCTTTGCTTGGCAGCCACCACATACTTTCTTCGAAGTGAAAGGAATCAGAGAATTTTCCAAAGGAAAAGCATGCATGCAGAACCTGTTAGAAGGTCCTTTGTGGATTCTAATAAGGACCAGACTGAGCAATTGGTCCTTTTTGGTCTATGTAGCACCGACACTCCACTAGGGGTGACGTACCGGTGTCGGACACGTGTCGGACACCGACACTCACCGGACACTCGGCCGACACGTGTCGGACACTTCTCCAGAAGTGTCCTGTTATTTTGGGCAATATTTGGAGTCCAACACCTTCCAGACACTTTCGGACACTTTCGGGACACTTCGGGGACACTTTTCAAACACTTTTGACACACTTTTGGGACACTTTTTGTTGCAAGGTATAGATAATAGATGTAATGACTTGGAAAACAATGTACTGCAAAAGTGAAAACAAGGCTATCTGGATATAATATTATTAACTTTTATCTTATTTGAATTTTTTGTATTCTTGATATACATATACATATACATACATATAGACGTGTCCCCAAACGTGTCGTGTCCCCCATTTTCTGAAAATTTACGTGTCGGGGTGTCGGTGTCGTGTCGTGTCCGTGTCCCGTGTCCGTGTCCGTGCTACATAGTTTTTGGTTATATTCTGTTGGAGTGGTTTTGTGTATTTACATTGTTAGGGGCTTGATCCTCATCCCATTGGTGGTGTATTTGTATCCCAGGTAAAACGAATTTTGGATCCTTGTTTGAAGTAGAAAACAAGGAAATGGGGCTAAAGCATGGTAGTGATTCAATTTCCATTAGAACTTAGAGCACCAACAATAGCACCATTTTACAAGTGGTTGTGATAAGCAGTTCATGATACAAGTACTAAGATAAATCGGTAAAAATAGTATGGTAGATATATGTGTTTCAGTTGAAGCAGCAGTAAAATGAAGTTGAACAATTCCTCTGCTTTATTGGCATTTTTGTTGTGCAAAACTGGAAGGGAAATAGAGCTAAGTCAACATAGATATATAAAATAGACACCAGATGATATGATTGGAGTGTAAAAAAGAAATTGAGTATAACATTTTTCACTGTAATTGAAACTTTGTGCCTTTAGGTCAAAGCCGCTGTAAGCCTGTAACAAAATCCCAACCTTGAAACTGCGGTAGGTCTATTTGTTTGTGAGAAATTAACATCTGTCGCCACAATACCCACAATGAACTAGTGTGTGGTCACCATTCACTGTGAAACTCTAACTTAAAAGCTTGACTACTTATGTATCCAATGAGATATGTATGCACAAACATGAATGATAAGAATGCTTCATCACAAAGGAAGCTTCAGAATCATAGTATACATTTGCATACAGCTGATCAACTTCCCAACAAGATCATGGCATAAAGGAAAACATTTCCTTATCTCACACCTTCAATCACTAAGCAATGGATTGAGCATGACAGACAACAACTTCAGTCTCAAAAATTCAAATTTTGTCCCAACTGTTACAATAAGCATGCGTGTAGGAGTGCCCCGCGGCCCGCCAATAACCCAATTATTGATGAATTGTTCAAGAATATACACTATCAATATGTATATGTACATAAATACATGTGTGTGTGTGTATGTATATACTACCAAATTGTTTCTGGTTGTGCGAGTAATTTGGAACAATGATGCATGTTTCTTATCGACATGCATCAATTTGTCTTCTCGTCAAATCACATTCATAGCTTATGAAAAAATATTTTAGCCGGTTCCTCGAAAAGATTATTAACTTCTTCACATTAGGCACTTGTAACTAATCTTCTATACAATTTTAAGGACTTACATAGTTTTAGAGAAGACCAAGCTGCCATAGCTGCATTCTTTTCAGCTTGTTTCTTATTCTTGGCTGGTTCGCCAGTAAATCTGACCCCAGCCAACTCTACAGTGCAACTGAAGGCAGTTAGGTGTCCATGGCCCGATCGGAAAGTTGTGTATATCGGCAAAGCTGCTCCAACCCTTTGTGAAACCTCCTGCAGGAGATTCTTGTAGACCCCTGTCTCATCCTGTCAGTTGCATAATTAGTAACGCTGGAGTCAGTTCACAAGCGGAATGGCAGTAAGTGTGTGGCAAATTAAACATACCAAGGAATTATGTATCAGCATATGCTGCAACTTATAATGGCTTCACGCAACACCATACCTATCCAGTGTTTAGACAAGGCAATTGATGGGCTTCCGTTGCCAAGAAAAGATAGAGGCATACGTTGCCAAGAAAATATAGAGGCATAAGTTACCAGTTGCCAGTTGGTAAGCACCATAGACAATATACATCAATTGGCATCTATATAACTACTAAACTACATATCTGTGGATATTTTGCAATCATGGCAAACTTTTCCCAACCAACAATTTGGCCTCGTACAAAGTTCTACATATTTGGTTTCAAATATAGGTGTATCAGCAATATAAACATGCTGTGCGTATAGAATTTGTTCAGCAGCTTAAATTACTATCATTATAGAGAAAACCAAAGTTCAGTTAGAAGTTCACATCTTATAGAACCTTGCTAAGAGCATCTGCAATGGTAATAATCAAAACTAAAAACCAAAATGTGCCACGCCAGCATTTGATTATCCATTTAGTCTATAATCAAACTTAACAACCTCTACCTCCACATTGGTTATTTTTGCATCTCTAACCAAAAAAAAACCCCCACAATACACAATGCACATTTGTCCAATCACAAACGAATTCCAATCACGCACTCAACCACACTAAATTATTCGTCTCGATGAGACGATTCCAATGTGGGGTGTTTTTAAGTTATTGAGTTTTGGTTATTGGTAAAAGTTGTTAAGTTTGGTTATGGAATGGGTGAAATTTCGTTATTTGCTAAAAGACTTGTAACTTTGCTTATTACAATGTGGGGTGTTTTTTGAGCATTGTTGTTAAATTTGCTTATCCACACCTATTTACTTATTACAATGGGGATGCTCTAAGTGATGTACGAAATTCGATAATCAATGCAATTATAAGGATTCCTTAACAAGGATAAGCAAAACTATCCTTTATGTCAAACCACTTCAAGCTTATTTTTTAAGTAGGACCATAATTTCAAGTTTGCGGTCCAGAACCCTAGGTCACATAGTCTCCAGTGACCCTCCACTCCTGTTCTCTATACTTGTTCTACTCTCCCGCGGACCCACTCTCAATCCTCACTCTCACGAATTGTAATAGTTTGGGGTGTTTATCAAAGACATTTTATGTCAAACCGATCCCCATCAGCAACTACCCAACCTAGGTCACATAATCTCTGGCATAACTCTCAACTCGCTCTAAGCTCCCGTTCTCAATCCTTGCTCTCACTAATTGTACTAGTTTGGGATGTTTTCTAAAGACACTTTTATGTTCTCGCTCTCTGTTTGGCTCGCACACGTGCATTATGTTACTAAATACTAAGCCTCCACCCCCTCCTCCCCTCTCCTCCCCCGTTTTACGATTTCATAACCAATTCATTTTTCTTTTTTGATAACTCAAGTGTCCAGACTAGATTACGCGCACCTCGACTAATCCTGGGGCCCAATCCCACTGCCCACTTGATGGGAGTCCAATTAAAGTTTTGCTCCATATGGACCGGCCCTTTTATAACCAATTCACTTCTCATTGCTTAACCAAACAATCTCTAATGCAGGAACAACTGCTCGCATTAACCTAATTTAAGCGAAATCCCAACCGACGAAAGACAAAAACCCTGACTTACGCACAGACACTCACCAGTATCCTCGCGGCGAGAGAATGCGAGGGCCCCTGACTGGAGAGCGAAGTGAGGGCCACCTCGGCCGCCGAGTGCTCCGCCTGCCTCAGCGTGGTGCAGAAGCTAGGGCTCTCGAAGACCTCGCCGTTGAAATTCACGGTCGCCTTGAACCTCGGCGCGTGATCCGGACCTTCCCTTATGCACGTGTACGACGGCAGGTTGAAGCAGCTCCGCTGCGCCAGCTCTTGCAGCTGGTTCTTATACATCTCTCTCTCTCTCTCTCTCTCTCTATAAGTGGCCTTTGCAAAACCTAATTTCAACGCCACGGAAACGGCCAGGTACCAGCCCAGATCGGAATGGAGTACTTTGGGGGTTTGGTTCGTACCTTGATTCGTCTTTTTGCACCCAAAAGGGGACAAAGGGAAAGAGGTTGCAGCTCAGAAAAGAACAGAGTAGAGAGAGAGAGAGAGAGAGAGTATTTTAGTACTCGTACTAGTAGGATTATACACAGTGGTTTTTTTGTTTCTAGGTGCGTGAGAAGATGTTAGGAAGCGGTCGCCCTCACGATGAGAAATCATACTGATTGTCTATGAAACGTCTGATTGTGGTTGATTCAACTTGATCGTAGGTCACACGGTCGTTCATGCGACCTTCCTATCTCCGCTCTTAATTACTCATAGGGGTGAGCAAAAAATCCGTCAAATCGCGAATTCAGTCCAAACCGAATGATTTGGTTTGATTTTTTAGTTGTGTGGTTTGGTTCCGGTTTAAAAAAATTAGAAATCGCGTTAAATGGTTTGGTCTATGAATTTATGTTAATGGTTTCGGTTCCAAACCAATCCGAACCGTATATTTATATAACTCATTTAATTTAGATAGGTATACATGAGAGTTATATATAGTAAACTAATTTCCTAAATTAATAATCTATTCAATCCATGTCCTATTTAGTATTCATTTACTGCCAAAATTATTTAGTATAAACTTTTATATATCACAACTCATTCCTATAATTGTGGTACACCAAAAGCACATAGTATATATAAATATACAATAAGTCTAGGTACACTACATCCAACCACTACACCATCCACTACATGTTTTGTAGGGCCCACTCCGGGTCCTAAAAAAATATAAAAAAATGTTCATAAATTTTAAAATAATATATTATGGGGCCCTGTAAAAAATCATTCTAAAATTTATGGATATTTTTCTATATTTTTTTGGGACCCGGGATGAGTCCCACAAAAATGTAGTGGATGGATGGTAGTGTACTATGCAGCATCTCTCGTAAATATATAATGCTTCATCCGAGGAATAGTCATTTCATTGAATGAATATGATATAGTGATTTCACGGTTCAGTTAATTCTTAAATTTTCCTACGGAGTATATTTTTATAAATGAAAATAAGTTCTTAGTTATCTCCACAATTTTGAATACTTTAAATAGTAGTTTACGAAGATGATATCTCAGTTTCAAATAAACCGTGGTTCGAAACCGAAATCGAACCGTAATCTAATGGTTTGGATTGGTTTGGTGCTATACTTTTTATGGGTTGGTTTGGTTTCCCAAATTCATAATCCGTAGATAGTGGTTTAGTTCTTGGTTTATTATGAAACCAAACCAATCCGGTCCATACTCACCCCTAATTACTCCCATTGCTTTACGTTTTGTTCTCAGTATCTCATTATTTATATTTCTAATAATTTGAGGGGTGTTTTTGAAAGACGTTTTTCGCTGGTGTTTGTTACTTTCATTCACGCTTAAACACGTACATTGTGGAACCTAGGCTCATTTTCTTGATGTGATCGTTATGAATAAAATAAAAATAGAGATAACAAAAATATTGGATATGGAGTATTGAAATGCCATACGTAACGTGCGTAAAATAAAATTGTTAAGCTAATGTAACGAATTATTACATGATTACTAAGGTATGATTAACTCTCTTTTATACAGAGTGATTAACTTAGAGTCAAATTCCTACAAATCGGAGTCGGCCTTGTTCTTTTTTTCTTTTTCCTTTTGCTAAGCCAGCCTTGTTCGTTTAAGGGTCTCAAATTTTCTGCGCACGGTCTACATGATTACTAAGGTATGATTTGCTTTCAAAAATCTCCAACGAACAAGGGTGCGCTCCACCTGAAAACCCCCAAACGAACAAGGGTCATACATTCATCATTTAAGGGTCATACATACACTCATCATCTTGTCCACAAATAATTGGAGCACATTCTCAAGGAAGTTGGAACACCACACATGATTATTCTCCGATACCATTCGATACGTAATTACCGGTCCCCCCCGGTGAGGGCGTACTAGAGTCGTCCTACCAGTTGTAGCTGACCACACTGGATAAATGGCCAATAAATACGGCTGTCGGGCATTAATACCATAATAAATGAATCAAGACTCATGAGATGAGAGAGAAAGAGAGGATCATTTCCTCGTGGCGACGAGAGATTATTCAGTGCTTCACCGGCCTCCCAGTTTACTTTTCCCCTCAACGGGGCTCGCTTCGTGTTTGGCCCAATAGAACAGTAGACCAGTAGACCAAGCCCAATAAGGTTTATACCGTCTGCATCTCGAAAAAAATATACAGACCCCTGGTCCCCCGTCACGCGGTGTCCGGTCTCTCCTCCACCATGCATTCACGTGAGACTCCGAACTCACTAAAAACAGCACAGTCAACACTTAGAGAAACTGCCATCGGCTAAGCTCAAGTAGATGCATGCATTCACATATGAGTCTCGCATGAATGCGTGGTAGGAGAGAGGTCCGGACACCATATGACCTATAGTCAAAGGCCTTATGAAGTTACAGCTTTTCGGAATGGAGAATTTTGAACTCGTTCGGGGAGATGCTGTTTTTTTTTTTTGCAACTTATCTAATGAAAAAAGGTTACTTTTATGTTCAAATGAATTTTTAATCGTTGTCACGTCCCTCCTGTGAATTTGAGAAAAAGAATTAATGTTTCGAAGAAATACACAGAAGTTAATTCATTCGTTGCCATATTCCTACATTGTGTCTCTTGCTTTTTTCATATATTGATGATATTTTCATCTACATAATGGGAGCATTGATTTTGTTTAATTTATTGTGATTAAATAAAAGGCATTATTGTTGTAGGAGCTCTTGCAACCAATATAACTAGGCTTAATTGCAAGAACACCCCCTAAACTATCACTTTTTGGCAACTTCACCCCCTTAAGTTTAAATTCGAGCAACTTCACCCCCCTAACTACCAAATTTGAGCAACTTCACCCCCTCCCCAATTTTCCGTCCAATTTTGTTAGGGATTTGGATGGAAAATTGGATGAAAAAGTACCAAAATGCCCTTTATACACTCATTATAGACTCTCTCTCTCTCTCTCTCTCCTCGAAGGAGAGTCTATAATGGGTGTATAAAGGGCATTTTGGTATGTTAAATTACTTTTCTATCCAATTTTCCATCCAATCCCTAACAGAATTGGATGGAAAATCGGGGAGGGGGTGAAGTTGCTCGAATTTGGTAGTTAGGGGGTGAAGTTGCTCGAATTTAAACTTAAGAGGTGAAGTTGCCAAAAAGTGATAGTTTAGGGGGTGTTCTTGCAATTAAGCCATATAACTATATTAATCAATTTTATTTTAGGTTAAATTTCCCATATATCCCTTCGAGTTTAAAGCAAACTCCACTTTAGTCCTTATCCTTGTAATTTGAACAATGTGGACCTTATAGTTCTCGATGAATTTCAATGTCAACCCTCCATTACATTCCGTCCAACTTTTGGACGGAAAATACCCATGTGCTATTCACATGAGCACATTAGAGGGGAATATGGGGTATCGTGGGATCTACTGTAACCAAAGGAGGAAAAACAGGGGCACCAACCCACTATTCGGCAGCTCTCTTCACAGACAAATCCCTTGTCGGCCTCTCCTCTCAATTTTCATATTACCAAAGCCCCCTACTCCCGCTTTGAAACGACCCTTTCACCACCATTTGTAGTGCTACAAGATTGAAATGCCAGGTTGATTATGCGTCATAATTAAATTAATGGCACTTTGAACTTACCAATTGGTTTTAGAGAGAGTGGTATTTCGTTGGTTTAGTTTGTAAATGAATACACTAAATTGGTTTTGAATTACGTCGTTTTGGTTACACTTTCTAAAGAACACTTTGTGGAAATAACTTTATATCGAGAATCTAGAGTTTGTGGTTTTGAAAAAGGCTGCTGATTTTACCGCTCTCTTTTTTGTTAACGCCACTCCCCTGCAAGTGTATTTTTTATGCAAACACTTGCAGGGGAGTGGCGTTAACAAAAAAGGGAGACACTGAGAATGAAAACAGGCTTCATTCCCAAGTCCACTCATCTGTATTCTTCTCTTTACCTGTAATCTATCCGAAACCAAAAAGAAGAGCATTGCACAGAGAATAATAAACCAAAAAACAAAAAATAGAACCTCTGAAGGGGGTGTTCTTCTTTGAGGAAATCTTCCATGGTCTTTAATTGGATGATTGCATCTGTATGTGGATTAATATAGTAGTTGTTAGAACGTGTGCGAACGTTTAGTCTCATGCACATCGGATAAATAAAACAAATGTTGAGTTTTAATATAATGTTGGGTGGCTCACTACATATAAGCTTAAGTTTTTAAGTGAGTATGAGTTCATCCAACTTCTATTGGGCTCAATTGATGTGGTGGAATCTCTGTCGTTACTTCAACAAATTGGACTTTGAGGATACTTCCGCAAATTGGACCTTGAGGATGCAGTGGCGGGTCAACGCATTGTACAAATTCCCAACAAGTGGTACATGCATGTGTGAATGTTAAGTCTCCCATCGGATAAACATAAAAAATGTTGGGTGGTTCACTGCTTACACACTTAAGTTTATAATTTAGTGAGTCCGAGTTTATCCAACTTAACTTGGGCCCAGTTGATGCAGTAGATTCTATGTCGTTACTCCCGACAAATTAGGCTTTGAGCACGTAGTTCCATAATTTGCACTAATTCCTCAATCCTTTTTGGAGATCCGTGTGGTTCCGAATTAATAGGGCAGGGCTTCCTCTCCATTTACGGGCTTGAAAAGTACAATTATCTTTCCGGATAAATGCTTTTATAAGATCCACACTCTTAAGATTCCTCGAGAAACTTCAGTACTAGGTGATGCACCTATGACCTTATCATGTGATCATGAAAGGCAGGCAAGTATACAATTATTTGGCACTTGCAGTTGGCAATAGGTAAGGCCAGTGATCATGAGAGGATTCTGCAGGTCTCTCTGGGTGGTCCAGGAATTCATGATGTTCGAGGCATAGTGCGTGGTAGTACTAATATTTTTTGCTTTGCTTTCAAACCAAAGAATGTTTGCATATCACCTTTTGGAGATCCCCACTCCATATGTTGTTGTCGGTGCTATTTGTGGACTGCATAGAGGTGGGATTGCTCCGGCAGCCACATCGGGTTTGCTTTTGTCGTCGTTGTCCATTTCTTTAATTAGAAAATTGATTTTCGCGGTCCACTTTTGTATGTAGGCTCTACCTCCACTTTGTACTTGAAGTTACTAGTAACTTAACTTCGTATTAAAAGTGGAGCGCTTGCGTACAAAGATGGACCGCCAAAATCAGCATCTTTTTTTATTTTTATTTTTTACTTATCGATTTTAAAGTTCTTTGCTTTGCATTTACCAAAAGAAGAACCGAAGCCCCCCGAAAAATGTCATCAATGTGCATGTTTTTTACTAGCTAGTTAACTTCATTTCCTACTTTCTTGTTGTTACCCCAGTTGTGGTGTGGTCTTATAACGTGTAGTGGAGATCTACATATCATACGTTTTACGTGTGTTAATTTGTTTTTGTCTTTCTTCAATATAAACTAGCTATGTACCTGGCTTAAATGGAATGGCATGGGTCAATTCTTTTCTCTCTCTGATCTTTTTTTTTAATAAACGGATGTCCGGGCAAATCTTCCAGTGGCCCCATTCTTTAAGGTTTGAAAAGTTTGACATCCGTAGATTCAAACATGCGACCTCATAGGAGACAAACACTTATTTGCTGGGCCGACAATAAGTGCTTGTACATACCCATTGGTCAATTCTTGCTAAAAGCAAAGATTGATTATTTCTTTTTGTTGGATTAATTATTTATTTATGGAGTATTCCCTTTGGAGCCATCAATGGGACTTAGGCAGATACTTGAATCCTCCTAGGTTTTATAATAAAATAAATATATACGTGTATCAACAAAGTAGAAAAGTTGAAAATATAGTTTAAAGCTTCTACTGTGAAGAATAGTCAGGTTATTTGATCTCTATTTGAAGATAGGAACATCAATTCTGTTCGTATTGAATTTTGAGGGAGTTTTTTTGAAAATAATGAGTAGAAAGAGAGATTAAGAAAATTTATTAGAGATCGTGTCCAGAGATTTCGAGACCTCAAAACGAACAAAGTTTGCGTCTATAATTAAACTGGTACAACAAATAGAGATAAGTGTAGGATAAGACACATGCACTTCCATCTTTGCGAATTTCTCTAAAGTTTTCTATTGTATGAACCGTTGCATGCAAATTTGCACCAAACCATTGTGCTGCTTTCCTCGATCATCAAGTATCGAAGACAGAAACATTCAACACGTACGTAATCCCGAGAGGGTTTGGGCAAGTGGACATGAAAAAGCACACAAATGTTTGTCCTCCTCCATGATGTTACGAGGTCGCATGCATGTTTGAATCTCATGGATGCCAAACATTTCATGCTTCGGGATCACTGGATGGTTTGCTTGGACGTTAAGGGGGTGTTTCTGATAGTAAATAAGTTGTTGAGAAATGTCAAGTTGTTTCCGGTAGTGAATAAGTTGTTGATGAGTTTGTGATTGTAAAGTTACTGTAGCAAATAATTTTTTTTTTTGTTGTTGACAATTTTTTTGTTAGTAGAAATGAGATGGCCGGTAAAATGCTTTAAGTTTTTAGAGTTTTTTGTTAGTGGAAACACCCCCTAACTATAAAGCTCAGAAATTAATCGAGGCGAACGCAAGCTGGCCCGGACATCCGACTATAAAAAAACCAAAAACATTCCATCTTTGAGGGAGATTTTTGAAAATAACGAGTAGAAAGAGAGATTAAGAAAATTTATTAGAGATCGTGTCCAGAGATTTCGAGACTCCAAAACGAACAAAGTTGCGTCTATAATTAAACTGGTACAACAAATAGAGATAAGTGTAGGATAAGACACATGCACTTCCATCTTTGCGAATTTCTCTAAAGTTTTCTATTGTATGAACCGTTGCATGCAAATTTGCACCAAACCATTGTGCTGCTTTCCTCGATCATCAAGTATCGAAGACAGAAACATTCAACACGTACTTAATCCCGAGAGGGTTTGGGCAAGTGGACATGAAAAAGCTCACAAATGTTTGTCCTCCTCCATGATGTTATGAGGTCGCATGCATGTTTGAATCTCATGGATGCCAAACATTTCATGCTTCGGGATCACTGGATGGTTTGCTTGGACGTTAAGGGGGTGTTTCCGGTAGTAAATAAGTTGTTGAGAAATGTCAAGTTGTTTCCGGTAGTGAATAAGTTGTTGATGAGTTTGTGATTGTAAAGTTACTGTAGCGAATAATTTTTTTTGTTGTTGTTGACAACTTTTTTGTTAGTAGAAACGAGATGGCCGGTAAAATGCTTTAAGTTTTTAGAGTTTTTTGTTAGTGGAAACACCCCCTAACTATAAAGCTCAGAAATTAATCGAGGCGAACGCAAGCTGGCCCGGACATCCGACTATAAAAAAACCAAAAACATTCCAATACATACTCCATCCGTCCCATAATGTTTGTCCGGTCCGCAAAACGAGGACGTAAAAATAATATAATTTTTTGCAATAAAAATCTAATTTTTTTTTAAACAATTCACTAGATATCTAAGAGTTCTTCTAATCGATGAAAAAAGTTTGAATTTTTTAGTCTTTGTTTTACGAACCGAACAAATATTTTGGAACGGAGGTAGTGATACTCCTAGCTGGGTTGATAATCTCATGTATATCAAAAAGATCATAACAATAAAGACTACCAATTCCTCTCTCTTTTTGGCACAAAAGGTGGACAACCAAATCATCTTCCACATGATCCTCATCATGCAGTCGGCAACACAGTAGTATTCAGTGGGGCTTGCTTCTTCTTTTTTGGCTTTTTTTCCTTTTTTTCTTTTTTTCTTTATATGGTGACTGGTGAGAGTAGTTAGCTTGAACGAGAGGCTGAGCTTTGTTGGCTGACCGACCACAAACGGATCTGAGTGCCGGTGATGTGTCGTTGTTTAGTGGGACCCCCACGAACGGATCTGGAGTGTGTGTGTGTGTGTTTTTTTTTTATCCCACCACAACGGCTATTACGGCCCGTTTCAGATTCTCAAATAAGTAATTAAAAAATAAAGACTTATTTTTAAGTTTAAATTCTTTATATTTGTTTCCTTCAAATCAATTATATTGCGCTACGTTACCATGTTCTATAGATTGAGACCACTGTTTTGCAACGTGGCGCGATGTAATTGATTTGGAAGAAACAAAAAATAATTTTGTAATTTTTTTTGTAGGATTTGATAGATCTCAAAAAAATTTATCAAATAAGATCTATATTACATATTTTTTTTAATTTTAGCAAGCATATTATTTTTTAAGGGGGGAAGCGGAATTAGTAAGGCCTTTTGGAATCTCATCATTAGAGTACTCATGAGATAGAGAGCAATTGTTCTACTTTTGGATATTTTTAGAGCTATATAGTCCTTGTTTTGAATCATTACACGAGTATATTCTATCTTGTTTATTTGGTAACTAGAGTTTGTCCGTGTCTTGCAACGTGTTTTGAACACAATTAAAATAAATTGCAAAACTATTGACCACAATTGCCAACAAAACTAATTTGTACCGGAAGATTTTTTTTTAAATTAGGATCAAACAAATTTTTTTCTTACCCTTTTGTTTAGTTTTAAAAAAAAATACACACACCAAAAAAATTAAAAGTGATCAACCGATAAACAAAAATATTTCTTACCATTTTGTTTAGTTTACGATCTGCGTTGCACTAATTTTATACATGAAATTTTATTACTTTCTATCTTCCCATAACAAAAGATAGTTGGGATAGGAAAAGTTATAGATGATTTCGCCTTGCTTCGGAGAGAGAGAGTGCTAAGGTTTCAAAAATTACTTCCCCTTCTTATTTCAAAATCCAGCTCTTTTTTTGGCAATGAAATTTTATAGTTTCTATCTTTCCATAACAAAAGAGAGTTGAGACAAGAAAAATTAGAGAAGATTTTGCCTTGCTTCGGAGAGAGAGTGCTAAGGTTTCAAAAATTACTTCTCTTTTTTATTTCAAAATCCGGCTCTTCTTTTGGCAATGAAATTTTATTGCTTTCTATCTTTTCATAACAAAAGTGAGTTGGAATATGAAAGGTTAGAAAGATTGAAAATAGGATTTTTCAGCTCTAGGACTCTTTTCAGCCGTAGGATTTATGAGGGATAAGTTTGGGCCGTTAGATTTATGTACACAAGATTCAAATACTGAGCTATTTTATTAATTATATACTAGATATTATAAGCTCGATAAGAAGATAATGAGTGTGTTTTTGGCTAATTAAAGACAAGACTAATGCACTCTTTTAAAAGTTTTAATCATAATATATGGATAAACTTCCATCGAAAGGATATCAATCCAATTAATTATCGCTAATGGATGCCTCAAGAATATCTTGTCCACCCTAACTTGAGTTCGAACCTTTTTCTTTCTTGACGGGAAAAAAGAACTTATTTTGCAAGTTAGAGAGAACATACAACAGTTGTCCATTCTTGCCAAGCTTAGATCCAACGTTCAAATTTTGGCCCCATTACAAAAAATAGTTTTTTTTTTTTCAAACTGCGAAAAAGAATTTTATTAGTCTTTGAACACGAGTTATTAGTTTTGATCATCAAACATGAGTTATTAGTTATGTGTCCCCCTTTGTCTTCTATACTGTGTAGAACTCAAAATGTTTAACAATCGCTTTTACTCCATTCGTCCTATTTTTAAAGTCCAGTATTCTATTTTGGACTGTTCCTTAATAAGTGTTCATTTTGTAAAGTTAGTGGGTAAAAGTTGGTACATTTTCCATTTTACTCCTAAAAGTAGATTCTATTTTGAAAAGTTAGTGAGTAAAAGTGTAATGATAATGTCTTCATAGAGGATAAATAGGGAAAGTGAAGGTAAAAGTTGATGTGAAAGGTGTAATGATGATGTTTTTTTAATAAATTGAAATTTCGAAGCGAGACAATTAAAAAGGGACGGAGGGAGTAGAACTTTTGTTTCTGATCAAGCCTACATTTTCATAAGGGATCATAACCATTTCTTTAAAACTTTCCGTAAGAATCTTAGGGCTATTTTCTAAAAAACACGGACATATGCATACACAAAATATTGACACACACATTTACATCGTGGCGTCCGCAACCCTATGGCTTATCTACTACAATGATGTGTCTCTTACATAAACAAAAGAAGAGTATTTGTGTATATGTATAGTGCTAGTAAAAGTTATCGTAATCGATTTTCGCCCGATAATGAATTTCAAAATTAGTTGGATTGCACGTGAATTGTTCCGAACAACAGATACGAAAAAGTCCAAGTACTATAAATAGCATCGTTCCATAAACCTTCTTAAAAAATAAACTGCTTATTTCACATTTTCAAACTCAAAAATAATGTAAATGAAAAATAAATTTTTGATTTTTTTTGGTACCGTTTAAAAGATTCCAATGAGATCTATCAAATAAGATCTATATTGCTAGGAAATTATTTGCGTAAACAAATACTTATTTTTAGGTTTCTGAAACGGGGTCGGGACCGTTCCAGATTCTCAAATAAGTACTTAAAAAATAAGAACCTATTTTTAAGCTTAAAAATAATAGGCTTACAAAAATATTTTTCAATTTTTTTTACAGGGTTTGATTGATTTCGATGAGATCTATCAAATAAGATTCATATTGTATATTTTTTGATATTTTTACGCTTAAAAAAATTATAAATAATACTTACGGAGTATTTTTTAAGGAGGGAAAGCGGAACACAGTTTGTAGTCGGGCTCTTGAAACGAGGAGATAGCCACTAACATCAAGATACCTGTCTCACTGTCGGCTCTTACCCAATTAAGAAACGGCTATTCGGGCAACCAAACTAGTAGGAGAATTTCAATTTTCAAACCCCTCGAACTCGATGGTCAAAAATAACCCTCCCGATGGTCACGTCGGGCCAGGCCAAACCGCCAATTCATCACGGGCCGTTCGATCTCATACACGTGTACCCATTTTTCTTGTTTTGGTAATAAGTGAATGCACCTATTTTTCCCAGCCGAAACATCCAGAAAGTCCACCCCTCACGTTTCACCCGCTATCGATTTCGCCGTTCAAACACTTTTCAACGGTCCGAATTCTTAAAAAAACAAATCATTTTCGAAAGAGCTCTTCTGAAATTCGGACCATTTATGACCGAGACGGACGGAGCGGCGGAGGAGCGGAGAGACAGAGCGGCGGGCGAGGTAGTCCTGCCGCGAAACATCCAGAACAAAAGGCTGCGAACCGTCCACGTGTTCTTCCCGTCTTCAATTTCTTCACGATGTGCAAAATTCGAGAAAAGATACTTTGGTCGCTGTCCCAGTATCTCCTCGAAAGCAATAACGGATTCTCCAACGACCACTCATAATCTGCCGCGTAAGCAATTTTTGTTCAAATCACGGGAGTGTTTGCACTGTGCGTGATGCTTATATAGTATTATCCACATGTTGTTTGGCGTTAGTTAATGTTGACACCATAAGCAGGCCTAGCAGCATGTGCCTTTGTGATAACCTTAATTAGTATTTGCCGTAAACTACCTTCCCAAATGGGCAATCAAGACAATTTGATTACTCCACTTGCTCACATGGTGATTCAAAACGTCCTTCCCAACTTGCATTGGTATTGGCTCCATTATCAAGCGTGCGGTGCGGCCCCATATACTGATGTGGTGAAAGGATCTTTAGAATGTCACATGACGATACTTCAAGAATACTAAAAATAATTAGTTGTTAATTTAAAATTTAAGTAAGTAGTTGGGTGTCCCAACTCAGCAAAGCACAAAAATAGCACAACGGGATGAGTTTTTACAAAATTAAAAGTTGTGTCGGACAAATTTTATTACTTTCGATGTTACTAGTAGATATTGTCAATGTTTTCATCAACTTTTATTTGATTTTGGTCAATTTGTTGAAGATTAATTATTCATCTCGGCGAGAGCAATGGTGATAAGAATTTAAACATATGAACCGAAGTTTTAGACATTTTTAAATGAAAACAAAAAGACAATGAAGTTATTATTATTTTTTCCTCACTTTTTAATTATAAACATTTTTCGCTTTGTTCACTGTAATTAGGACAAGAGTGACACATGAATATTCAGTAGTTGGTCGGTTTCAAAATATCATATCACACATAAGAGAAATAATGACATATTCAAAGTGTGGAGACTATTATAATATGGAGTACAATAAAATACAATAATATAATATTATACATGCATAAATAAGGAATTGTAGTTTGGGATTTACATATATATATATATGCTTGTGACATTAACCGCGAACAAGTACAAAATGTGTCAGTGATTTAGGGGCTCAAAACCAAATTAATTTGATAAGTTTTCTTTATAAGCAAATTACTCCTATCAATTAAATAGTGGGAAACCGATAAATTCGTTTCACCGATATTACCGTTATCCTCTTAATTATCTGTGCATAGACCCGTGACCTAGCTAGCAACAAGCCTACAACCCTATATAGGAAATAGGAAATAGGATGCCAAGAAAGAGATGTGACCCTTCGATAATAACGTTAGCTAGGTTGGTTGTTGATTTGGTTTGTAAGTTCTTTGTCATTAATGTGGTCAAGTATATTGTTGTCACTTTCAGTTGAACCTTGATTCTAGGGTGGATGTAAACTTAATTTTTTCCTTGCTTTTGAATGTTGGAAAATTCTAAAATCAGCTCAATGGGCTGACAATAGTAAGTATGTGAATGTGTATTAAAGAGTGTAAAAGTACACAGAAATACGTGTTTTTCTTGTCTTCTAGTGTGTTTATCGTCAACCCAGTGGGCTGACAATAGCAAGACCGTCGAATGTTTTGTTCATCTTTTTTTTTGAATTTTTGGGTTAATCATTCGTTTCAGTGAAATGAGTCTGACAAGTAAAAAATTACTACTATGGATAAAAAAAAATTCACTGAAGACAAAAAATAAAATCAAACAACTGGTTTTTTTTTTTTGTCTAAAGTATTGTCTTATATGTACTTTTTTCAACATCGGTTTATATTTTTTTAATTTTTCGATTAACTCCAAAAATTACGATGAAAAGCTAAACAAATTAAACGAAAAGTAAAAAATACTGAAATATGTTCCGAACAAACAAGAACACAACCTAAATAGTCATAGCAAATATCAAACGGGGCTAGACTTTGAAATAAACAATTTTATAATTTGGTGTCTAGATCAGGCTTTGCGCGTGCTTTGACTAATTTCGAAGCCTTCAAGCTAATGACCGGGCAACCACTTGCAAAGTTTCGAACATATACTTTATGAGGGCGCAAACCTCTAAGTCCCTAGCCTTGACCATTAAACCAACCAATTTGGGTTTTAACTAGCAAAGTTACTTGGGTTGTGTTCCACTAATTAAATTTTGAATTAAAGGGTCTATTGTGAGAGAATGAGCTATCTCGTAAAGCGAAAAATAAGTACTTAAAAAATAAGAATTTTAGCAGAATGGTACATAGATCCATAAACATTCGCGCATCCGAGCCGTCCATTGCGTGTTTGAACGGTTTAGATTTGGAGAGAAAAAAAGGAGAGAGAAAATATTGGGATGAGAGAAGAGAGAGGGTTTCAATCCGAACCGTCCAAAAGTGTATTGGACGGCTCGGATGCGCCGAGCGGGTACCACGTAGGATATACCCGCTCGGCACTGAAAAATCACTCAAAGTTGAGACCATCCCTAAGAGCATGTACGCAGGAGTAGGCAAACCCACTTTTATAGTCATTTTACCTACTCAAAGCCACAAAAACAACTTGCACCGGTCTCTTTAAACACTGAGGTACTTTTCCTTTCCAAAAAATGCTCGGTAAAACTAGAGAGCCACTATTCACAAGCAAACCATTAAAATATTCTTCTTCTTCTCTCCCCTCCTTACCCACTCCCTCATTCTCTCTCTACCACTCTCTCTGTCTCTCTCTTTTTTACTATATTTTATAAAAATAAAGAGATATAATAAAGAGGATTGGTGTGGAGTTGAAAGAAATTTGAATAGGTAAAATAAAAAAAAGTGAATTATTGAGTAGGTAAAATACCTTTTGTTGGTGTATATGCTCTAATGGCCCAAAGTTCCGCGCGCCATGATGCTAGAGTTGGCTGGCATTTTCTGGTGAATTCTCAGACTAGTGCTCGTAGTCCACAGTCCCTCAATAGAAAACTGAGTGGGTCAGAGAGGAAATTTCGTCCGTCAACACAACACCAACCACGTTGTTATTAGCAAAAAGTCTAGAACCATCGCATAACGTCCGTTGCACGGTGGCGCCCACTTTAGATTTCAAAAAATATAAAAAATACCATAAATTTTAAAACGATTATTTATGAGATTATGTAAAAAATCAGCTTCAATGAATATCGATATATAAGCATGTTTCATGAATATGTAGGGGCGAAACTGTCCAGAGTGGGCCCCACACGGCGTGCAGTTGCCCATGCGGTGGTCCTAGCACGGTGGATGTTATTAGGAATCAGATTTGCATCCCTATTAACTTTCTTTATAGTGCTAAAAACATTTTCATCCACGCCGACACGAGATTCACAAGAATCACTTTCTCGCGCTCTAGCTTCGAGAATCAAACATGGTCAATTGTGACGGGAGCAAACCCACAAATAAACCAAACTAACCTTGGAGCGATTGAGTGAGAGATGTGTGCAAGTTGTGGGGTGTGGTTTTGCTTTCGAACCAACGTGTACAGAATATAGAGTTGAATTAGAGAGCAAAAGTGTGGGGTGCACCAGACCGGCCAGGGTATTTAGAAAACGAGAATATAATGTGTTGAAGGGGGCGGTGGGTCGGTGATAGCGAAAGCCTGTGAACACCATTTACTACGTTATCACCGTAACGGGTTTGGCCGAGTGATTTTGCGAAAGCAAAAAGTGCTCTTTCACAAAATCACATGTTCCATTCCATGGAGGCCAAACATTTCAAATCTTGAGGCCACGGGGGTTATGCCCAGTCGTTACTTTTATGGTCCCGGAATTAGTCTAGGTGCACACAAGTTGGCCCTGACATCTCCGGTTATAAAAAAAAGAAAAAAGTGGTTGGGTATATAGTGTGGTCGGCAAATTCCTTTATTATTTGAGTAAGTTCAAATGAAAAAAAAGTTCCATATAAAGAAAGTTTGGAAACCTTAGGATTTGTTTAGAACTTGAGAAACGAAAGAGAAAAGTTGGTCTTTCCAGGAAAAGGAAAAAACTTGAGGAGTGAAAGTGAAAAGAAAGACCAGGTTAAGGCTCTGTTTGGAAGTTAAGGAAAGAAACAGAAAATGAAAGAAAATAATGAATGAAAAAAAGAGAGGGAAAATTGAAGAGAAATTGAGAAGAAAGTTGAGTTATAATTTAAAATCTTTTCTCTCCTTTTTTAAGAATTAAACAAGGGTGAGGAAAATTTTAAAATTTTCCTTTCCTTTCTTCATCTTTCCACATCTTCCAACACAAACCCTAACGAATTTTCAAAATTTATGCTTAAAAGATGATCCCTTTTAAGAAGACACTGGAGAGATGCTTCCAAACTCGCAAAAACAATTCTATTTTTTTCCGAAGACAAACAATAGAAAAACAATGAGTATTCATATTTGTAAAGAACATTTTGGAAAAAGCAATAAGAAATTTTAGTCTTTCTATAAGAAATTTTATTCTTTATAAAATAAGCAATCTAAATTTTGAATTGATTTCCATTTAAGTTGTGCTCGTTTCGATTTTTGAATACAAACTTTAGAAATACATCTACATATTTCGTTTAAATTTTTTTTGGTAATGCAGAGTGTCCCGGGCCAACTTGCGCGCACCTCGGACTGATCCTTACAGCCGTGTCTAATTCCATTTTCGTGAAACGAATTTATCACTGATAAAGATAATCTCAGGCGTTTTGATCACTAGCTATAAACCAATTAAATAAAAATCAATTCAAATTTTATCTATAAAAAAATTAGTTTAGGAAATGAATCGAATTCGAAATACACCATCAATTTCGAATGCGTATCACATGCACCTTGTAATCCTAATTGGATTTGGTCATTAACTTAGGATTTGTTTGGAACTTATGAAAAAGAAAAGGAAAAGAAGGAAAATTTTAAAAATTTCTTTTCCATTGTCTTGAAGCTTAAGCTATTAGTTAGAGTTGGGGATCGAGGTCCGATTGTTATATTAAGTGATCACTCATTCTATACCCTAGCAACATAATATTGTAGGAGTATTTCCTTGTACATTGTTTGTCTTGGGGATAAAAAAGAGAAAAAAGCAAACTAAAATATTGTGTACAGCAAAATTTTCCGTACATTTTTCTTTCACTTTTTTCCTGCATTCCTCTCTCTCTCTCTCTGTGAAAGAGTAGGAACTTCAATTAAAATAATTAATGCTTTGTTTGGTTTGTTTTTTTTAAAAAATATTTCAACTCAAAAAACACTTATTATCCTTATTTTCAATCCTTATTTTTATTTTTTCTCCCCTCATTATTCTATCTCCAATCATTATTATCATTTCTCTGATTATCTCTCTTCACTCATTATTCCAAAAATCAAACTCAAAAATTCTAAAAAATCCATCCAAACACAGCATAGTTTACGGGTCTTCTCTCTCATTTTCTACTATCACTTTCCCTAATACAAACAAAGTGTTAATTATCCAACGTTTTACAGCTACTATTATTGAGGAGAGAATATTCATACCCTTTTGCCCACCCTTGCCTTACCTCTCCCCGATATATACCCCCCACATATCACACTCCTCTCCCCACTCTCACCACAATCTCTCTCTCTCTCTCTCTCTCTAACCCGGCCCTCCCCCTTTTCTCTCTCTAGAGAACTTATACTAGTTCCACACACACCACATGGCCAAGGAAATGAGAGTGGCGGAGCCGGGCTCTTTCTCCGCCAAGGACTACCACGACCCGCCACCGGCGCCGCTGATCGACCCGCAGGAATTAACCAAGTGGTCCTTCTACAGGGCCGTGATTGCCGAGTTCATAGCCACTCTCTTGTTCCTTTACATTACGGTCCTGACCGTGATTGGGTACAAGAGCCAGACCGACAACGCCGACCCCTGCGGCGGCGTGGGTATTCTGGGCATCGCCTGGTCCTTCGGCGGCATGATCTTTGTCCTTGTTTACTGCACTGCCGGTATCTCTGGTGGGTTTTCTGTCTCTTGGAGTATAACTCTTTTTTAGTCCTCTGATACTCATTAAGTACTCCACGTAATTTACACAAATTAGTAACCAAAATTTGTGTTTCAGAATTTAAGTGTTGGTGGAGATGGTGATTGATATTCCCAACATAAAATCTCGTTTTTGATTACCGGACGTTCGGGTCAGCATGCGCTCGCCAGATTCTTCTGGAAAAACACACGTGAACTTAGAACTATCCTATGTTAGTTCATCTGCCCCAGATTTTGTGGAGAAAAACATTTGATTTTTCTGTCTACCTAGAATTATGTCATATACTCCATCCGTCCCAATTTGTTTGTCCAATTGTCAAAATTCGTATTTTTCAAAAATATACTTATATTTTACATTTTATAATATATATTTTTATGATTTTGAAGATTTTGTATAATAAAACTAATTGAGATCTACCAAACAAGATCTATATTACATATTAAAAACATTACGAATTGAAAATTATAGACAATTTTTTTAGAAATCAAACGTTCTCAAAAATCAAAAAAGGGGCAAACAAATCGGGACGAAAGGAGTAATACTCATAGCGATAATGTTAAAAATAGTAAGTCATCGGGGTGACAGGGACCAAACTCCTAAAAAGCATGTACAATTTTTTTAAAATTATCATTAAGCACAGCACTACAGGACCCCGGTCTTAAGACCGTAGTGTAAGGATGGACTACTAGGGGACGATTTAAGTTATCATCTCGATAATTAATGGTCCAGATTTTATATTGACTCTGGCGCATATCCGAGCCGTTTATTGTCTAGATAAAATTTAGACATTGAAAAGATTGACGACTCGAATCAACGCTCTATAACCCGGGAGTGCACCCTTGCACGATAGGACCCCGGTTCCTAGCAGAACATCCTCGGATTTTGATATATTATCATTTATGGCCCCAGATATGTTCTGGAGTCTGGACGCCTCCCCTCTGGACTCTCACACACTGGTGGTCCCTGGTCAATTGCAGCTTCCAATTTTATCCTCCACAGAAATGTTAAAAAGTGTTTTTAATGGAATCTTGGGGCCATGTGCTTGTCCGTCTTCATCCACTTGCACGCCGTGATAAAATCTTGAACAGTATTTCACAGATTTTGTGGACATGGATTCTGTCTTTTAAAATATGTATATAACATCTTTATTAGTACAATAATTTGAAGGTGTATTAATTTCAAAATTCTAAAATATAGCTCATGATACGACCGCATTTTAGAGCCGGTCGATGCATGTGAATTTACACACACACATATATATATATATATATATTGAATAGCTCCAAAAGTAACGGTGTCTGAGTTAGTGTTCCTAGATTTTTTGTTGTTTTATCACGTGATCAGAAACTTCTGGTCACAATTGAATTGTCTTTTGCTATTTATGGGACCATTTCCGTCTCCAGTAAAACAAGAAAATCAATTTCCGTCAGTTTTAGAACTTAGGAAAGTGAGAAACAGGGATCAAATTTGAAAATAATTGGACAGATGAAACTGAATTAAAAATAAATTTACTTTCGTCCGTAGTAATTTTCTCAGCTTAGACCTGTGTTGTTTACAATTTTTCAAGTCAAGTCACCCTAAACCTGAAAAAAAAAAATTGAATTAATTTTGGCAAATTAACCTGATTCCAATACATGGGCGGATGCAGGTGGTCACATTAACCCAGCCGTGACATTCGGTTTGTTCTTGGCCCGAAAGGTGTCCTTAATCCGGGCACTGATGTACATGGTGGCCCAGTGCTTGGGGGCCATATGCGGTGTTGCCCTCGTCAAGGCGTTCCAGAAGTCGCACTACGACCGGTACGGCGGCGGGGCCAACTCGCTCGCCCTCGGGTACAGTAAAGGCACCGGATTGGCGGCTGAGATCATCGGGACTTTCGTTCTTGTTTACACCGTCTTCTCTGCCACTGATCCTAAGAGAAGCGCCAGAGACTCCCATGTTCCCGTAAGCACCTCGACATCTCCCTTTTATTCCCTTATTTACTTGACCGCAGTAATAGGCAGATTTACGTGGATATATTTGGGTACAGATGTGTTCGAACCGTTATGCACGGGATCTCATGCAATTTAGAGGAGTTCGCACGCGCATTCGATAGTTCGTAACGCATCTTTGTGTGATGGTTTCTTTTGATTACTAGCTGATTGAATAATACTTCTGATTGGTTATGTGTCATAATATACGACTGGGAGAAATTGACATTTTCATCTTTGAAAAGGGTGACAAAATTCATTGAAAATCTTCATCCTCGTGTGGGCCAATGCTTTGCTGTATTCTTACTCTTTCAAGTATTGGCCATTGGGTAGTTGAGACTTTTCGAGTCCAGATAGCATGAACCTTGTTGGGCCACTGGCTTATCATGCCAAGTTGCCAACCCCTCTGTTTAGCCACATGTACTTTTGTGAAACTTCACATCGCTAGTACTAGCCAAATACATGGGCCATACTTTTTTGATGATTCAAGGTGTTCGGACCAGCTTACGAGCATTTTGACTAATTCTTGGAGATCCAAGTGTTGGGGAGCACAGAATAGTTATCAGTTTTGTCATTCCGATTTTCTTTGACAATAACATGAATCAAACACTGTTGAGATGGAGTTTTTTTTTTTTTTTTTTTTTGTAACGAAATTTTGTTCAGAGACGTATAAATTGAAATTAATATGTACTTGTTTCTCCGATTTCCTTTGACTTATTGCGTGTAAAATGCGTTTGATTTTCCTTTTGTATTGAAGGTGTTGGCACCACTTCCAATTGGATTCGCCGTGTTCATGGTTCACCTGGCCACCATCCCAATCACCGGCACCGGAATCAACCCCGCTAGAAGCCTTGGAGCTGCAGTTATCTACAACAACGACAAGGCTTGGAATGATCAAGTAAGTATTCATATCTCTTGCCCCATCTCCCCTCATTACCTAATTGCCAGAGTCAAGTAGACTCATTGAGGCCGTGGAGATCTTAAATATACGGACCTCGAGACACGATTGTGTGATTGGTAGTATATTAAGTTAGAATTATGGAAATATGAACCGCGTGACACACATGAGATAGAGATTTGTTTCAGTGACTCGGTTATCTGGAGTAATTTTTAATCGGTTCTGCTCTTGACAGTCCAATGGGTTGTCAATAAGGCAATAAGAATACCAAAAAATTCAGCTTTTGATACACTTTTCAAGACACTTTAACACATAAAAACTGTATTTTTTTTTATTGAGACTGGGCTGGGTTGTCATTTTCCATTGCTAATTGGCATTTGAATTTTGTTCCTTAATTTGCAGTGGATGTTTTGGGTTGGACCCTTCATTGGAGCAGCCATTGCAGCCTTCTACCACCAGTTCATATTGAGAGCCGGGGCCGTAAAGGCTCTGGGTTCATTCAGGAGCGGCTCCCATGTTTGATCTTCACATATCCATTCTCCCTCTGTTGCTTAAGAGGAAAAACGAGTGTAAAAGAAGGAGGTGATCATGTTTTAAGAAAAAAAAGTGTGAAATAAACTCTCTCTCTCTCTCTCTCTCTCTCTCTCTAGGTAGGGAACCATGGATATGTAGAGAAAAAGTCTCCTTTGGAGAGGGGAAGCTTTTTTGGTATCCCTTTTGTTTGTCTTTAGCACTCTTTGAATCTAATCTGTTAGTGTCGTTGTCATCTATTATGCTTCTTTGGTTGATAATTCAATCTGTGGTGAATGTTAATTAGTCATCTATCTTTTCTTAAGTCTCCTTTCTCCCTAAACTCATGTGCGCGCACTCTCACGAAGAAAGATCCAGAAACACGATTGTTTGACCGCATAACATATTCAAGATCGACTCGTGTTTAACAAGTTAGTTCAAGATCAATTTGGTGAATGTTTAGTCATATGTGTGTTTTCTTAAGTCTTGGGTGGACGTTAGTCATATATTTTTTCTTAAAAGTCTCCTTTCTCCCTAAGAAAACCAATTTTAACAACTCGGCCTCTAATCGTGTACAAACTTGTTTGAAATCGACTCAACCAAACGCAAATAACTTCGAACGTGTTAGCAAATCTTTTTATAGAGTTTCAAACGAAGTTTAACAAACATATTGTTTGGTTCAACTCGGGTAATTTAGAGCGCGCTAGCTCTATTCCTTTCCTAAATATAATAGCTATAATAAAAAGGCTCAGAAAGTGAGTTGGTAGTGTGGATTCAACTCTGCAAATATTTTTCCTTAAAAAATGGGAAATGGATCTCGCATTCCCTTTTAGGAAACTGATATTCGCGCTTCTTTTTTTACTGATGGCGCTCCACTTTTAACATGAAGTTACTAACTTCATGAGCGAAATGGGGCGCCATCAGTAAAAAAAGGAAGCGCAAATATCAATTTCCAAGTTTATTCCAAGTGCTCCTTTTTCGTACTTATGCGTGTAACAAGTACAAAGGCACATCATTTTCAACAAAAAAAAAGTACAAAGGCACATTGTAAGCTTTTGTAGTGGAGAAATTATTATTGCTTGACCTTTGTTTGAGCCCTTTTTTGGCTCAAAATTATTGCTTGGCTTGGAAGGGAAGAAAAGGGGCACACCCCCACCCACCAAGACTTTGACACCAAATAGTACACGCATGCTTCGCCAGACTTTAACCCCACCTATCATACCGTCCCAGAAACTTTAGCTCCTAGACCTGGAAATCCTGTAGTGCAGGTTGCATTACATGGCACATGGCGTGTAGTGCGTTTTACAGCTGTTGGTGAGTGTTTTCAACGGATTCGGGGGTGCTGTAGTGTACCCTGTGTAGTGCGCCGTCGATCTCGTCAATCAACGGTCCACATTAAAAATTAATTATGATCACCGGTAATAAATGATTCTTACCGGTTATAATTAAAAATCATATCTCAACTATTCATTATCAAGATTAATGGCTCGTGTGCGCTCTACAGGATTTTCCAATCCGTTTTCAACGATTCGGATTCAAATGAATTTTTTTTTTTGGGAAGAGAAGAGTAGCTCTTCCCCGAATAAATTTCATTTGAATCCAAATTATTAAAAACACTCACGAACGATTAAGATTTGCTCTGCTGGGCGGCTGGGCCCGGTATCTTGTTTTGCATCAACAAAAATCAACCCCACCACCTGACACTTCTAACTGAGTTTTCGTTTGGGAAATGATATTGACACTCCAAAAAACAAAGGAAAGTAACTTTGGAATTATATTGAACTTGGAGTGCCTGCATCATTTTTTGGAGTGCCAATATCATTTCCCTTTCGTTTTCTCTCTCTCACTTACCTAGGGCTTAATTTCATACGAATTTCAACCCCCATCTTGGTGGCTCACCTATATTTTCTTGAGGAAGACTTGTATAATTGTTACCCAACGTGAACTAGCTAGCTAGGTTCACGGTTACTACAACCACTTCACACGTCTGTTGGAAATATTAATATCTCCGCTTTCTAACTCTCAACCTCTCAATCAAGATAGAATTCAGTAACCCTCAGCTTTGTCACTCCCTTTTCTGTTAACGTCACTCCCCTGCAAATGTATTTTTACAACAAAAAAGGGAGTGGCAAAATCAGCAGTCTTTTTTTTATCTGTACAATACTCAATTGCTATTCAGTCTTTAACTTGAGTTTAATTTAGACTTCTTGTCCACGATCAAAAAGTAAAAGCTCCAGTATCAAATTTCCACAATCCTGACGTATTGACCAAGGAAGTTGACAAGTTGTACTAACTAACTAATTCTATAATTATAATTAGTCATTTTTATTGTTTTTTTTTCCTAGTTTATGTTCATCGTTATCCTACGACGTTGATGGTCGAATTAATAATCGATAAATTCAAACCATGATAATTGTTTTTTAAGAATTACCTAATAATTGTAAAAGTTATATTATCCCAGACGATCGACCACTTTGGGAAGGAGAACATCACCCAAGATTAGATAACACATGCAGGTCAGCTCTTAAAAGAATAATTAATCATCAGCCATCATAACAGTAATACTTTTTGGCTTTTAATTTTTAATTTTTTGACTTTTTAAATTATGGTCCAAATATATTTTGAATCTGGTAGAGTTCTAAACCCAAAATCAGTGAATCCATTTTTTAGGTTGCCAAACACCCAAAATAGGATATGAGATAATGAAAATGCAATAATGAGGGAACCAAACACCCCCTAAGTGGCCATGGGTACTAAATGTATTAATATAAGAATATTAAACAAACAGCATATTGTGATCCTTAAAGAGTTAGCTTAGTGGTCAAGGCATGGAATTTAGAAGTTTGTTCCCGTTTAGGCTCTTAGGAATTCGAAACCTCTGTTCAGGTGCTATAAACTCCTTTTGGAATTCCCTCAATTGGACAGTGTGATTGGCCTTCCAGGATTAGTTAAGAAAAATGCTACTCATACAATAATCCAAACACGGTTGTGGGACCGGTCCCATATGTATGTAAGAGGTTGTGTTAGGATTGTTGTGTGTGTAGTATTGTTGGTTAATGTGCGTGTAACGGTGTAAGCTACCCTGAACACATGAGTTACCAAAAAAACAAACGAATGCTCTATTGTTATATGTCTCGCTGTGGCCCAATAAGGTTTTCGCTGTGGCCCAATTAGTGTTGGACTGGGACTGAGCTTTCGGTCCAAACTGAGTTTTTCAGGTTGAATTTAGAGAATATTGGTTAAAAAAAGGTTGAAATTTATGAGAAATTCCTTTTGTTCCAGCAAAATCTAAGCATTTAATACAGTGGACAAAATTGAACTAGCTGCAGTAAAAGTATAATAAGAAGAGAATAAAGCTCAAGTGGTAAGGTGCTCACTTTACGAGGATCTGGTTTGAGCTTTGATTATCGTCTTAAGATTTTTCCCTACCCATCATAGATCAGACTAGTATAGGTTTTTTGCATGTAAAAAAATAAAACAAAAATGTAAGAGGAAATTTTATAGATAAATTGTGGGGGTGTTAAACAGGAGCGATTAAACAAGGAAGAGAGAGATTTTACTTTCCTCATTCCAACTTAGGAATAGAAAGAGTTTTTCTTTCTTCATTTTTGTTCCTAATTTTTCTCTTTTTTCTTTTTTTTTTCTTAAGGAAAAAATGGAAGCTACAAAAGATTTCTTGAAGGTCATTAAATTGAAATCCACAAATCTAACGAAAGACTAACAGAGTGGATCTACCTGATCTACGTTATTCGCATTTCAGGGAAACCGGTGTAATTAGTTGAGAGGTCTGGGGCCCGATGTATTTGTAAGAAACCTCAAGGGAGGTTGACGTAAATCACCCTTCTCTGTTAACTCGTAGTTCTGCCTAGGGCTGTAAGTGAGCCGAGCTACTCGTGAGCTCGGCTCGGCTCCGCTCGTTAAGGCTCGGCTCGACTCGGCTCGTTTAGTAAACGAGCCGAGCTCGAGTATTCAGCTCGTTTACTAAACGAGCCGAGTGGAGCTCGGCTCGATTAAAGAGGTTCGTTTAGTAAATGACTAAGCTAGGCTCGTTAAGGACTCGGCTCGTTAAGGCTCGAGCTGAGCTCGAGCTCGAGCTCGAGTTTTTGGCTCGTTAAGTTAACGAGCCGAGCTCGAGCTCGCCGTCTCGGCTCGGCTCGCCTCGTTTACACCCCTAGACTTCTGCCCAAACACGTCACTTTTAACCCCCAAAAAAAAAAAAAAATCCTTCTTCCCTTCAATTTCAACTGCAAACTGTTCGGAGAGAGAGAGAGAGAGAGAGGATGCATCTATGGCCATCGATGAGGATCAGGGACTCGTTCAAGCACGCGTACCTCGAGAAGCTGGAGTGGAACATCCACAGGATGAACGTCAAGAAGAAACAACAGCAGAATCGATCTCAATCTCCCACCACTAGTCAGGACAGACTCTTGGACGATACCGACAGAAAACAACAAGGAGACGATGACGGTGTCGTTTTGGATTCGAAGAATCGTGCCGGTGGGGCCCTGGCCTTGTGCCGAGAGCTGCTCATGATCCTCTCTTGCTGTTACTGTTGTTTCTGCTGTGGAGGTACTTTTTTCTCGCACCCAATTATAAAAAAATACTACTAATTACTTATCGAAAATTTAAAATACGTCTGATTTTTTATTCTGTGTTTTTGATGAATTACGGAATACTAGGTGATTAAGCTTATATGGAGTAGTTTGTAAATACTAATAGGCTGAATTGTGGTTGTATGCTTTGTTGTTATCGATGGGGGTTAGGGTTTCATTCTTATATTTTCGTCTCGGGATCAATCGGAATTCAAGTCTACGGGTTCAGGGCTGACTGAAGATAGAACACCTTAGGGGTCACACTTTTCTTAATGTGATTGGTTACAACATGTTGAGGTGCTTGAGAAGTGGACTGCCGAAAAATGATGGCCAGCGGCAATTGATTAGAATGTACGGTTTGGTTTGATTTGGATTGGTTTGATTATCTGTTGGAATGTAAGTTTTAGTTTTGTATGGTTTTTTTTTTTCCGGTCAAGCGGAATATCAAATTAGATTACGAAATAGAGTACCACATAAGGGTTACACACAAAGTCATTAGGTCCATAACCTAAACAAAGTACCTATTGTTAATCTAACACCTGCCTGATATTCAGGCTATCTCTAAGAAAAAATACTCTCATTGAGATGGGCATGTCCATAACAAAAACGAGCTCATCCGGCTGCTCGACTCCCATTCTTGCGAGATGGTCTGCACATTGATTTGCTGATCGGTAAGTGTGCTTGATCAAAGTGTTGGTCTTAGCCATGATGAAGTGGGCTTCGTTGATGAGCACACTTTCCGGGTGATTGCTTGGGTTCCCTTCTTTAATCAGATTAACAGCCGTGAGTGAATCAGATTCGATTGACACGTTCTTGAGTTTCCTTTCTAGAATAATCTTTAGCCCTTTGTAGATGCTCCAAATCTCTGCTTCCAGGCTTGAGGAAAAGTTTCTCATTCCGTAGAATCCCATGATCCAGTCGCCCTTGTGATCTCTGAATAATCCTCCGAAGCCTCCTCTCCCATTCATTTCGTACCAGCAGCCATCCGTGTTGAGTTTGATGTTACCTGCAGTTGGATTCACCCAAGATATTAGACATGCCTGCTGAGAGCCCATAATGAGGGGGGACTTGAATGCTTCCACAATTTCTAAGGAATAAGCCATGATATTCCTGGCACTAATACAGCTTGGTATCTCAATGTTGTCAAAACTCATTTTGTTTCTATCCTTCCAGATTTGCCATAGAGAAGTAATAAACAAAATGTGCCACGGAATATCATAACCATTCTCAAGGATCTTGTTGCATCTCAAGTTAAGAGATATCCATTCGTGAATAGGAGTCTCCAAGTTCCCTCTCATTAAGTGGCTCGAGGGAATGTTGCTCCAAAGCTCTTTTGGTTTGACACATTCCCTGAAAAAGTGAGAAATGTTTTCAGAGCAAGTACTACATCTAGGGCATAATTCAGAGGTATCAATCCCTCTTCTGACCCGTAGGTGATTGGTTGGAAGGCTGTTATGGAGAATAAGCCAGGTAAAGGTCTTAAGTTTTTCAGGTATTTTGAGCTTCCAGAACCATTTCCAACCCTTCTGATCCGATTCACTTTTGTTAATGAGTTCATAAGCAGCAGATATAGAGAATTTTCCATTTCCAGAACCCACCCAACTGGGATGGTCAGGCCCTTGAGTGTAGATAGGAAGGGGAATAGAGTTAATGGCCTCCATGGTATTGGTATCCAGAAACTGAGCTATCTCACCCAAGGCCCAGTGCCCATCCATAATTAGACATTCAACCTTTTGAGAGGAGTTGGTATGAATACCAAGGTGGGACAAGGCCAGAGGTTTATCCCCACACCACCAATCATGCCAGATTTTTACAGTTTTACCATCACCAATGATCCATTTCACACCCTTATCAATGACCTGTTTAGTATCCAAGATGCTTTTCCAGAGATGAGAAGCAGGCCTCCTCCTAGGCCAGGAAGAGATGGATTGGTTACTCAAATACTTATCTCTAAGTATAGAGACCCAAAGTCCCACCTCCTCATCGTTGGAAACTTTCCATGCCAGCTTGGTGAGAAAGGCCAGATTTTGATCTTTGGCTTTTTTGAGCCCCAGGCCACCACCCTCCTTACTCTTACACACTTTGTCCCACTTTACAAGGTGCATTTTTTTACCACCAGGGGTGTCCCCCCATAAGAAGTTCCTGTTTATCCTGTCCAGTCTATCACAAACTGAGGAAGGTGCATTTGTATGGTTTGATTGTATGTTGGAACGTAAGTTTTGGTTTGGTTACATGTTGAAGTCTCTCAAAGTAACTCCGAATGCCTTTGAACTCTTAATTTTTTTTTCGAATTCCTCAACAGGTTCATAACGATGAGAAAGAAGTACTTGTGTGGTTGAACTTGAACACAGAACAATGTTATAAAAGATTGGAAAGGAGGAGGAGAAGGGAGGGAGGAAAGGTATGAGAAAGAGGGGGCTTTTGTGTTAGGGAGGGTGGGTGTGGAAGGGGGAATCGCAGTGCGAGAGTTGTGGGTGTGGGGAGAAAGGGGCTGATGGTGGTCCCTTCTCTACCTATTTGAACTATACCAAGGGCTATAGGGTCATCTGGGACTTATTAGTGAGGGGCTATGTTACATGGACTGGGTTGTGGGATTCAGGTATGTTTCTGAGGGTCGGATACTTCTAATTTGGATTTGAGGAAAGAGGGACACACCAAAATGTTCATGTTTAGTATAGTGTATTTCTTTAATTTGGCGATATACACGTTGTTTATGGTGCGGCAGGTCATTATATGCATAATTCGAATTAGACGTGTCTGGGAGTGGGGTGTGGTGTGGTGTTGTGAAAGAGAAGGTGGAGGGAGAAGGGTGCGTTGTGAGGGCCAAGGGGGTGGAAGGAGCATGGGTGGTGTGTGTAACATTCACCTATAATGTATGTTTGAATTTGGCATATATGGCAACTGGTGTTCACAGAAGTCATGGAGTTACCATTTTCTTCATGCTTCAAGCAAAACCAATCCCCAGGTGCTGATTGTGCGTTTCTGTAAATTCCCTCCCTAGTATGTTAGAGCAAGGGTTAGAATCGCTCTTTGTTTTTGTTTTTGAGGGGGGTTGGTTGAAATTTCCGACTATGTGGTAGGTTTTTTTTGCTTGGTGCATACTCCACTGCCTTGTAGCATCACTAAAGTAGTGATTTATTTGTCTTTCCTTTTTGTTGATAACTGACTTATTGGATTTAACTACGTTGAGTCTTGGAGGAAAATGGTCCAGAAAAATTTCTAAATTTCCCGTTTAAAGGATTTGATTTGTTGAGCGTACTGTATTTTCAGGGCTAGAGATCTACATAATTTCAAGATTTTTTTTCTTGAATTTATCATATCTTTGTTGGATAAAAAATTTAGAAATATATGAAGAATAGTGAAACTAGGATGATACTCTGGGAAGTAATTTGAATGGTTGTTCCACAAATTTACCTTACTGACTGCAAATACTACTCATGACCTCTTCAGTTATGTCTTTGTAAGTTGGACTGCAAGTAGAATTTGATGACTTATTACTTGATTTATTGTATTTGGGATAATTGACATTTACACTGTCAAACTAAGCTGCCTAAAGCATGTTTTCTATCTAGCATTTGGACGACTGGGTTGATCAAAAGCCATATCACCAACATCTGAGTTCTAAATTTATGATCTAGAGCACTTAGTCCTGAGACTGAGGACCTTTTCAGTACCTATAATTAACTTACTATATATTGGCGTCCCCAAAGTATCACTAGTTCAGAACGAAACGATTTATTTTCTTCATGGATATGCAATGCGCCCCATGGTAGTATTAGTTTTGCATTTGATCTTATGATTTCTCCTTTTCCTTTTCTTTTCAGTGATGTTTATTAGGCTGTCCCGTTTGCATAGTTGACATTGAAATATGGCCCCCAAAAGGGCATTATTTTGTCTTATGTCCTACTTTGACCATATTTGATTATCTACCAATTTAACTGCAAAACTGTTCTCATTGAATGATTTGTAAGTCTTGCACAAGCAATTGTTTCTGTTTTAGTCTTTTTGTTTTCGTGTTTCGTTTTTTTGATAGTTTTGCACAAACCACTTTGCTGCGACAGAAATTTCTTGAATTAGGCCATTCTAAGGTTTGTTTCCTTTTCTAATTTCAGCTTGTGAAGAAGAAAACTGATACAGGATATGCGTTTGGGACCGATTTCAACACCTGGAATTTCCTTGTACAAAGAAGACAGATCGAGGCCTAAGTCTGTACAGCTTTTGAAATACTTTTATTAATCTGATTAGGCTGTGTGTTTGAATCATGGATTTCTGACTGATTACCATGGGAAAGGATGATTTCAGGGAAATCAAAGTTCGTTTAGTTTAATCCCTACATTTTTCTTTCCCAATAAAACCCTTCAGAATTCCATGATCCGTACAGAAACCTTAGTATTCAAGTGATTGTTGACTCTTCTTGGATGATATGCAGCTGATTCATCCCCCTTGTAATCCAAAGTTTAGCATACGTCTTCATGCTTTAGCAGTATTTTGGAGTTTGTTAGGCCAGGCAAGGTTTGGCCTAAAATTGGAGTAATTTTTTTTGTTCTTATTTTGTCTTTATTAACCGTTGTTAGTTTTGCATTTAGTTGTGATTCGCCATGACGAGAGCAATCTAACGAGTGGAAAATTATGACCTTGTCGGAGAAAGTTCATCAAAGACAAAAGTAATTCGTGAGAGACATTTTTTTAACCAAAAAAATTTAAAAAAAAGAAGAACTAACAACGAAAATAAGCTTGTTCCTTTAAAAAGTAGTACTAGTTAATTTACTCTGTTAGCATTGAGCAATTACGTAGTGGTGTTGGGGCACCGCTACACTATGCCTTTATATTTTTATCCACTGCACATGTTGGTGGGATCTGTATACTTAGTAATGGGCTCCACAAAAATATGTAGTGTATAAGGGTCCCAAGACTACCAAGTAATTTTTCATTGAAATAACATAGGAGTATGTGATTAAGGCTCTGTGTGTGTTTCAACGTAAAATATTTTTTGATGCAAAATATTTTTTATGTAAAAATCTTTTTGACAAAAAAAAAAAGTTTTCGTTTGGTTGATAATTGTGAAGTGTTTCTTGGAAAAAAAAAAAACTTGTTGAACAATCATTATCAAACCAATTTTTGTTCCCATTATTACCCAGATTAGATCTTGATACCCTGATAAGTTCTCCACACTCTCTCTCTGGAAGTGGCCTAATGTCAATGATCGAGCTAATGTGAATGTGACAGTGCTGTGTTTGAGAGGAGAAGGAGAGCTTGTCAACTCGCATTATTAATTGGAGTGTACGAGCGGAAAGCATGAAAACGTCTTCGAAACACATATCAAACTATTAAAATTTGCTAGAACGAGAATTGAGAGTGCAAGGGTGATAGGTGCTAAAAAACACCCATTTAATCCTTTTAATTTATGCCTTGTTAAGTCCATTTATATTGTTATTTAGAGATTAGTGATGCGTTTCTTGTATTTGTAGATATTTGGAGGCTTGACATTTTAATAAGTTAAAGTGCAAACTGTAAGAAGTTTAGAGACCAGCTCGTAGCATGTTCCAAGGTCTAAGGAGCTAGAGTGTAATAACTCCATTATTAAGCCATGTTATGGCCCGGCAAAGAAAAGTCTTGCACGGCAATTGCTATAAAGTCGATAAAAAGGGTTTTTAGATGGGGTTCTCGGCTGTGGTAGTACGTGGACCAGAAGACGACACCACAGGAAAGAAGCACGTTCCCGGCTTCCATGGTCGGCTAAACTCCTTGTCTAGGGGAGGATGAAACTCCGTATCAAGTAACTATATTTTTGTGTAGGGTTTTGGTTTTGTTATTCGAATCGATTGTGAGACTAAGAATCCTTTCCGTTTCAATTGAACGGATTGATTTTACTTTTTATTATCTATTGAGTATTTGTATTTTGAATTTCAAATACCTAGTCTTGCAATGGTTTTCATTGATTGTGGTTGGAGTTCTGAGATAGATTATGCTCGTAAGACGGATCATGCCGTTAGGTGGCCAAACTGTGCTACTGAGAGACGGTCCGTGCTATGGGATAGTCTATGCCTTTTGATAACCTGATTATTTTCTTGACGATTATTGTTAGGATTTGCAAGTCCTAGCGATAATCCCTTTTGATTCGAATAAATAAACCTAACCTATGCATATTGTTGTTACGCGGTCGGAGTGGATTCCAAACCTTAGATATTTTCCTCAATCGTTACAAACTTTCCATTTAATTTATTCTCTTAGTTTAATAAATTCTCCAAATTCAAACAACCAAACTTCCTTTGCCCGAATTAATCTAAAAATTAATCGAATTTGTCGTAACTCAGCCATACTGTCTCCGTCGGAACGATACTCGGTCTTGACCACTATTCTACGGAGTAGTAGTTAACTCCAAGGTTTTATAAATATATTTTTGACACGGAACGACGCGGTCAAAGGGAAGTAATGAGTATGACTCTATGAGAATTGAGATCGAGCAAGAGCGCATGAAATTTTGAAGAATTACGTGACTAAGTGTGTACCATCCAAAGCTCAATAATTTTCTGATGAAAATAAAGTGCAAAGAATTTTTAAAAACATTCAGAAAATTACTTCGGTCAAAAAAATTCGGAAGAAAATAAACCAAGCCCAAATAATAACCAAATCTTAAATAAAATACTCAATCACAGTTCAAATTCTGGAAAACATTTATGCATGAAACCAAACCACCTACGCCAACTACACTCCGGTGGCAGCTTCAGCCTTCTCGCTGCCTCTTTCGGTGGCGCGTTCAGCCCTAGTCCTCAGCCACTCAACCACCTCTCCAAACACCAAATCAACACTCTCATCCGGCTCACCGATCAACTGGTGCCACATCCCCGGGTAAATCCGGATAGTCTTATCCTTGCTCGCCGCTTTCTCGTACAACTCCTCTGCGCACGCCGGGTCACAGATGACGTCGCCGCCGCTGTGAATGATCAGAAAGGGCACGTCCACTTCGGCGAATTTCGATTGCACCTCTCTGCACACCCTGAGGAGCTCGCGCGCCGTGGCGGCTCGCGGCCACGAGTTGTTCCGCCGCGGCGTCACCATGGCCAGCCTCCGCTTCCACTCCACCTTGAACGACACGTCGGGAATTGACCCGCGTGTGGGGACCACCTGTTGAGGATTTGGAGACTAATTAATCATTTTCCAACTTACTATCATATCATATCAATATATAAATCAATAGTACTTGATTGAAAAGAATGCATTACAAGGCTAGGGTTTCTCTTTCTCCCACCACCAATCGTACAGTGCCGTGTAAGCGGGTATAGTTGGTGTTGTGGTGGAATGTCAGTGTGCCGAGCATTATTGTTTACATATCGTATTAACCTTATGAGATTTTTTGGGCCTCTGCGTGTGGACACCTGCTGTTGTGGAGTTGGAAACTAAGCCCCAATGTTTCCTAAATTCCTTGTTTCGTTATTAATTTTGTCTCTTTTTGAGTGTTTTTTAGATTTGTGATAATTTTTTTGGATTGACCAATCACAAGAGATCAGTGTAACAAGTAAAAAATTATGACAAAAAATAGTTCAGTAAAGGCGAAAAAGATACCGAATATCTGACTCTTTTTTTGTCTTTACAGTTGTTTTATATGAACTTTTTTCAACTGTAGTCAACATTTTAATACTTTTCTGATTTCTCTCATCGAAGCAAACAATAGATTAAAAACATTACGATGAGAAACTAAACAAATTGATAGAAACAGTAAATAATACCGATAAATATGCCAGAGTAAAAATTTAGGAATCCCTAATTGCTCAGAAAATTGTCTTGTACGGACTTGGAGTCCCTGCAGTGAGGGAAACTCGCTGCAATTTGCAACGGCAGAAAACGGCAACGTTTTGTTGGCAAATCAGGCCAGCCTCACTTGCACATTTGTCCTCTCGATCTCTCTCTCTTAGTTACAAAGGTTGTGTGGGGCCTACTTTGGAGCCTCACACAAATAATCGGAGTCGTTCAATAATTTAAAAATAATCTTTCGAGCGGTCTCGTAAAAATTGGCCCAATAAGAAAATTGTGTATGGTTGATTCAATCTTTTAATTTTTAATTCATGATTTAGAATCCTGAATACTGAATGAATTTTGAAAGAAAGTCAAACAATTATGTGTTCGGTATCTCATTGATCTGAACCACATATATTGTAGAACTTGTTGAGAAGAGCATTAATCAAAAAAAATATTATGATCAGACATTGATAGGTATCAAAACGCAAAAAATATTTTAGAACTATAAACCGTTTCGATATCTTTCGATGTCTAATGAAGATAATTTTTCTAGTAAGCGCTCTTCTCAACGAGCCTTATGATAATTTTTTTAGTAAGCGGTCTTCTCAACAAGCCTCACATTACATATAGTTTAGATCAAGGAGACATCGAACACATAGTTGTATAACTTTTCTTCAAAATTCATTCAGTACTCAGGATCCTAAATTATGAATTAAAAATAAAATGATTGGATCAACCTCATACAATTGTCTGATTGAGCTGATTTTTTTACCAAACCACTCAAAAAATCATTTTTAAATTATTGAACGACTCCGATTATTTGTGTGAGGCTCCAAAGTAGGCCCCACACAATATCTGTAATTAAAGAAAAAGAGAGAGGATAAAAGTGCAAGTGGAGCTGCCTTACATGCCAGCAAAACGTGGCCGTTTTCTAACACTGCAAATTGGACTCCAAGTCCTGTCATGCACTCCTATAATAATTGACAGTAACCATACTACCATGACAATATATATATAAATCAAGCAATACTTTATCGATTGACAAAAAAAAAAAAAAAAAACCAAGCAATACTTGATTGAAACGCATCTATAACAAAATGATTGAGATGTATCATCACTAGTTATGTGGCTTAATTTTTGGATCTCAGATGTGATTTTAGCAATGTATCAATCGTTGTCAGCCCGATATATATATATATATATATATATATATGACCTATCACCATTATCATTACGTGTCGTGTCGTGATATTTCAAATTCTGATTATAACTCAAACCATGCAAGAAGGAAAAAGAAAATTGGGCGTGACCGTCATTTTCCTAAACTTATTCTTTAAATTCCAAAAAAAACCACCTGCCATGTCGGCGAGTTTCCCTCACTACAGGGACTCCAAGTCTTGTCATGCACTCCTATAATAATTGACAGTAACCATACTACCATGACAATATATATATAAATCAAGCAATACTTTATCGATTGACAAAAAAAAAAAAAAACCAAGCAATACTGAAACGCATCTATAACAAAATGATTGAGATGTATCATCACTAGTTATGTGGCTTAATTTTTGGATCTCAAATGTGATTTTAGCAATGTATCAATCGTTGTCAGCCCGATATATATATATATGACCTATCACCATTATCATTACGTGTCGTGTCGTGATATTTCAAATTCTGATTATAACTCAAACCATGCAAGAAGGAAAAAGAAAATTGGGCGTGACCGTCATTTTCCTAAACTTATTCTTTAAATTCCAAAAAAAACCACCTGCCATGTCGGCGAGTTTCCCTCACTACAGGGACTCCAAGTCTTGTCATGCACTCCTATAATAATTGACAGTAACCATACTACCATGACAATATATATATAAATCAAGCAATACTTTATCGATTGACAAAAAAAAAAAAAAAAACCAAGCAATACTTGATTGAAACGCATCTATAACAAAATGATTGAGATGTATCATCACTAGTTATGTGGCTTAATTTTTGGATCTCAAATGTGATTTTAGCAATGTATCAATCGTTGTCAGCCCGATATATATATATATATAACCTATCACCATTATCATTACGTGTCGTGTCGTGAAATTTCAAATTCTGATTATAACTCAAACCATGCAAGAAGGAAAAAGAAAATTGGGCGTGACCGTGTGAGACCGGTGAGGAACACAAGTTTTTTTGTAAGGTGGATGAAAAATTGATTTGTTTTTCTTCGTGCAAGTTTTAACGTATTTGATGCTCGACAAAATGTAATCCTGCAAATATCTTATGTCCATATATATATTGTGTGGTGGACGAAAAATGTAATTACAAAATCTATCTCTATTTGGTTAGAAATATCATAGAAAGTTTATACAATTATGAGAGAAAAATTTATATCCGTGATTTGAAAGGATTCCCTAAATCTCGGTTAGGAATATATTTAAGGGGTTCTTCGGCTAAATAAGTCAAATGGTTTTTTTTTTTTTTGTTCTTATTCAAATTTTTTCCGCATTTGTTAGTTTTTCGACAATTTTTTGTGGATTATTGATTCTTCTTGACGGGAGGAATCCAAAAAGTAAAAAATTACGATCGAAACCTAAATTTTTGAATAAAGACAAAAATAAGTCAATTTTTTCGTCATTATTCAAAATAATTTGAGTTTCGATCATAATTTCGTAGGAGTAATTTTTAGATTCCTTTTGTTAAGACGAAACAATAATCTACAAAAAGTTTACGAAAAACTAACAAATGCGAATTTTTTTGAATAAGAACAAAAAAAAAAAGCTATTTGGCTTATTTAGCCGAACAACCCCTAGAATCACGAAGGATATATATATATATATGAGAAGTCTAATTCGAAGGATATGATTATACTCTTATCTTTGCAATTCAACTTATCTCGAAATTTATCGAAAGTGGAATTCTACATGCACACAATTTCGGACATAACTGCATTCGGAGTCGTTCGATGTATAATACACATTAGTTCACATTCATCGAACGGTTCCGGACACAGTTGTGATTTAAAGTTGTGTATGTAAACTTATAGGAAAGTGACGGTCCAGGACATGTTTTGATAATTAATATCTGCCAAGGATATGCTGTGAACATTTGTTAATGTTGAAAATGTCTTTGATGGGTATTAATTATCAAAACACGTCATTGACCGTCATTTTCCTAAACTTATTCTTTAAATTCCAAAAATACCACCTGCCACGTCGGCACCACCGCCGCAACAGCGGACAGGAAGTGCTCCAACGGCCACGGCGGCTTGAACTTGTCGCTGATCCCACACATCGCGCCGTTAAGCACGAGCCCGTCGTAAGCCCGGCCGCTCGGGCCGCTGCCGCGACGGAGCGCGATCAGCAAAGCGATCGCGCCGCCGAGCGACTCCCCGTAGAGGAACGAGGGAAGGGACGGCGGGTAGCGGGCGCGGAAGGAGTCGAAGAAGGAGACGCAGTCGTCGACGACGGGGCCGACGTCGGGGATGTGGTTGGAGAGGCCGTCGGAGAGGCCGTGGCCCTGGTGGTCGATGGCGCACGTGGCGAACCCCGACTTGGCGAAGAGGATGGCGGTGAGGTTGAGCATCCAGCTGGTCTGGCCAGTGAAGCCGTGGACGACGGCTAGGGTGGCGGTGGTCTCGGCCGGGGGGAGCGGGGCCCAGGATTGGGTGAAGAGCTTCATGCCCCTGGAGTTGGTGATGTACTCGGAGGAGTGAGTCACCGAGTGGCGGGCGTGGAACTCGGACGGACTCAGTGAGCCGAAGGGGCTGGTATCGTTGGCCTCCGATATCGGGTGCGCCATTTTCTGATAGGGTTCCCGAGGTTTACACTTGGAGAGATATATATACTCAAGAGAGACGGGAAAAGGAGATTTGTATAAGGATGCGGGGGGGACTCAGTAAAAGGTTCCTGTCCAGTTTGCTTCCATCTAGTTCCGTCCAGCTTTTTTGTTTTTTTGGGACCATCCCTGGCTTACGATGATGATCGCAACCGTTCATCTTATAAAGCTCGTCGAGTCCTCTAAGTGTAGAAAAATTCAAGTTTATCGGAAACCGATCAATAACTTATTGGAGCAAGTTTACCTTGAAAGAAATGTATTGTACGTGCACACTGAACCGAAACCATTTGTTGCAAGATATAAATGTGTTTTTTAAGTCATTGATCGGTATCCAATCAACTTGAACTTTTAAAAGCTTAAAGAACTTGACGAACTCTATATGATGAACGGTTCCGATCATCATTTTAAACCCGAAATGGGCCAACAAAAATAAAAAAACAAGGATGAGACCGGATGAAAGCAAATTGGACAGGGACTGAGTCCGATTGCGGGAGCCTGTAGTGACCTTCGCGGCATCGAGCCATCCATCTCAGCAATTAATAGTTTAGATTCGCTGTAGCACTCTTACCGGTCAAAGTTAATTCTTATTGGTAAGAGTTAACAAATCTGAGTCATCGATTGCGAAAACAGACGATGTTGCATACATGCAAGATGCACTACAGGCTCCGTGGGTCCTTTGTATAAAGGGCTTTGATACATGTAATCATTTTTTAGGAACCGGAGGTGTTGTAGTGCACGTGTAGTGAGATATACGGATCATCGATCTCATCAATCAACGGTTGCGTTGTGTTTTTTAATTTTGACCGGTAATACATATCTTTTATCGGTAAAAGATTGTATTTTTTCACAACCTGACAATCATTTTGTAGCTCTAGATGTGTAAATCATTATGAAAAAAATTTAGATCGGCCAGAAATTGAAAATTGCGCAACTCAAACCAATTGATTAATGAGAAGAATGTTAATGATTCATTTTCCTTGAGAATTGTGTAGCTTTAATTTCGCTGCCGATAATTGATAAATTTGAATTTTTTTTTTTTTGCATGAAAATATAATGTGCATATCGAAACCTACAAAATTTAATGTTTCGGATTGTCAAAATATGTTGTGAAACTCAATCATATTAGGTCATCTACAGTAGTATAATCAAAAGCCAATTATTTTTAAAGTTAATAATATCGGTAAAAAAATGGCTCACAATGATATAATCAAACGAGATTAAATTCTTTCCACTGGCAGTGGAAAACCCCACTTTTTCACCACCACCTTTTTCGGTCCTACCGTGTGTTTATTGTTAATCTGAACTGTTCATCTTGTAGACCTCACATAATAATGTATCTATACAAAAAATAAACTTGATCAAATATCGATAGGAGTATCAAAAATTAAATTTTGCTTTGTAAAATTGACGGTTTATCTTTATTATTATTGACAGAAATCAGATTGTTCATTTTATAAACCAAAATTCAAATTTTGATATATCTATCGACTTTCGATTAAGCTAATATTTTGCATGGCAATACTATATGTACTGCAGGTCTTAAATTATGAACGGTTTAGATCACAAGAATCGACACTCGGTGGGGCCCATAATGGGCGGTGGTGGAAAAGTGGGATTTTACTGTACACCGGTGGTGGATAGAATTTATTCTCCAATCAAACTTAGTAACATCCTTAGAAATAATCAAATTTTGGGATTTGGATAACCAAAACTAGCAATCTTTTTCAATAATCAAATTTTGTGGATCCCACACCACATAAGTTAACTAGTTCCAAAATTTGTATATACGCGTGTTTCAATTGGTATTTTTTTCTTCTCTTCTTTGCCTTCTCTATATATTTTAGTTATGTACTAGAAATGATCATTGTGGACCTCAACATTATTAAGCTTAAGAACCTCTTAAATAAATAATCAAAAGCTGATGTGTTAACTTTTGGTTATTCACTTTTTATTATACCACTGTGAATGGCCTTAGATGGGGTGTTTGAGAGATTTGTAAATAGAGAATCACCATTTAATTGAAGTATCTTTAATGGGGTGTTAGAGAGAGGGAATTGAAGATTTTCAACAATCACCACACATAAAATGCAAACACAGTAAAACACACATTAAAGAATGAGCTACATGCATCAGAATGGTTTAGTTGTAGTTATAATATTATCTTTTTTGTCATAAGGTTGATTCTTGTTTTTCCATTCAATGGACCTGACAGGGAACTACCAAGTCTCTCAACAAGAAGCTCGTGCATTTCATTTTTTGAAAGGATATATATATATATATACACACACTTGACCAGCCAACTCGATCCTCACTTGCTTTTTAACGTGACCTTTTCGATTGGGTTTGTGGAGTAGTTTTTGGGGGCCGGCGGGTACCATGCACACACGCGATACTCCGTTGGTTATTTCAATCCAGCCATCCAAATGTGTTTAGGACGGTCCGGATTTTAGAGAGAGAGAAAGAGGAGAGAGAGTAGTGGGGTGAGGGGAGAGAGAGAATAAATCTGGACCGTCAAAAATACGTTTGAACGGTTGAAATCGCCGACGGATACTACCACGTGCCACCCGCTCGACACCCAACTGGGAGAAGTTCAAATTAGGGATATATTATAGAGTAGTAAATATTGCTGATCACTACAATTAATGCGCTGATTTTGAATAGCACATCACGTTACTGTAACAGACATATCCACCTCCTATTTGGAGTAATTACCTTCTTTTCTTTTCTTTTCTTTTCTTTTTTTCTTTTATTGGGAATCTGGGATCAATGCCAAATTAATTTGCCAACCTAAACACAAAACATATATCGTATTTATTGATTACGAAACTTATGCGTAGGAGGTTAATAGTAATAAATAGAAGGCTAGGGCATAATGGTCAAAATCAAAGTTCAGGCAAGGTTTGGCCTAAAATTGGAGTAATTTTTTTTGTTCTTATTTTTTCTTTATTAACCGTTGTTAGTTTTGCATTTAGTTGTGATTCGCCATGACGAGAGCAATCTAACGAGTGGAAAATTATGACCTTGTCAGAGAAAGTTCATCAAAGACAAAAGTAATTCGTGAGAGACATTTTTTTAACCAAAAAAGTTAAAAAAAAGAAGAAAAGAACTAACAACGAAAATAAGCTTTTTCCTTTAAAAAGTAGTACTAGTTAATTTACTCTGTTAGCATTGAGCAATTACGTAGTGGTGTTGGGGCTCCGCTACACTATGCCTTTATATTTTTATCCACTGCACATGTTGGTGGGATCTGTATACTTAGTAATGGGCTCCACAAAAATATGTAGTGTATAAGGGTCCCAAGACTACCAAGTAATTTTTCATTGAAATAACATAGGAGTATGTGATTAAGGCTCTATGTGTGTTTCAACGTAAAATATTTTTCGATGCAAAATATTTTTTATGTAAAATCTTTTTGACAAAAAAAAAAAGTTTTCGTTTGGTTGATAATTGTGAAGTGTTTCTTGGAAAAAAAAAAACTCGTTGAACAATCATTATCAATCCAGCTTTTGTTCCCATTATTACCCAGATTAGATCTTGATACCCTGATAAGTTCTCCACACACTCTCTCTCTCTCTCTCTGGAAGTGGCCTAATGTCAATGATCGAGCTAATGTGAATGTGACAGTGCTGTGTTTGAGAGGAGAAGGAGAGCTTGTCGACTCGCATTATTAATTGGAGTGCACGAGCGGAAAGCATGAAAACGTCTTCGAAACACATATCAAACTATTAAAATTTGCTAGAACGAGAATTGAGAGTGCAAGGGTGATAGGTGCTAAAAAGCACCCATTTAATCCTTTTAATTTATGCCTTGTTAAGTCCATTTATATTGTTATTTAGAGATTAGTGATGCGTTTCTTGTATTTGTAGATATTTGGAGGCTTGACATTTTAATAAGTTAAAGTGCAAACTTTAAGAAGTTTAGAGACCAACTCGTAGCATGTTCCAATGTCTAAGGACCTAGAGTGTAATAACTCCATTATTAAGCCATGTTATGGCCTGGCAAAGGAAAGTCTTGCACGGCAATTGCTATAAAGTCGACAAAAAGGGTTTTTAGAGCATCTCCAACAGTCACTAGCTTATCTGGCTAGAAAAAATGTAATTTTCAATTATAGTTAGCCATAAAATCAATGGACCTCCCAGCAGCCCAATCAAAACTCTTTTGATTGAATAAAAAAGGGCAATTTACGGGCCGGTCTAAAAAACAGATTGTTATTCCCTTCAGGTCCACCTCGAAATAGATTTGAACGCACAAGTATAAAAAACATTCAATTACCAAAATTGCCCTCAAATCGGAATAAAAAACACAGCCCATTAACCCCATCTCTATCTCCTCTCTCTCTCTAACCCCATCCACCGCTTCCTCCGCTCCAGACCCTACGTCGTCGCCGCCATGGAAGAGCTCGAGAAGCTCTGCGCCCCCTCGCCTCCGCCCTCGCCGACGAAATCAACCTTGCCGTCACGGATATAGAAGATTTGGTGAAGCTGCTCTACTTCGGGAGTATGTTTGACGTCAAGGGACAGAACGACTTCACCTCGACGATGCTGACCCGGATGCACGAGTGGCGGTGCTGCTTGACTTATGATTATGTTACCGATGACGAGTCGAGCTTCGGGGATTTGCTGAGCGAGAAGGTCCTGGACTCGATCTCGGCTCTGAGCGGGCTGGTGGTGTCACGGCCGGTCGATTCGAGCCTCTCGCACAAGGAGGCGTTGCGGCGATGCATCTGACCATCCGATCGATTCGGATCCGAACATCGATCTTTGCAATTTCTTTGTGGATTTTTGAGTAGTTTTGGCTGTATATTGATTAGGGAACATGAGGCAACTCCCAGGCGTAATTTAGCTTGTTTCCTGCACTGCGAAATTGTCGAAGCACTGCGAATTTCACACTGCGAAATTCCAAATTTCACACTGCGAAATTCCAAATTTCACACTGCGAAATTTCCAAAAAATCACTGCGAAATTGTTAAATTTCCGGAAAAAAGCACTACGATAGGGCTTTATGTTATTTTTGCTTCCATCCACTATCCAATTTTGACTCTCTTAAATTAACCACGAATAGAATGCAATTTCGCAGTGTTGCTGCGGTCTGTTGCGGGTTGTTGCGGTCAGATTTGCAGAAGCCGTCGTTGGGAGATTCGAGGAAATCGGAGGCGGAGTCAACGTCGTTGTTTTTGGGTGAGTCATCGCGTGAGTCTTGGCCTGAGAGAGTGAATTCGAGGTCGAAGACGGAGTCCTCGGAGGAGGAGGACTCGCTGTCCGATTCGACGAGCTGGATGGGGGCGTCGGCGTCGAGGTCGACGGCGGGCGAAGGATTGTCGGTGGGGTTGAGTCGCCAGAACTTGAGTAGGCTGAAAGCTTCCATGGTTGGGAGAGCCAGTGTGGAGGCGGCAGTAGACGGGACCTTGAAGAATGGGGTGTGGGTTTGGATTTAGAACTTGCTAGAGAGAGAGGGAGACGGGGGAACAGGTGTGAAACATGATCTGAAGATAAATGAAATAAGGGTAGAACGGTAACTTCAACTTTTGTTTATCCTTGCACGTAATTAAACAGCTTTTACATCCTTAGTGGGAATTAGATGTCAAAAAACTGGACCGGCTGGTAATTTTCTGAATAAAAAACACCAAAACAAATTAGGCCTCAGGCCCAAATTAGGCCAAAACCCCAATTTTTCTTCACTTTCCCCAATCAGCAGAGTCAATTACTCAATTTACGCAACTTTAATTCGCGGAGAGTTCACCGGCGTCGGATCTTACCCTCTCCGGTCACCATAGTTTCTCCTCACTCTCTCCTCCATCTTCCTCTTGAAGGAAGAAAATCCAGCCGCCACCACAATCCCATCTCCGGCACCGTCACCACTCAACCTTCATAGCCACCACCATCAACCATACCCACCATCCGGAATCCACCATCGTCGGTCTGGAACAAATCTCCTTTGTTTTCCGGCACTGGATCCAGTGAAAGGCAAGGAGAGAGAGAGAGAGAGAGGACAAGCGAGGCTCAAAAACCTCGCCTGGTGAGGCGAGGTACTGTAGCGGAAGACAACCTGGTGACCTCCCTATTGAGGCTGCTGGGTTTGTGTTTTCCGACAATTTCTCGCCATTTTGTCCGAGAATGAGCTTTGGTGAGACTCCTGGAGATGCTCTTAGAAGGGGTTCTCGGTTGTGGTAGTACGTGGGACAGAAGACGACACCATAGGAAAGAAGCACGATCCCGGCTTCCATGGTCGGCTAAACTCCTTGTCTAGGGGAGGATGAAACTCCGTATCAAGTAACTATATTTTTGTGTAGGGTTTTGGTTTTGTTATTCGAATTGATTGTGAGACTAAGAACCCTTTCCGTTTCAATTGAACGGATTGATTTTACTTTTTCTTATCTATTGAGTATTTGTATTCTGAATTTCAAATACCTAGTCTTGCAATGGTTTTCATTGATTGTGGTTGGAGTTCTGAGATAAATTATACTCGTAAGACAAATCGTGCCGTTAGGTGGCCAAACTGTGCTACTGAGAGACGGTCCGTGCTATGGGATAGTCTATGCCTTTTGATAACCTGATTATTTTCTTGACGATTATTGTTATGATTTGCAAGTCCTAGCGATAATCCCTTTTGATTCGAATAAATAAACCTAACCTATGCATATTGTTGTTACGCGGTCGGAGTGGATTCCAAACCTTAGATATTTTCCTCAATCGTTACAAACTTTCCATTTAATTTATTCTCTTAGTTTAATAAATTCTCCAAATTCAAACAACCAAACTTCCTTTGCCCGAATTAATCTAAAAATTAATCGAATTTGTCGTAACTTAGCCATACTGTCTCCGTCGGAACGATACTCGGTCTTGACCACTATTCTACGGAGTAGTAGTTAACTCCAAGGTTTTATAAATATATTTTTGACACGGAACGACGCGGTCAAAGGGAAGTAATGAGTATGACTCTATGAGAATTGAGATCGAGCAAGAGCGCATGAAATTTTGAAGAATTACGTGACTAAGTGTGTACCAACCAAAGCTCAATAATTTTCTGATGAAAATAAAGTGCAAAGAATTTTTAAAAACATTCAGAAAATTACTTCGGTCAAAAAAATTCGGAAGAAAATAAACCAAGCCCAAATAATAACCAAATCTTAAATAAAATACTCAATCACAGTTCAAATTCTGGAAAACATTTATGCATGAAACCAAACCACCTACGCCAACTACACTCCGGTGGCAGCTTCAGCCTTCTCGCTGCCTCTTTCGGTGGCGCGTTCAGCCCTAGTCCTCAGCCACTCAACCACCTCTCCAAACACCAAATCAACACTCTCATCCGGCTCACCGATCAACTGGTGCCACATCCCCGGGTAAATCCGGATAGTCTTATCCTTGCTCGCCGCTTTCTCGTACAACTCCTCTGCGCACGCCGGGTCACAGATGACGTCGCCGCCGCCGTGAATGATCAGAAAGGGCACGTCCACTTCGGCGAATTTCAATTGCACCTCTCTGCACACCCTGAGGAGCTCGCGCGCCGTGGCGGCTCGCGGCCACGAGTTGTTCCGCCGCGGCGTCACCATGGCCAGCCTCCGCTTCCACTCCACCTTGAACGACACGTCGGGAATTGACCCGCGTGTGGGGACCACCTGTTGAGGATTTGGAGACTAATTAATCATTAATCATTTTAGTTTCCTGATTATTTTATCCTAAATAGCCATAGTTAAATTTTGACTCTGGGGCTCTCGTTGATTAGCCCTAAGAGATATTTGATTCTACGAGTCCAAAATTTCATTATGACCATTGAAGATAAAATGATAAAAAAAAACAAGATCTTTCCACCGATTCAACCGGATTGAAAATCGGAACACTAAAATATTTTTAAATAAATAAAAAAGAAATATGATACAGAGTATAAACATTATTAATTAAATAAAGAAAAAATAACAGAAAATAGGTTCGGATATTTTTGGGCCCAACCGGGGGTATTTTCGGAATAGGAGTGGACCCGTGTCAGGGGGTCTGACACGGGGGGCCGATTAGTAATATACGGTCGGGGGTGGTGTGCCAGGAGGGGGGGAAACGCAATTTGCATACATGTGTCAGGAGGGAGGAAAAGCAATTTGCACACATGGAATCCAAAATACCCCAAAACGACGTCGTTTTGGGGGGGCTGCAGTTTGCAGTGACTTTTAGTCACTGCAGGAACGTCGGGTCCCTCCAAGTCCTGTCATGCACTCCTATAATAATTGACAGTAACCATACTACCATGACAATATATATATATAAATCAAGCAATACTTTATCGATTGACCCAAAAAAAAAAAAAAATTCAAGCAATACTTGATTGAAACGCATCTATAACAAAATGATTGAGATGTATCACTAGTTATGTGGCTTAATTTTTGGATCTCAGATGTGATTTTAGCAATGTATCAATCACTGTCGGCCCGATATATATACATATGACCTACCACCATTATCATTACGTGTCGTGTCGTGATATTTCAAATTCTGATTATAACTCAAACCATGCAAGAAGGAAAAAGAAAATTGGGCGTGACCGTGTGAGACCGGTGAGGAACACAAGTTTTTTTTGTAAGGTGGATGAAAAATTGATTTGTTTTTCTTCGTGCAAGTTTTAACGTATTTCATGCTCGACAAAATGGAATCCTGCAAATCTCTTATGTCCATATATATTGTGTGGTGGACGAAAAATGTAATTACAAAATCTATCTCCATTTGGTTAGAAATATCATAGAAAGTTTATATTATGAGAGAAAAATTGATATCCGTGATTTGAAAGGATTCCCTAAATCTCGGTTAGGAATATAATTCAAGGGGTTCTTCGGCTAAAATAAGTAGAGGTGTTTAAGAAAACCGTCCGAACCGTAAAATCGGTCCAATCCGGACTGAACCGTCCTATTTGGTCCGGTTCTGCGGTTCTACGGTCAGGTTATGATTCCAAAAAAATAAGAACCGTTAATTTTGGTTCGATTACTGGTTCTCAATTAATGAACCGTGGTTAGAACCGAACCGGACCGTTTAAAACTAAGATAAATATAGAAATACATGTGTGTGTAATTAAATATGTATTTGAATTTGGTAGGTTAATCTTTTCCTTGCTAAACTTAGTTTATTTAGAGATGAAATCTCATTTGTTAGGAAAGCTTTTATTTTGTTCCTTAATTTTCTATTCCAGCAGATTATCTTCCTATTTCTTTAATTTTATGAGTTCATATTTAATTGTGAATAAGTGCTTGGATGCTTATTGGATAGAACCGGAACCGAACCAAAATCAGACCGGTCTTACGGTTTGGTTCTGGTTAGGTTCCATGCATATATTGGTTAGGTTCTGGTTCCCAATTTTCTATAACCGTTTGAAATGGTCCGATTTCTGGTTTTCTAGAGAACCGGACCAATCCGGACCGTGTACACCCCTAAAAATAAGCCAAATGACTTATTTTTTTCCCATATTCAAATTTTTCTGCATTGATTTTTCCGCATTTGTTAGTTTTTTAACAATTTTTTGTGGATTATTGATTCTTCTTGACGGGAGGAATCTAAAAAGTAGTAAAAAATTACTATCGAAATCTAAATTTTTGAATAAAGACAAAAAGAAGCCAATAAGTCAATTTTCGTCTTTATTCAAAATAATTTGGGTTTCGATCATAATTTTGTACTTTTTAGATTCCTCTTGTTATGACGAAACAATAATTTACAAAAAGTTTACGAAAAACTAACAAATGCGAGAAAAAAATTGAATAAGAATAAAAAAAAAAGCTATTTGATTTATTTAGCCGAACAATCCTAAAATCACGAAGGATATATATGAGAAGTCTAATTCGAAGGATATGATTATACTCTTTATCTTTGCAATTCAACTTATCTCGAAATTTATCGAAAGTGGAATTCTACATGCACACAATTTCGGACATAACTGCATTCGGAGTCGTTCGATGTACAATACACATTAGTTCACATTCATCGAACGGTTTCGGACACAGTTGTGATTTAAAATTGTGTATGTAAACTTATAGGAAAATGACGGCCAATGACATGTTTTGATAATTAATACATGCCAATGGCATGCTGAGAACATTTGTTAATGCTGAAAATGTCTTTGACGGGTATTAATTATCAAAACACATTATTGGCGTAATTTTCCTAAACTTATTCTTTAAATTCCAAAAAAACCACCTGCCACGTCGGCACCACCGCCGCAACAGCCGACAGGAAGTGCTCCAACGGCCACGGCGGCTTGAACTTGTCGCTGATCCCACACATCGCGCCGTTAAGCACGAGCCCGTCGTAAGCCCGGCCGCTCGGGCCGCTGCCGCGACGGAGCGCGATCAGCAAAGCGATCGCGCCGCCGAGCGACTCCCCGTAGAGGAACGAGGGAAGCGACGGCGGGTAGCGGGCGCGGAAGGAGTCGAAGAAGGAGACGCAGTCGTCGACGACGGGGCCGACGTCGGGGATGTGGTTGGAGAGGCCGTCGGAGAGGCCGTGGCCCTGGTGGTCGATGGCGCAAGTGGCGAACCCCGACTTGGCGAAGAGGATGGCGGTGAGGTTGAGCATCCAGCTGGTCTGGCCGGTGAAGCCGTGGACGACGGCTACGGTGGCGGTGGTCTCGGCCGGGGGGAGCGGGGCCCAGGACTGGGTGAAGAGCTTCATGCCCCTGGAGTTGGTGATGTACTCGGAGGAGTGAGTCACCGAGTGGCGGGCGTGGAACTCGGACGGACTCAGTGAGCCGAAGGGGCTGGTATCGTTGGCCTCCGATATTGGGTGCGCCATTTTCTGATATACTCAGAGAGTAGAGACGGGGAAGGAGATTTATACAAGGATCCGGGGGGACTCAGGAAAACGTTCCTGTCCAGTTTGCTTCCATCTAGTCCCGTCCAGCTTTTTTGTTTTTTTGGGCCCATCCCTGGCTTACGATGATGATCGGAACCGTTCATCTTATAAAACTCGTCGAGTCCTCTAAGTGTAGAAAAATTCAAGTTTATCGGATACCGATCAATAACTTATTGGAACAAGTTTATCTTGAAGAAATGTATTGTACGTGCACACTGAACCGAAACCGTTTGTTGCAAGATATAAATGTGTTTTTTAAGTCATTGATTGGTATCCAATCAACTTGAACTTTTAAAAGCTTAAAGAACTTGACGAACTCTATATGATGAACAGTTCCGATCATCATTGTAAACCCGAAATAGGCCAACAAAAATAAAAAAACAAGGATGAGACTGGATGAAAGCAAATTGGACAGGGACTGAGTCCGATTGCGGGAGCCTGTATTGACCTCCGCGGCATCCGAGCCATCCATCTCAGCAATTAATAGTTTAGATTCGCTGTAGCACTCTTACCGGTCAAAGTTAATTCTTATTGGTAAGAGTTAACAAATCTGAGTCATCGATTGCGAAAACAGACGATGTTGCATACATGCAAGATGCACTACAGGCTCCGTGAGTCCTTTGTATAAAGGGCTTTGATACATGTAATCATTTTTTAGGAACCGGAGGTGTTGTAGTGTACGTGTAGTGAGATATACGGACCATCGATCTCATCAATCAACGGTTGCGTTGTGTTTTTTAATTTTGACCGGTAATACATACTGTATTTTTTATCGGTAAAAGATTGTATTTTTTCACAACCTGACAATCATTTTGTAGCTCTAGATGTGTAAATCATTATGAAAAAAAATTAGATCGGCCAGAAATTGAAAATTGCGCAACTCAAACCAAAATTTTTTTTTTTTTTGAAACCAACTCAAACCAATTGATTAATGAGAAGAATGTTAATGATTCATTTTCCTTGAGAATTGTGTAGCTTTAATTTCGCCACCGATAATTGATAAATTTGATTTTTTTTTTTTTGCATGAAAATATAATGTGCATGTCGAAACCTACAAAATTAATGTTTCGGATTGTCAAAATATGTTGTGAAACTCAATCACATTAGGTCATCCACAGTAGTATAATCAAAAGTCAATTATTTTTAAAGTTAACAATATCGGTACAAAAGATGGCTCATAATGGTATAATCAAACGAGATTAAATTCTTCTACTGACGGTGGAAAACCCCACTTTTCCACCACCACCGTTTTCGGTCTTGTTAATCTGAACCGTTCATCTTATAGACCCCACATAATAATGTATCTATACAAAAAATAAACTTGATCAGACATCGATAGGAGTATCAAAAATTAAATTTTGCTTTGTAAAATTGACAGTTTATCTTTATTATTATTGACAGAAATCAGATTGTTCATTTTATAAACCAAAATTCAAATTTTGATATATTTATCGACTTTCGATCAAGCTAATTTTTTACATGGCAATACTGTACTGCAGGTCTTAAAATATGAACGGTTCAGATCATAAGAATCGACACTCGGTGGGGCCCATAATGGGCGGTGGTGGAAAAGTGAGGTTTTACTGTACACCAGCGGTGGATAGAATTTATTCTCCAATCAAACTTAGCAACATTATTAGAAATAATCAAATTTTGGATTTTGGATAACCAAAACTAGCAACCTTTTTCAATAATCAAATTTTGTGGATCCCACACCACATAAGTTAACTGGTTCCAAAATTTATATACACGCGTGTTTCAATTGGTATTTTCTTCTTCTCTTCTTCGCCTGCTCTATATCTTCTTCACTTCACCCATAAATTTTTTCTCTTTCTTTCCCTTCAAAAGTGAAGCTCATATCTCTCAGTTATCTACAATTCAAATTATTCAACCCATCGTCGCCGGATTAAGGTATTTCACTCTTCTTTCCCTTTTCTATTTTATTCCTTTATCGTTCCTCCCCTGTGGTTGAGTATATGAAGAACCTTGCATTCTTTTCCAAATTCAAGAACACATCTGATTTTTTATTTTATTTTGAAAGATTAAGAGAGTGGTGGATTTGTGATAGAATTAGTTTGGTTAGGTAGGCTACAGGAATAGGAAAAAAAAGTTTCGGCATTGTTTTGATAGAGAACACTAGGAAGAACAAAGGGGGAGAGAGAGAGAGTGAGTGAGTGAAATTGTAGTGGATCATTTTATTTTGGTTATGAACTAGAAATGGCCATTATAGACCTCAACATTGTTAAGCTTAGGAACCTCTTAAATGAATAATCAAAAGCTGATATGTTAACTTTTGGTTATTCAATTTTTATTATACCACTATGAATGGCCTTAGATTAGGTGTTTGAGAGATTTGTAAATAGAGAATCACCCTTTAATTGAAGTATCTTTAATGGGGTGTTAGAGAGAGGGAAGATTTTCTACAATCACCACACAAAAAATGCAAACACAGTAACACACATTAAAGAATGAGCTACATGCATCAGAATGGTTGTAGTTAGTATATCTTTTTTTGTCATAAGGTTGATTCTTGTTTTTCCATTCAATGGACCTGACAGGGAACTTCCAAGTCTCTCAACAAGAAGCTCGTGCATTTCATTTTTTGAAAGGATATATATATGCACACTTGATAAGCACCCGAGAATGTAATAAAGGGTGCGCTAGTAGCTAGTTTTAGTTTATTTTATCGCTTAATTAGTTTCTTTTAATCTCTTGTGCTCGTAAAGTATTTTGGTTGCTTTTTGTAGAAAAATCATTTAATTCAAGAGTTTTAAAGACCAAAGCGGGCCAAAGATGTCTAAGGCTCAAAAAAATGATCAAGATGGAATAATCAAGTCCGAAAAGCACAGAGTTAGGAGCCGAAGGTGACCAGGCAAGTCAACGGTCAAAAGCTGAGCCTAATCCATTCGGTATTAATTCCATTGACAATTGGTACCAAGCCATTGTCCATCATCAACTGTGAAGACTAAGGAATGGACGTTGACCAACCAATACCAAATGCTCCATCAGTACCGAGATAATTTTGAGGCACAAGAGTTTATCCACTTCGGCATCGATGGAGAATTATTTATTCAATTGGTACCGAGAAATTAACAAAGGAAGTCCTCCTGGCAGCCCCTAATCCTTCGGCATTGATACCAAATTTTGGTATCCATCGGTACCGAACCCCTTTGAATCAACAGCAGCTTAAGCCCTTCGGCATCGATGGCATGGATTTCTGCCATCGGTACCGAGTCCCTTATCAGCATTTTAAGCCCTTTGCCATCGGTACCGAGGTGCTCCGGAGGGAATTTTTGGATCTTTTGAGGAATATTCTGTGCGCGTCCTTGGGGGTTATAAATACCCGTGATGTGTCATTGTACAAACAGCTTTTTTTTTACAAACACGTAGAAAATTAGATTTGAACGCATTTTTAGATCTAGACTTAGATTTCAAATTGTTCTTGGTGTTCTTGAGTGTTCTTTTATTTCCAGCCTCTTATTTCTGCATTTCCTACCCTTGTAAGTTAATTTTTGCTACTCTCTCCTTAATTAAAGTTGTTTATTATCTCCCGATCTATCTTTCCATCTAATTTTCTCTTAGGCTTGTGTTTACACTTATGCTAAGTAGATTTTTGTTTGCTCTTATCTTCATAGATATGTGTGAGTAGTTTCATAAGGTTGGGTCATGGGGTGATTAGCACCCCATGGCTTGAGTAAAAATTGCATTTTTCACCAAAAAGTTTGCAACTTTGTTTTGAAATTGATTTGGGGCTTGGATTTGTTTGTCAAATTACCGAGGTGATAACCTCCTTGATCATGTGTAGGTAAGAGCTTCGCCTACTTACCACACATGATGCTTAGAGCTCTGTCGCTCGAGGTGTTTGCTAAATGAATTCTATAGCTAGCTTGATTTTCGAACCATCTTATCTTCCGGGTTAAACCGTGTATTGGGATGAAAAATGTGGTTGTGCTTGAGTCGTGGGCGCTAGTGATTCCTAGACCTAACCTTCTTTTTATCTAGTTTATTCTCGTTTAATTAGCCTTTTTACTTTCCACCGCATACGAAAAATCAAGTTGGCTGACTAAAAGCCGGAAACCATACTTGCATCTACAATCCATTAAGCCGTATTATTTATCCCTCGGGTACGATCCCGGACTTTCGGATTTATTATGCTTCAATTGGACGCTTATACCCTACGATTGAGGTGATCTCTTATTGGATATATTCGAGCGAACGAAGCATTTTTGGCGCCGTTGCCGGGGATTTTTTTATTATGGCTTTATGGAGGCTCGACAAACCATTGTGAGTATCCCGCTTCTTTCTTTTAGTTGTAGTTTAGTAGTTTATTTGTTAGTTGCTCGTATCTAGTTCGGTGGATACCTCTAACCTGGTTTTATGCCAAACCTGAGGTGTAACGAAGCCGGAGTAGATATTGAGTTAGTTAGTTAGTTTAATTTAATATGCATTGCTGAGCCGAGGTGGTAGCATAACCCCTCGCACTTTCTGTTTGTTGAGTTGAGGTGGCGGTCTAACCCCTCCAGTCTGGTAGTTAGTTAGTAGTTTTGTGTATGTCTGTTTACTCTGAGTAGCAAGAGGTACTATGGCCAATTTTGCAAGGTGTTATGGAAGGTATGCAAAACAATTTGATTGTTCAGTGTCATTTCCTATATTTTATGGTTTGGCCTCATAAAATCCATTTTCGCATATTGATGATCTTGAGAAAGTTTTTGCTAACGATGAAAGGGCTATTTTACAAGTATTCCCAGCGTCTTTGCGTGATAGTGCTCAAGATTGGTTTTATTCTTTGAGTCCAGGATCGACATGGCAAGAGATTACATAACAATTTTTCAAAACTTTCACTCCCTCTTATGAGACTCATATGCTTTTACAAGAACTCTCTCATTTTTATCAACAAGATAATGAGTCTTTTTCGCATTATTGGGAGCGTTTTAAATGTTCCGTATTCTCTTGGTCGAGTTTTAATTGTGAGCTTGGCAGTCTTCTGGCTATCTTTTGCCATGGTTTAAATCCTAAGACATATCAAGTTGATTTTATGTCCAAGGATGAATTCCTGGATAAAAACGCTGAAGAGGGTTGGGATTACCATGATAAATTAGCCCAAAAGCTCCAATTTTGTGAGTTGTCTGAAAATTTTGAGGATTCTAACTTGGATGCCATGGAAGAGGAAATTAAGCCGTATATCTTAGTTGAAACTGTTAGTTTAGATTGTGACAGCTCCTCAGAGCCTATTGATGAAACTGAGGTCCAGAGTTACCTTCTTTGTGATGATCCGTTAGCTAAACCTCTCACCGCCAAGGAAATGGATGCCGAAGTGGATTACTTGTAGTCGTTGTAGGCTAAACAAGATGCTTATGGACCAATCTTTGAAGAGTTGGAGCCCATGGAAGCTACAATTGTCCCTTCGAGTTCTTCGTGCCTTGATTCTCTCACCGCTAAGGAAATGGATGCTGAGGTAGATTCTTTATACTCTTTGTTAGAAAAATAAGATGCATGTGAGCCTATTTTTGAGGAGTTACCAATCATAGAAATAATTGATTTTCTTGGTGTTGATGATTTTCTTGTGGTTTATCATCCTTATATTGTAGATTTTGTCAACAACTTGAAAATTGATTTTGTTTGGGCTATGCACTTGGTGGAACTTAAGTTTTTAAAACGAATTCGGCAATTGTTTTACTCAAAGTACTTTTTCTTGTGGCATGATCGAGTTCAATTTTTGACAAAGAGTGTAGCTTGGAGTGCTCTGTTTCTTCTAATAGTTATTAATGGCGTGCTAAATGTACATATGTGTTTTTCTTTTGTGCTTTGTCGTGTTTTGTGTTAGTTTTGCATGTTTTATTTTGTCATGTTTTGTTCTATTTTAGCATGTTTGTTTTGTTTTGTTTTGTGTTTCATGTTTTGAATAAAGTTTTGGAGACATTTCACATCAAAAGATTTCACCAACGTGTTAGTGTAAAGGGCTTTCATTAGTTCTTCTTGGTAATAGTTTATCGTTAATGATCCATACTCTCCGAATAGGCCCCTATCGGTGGCAACTTAGGTCTATGGGTGAGGTGTGATATTGCCTGGAGTGCACGCTAGGTTGTATCTTATCTTACTTTGTTTTGATCGTAGGGGACGCTGAACTTCATTGTTTGGCGAGGTCGAGCGATAAATTTTATTACGGGCGCTAGCATAACAAATTTTCAACGGTCTAGTATAGCCACCCATTGCTTACCCCACCGGTAAGGGATGGGAAGAAAAGTATGACTCGTTTGATCGCGTGATGATCGGGTGGTGTATTGCATTGCATTCTGTGTTGCATTTCCTTAATCGTTTTGCATGTTTCCATTTGCTTTCGTATGTTCTTTGTGTTTTCTTTGTTGTTTTGTCTTTTTATTTTGGTTTGGTTTGAAGCCAGATAACACGGGCCGGTGTTACTAATGTCATTTGTTTTGTGGAAAGTATTTCTCTTAAGTCTTCTGCAGGGTTTATTTGCTACCACACCAGCCTTGGTAGTTTGGGTCTAAAGCCGGGGTGAGTGAGGCATTCAGGAGCCCTAAGCATGGGTGCGGCTAAGCGCCGCGGTTATTAGTCCGATAAAACTTTGGATATGGCCCAGTGTGACTAGCTTTAGTTTCGAGTGGGCAAAACCGAAAGAGTAAACCCTGGAAGCATCTATACAGACTGGAGCAAGCAATGGACATGAAATCCTCCTACTTGGTTGAGGTATTTAGGGGTTGACATTCCCCTTGGACGGTACATTCGCGCACTCTTTCCTTCCTTCGCTCTTGTTCCTAATGCTATGAGGGCATAGCATCGCTTTAAGTTGGAGGGAGGGGTTAGCTTATGCTTATGTGCTTTTTGTTTGCTAGTTGCTAGTTGTTTGTGAAAATTTTGAAAATTTGAAAATTCAAAAACAATACTCCCTCCGTCCCTTTATTACAGTCCAGTATTCCATTTTGGGCTGTCCCTTAATAAGTGTCTATTTTGTAAAGTTAGTGGGTAAAAGTTGGTGAATTGTCTACTTTGTCCCTAAAAGTAGATTCAATTTTGAAAAGTTAGTGAGTAAAAGTGTAATGATGATGGGTAAGTAGGAAAAGTAGAGGAAAAAGTTGATGTGAAAGGTATAATGATGATGTCTTTTTAATAAGTTGGAGTTACGAAGCAGGACATTTAAAAAGGGACGGAGGGAATAAAATTTTGAAAATCCAAAAAAATGAAAAATTGGAAAATTTCAAAAATAAATAAAGGTTTTTGACTTGCAATTCGTTCCTTTTGTCATGTTTTGGTTCTTTTTCGTAACTTGTTGCATGCTCAATAATTGTTAGTTGGCAAGAGTTCGTAGCAATCCTAAGAATTTGGTGCTTCTCAATTTGCATGCTTAGTTAAAAATTGAACGCTCTAGGTTTTGAGTTAAGTTTTTGAGCAAGATTTGGCCATATCCCCACCTTTTCAATTCAATAAAAATTCTCGTAGTTAGGTGAATAATCGCATGACTATCTCTAATTGTGTTTAATGTCGATTTTCAATCATTTTGGAATCCAAAGCGCACTTAGGAGAAGATACAAGGCATTCTTTGCATGATTACACCACATATGAGTCCCCTAATCCTACTTTGCAACCTGTTATTTCTCCCGTTCTTTGCTTAACCTAGGAAAGCGGTTGTTCGGAGGGATGTTGGGATGAGTTTTCATTGTTCAAGGAGATTTGAAGATGGTTTGATATGTGATAGAAGTGGTTGGAATGCGAAAAGGCGAAAAATTGATACATGATTTCCTATCTTTCCTCCCTTACTACAAAAGCAAAAATCTCAAATTTTCATCTCTCTCTCCAAAAAGCCCCAAAAATTGGCTCCAATATCTCTCTCACTACAAATCTCACCTCAAATGACCCTATACCTCAAAAGAAAATATATCAAAGAAATACTATGAAAGATCAAAAGTGAATTTGAAAGAGGGTTGAATACTTTGATAAGAGAATTGGATTGACTTATGGGCTAGCATTCATTCTGGATGAGAAAAATTCGATAAAAATGGGGAACTCAAGACTCTATACCGTGGGAAGCCGAATGAGGATGGTGACTAGTTGTGAAGGAGTTGGTGGTAGTAGTTTTCTTTACATTATTAGTAGTTGGTTGATATTGGTTTGGCCGGGATGGCCCTTGACTTGGTTCATTTTGTGTTGACGGCGGTCACTCGGGTAGATGACCAAGCTAGTAAAAGACCGGGATGGCCCTTGACTTGGTTCATTTTGTGTTGACGGCGGTCACTCGGGTAGATGACCAAGCTAGTAAAAGACCGTCGCCCATTTTTGTGCTAACATTTTCTTTGAAACCAAGGTCATTACAAGCTTAAAAAGTCTTTAGTTAATCTTTTGCGCGCTTGGATTCCTTTATGATTGACTGTCTGATATTTGCATAATTAGTTGTATAGCTTGCTTTCCTTTCGTTATCCAATAATCATCTGTTAGTTTTCAATTCTGTTGAATAAAGTGCTTTAGTTGTTTGAGGCGTAGTTTTCCTTTTTCGCTATTGCCTGCCTGTCAAGCACTTCTTTCGGTGGATATGGTTTAGTCTGAATTCGCAAGGATTTGTGTCCCGTTTCCTCCCATTGTTCGAGGACACAAACCTTTTTAGTTTGCTCTTAACTTACTTGATACTTAGCTTGTTTGGTTTGACGCTAAAACTGTGAGTTGCAGAAATGAAATAAAAAGCCGGATTGTTTAAACTCTTGTTGGCTTACAAAATTGAGCATGTTCTAAGTTGTGATAGCGGATGAATTGCAAGTTACTAGTTTTTAAATGTTTTGCGTTTTATTTGCTAGGGACTAGCAAACCTCAAGTTGGGGGTGTGATAAACACCCGAGAATGTAATAAAGGGTGCGCTAGTAGCTAGTTTTAGTTTATTTTATCGCTTAATTAGTTATTTTTAATCTCTTGTGCTCGTAAAGTATTTTGGTTGCGTTTTGTAGGAAAATCATTTAATTCAAGAGTTTTAAAGACCAAAGCGGGCCAAAGATGTCTAAGAGCATCAGCAGTGGAATAAGCAAATGTGAATAATCAAAACATGCCACGTCAGATTTTGATTATCCATTTAGAGGTTTCTAAAGTTAGCAATGTCAAATCCCACATTGGTTATTTTTTGCCCATAATCAAAACCAATGGGCCCTCCAAACTTTTTCCCTTCATTTCACGCATATTTTTTGAAAAAGCGGTTTTGGAAGGAAAAAAAAACAGTTTATGTTAGAAACAGTTCAAAAAAAATAGTTTTTCGAAACAAAAAATAGTTTTTCAAAAAACACACACTTTGTTCACTTAAGAACTGTAAATATTTTGAAAGAATTGTATTTACACAAATAGTTTTGAAATTTTAAAACTATAAATACAATTTTTTTAAAACAGATTTTGTGTAAAAAACGGTTTTTTGAAAAACACACTTTATTTACTTACAGTTTTTAAAATTTTTGAAAATTTTGTTTTTTGTAAAAAAAAATTTCTGAAAAAAACAGAAAAAAATATGAAAGTTACAGTTTTTTAAAATTATTTTTTGAAAACATTGTTGAGAGAGAAGGTTTTTGTGTAATGTTGGCGTACTTGATTGAGAGATAAAATTTGATTATTGACAAAACATTGCTAGCTTTGATTATTGAAGAGTCAAAATTTGATGAGTTGTTAAGAGATTGCTAGGTTTGGTTATTCCAATGTGAGCACTTTTTTGATCCAACATTGCTAACTTTAACAATTTTTTATTTTGCTTATTCCACTGTGGATGCTCTAAGGCTCAAAAAAATGATCAAGATGGAATAATTAAGTCCGAAAAGCACAGAGTTAGGAGCCGAAGGTGACCAGGCAAGTCAACGGTCAAAAGCTGAGCCTAATCCATTCGGTATTAATTCCATTGACAATTGGTACCAAGCCATTGTCCATCATCAACTGTGAAGACTAAGGAATGGACGTTGACCAACCAATACCAAATGCTCCATCAGTACAGAGATAATTTTGAGGCACAAGAGTTAATCCATTTCGGCATCGATGGAGAATTATTTATTCAATCGGTACCGAGAAATTAACAAAGGAAGTCCTCCTGGCAGCCCCTAATCCTTCGGCATTGATACCAAATTTTGGTATCCATCGGTACCGAACCCCTTTGAATCAACAGCAGCTTAAGCCCTTCGGCATCGATGGCATGGATTTCTGCCATCGGTACCGAGTCCCTTATCAGCATTTTAAGCCATTTGCCATCGGTACCGAGGTGCTCCGGAGGGAATTTTTGGATCTTTTGAGGAATATTCTGTGCGCGTCCTTGGGGGTTATAAATACCCGTGATGTGTCATTGTACAAACAACTTTTTTTTTACAAACACGTAGAAAATTAGATTTGAACGCATTTTTAGATCTAGACTTAGATTTCAAATTGTTCTTGAGTGTTCTTTTATTTCCAGCCTCTTATTTCTGCATTTCCTACCCTTGTAAGTTAATTTTTGCTACTCTCTCCTTAATTAAAGTTGTTTATTATCTCCCGATCTATCTTTCCATCTAATTTTCTCTTAGGCTTGTGTTTACACTTATGCTAAGTAGATTTTTGTTTGCTCTTATCTTCATAGATATGTGTGAGTAGTTTCATAAGGTTGGGTCATGGGGTGATTAGCACCCCATGGCTTGAGTAAAAATTGCATTTTTCACCAAAAAGTTTGCAACTTTGTTTTGGAAATTGATTTGGGGCTTGGATTTGTTTGTCAAATTACCGAGGTGATAACCTCCTTGATCATGTGTAGGTAAGAGCTTCGCCTACTTACTACACATGATGCTTGGAGCTCTGTCGCTCGAGGTGTTTGCTAAATGAATTCTATCTTGATTTTCGAACCATCTTATCTTCCGGGTTAAACCGTGTATTGGGGTGAAAAATGTGGTTGTGCTTGAGTCATGGGCGCTAGTGATTCCTAGACCTAACCTTCTTTTTATCTAGTTTATTCTCGTTTAATTTAGCCTTTTTACTTTCCACCGCATACGAAAAACCAAGTTGGCTGACTAAAAGCCGGAAACCATACTTGCATCTACAATCCATTAAGCCGTATTATTTATCCCTTGGGTACGATCCCAGACTTCCGGATTTATTATGCTTCAATTGGACGCTTATACCCTACACTTGGGGTGACCTCTACTTGATACATTCGAGGATTCGAAGCAACACTTGACCAGCCAACTCGATCCTCCCTTGCTTTTTAACGTGACCTTTTTGATTGGGTTTGTGGAGTAGTTTTTGGGGCGGGCAGGTACCATGCACACACGCGATACCCCGTCAGCTATTTCAATTCAGTCGTCCAAACGTGTGTAAGACGGTCCGGATTTTAGAGAGAGAGAGAGAAAGAGGAGAGAAGGCAGTAGGGTGAGGGGAGAGAGAGAATAAATCTGGACCGTCAAAAATACGTTTAGACGGTTGAGATCGCCGACGAATACTGCCACGTGCCACTGCTCGACACCCAACTGGTAGAAGTTCAAATTAGGGATATACGGAGTAGTAAATATTGCTGATCACTACAATTAATGCGCTTGATTTTGAATAGCACATCCCGTTACCGTAACAGACATGGACCTCCTATTTGGAGTAATTACCTTCTTTTCTTTTCTTTTCTTTTATTGGGAATCTGGGATCAATGCCAAATTAATTTGCCAACCTAAACACAAAACATATATCGTATTTATTGATTACGAAACTTATGCGTAGGAGGTTAAATAGTAATAAATAGAAGGCTAGGGCATAATGGTCAAAATCAAAGTTAAAATTAATCTACTATTCTTATACTTCCAAACACTATTTTGCTGTAAAATTTTATTCCACTCATGTTATCCAAACATTTTCGCAAGTCGTGATTATAATCCAAAATTTGTATTTACAAATTGATATATGTGATCTAGAAAAATTGGCTCCCAAATATCCCCGGTATCTTTGTACTACATGTGTTTTTTTACCCCATAGATAATCTCACAAAATTTCAATTTGTAGTTTTTTTTTTTTGGCTTATTGGAAGTTGTAAAATAACTTTTTCAAAAAATGCACTTAATTCAAGAGTGTTTTTATTGAATTACTAAGATTAATCTAGACATTTACTTGATAAGAAGATATTCTACACCTTATTTCACACAAAAAAATAATAATAATCTTTACTTTTATTTTTAGTTATCAAAAACTGCACCAAATACATGTCCAAGTTATTTTAAGTGTTTAATTGAAATAATCTTAAACTAATAATGTTGGTATAATTGGGTTTTCTGTATTTTGCCAAAATCATTGGAGTCCCGAGTCTGCATTGTAGTAACTTTTTCGGGTCCAGACACTAGGTCCGGACGCAGTTAGTGGCAGTAACAAGTCCGGAAAAGTGGGTACCGGCCCAACTTGTCATCTGATGAATTTTGGGCTGAAAAAAAAAAACAACTTTTGAGCCAGTTTTCTGGACTTTTTGTATGTTTTTTTTACAGGAAATTCCTGGCCGGTCCCATTTTTTACTTGGAGTTCCATGCAAACCCCTTTTTGTAGAACTATCCCATCTAGCCCCTTTTTAAAGATGCTTTTATTGTTTTACCCTTGTCACTATTTCAACACTACTAGAATTCACACCCCATAGAATTCACACCTTCACAAATTCACACCCTCCAAAATTCACACCCCACCCACGGAATTCACACATTCAAGAATTCACACATTCAAGAATTCACACCCTTTTTAAGAATTCACACCTCCACGAATTCACACCCTCCAAAATTCACACCCCACCCACGGAATTCACACATTCAAGAATTCACACCCCACAGAATTCATACCCTTTTTAAGAATTCACACATCCACGAATTCACACCCTTTTGCACTATTCACAGTCATAGAATTCACACTCGTTTTAGAATTCACAGCTGTACATTTTTGGGAGGGAGTGAATTCTTGAGCAGGACAAAATTTACAAACCTTTTCAGAATTCACAACCCTTTGCACTATCTTAATTTTTAGAATTCACACTCCATTCTTGGGAGGAAGTGAATTCTTTACCTTAATTTTTAGAATTCACGCAATCGATAAAAACAGAATTTATATTTTCAAATTAAGAATTCACACATTTGAGAAAGACAGAATTTACACCCAAATAATTCATTCATTCATTCGAAAAAAGACAGAATTCACGTCTCAAAATTAAGAATTCACATCCTATCTTGCTGTGGCTGTGTAACGTTGTCCCAAACAAGCTAATCGTTCACAGCCTACGGGAATTTGAAAAATTCACATATCTAGTCCCCTCGAACGAAAACAAAAAAAAAAGTATTGGAGAATTGGAACAGTCCTCTCTCCTCTGGGTTTCATCTCTAAAATTCACACCAATGACTAGTTTTCACCTTAATCCTTGCCAATAAAATCCCTTCTCAGTCAGACACAGCAAACACAATAAATGACTAGTTTTCATCTTGGATTCCATCTCTAAAAATCATACCAATTAGTTGTGAAAAAATCTCATTCTTCTCTCTCTACATATATACTGTACACACGCGCGCACATATATATATATATATCTCGAAACTCGTATTGTACAGAATTCTGAGTGTGAATTCACACCCCTTTTCAGAATTATGCAAAATTCACACCTCAAAATTTTTGAACGTGTGAATTCTGTATTTTGGGACATGTGAATTTTGCATTTTGGGACAAAATTCACATTTACAAATAAAGAATTCACACATGTTATAAAGATAAATAATGTCTTAAACAGAACAACACAATAGTGAAGAAAACCCCACAATTCACACCCAAATTAACCCCAAAATTAACAATTCACACCTCCTTGAAATCCTATTGTACACTGTACTATAGTGGTGGTGGTGGTAATTGCATACAGATGAATTCACACCCTATCTGCATTATTCGCACTCTTAAAATTCATACATCTTTTACAGAATTCACATCCTAAATTATTATTTTACCCTTTTGCAGAATGCTTGGAGGTGTGAATTCTCGGGGCGTTAATTTTTTTCCAGAGCACTGAAGAGAATATTATTAGGTCATAGGGTCACATGTTGACTGGATTTTTCAGTCTACTATTCAATTCATTCACTACTTTACTTACCACGAACGCTAGTACAGAAACAGAGGTATCAAGGCCAAGAAAATATCGGCCAGAGTCTCAAAATTTACCGATCTTATACAACACGTCGCCGCCAACTGCTTGCTCCACCCCCTCTCCGCCGGCCGCCAACAACCCGACGAAATCTCCGACAATGATCTTCCTCCAGATCGACCGGAGAAGCTGTCGAGATCGGCGTCGTTCCGGGAGGAGAGCGGCGACGAGGAGGAGGAGCTGCGATGGGCACAACTACTTCTTCTCCGACGAAGGATTCCAGTGCCAGCAAGGGATGGCCTTCGAGATTCGTTAACCACGGCCTCGACCTCCATTCGAGCCTCAACCAGCCGCCGCTGCCGCCGCCTTACACTGCGCCTCCGTTGTCGTCGGTCACGGTGCAGCCGACTGGTAAAGGGTTTAGGGCTTGTGCTTGCCGACTGGTTAGCGTTGTGTTGGTGGCGGTGGGTTGCTTCTTTTGTTATTATCTGTGTTCGGATAAACTGGGGTATTTTGGGTATTTTACTTAAAATGGGGTTTATGTGGAAAGGGTTTGATGTGGGGTGGACCTAGACAGGTAAAAGGATACAAAACTGGGCCGGCTTGGAAGAAGCCCTTTTTTTTATACTCAAAGGCCCACTGTGGGAATTTATCCAAGGGAATAATTTTAATACTTCATTTTTATCAAATGGCAATCCCTTCTTTGTTTTTATTCACGTGAAAGTATCAAATTGCTATTCATATAGAAAAAGTGACTCAGAGGTAAGGATAATTTAATAATTTCACATAAAAAAAAAGGGGAAAAAAAGGAAGTAACAATGGATAAAAAAGGAAAGTGTGAAAATCATTTTCTTATATTTATTAGGGGATATGAAAAATAAGCTCTATATCTCTTAGAAAAATGATCTAAAGTATCGGTGACTTTAGAGTTGTGAGTATTTATGTAATGATCCGATTTCTCGAAACATTAATAAAATATTTAAAAGACAATTTTTCCATAAGGACTTCATAGATTTAATACATCAACATTCCAAATGCAGATTTCATCATATTGCAACCATATTAAAATAAGTTTAAGTTGCCGAATTTGTCAAAATGTTACAATTCCCAAATAAAGTTGACTTAAACTAATCAAAGCGATTAAGCATACGAAAACCAAGGTTCTTCGGCTCCCTCCTTAGCAGTGTTGACTTCGGCCAGATTGTATGGCACTTATGTTCTGTCTTCGGTACTTAGCATTTGAAGACCAGGACAACGTAGTACAGTGAGCGAAAACTCTCAATAGCCAAAACCCACCTGAAAACCCTTAACTTACAAGCAGTAGGACATATAAATAATTGAAATGCATTGAAGCATAACATAAAGAGAGAACAATTAAATATTTCATTACTATTCTTCCACTTGTGTGAAATCTTGGATCTTATCCACAGATCCGTTCGGCCGTTCCTACCCATGACCTCCGGCGCAAGGCATCGGTGTGATTCGACTCTCCTTTTCCAAATCCGGATGAAAAATACCCAAGTTATATACCAGGATATTCCATCCGTGACCATAAGTTCGGATAAAACTTCATCGGGTGCGCACAAGCACACTCTGTCCCGGGTTGTGAAGCAAGCACAATACCACCCTTATGTCCCGTCCCACATCTCGAGAGTCGATCATCACCATGCCGTACCTAGGGTTTCGTAAATCAACACTTCCAACTAAACCACCACCAATAATCCTCCAACAATACATTTCCATGGGTTCCAAAACCGGATTGCCCAAAATCCAAAATCACAGCCTCTCACATTATTTCATTTTTCATTAATCTTATTTTCACATCTAAGGTGATAAATCCATACATCGCAACCAACCTGGGAACCTATTTGTCTAATCTACAAGTACAATACAATAAAATAACCAGCAATTCAACATTTCAACGAAACATGCTAAAAACATTTAATCGTGCGATAAAAAGAGCTAATCATGCGATTGGAATTATTTAAAAAAACTAATTTGATTGCTCTTGTTTTTCCATTTCCTTTTTCGGACCAAAAATCAACGTCTACTCTAAATCATTTCGGAGTGTTGACTGCATTATTATACTGTATCGTAATTCACATTTGCTACAAAAACTAGGATCGAACCGGAAACTAATTAACTTTAGGGCTTATAATATTAGATTCTAATACACTCAGGTTGGATTTATAAACTAATCTAACTCAAGGGGCTAAACTGTAATTATTCCAAAACCCATTTCAAATTCCAGTGGCTGTTTTACGTCGGAAAAACAGTGGGTTTCGGCCAGACTCAACCGGCGATGTCGGGTTCGAATACAATCACTGTTAGACTTGTCCCACATCGCTCATCTAAGCCACCCAAGCTTGGTTAATAAAATCTAGAGGCTACTCCACGTATTGCTGATTGGTTTTAGGTTGGAACCCTCCAAGAAATCTAACATGATATCAGAGCGGCATCGATTTTGGTGACCGTAATTTCTGGTCTAGTCCGGTGGAATCAACACTGGAGAGTTTCTAGACATTATCAAGCCATCTTCGACGACGTCATCGCCTTCGTGAGGTTTATCCCTTGTAGAAATCTACACTACCTTCTCACCGGAAAGGCAGAAAATACTAGATTGATTGTGACCTGCGCAAGACCAAAATCCGTCCAGATTTTGATCTTTATAGCCCCACGTTATTTTGGTGGACAATAATTCTTTGGTGGACAATAATTCTGCTAGGTTCTGTTTTTCTGTAATAGTTCCTTTCTTACTTATACTTGGTCTTTACTTCACAATTCTTTTCCTAAAGCATCAGTCATGGCAAACTCAAAAGAGATTTCATCCTCTCTTATTCATTGTGGTTACACATCTACAATGTCAGCCTTCTCGGGTGGAAAACTTTGCCTTTCATCATCACTTGATCACACTCCATGGATCCTTGACAGTGGAGCTACTGATCATATGGTTTGTTCTCCAACTCATTTGACCTCGTTGCTACCTGTGAAGGGACGAACAGTCACCTTGCCGAATGGAACCGTAGCATCTGTCACACATATTGGGTCAATTGAATTTTCTCCTCACTTGATTTTAACTAATGTCATATGTGTTCCTTCTTTCCGCTTCAATTTAATCTTTGTCAGTAAGCTTTCGCAAATTTCACGTTGTGTGCTTACTTTCTCTTCAAATTCTTGTGTCATTCAGGACCAACGCTCGGGAAAGATGATTGGAAAGGGTACTATGCAGGATGGCCTTTACTATTTTTCAACCTCAAGGGGAGCTAGTTGTCAGGTAATCGAACTATCCTCTTCTCAATTGTGGCATCGAAAGCCGTTTAGAACTTCTTTCTAAAAACATCTCTGATATTGATTCCTCTGATTTTGATGAGTGCTTAGTCTGTCCTTTAGCAAAACAAAAAAGACTCCCATTTTCTTCCAGTACAACTTCATCTGTCTCACCTTTTGAGTAATTGCACATGGACATTTGGGGTGGTTATTGAACTCCTTCTTTGTGTGGGGCTAAGTATTTCTTAACCATTATAGATGACTACACTCGTTGTACATGGGTCTATTTGATGCGTTACAAATCAGAAACACAAGGCCTTTTGAAATCCTTTGTACAACTTGTCGAGACCCAATTCTCTTCAAAGGTTAAGATCATTTGGACTGATAATTGGCATGAATCTAACATGATATCAGGACTAGGTCTTGGGTGGCCTCTCGCGGGAAAGTCTCTGTCATCTCCATCACCCGAGTCAATCGTTCAGTTCCTGGTCTGTCACCTCCACGTGCATCCGGGCTGCACATGAGGGGGAGTGTTAGATTTGTCCCACATCGCTTATCTAAGCCACCCAAGCTTGGTTAATAAAATCTAGAGGCTACTCCATCTATTGCCAATTGACTTTAGGTTGGAATCCTCTAAGAAATCTAACAATCACACTGAAACGCTAAAATCAATATAGAAACACGATATATACGTAGTGAGGTGAGTTCCGAACTACCTCTCGTCCGGCGAACGGGGTTTGGAGAGATTTCAGTGGCGTGTCAGAGCTCGGCTGAGATGAGGATGAGCACGGCAGTGGTGGTGCTGCTCCGTGGTGGCTGTACTAGTCGACAGCTGGTGAGGAGCTCAGGTGGTGGTGCTTGGCGATGATGGTGGAAACCAGCAGTGATGGTGAGATCCGGCGGATGGTTCGGCTCCGGTTCCTCCTCTCTCTCTCGCTGCTCCCCTCTCTCTCTCTCTCTGTGTTTTGCCAAAAGAAAATGGGGAAGGAGAGAATTTGTTGGGTTTTGATTTGAGGAGAGAATGAGGAAGTGGAATGACCAATGAGTAAGAAAAATGGTACACTAGTAGATTTAAGAGTTATAACATAGTAGCCTATTTGGATGGGGTATTATGAAGGGGATATCACAATCCCCCCTTTTAGTACCTGGGCCCCAGCCGAAGACCTCATTTGGGAACTCAAAATGGAAGGGGGATACTCTTTACCCCTTCTTCCACAACGCCTGCTAAGACCGACTGAGGGGGTCTTAATGATGGGTAGGGTTTGACTTCTTGTTGTGGAATCCCCCCTAATTCCCCTCCATTTCGGACGATTGTACCCCTCGTAAGCCCCCTTCCCAACCCCCAGGTACCCATTTCCTGAGCAAAAGCAAAAAAAATTAAGTGTTTCAAATTTCAATCAATTTGAACCAGTGGAAAGATTTTAGTTTTCTAATCATTTTATCCTAAATGGTCATAATTAAATTTTGACTCTAGGACTCTAGTTGATTAGCCCTAAGAAAGTCGTACAACCAAATATCTCTTAGGGCTAACCAACGAGAGCCTTAAAGTCAAAAATTAATTATAATCTTTTAGGATAAAATGATCAGAGAAATAGTATCTTTGCACTGATTCAAACGGATTGAAAATTGGAACACTTAATTTTTCAACCAACAGTTTATATATTAAAAAATTAAGTGCTCTAATTTTCAATCCATTTGAACCGGTATGAAGACTCTATTTCTCTGATCATTTTATCCTAAAGGATCATAATTAATTTTTGGCTCCAGGGCTCTCGTTAGTTAGCCCTAAAAGATATTTGGTTCTACGATTTTCTTAGGACTAATCAACGAGAGCTCTATAGTCAAAATTTAATTATGACCATTTAGAATTAAATGATCAGAAAAATAAAATCTTTTCACCCATTCAAACGGATTGAAATTTGAAACACTTCATTTTTTTCTCAACTTTCCCCCAAACCAAGCCTTGCAGCTTTTTTCTTTTTTTCTTTTTTCTCTGTCCCATGTAGCTCGAAAAAACACGTATTTATTCTAAATTATAATGAAACTAACAAATTTTGTCATAAAACACTGCATAAGGGCAAAAAAGTCATTTAACAGCTTTTTACATCAATCCCCCTTTCTTATGCTCCCAATTAATCCTCCATCCAAACCAAGTACTAATTTATCCCTCCTTTCTAATATCTCATCCAAATCAAGTACTATTTAATACTCCTTCCATAAATGTGGGTCATCCCTTATTAACCAATACTCTTTATTATCCAATCTCCCCTTCTTGCATAATACCTCCAAACCTAATCCCACATCCAAACGAGCCCTAGGTGTGTTGTAGAGTTTTGGGAGGAGGAGGAGGTAATTTTCTTCTTCTTTATCTCCCTTCAGCCGAATATTAGGGATCGCGATGGGGTGGGTTTGGTTTTTGTTGGTGTTGGATCAGATGCTAATTCAACTAAAGGCAATTGTTAGGAGAAAGCGCAACTTAATCTTTAAAGGACAGCGTAGAACTCTACACTTAGCAGCAGACGGCTATGAGGGGCTTTGCAATATTGTTCATACAGCACCAACGGGTGAAGACGGTTAGCCCTCCCAATACGTTTGCCCCACACTAATATGGGACGTCTTGAATGCAGAGTGGATGCTAACCCTCGTGAAACCAACCATGGGGAAAGGTGAGGATGGAGTGTGGGGAAGGGTGAGATGTGAGGGAAGTAATGGGGATGGGGCTGCTGCAAATGGAAGAGGAGAGGAGAGGGTGGAGGTTCGGCTGATTTTGGGGAAAAAGGAGATCGATGTGATAGGTAGTGAGGTAATGGTGGAGTATAAGGTTGGGTTTAGTTCGGAAAGTCGTTTAGTTAGGGTCCTTAGTTACCTAGACAATTACACAAATTAGATTAACTGGACAACTCATCCAAGTTAATTAATAATTTAAGAGTAAGATCACTAAATTTTATTTTAAAAAAATAGGGTAAAAAATAGGGTCATTACAATTTATATGCCTAGACATTTTTCATTCTATTTTATAATATAAATTTTGATTAAATAGTAAAATTCAAAAGCTAAACATTAGGTTGCGGACCCCATCTTATTTGTTTAGTAAACTCATTTCTAATTGATAAGAAGGAATAGGTATTATACTTTATAAAATAAAGTTTAATACTCCTATATTATAATCACTTGATCATGCATCACACGAAAAAAGTATTTTGCTGATAAAAAAAAGTGAAAGCGCTTGTAATGCAGGAACTACTCCATATTTTATTTATTTTTGATCATTTACTCCATATTTTATTTGTTAGTACATTTTAAAACTAGAATCGTTAGTAATTCAGAAAAAACAACATTTCAAGTTTATTTTTTCTATTTCAAATATCAAAAAACCAAATTATTTGCTATTTTAAATATAAAAAAAACAAATTTCAAATGTTTATTTTGGCTAGAAATGAAATCGAAAAATCATTTTAAATAAGTCTACTCCCTATTTGTTAACACCACTCCTCTTTTGTTTTTATTAAGGTAAATTTATTAAAACACCCTTGCACTTTATAATATTAATTTTTTCTCACTTTTCAAATACAAGGGTATTTTAGTAAATTTATCCTAATAAAAACAAAAAAAAAAAACATTAACAAATAAGAAAGTAACAAAATTATCTGTCTTAAATAGCTGATAGTTCTTGGCACCAGATATCATATATTATGGCCAGTTGGCCACGACAAAAACAATACCCCAACTACCTCCTTCATCTCCCATTTAATTTCTCGAAACTAATCTTTCTGTCTCTCTCTCTCTCTCTCTCACTCTCACTCTCTCACTCTCTCACTCTCTCTCCTACATAAATCCCCAAAAATCTCTCTCTAAAATATAGCAGGCTCAGTACAATTGATCAGAAATGGTGCACCCTATATCGGAGGCCAACGACAAGAGCCCATTCGGCTCACTAACCCCGTCCGAGTTTTACGCCCGCCACTCAGTGACTCACTCCTCTGAGTACATCACAAACCCTAGGGGCATGAAACTCTTCACCCAGTCCTGGACCCCACTCCCCCCGACCGAAATCCTCGGCACCGTCGCCGTCGTCCACGGTTACACCGGCGAGACCAGCTGGTTCCTCCAGCTGACCGCCGTCCTCTTCGCCAAATCGGGATTCGCCACGTGCGCCATCGACCACCAGGGCCACGGCTTCTCCGACGGCCTCTCCAACCACATCCCCGACGTCAGCCCCGTCGTCGACGACTGCGTCTCCTTCTTCGACTCCTTCCGCGCTCGCCACGCGCCGTCGCTGCCGTCGTTCCTCTACGGCGAGTCCCTCGGTGGAGCGATCGTTCTTTTGATAGCTCTCCGGCGCGGCGGCCGACCGTACGACGGGATCGTGCTCAACGGCGCTATGTGTGGGATCAGCGACAAGTACAAGCCGCCGTGGCCGCTGGAGCACTTCCTGTCCATATTAGCGGCGGTGGTGCCGACGTGGCAGGTAAACTTTAATTACGGCTTGAGGGTTTTTGAAAGATGATACACCCACCGAACACCCCATCACCGCACGCGTGTGGCTCACTCCGGACTCCGCACGGATGATCCGAGCCGCTCAATAATTTAAAAAAAATCAAGTGGGCCCACGCAGAATTGTCTCAATCTGATATGTGTAGGTGCTCGTTTCAATCTTCCATTTGTAACATCTGAGTTTTGGGATCGAACAACTACACATATCTCGGATAAAAAAAAAAATACATACGCATATCGGATTGAGATGATTTTCGCGTAGGCCCACTCGGTTTTTTTTTTAAATTATTGAACAGCTCGAATCATAGACCGGGCTGGCCCCACATGGTGTTTTGGCACTTGTACTATGTACATCCATCCAACCACTTTGGAAAAGTTTCAATTTTTATTATTATTATTTTTTTATAGTTGTACTATCCCGTCCCATATGGTGTAAACTGTAAACAAATTCAAAAATTTATGCTCGTGAAGTATTTTATTTTTTATTCTAAAAGACACGATTTTTCGTATAAGCAAGCAATTTGGGAGGTAGTGATATATTAGTTTTATTAGCAAAATTTTTAAACTATATAGGTCTGCCTACCCAAACAACTAGGAGGCCGGAGATTCGAGTAGTGAAAACGAGTAGCAAGCAAAGGTTTCATTAGAGCATGTTCGGGAGATAGCAAAGTAAAAACTAAACTAAAGATCCATTTGTTTCCTCGAAAAAAATAAGTGAAACATACACCTTGGCCGTGTGATTGAGATGCACGGGCGTGCTAGGACCGTGAGGTGATCCAAATGTGAATTAGGCTAGAGAGCCTGGTTCTTACTTTTGAACAAGCGAGTTGTGTGCGTACATGAAATCCATCGTTGGTTTTTTTTTGCCTCAACGGAAGAGGACTTTACCATTTTCTCAAAGAGAGGAACGAGCGCGGTACCCAAACTTTGTAAACACCGTAGGAATGGAAAACGCTCGGTGCTCAAACGTAAAGGACGTTGTTGAAATGGAAGTGCTCGGGATCTCCATTGCCGAAAATAATAAAAGTTACAAGCAACTACGAAGCTGTTGAAATTGAAATGTGCAGAAAAATAAACATAGTGTAGCCGGAGCCGAAATAAAAGATAATTGAAGTAGGAGCTTGAAGTTGTGTGTTTGAAGGGGCCATTCTCTGATCTTGGTCTTCTCTTTTTATAGCCTGAAAATGGCAGTTACTTGCCACAATCCCATTACCCCCACTTTGCAACATGCACGAGAAGTTCTTGTAGGCAAATTGGCCAATGGATTGTACCTTGCCAAGTGTCCCATGAACTCCAAAACCAACTGCCATGAAGTCCATAATTTGAACCCTTTTATCTCCAAGTAATCCCAAGTTCGGCTGCACCAAAAATACATGGGGCCAGCGCCACGTGGCGGCTTTTTAGTGGGCGGTTATTTTTGGGTACAAACACCATGTTAGCAAAAGGAACCATAGGGGAGGTAGCAAACTTCCTATACCATTCTGGTGTAGCTTTCTCACTCTTCAAATTTGAAGATAGAGAATAAAAAAGGGCAAACCCAGTGTACGAGGTTCCCGCCATTGCGGAGTCTGGGAAGAGTTGATGTACGTAGTCTTATCTGTGCAAGTAGAGAGGTTGTTTCCGCAACTCATACCCATGACCTCCAAGTCACATTCAAATATAACAATAGTTATTGGTGGATTAATTGAATTTTTTTGGAAAAGTTGATCCTTTAAAGTCAAACAGAGTAGTAGGAGTAGTAACAAATTTAAAGGTTGAAGAGTGACAAGAGTCCCTTAGAGTCGACTGGTTGCAAATGGCTCCTCAACTTGCCATATATATACGTGTCACCAAAGCTAAATTGGGTATAGAATTTTGCTAACTTCCTCGAAGATGCTCTTATAACTGCATTTTAGACCATGACAGAGAGAATAGAGATGGCACATCTGCTTCTGCATTTTGGGTTTGAAAAATATCTGAATACACAATAATGCGAGTATTTTTTCGAGTATATTTATATGTGGAGCAAAAATAGTACCCCACGATTTTATGCAGATGGTCGGACACAAATCCGAATACATATGCATTCGGTTTCGTTCGAGGTCTATGCATCTTGTGAGGTCCACGCGTATAAGTATATGATAATAATTTTTAGTTGCATTTTCGCAATTTGTTCCGGTAGTATTTTTCATATGTTCCAATTTCATTTGTAATGTTTGGTCACCAAATACTTAAATTTTGCGTCCGTCCCTGCAGGTAGTTCCCACTCGTGGATCGATTCCAGAGGTTTCGTTCAAGGAGGAGTGGAAGCGGAGGCTAGCGTTGGCGAGTCCACGGCGGAGCACGGCAAAGCCGCGAGCGGCGACAGCGCTTGAGCTGATTAGGATATGCAGAGAGGTGCAATCGAGGTTTTCAGAGGTGGATGTGCCATTCTTGATCGTACATGGCAGCGACGACATCGTCTGCGACCCGGCTTGCGCGGAGGAGTTGTACAAGAAATCGGCGAGTAAGGATAAGACGATTCGGGTTTACCCGGGGATGTGGCACCAGCTGATTGGTGAGTCGGAAGAGAATGTTGAGTTGGTGTTTGGGGAGGTTGTTGAGTGGTTGAGGACTAGGGCTGAACGCGGTGGCGGAGAGGCCGAAACTGCCGTGGAAGTTGGTGGGGCGTAGGTGAATAATTGTTCCTCTGTTTCTTCGTTAAGATAAGGTGGGATTTTATTGCATAGCATTAACGTACACCGCGAAATAAACGAGGATTAAGTGATCATTGATGTTGAAAATTTGCTCTTGTATTTGATGTGTCCTGGAAAAACTCAGTACTTGTCACTACTTGGAAAATAATGGTTCTTTCATCAGAAGTGTATCTTCCTGTGATTTATACTCCTCTGTAATGAGAAAGCAAAACGAATAAAGAAATCTTAATATTATGAGAGAGAAATCTGTAACGCGTTAGTAATATTTAAAATATTATGTTTCCCGAAACAGATAAGATTTCTCTGTTTCGGGAAATCACAGAGAAAAGCAACATTCTTGTCGGATGGACCCCGTGTATGGATTCAAACTCAACAATGATGGGCTGGCTGATCTCACCACCGTAAGAGCAAGCCCGGGTGGTCTAATTCGAGACCACGAGGGAAGGTTGGTTGGGAGTTTTCGCCGAGAGATGAAGGGTGACTCCAGCATTATGGCAGAATTCTGGGCACACAAGGATGGGCTACAATTATCTGCTTATACAGAAAACATAAAAAAGAATTGAGGTGGAAATCGACGCGATGAACATTATCAACATTATCGTACCCTTATCAAGAAATATTTTGGATAATCAACCCCTATGCAACGTGGTTCATGATTGCAGGTTCTTGCTGAAGGGGTTCGATGCGCTCTCAATCAAGCGTATATACCGGAAGGCAACAAATGTGCGGATGCTTTGGCGGATAACAAGCCGATTTCAGTAACAGAGTTCCATATTTATGCTTCTATTCCGTTGCGTATTGTTCAATTCGATCCACGAGGACTTAATGGAGCAGCTCCTCCTCTTCTTCACCCTCTCATCCTCTAGACCGATTCTCGAAATTAGCCACGTGTCTTTTCCGTAGCAGCCGTGGGGGACACGTGGACAAATATAGAGATGATGAGCTCTCAACAGTTCTCTAACTACCATAACTGACAAAAGGCTTGCAACTGAATAGCCTAACAAAGTGCGTGGCCCTTGTAATTGATTTAGAACAAGTCTCTCTCTAACCCCCTTGAGTTCCCTATTTCACAGCAAACAAAGACCCTTTCTGTCATCCGATTCAACAAAAGCAAACACAACTTGCACAGATTGATTTGAGTTGATCTACGTGTAGGCGCGATTTGTTTATATAGTAGTGTGTGTTTCTTGAAAATGGATGACATTTTTGGGGAAATCATAGGATGCGGGTTAGGATCCGATTCAATAATGCTGAGACTGTTAAGATCTGCAATGGACAAAGCCCACGAAAAAGTGGAATCCACAGATGGATCCATTGAGCTATTGAGTGCAAAATCCAAGTTCTATGAACTGGCCATGATTTTAGTGGAGGGATGTTCAAAACTGATTGAAGAGAAGGCAGATGTTCCCGAAACCAATCGGGAGAAAATGCTCTCGGATTTGATGGAAAGCAGAAACATGGTAAGGGGACGGATCGAGGAATTACAGATTGGAATGGTCGAGAAAGACAAAGAGCTATTGGAGAGATTCGAAAATGAGTGGAAACTAAGGCAAACGCTGGATTTGAAAGAGAGGGAATTGGTATCTTTGCGTGCAAAAGTTGAGTTTGAAAGGACAAAGAGCGAGGGATTTGATGAAGGAGAAGGAGGAGGTGATATAAGGGAACTGAAGCATTCTGTGGATCAACAGGTCTGGAGTATCAAACAGAAGCTAGAGGATGAGAGGATAAGTTTAACCGGTGGAGACGAGTTTCCTTCATGGGGTGAGGAATTTGAAATGACAACGGAGAATCAATTCACGAGGCCAGAGCAAAAAATAGTGATCGAGCGAATGAGCTCGGACATAGATGGGTTGAAAGGGACTTTGGATCTTGCTTTCGGAAGGATGGAGCATGTGGAAATGCGGCCCTTTGGAAAAGCAATGGGGGTGGGAAATTGAGAAGGAGACAATGTTGATCTTGATTGAGGGGTTCATGGAAAATGTCAGTGAAATTTTTGAAGTTGAGTTGGAAAAGAGAGCCAAACATGAATCTCCTAGTGGACTTTTGGATGAGAATTTGGGGCAATTGATAGAGGAGATCACTTGCTTGCACCGCGAACTCGGGGATCTATGTTGTTCAAACGAAAAGGAAGCTAAAGGGGTCAAAACCCATGAAAGTTTAGAACTTTCAACAAAGATAAGGCGAGCGAGTAGTGAGCCTTTACCGGAGTTCGGTGCTTCAGAAGAGCCACGCGATGAGGATAAAGATGGTGATGTAAGTCATGTCGCGAAGATGATAAAGAGTCATGAGTCGATCATAAGGAAACAACGCGAAGAGTTGAACAGGTTGAAGCGGGAGATGATTCTTCGTGAGAAGGAGGAGAGCTTATCTAGCAAGAGACTCGAGGCTCCTAATTACCCAGAAAGAAGGATCCAAGAAGTTGTTGCAAGATTGGACAATGTCATTAAGTGGAAAGGGAAACTTCAAGATGAGAAAGGAAAATTTTCAGACGGACAGGAACTTGGTGAGAAAGCTTGTATTGATTCAATTTGTTGCAGAAAGCAAACAGGCTTGAATGAGGAGATGAGGAGGCTGAAACAAGAAAGTGACGATTCAAAGGCGGAAATTATGATAATGGAAGAGACTTATGCTATTCTTTTCAAAGGGTTGTTGAAAGATTTCTACCTTGAGTTGGAGAACTATGAAACTATTAGTGCAACAAGGGATGATATATTTACCTTTTTATTGAAGGAGACTGTCGAGGAATGGAAAAAGGGCATGGATTGTGATTCCCGTGGAAACCTTATCAAGGAAGAGAGAAACCAGTTTCCCATATGCAAGTCATTTAGCCGAAACCATCAAGAGGTGAGAACTCCGCTTAATTTTCTTGAAAGTTCCATTGAGAGCAAATTGAAGGAGGATGTATACATGGTATTCATTAGAGAAATGATCATGGAATGGAAAATGGAATTTGATGCTCACGATTTCGAGAATCTCATCAGAGAAGAGATACATAATTTCCTCATCGTTGAGGCAACGAAAGATTCATATACATCTCGAGAGAATCGGATAGAAGTCCAGAGGTGTTTGGAGAGGAAAACTTGATCCAAACACTGGATTGTTCATTTAGCCGAAACCATCAAGAGGTGAGAAATTCCCTCAATTTTCTTGAAAGTTCCATTGAGAACAAATTGAAGGAGGATATATACATGGTATTCATTAGAGAAATGATCATGGAATGGAAAATGGAATTTGATGCTCACGATTTCGAGAATCTCATCAGAGAAGAGATACATAGTTTCCTCATCGTTGAGGCAACAAAAGATTCATATACATCTCCGAGAGAGTCGGATAAAAGTCCAGAGGTATTTGGAGAGGAAAACTTGATCCAAACACTGGATTGTTTATTGAAGTGTGTCGAAGTGGAGGAAGATTTGATGCTGAAAGCGAGTTGTGAGATTAAAGAACACAGCGCGAACAATGACCTGGTGGCCACAGAATGTGAAGAGGTGGACGAGAGAGACGCGATCGAGTGGCTGTTGACTGAAGAGGAAAACACCTTTTGTTCAGTGAGTAGTAAACTGGAGAAGGCTCTGCAGCAGTTGTTTATAAGCAAGGAGTTGTTGAGGGATTTGCAGGAGAGTTTGGGTAGTTCAGTTGGTGATACGGGAAAAGTTTACGAGAGGGAGAACTCCTTCAGGGTTACCAAGAGACAATCAGATTGTGCAGTTGAATCCATCGGATGCTAATTTCTTACCTCTCCAGCAAATGCTTGCAGATTTCGAGTCCACAGTGCAACAAAAGTTGGAGATGAACTTTATGAGGTACTCTAAGATTTTGTTTTCTTTTTTATGTTCTGCGTTTGTGGGTGATTCAGAAGTCATGCTTGTGCCTTACTAAATACAGATGAGTATGACATTTTGGTTGTGTTTGGATCTAGAATTTTTGGAGACGTTAACGCTAGCAAAAAAGAAATGAAGGGAACAAATGAGTAAAAATCAGCTTCGTAAGTTATTTTCTTTTCCCTACAAGTTCCAATATTAATCCAAGAACTAACCACGCCTCTTTTCGATTCTTGCTTGTTACAATTCTAGACCTTTACGCCAATCAGGAACGCGTTTTTTCTGTACAAAATTTTGCTATTGCAATTTGGTAACTTGTTTGGTTTTTTGAAAACCTGACCAACAACAAGCCCTGCACCAGTAGGTGTGAGTTCATTTCTGCTGCATTTCAATGACCTCAGAGATTTCTGGTTGTCTTCAAGTGACGACTTTAAACCGTTGAGCTACCGTTTTTTCTTTTCTGTTTGCTTGATATACACCATCTACATAAGGAGACTGACATGAGTTCTAACTCCTTTCAGATTAAAAGAACTGGAACATCAAACATATCTGCTTACTCAACTTATGGCCTCACTGAGAAAAAGGGAGTCACTTTACAAAAATGCTTTCGTAAGAAGGTGTCATGATCTCAGATTAGCAGAAACTGAGGTTTGTCGAAATACAAGTTTGTTTGCGAAACTTCCAACATTGTTTCTTTTCCTTTAATTCCATGACTCAATTGTCTGCATTGCGATGTAGGTTGATTTGCTGGGTGACCAAGTTGATGTACTCGTAGGCCTGCTCGAGAAAATATACTTGACATTGGATCACTATTCACCAGTTTTGTTGCCCCACTTCCAGGTGAGACATGTTTCCCTTGTGCATTCTGAAAATCCACACCAAATTCGGAACGTTTTTGTGTTACGTACTAAGTTGGGTTTTTGTTCTGTTGGTTTCGCAGGTCTTTGACATCTTGAAGTTGATTAAGAAAGAGATAAGTGGTGTAGAACCGTAGCTACTCGACCACCCAGTTAACACTATGAAGGATCCAAACCAGTTTCCATTACATTCTATTGTTTCGGCACTTCCAAGAAAAAACACAGACTAAACTAAACACTAGCATAACTAGTATTCATAATGGGACTTATGTCAAAAGGATCTTAACGGGTCTTTTATGCGCTGTTGTCAGCTACCTAACGTGCAACCCTTCTCCTCTATCTGGGCTAAGACCGGCTATGTAGGAAAACAGACCGTGCAACGAAAATCCGATGGTTCGTCTGTTTTTTGAGAACCAACTTTCTAGACCCGCCACTGTTTTTGAGAACCACTTTTTAAGTTAGTTCTTTCATTATCTTGGTTTGGCAAAAGGTATTCCAATCCCCTTTGATGTGAAACTGGATTTTCCATAGAGGAAGGCCTAAAGCCCTTGCCATTATCCGGTACCCAACATACCTTCTTCTTTTTCTTTTAGTCACATGGGGTTTAGAAGCTATCCATAGCTCTGAACCCATAAATGCTCACGACGGGGCTCGAACCCTGGTTTCCCAAAAGAAGGACCTGGTGTTACCGTTGGGCTACAAGCCCGTTGGCCCCAACATACCTTACTTTATATGGATTTTGGGCTAGGAATCATCAAGACACACAAATCTCGAAATCTTTTATTGCAGGCCACAAGTAGAAAGAGCTACTGGGCCACCTGAAATGAACTCAGATCGAATATATCCCACCTCTTCTAGATCTGAACCCAAAGTTTGGCTCCTTAATGTAATATGTTCATCATCAAAGAAGTGTGAATATCTATGCCCATAAATGTTAAGAGTTCATCCTAAAACAATGACAAGAAAATGTTTCTAAGTAACCCCGACGAGGAGAAACCATCCGATTCGGGGGTAAAGAACTCCGCAACTGCATCGTCTCAACCCAACAAGCTGCTCCATTGTCTTTCCTGGACGTCCAAGATAACCTCCACTCAAACGACGAACCACGCTTTTAATACTGGCAATTACTGAAGCAAATATAGCATGCCTCGAATACCTGCAATTACTTTATTAACATCTCGTTACAATATTTTTGGTGATCTCGATTATTTCTACGATGTTAGTCTTGTAAAACTCGATGATTATTTTTACGATGTTAGCCTATGACATTGAGTTCATCCCCGGAAATTTAAAAAAAAAAAAAAAAACATTGGGTTCACCAATCATGTTCCTCCAAATCCTGGAGGATTTGACCAGCTAAACTTGATGTTAGTGGGTTACGGGTTTAAAATGCTTGACCTCCCGTGTATTTCGAACACGTAATCTTAAGAAAGACAAACATTTTTTCATTTTCACTTCGCCAAATTCCTTGAGTTTTTAGGTTAGGTAAACGATTACCACCGAATTACAGTACCAAAATCCCTCTTTTTGGTCAAAAGAAAAATAATCAGAATCTCCACCGAATTCTCCCAGACGTCAACTTTTGACTTATTACGACCCACCATCGCCGGAATTGACCTAACCTTTGACCCCCACCATCGCCGTTTGCTCGTGTGTATACTTATTAATATGGACCCCACTACTTCCAAAGTCCTAAAGTTCCCTCCATTAACACATAAACAAAATTTATTTACTTTATTTACTCGAAAATAATGTAACTAGTGGTAATATTTGTTTGGGTAAACTAGTGGTAATAGATTTACCCAAAAAAAATAAAAACTAGTGGTAATATTTCATAGTAGTAATTGTAAACATTTTGAGAAAATGTTCTTTCCGGATCAACCGGACAGCCCCCGTGTGGGCCCTTTTTGCGCATTATTTTGGAAAATTCAAACCGTGCATCTTGTAGGGCCCGCAAAATAATGTATCTACACAAAAAATCAGCTTGTCTGGACATCGATAGGTATGTCAAAAGTTGAGTTTTTACACAGATAAATGGACGACCGTGATCTGTCAACTGTTTTTAAAGTTAAACTGTTCACGGTCGTCCATTTGTCCGTGTAAAAACTCAACTTTTGACATACCTATCGATGTCCAGACAAGCTGATTTTTTGCGTGGATACATTATTTTGCGGGCCCTACAAGATGCACGGTTCGAATTTTTCAAAAAAACACGTGAAGGTGGGCCCACAAGGGGCTGTCCGGACAACCCCCCTGTCCAGAACTTTCACTCAAACATTTTTTTTCCTATCGAAAGTCAGTAGAGTTAGCTTCAACGGGTTTAGCTAAGTGAGCATGATAGGGGAAATTTTTCTGTGCCGGGTGGGTACCACATCGTCCCTCTCTTGGCGCATCAGAGCCGTCGATTGCATTTTTGGACGGCTATGATTTGGAGAGATAAGAAGGAGAGAGAGAATGTTAGACTGAGAGGAGAGAAAGGGTGATATGCCGAGCGGGTAACACGTGAAATATATCCACCCGGCACCGAAAAATTTATCGCATGGCTCTTGTGCTGCATGAGGTCGCGTCTTTTATAATGAATTTCCCGAATCATTTCCGTGGGACCCACCATCCATTGGTTTACTACTACTATTGTTTCGAGCCTAGGGTGCCAGAGAGAATAGTTGAGAGTTAAAAATATGCATGATCAAGTGCCCCGTCAAACCTTTCGCCGACAATTTCGGTTCCTTGGCCCGCGCGAAAACAACAGAAGGGCCCCATGAAAGATAACCAATCCACATTCTACGGCCGTTGATCCCGGACGATCACAATCTTCTCCACCATCGCTAGTCTGATCTGATCTCTGCCGTCCGATTATCCAACCCTGACGCTCTCAACCGTATCCGCGCCAATCCGCAACCTTTTAACAGGTCAAGCTCTGTAACTGACCCAATGAGGGTTTTTTTTTTCTTTTTCTTTTTCTTTTCAAATATTGTGTACATTAACGAGGGTTAGTTGCATGTTAGTATATTTTAGTTCACAAAGAATTTAGAGGTTGTCCATAGCCCTAAAATCCTAAACCACACCTTACGGAGTTCGAACCATGCCTCCACTGAGGGAGGTGTACCAACTAAGCTAAGAGCTCATTGGTACGAGGGTCGTCTTCACTCGCTAGGGGGTTTGCCTTCATTTTGGAGGTATGAGTTTAATTCTTGGGGATATGCAAACCAGTTAGGAGGTGAAAGTCCATATGGATAGTCTCATGAGCGCATCCAATGGTCATCCCCCTTCTAGCTGCTTCTCATTGCTTTTTGTGTGTGCTGGTTCTCGGTGGCCGGCCGATAAGTGGACTAACCACAAGGATACCTGCTTGTCAAAGGAAAAGCTATGTAACCGTAGCCCCAAGGGTTATTTGACGGGTTAGCCCCAACGGTTAGTTAACGGGTTAGTCTGATTGATTGGTTAGTAGGTTTGCTTTCTCGTACAATTAATCAGGGTTTCATTCTTGGAGTCGGACCGCAAAAGATAAAAAATATTTTTTATCCTGAATCCCCAAATCCAGTGTAGATGCCTTTGTCTGGGCAAAAGAAGGGATCAGTTGAGATCTGCGCAAGCATAAGCTAATCCGAACCAACCGTCACGGGAAAAAAGCTTTGTACTGTGGTAAAAAAGAAAACTGTTGAAGAGAGAGAGAGAGGGGGGAGTTGAGAGGCTGTTCCACTTTTTGTAAAAAGTAGTAACTTTTTGAAAAAGAAAATAATTTCAAGCTCTAAAATCATGTGTTTACGTAAATAATTTTCTATCAATATAGATCTTGTTTGATAGATCTCATTGAGATCTTTAAAACGGTGTAAAAAAAATTAAAATTTATTTTTCATTTTCATTATATTTGAATTTAAAATTACCTTCTTTTTGAAATTTTTTTTTTAAGAAAAAGCGGAACAGCGCCTGAATCATTTCTTTTTTCATTTTTAAAGTGTTGATTTTGTTCACATGTGAACGCTTTAAAAGCCAACAGACATGCTCTGCAGCTGCTGCGCTTACGACCTTCTCTTCTCTTCTCTTCTCGTCCTTGGGCTTTTTCCTTTGAATCTTTCCATAAACACATAGTATTCCATATAGCCGGTGCGCCTGTGTAGAGAGAGAAAGGGGAAGGATTCGTAGAGAAAGAGAAAGCTCGTAATCCGCTCTCTCTCTTCTACCTTCCAGATGAGTAAGTAAACAATTGGATTACTCGAGCACTTGCGCTGGGCGACAAACTGCCTTTGAGGCCCGCGCCCTTCATGAGAGCTGCAATTCAGTTCGTAAATTGTCTATTTTCGATCGTGATCGATAGCGGGACCCATGCCCTCAAGACCAACGAGAAGGAAGATACGTACACGGACATACGCTTGGTAGTGGAGAGCTTATCCCGGTAAAAAGCGACGGATTGTATGAAGGATTACGCAACAGTCTTTGCAAAGAATTGAAGGGATTAAATGCATCCCGTCTGAATTTAATGCGAAGCAGCTGTTAGCCATTTGAAGGAGGCTCATAAAAATTCATTCGGCGCTGTCATATAGGAGTAGCTTTGTATAACCGCTGAAAGCTTTGGTGGAAGAAATTGGGGCTGAGAGGATGGCTTGTGCGGAGTCGGGAATGCAAGAGCCTAGTATCGATACGGACAAGCTGAGCTACGAGATTTTCTCGATCCTCGAGAGCAAGTTCCTGTTTGGATACGACGACCAGAAGCTCTGGATTCCGAAGCAGGTCCCTGTATCCATCGAAACGAAATCAGCTCCGTCGGTTCCAGCGGAAACTGATAACAACGGCGTGAACGCCGTTAAGAACCAGAGGGGGAAAATCTGCGTGCTGAGCATCGACGGTGGCGGCGGCATGAGGAGCATCCTGTCGGGGAAAGCCCTGGCCTACCTCGAAAACGCGCTGAAAACGAAATCGGGAAATCCGGACGCCAGAATCGCCGATTATTTCGACGTCGCCGCCGGTTCCGGCGTCGGGGGAATCTTCACGGCGATGCTGTTCGGTACCAAAGACCACACCCGTCCGATCTTCCACGCCGACGACACGTGGAAGTTCCTCGCCGCGAAGGGGAAGAAGTTTTTTCACAGCTCGTCGTCCGGTTCGATCAAGCGGTTCTTCCGTACCGGTTCGGGCGGGAAGAAAACCGGTTCGGCCGGTACCGGTCTGGAGAGAGAAATGAGAGAGGTGTTTGTTGCCGCTGACGGGAGGAGCTTGACGTTGAAGGACACGTTGAAGCCGGTCCTGATACCGTGCTACGATCTCTCCAGCGCGGCGTCGTTCGTCTTCTCACGGGCCGACGCGCTGGAAACGGACAGCTTCGATTTCCGCCTCCTGGAGGTGTGCCGGGCGACGGCGGCCGAGCCGGGGGGGTTCGAGCCGGTTCTGATGAGCTCGGTCGATGGGCAGACGAGGTGCGTGGCGGTGGACGGCGCGCTGACGATGAGCAACCCGGCGGCGGCGGCGATCACGCACGTGCTGCACAACAAGCAGGAGTTCCCGTTCGTGCGTGGGGTGGAGGACATTTTGGTACTTTCGCTCGGGACGGGTCAGATGCTGGAAGGGAGCTATGAGTATGAGCAAGTTAAGAGGTGGAAGGCCAAGGACTGGGCTCGGCCGGTGGCGAGAATCTCCGGCGATGGTTCGGCGGACTTGGTTGACCATGCGGTGGCTATGGCGTTTGGTCAAAGCCGTAGCAGTAACTACGTCCGTATACAGGTACGCCCCCCATGGATTATAAATTTTTGTGATATCTAATTGTTTTTTTTTTTTTTGAACTTTTATTAGATTTTTGTCATAATATTTTATTTTTTACTTCCTCTCATTGAGACGAATAAATAATCTACGAAAAAACTTAACGAAAACACAATATTATTTGGTTATGGTTTAGGTTTACTGTTGCAAATTGGAAAACGAACTTTCCCGGCGTATACCAAAAGCAGCCTCTTTTGAAGTTTACCTTTTTGTGGGTAGACATCAAAAGCAAAGTCTGCTTTAGGCTCCCGAAAATTTACCATGGCCTCTCTTCTTTTGATACTCCTTATTACCAATGTTCTAAAAATCGCTAGGTGCTAGTCGGGCGGAAAAGGGGCGCCTAGCGGCTAGGCGCCGACTAGTCGGCCTCCAAGGACCTAGGTGGGGACTAGGCGCCCGACTAGTCGGCTGTCTAATCTAGGCGTCGAACCACCGCCTAGCGCCTAGGCGAGGACTAATCGGCCTAGGCGGCCGCCTTTTAGAACACTGCTTATTACTATAATCTAACAAAAAAGGACCTTATCTTTAGTTTTAACTTTAAGCCCCTGAAAAGTCACGGCGAGCAATGAAACGTTTCCTTTATTTCATTGAGAGCTCAGACTTGGGTCACAATAGTGGCACCAAAACCAGCCTTTATTTCATTGAGACGTTTCCTTTGGATTTGCTAAAATGAGAGTGGATGAGATGAGACAGCGTTAGCCAGGCTGGATGTCTGCCAAGGAGGAAGGGGAAGGTGGTTGAGGGAGTTTTGTCTTTTTCTTCGTGGGATGGGAGATGGGGATATTTTTTGTGTTCTAATAACAGGTGTTTTTGGTTTCACGCAATTAACTCTAGGGCCTGAGCCAATTTTCTGCATTTCACTGGCCTCAGTTTCATCATCATGGGGCCATTGGTTTCAAGCGTTTTTAGTGTCTTTTGTGGGTTTGTTCTGGCCAGAAACGAACTAGTTGGCGAGGCAACGAAAACTAAAGCAGGCTAGAAGCCAATAGGAGTAATGGAGTTCCTCGTGATTCTCTCGGTTGGGGCTATGGTTTTTTGGGATTTTGTTACTGTGCCAACTGGCAAACTTGTTGTATAACTGAGAGTAGCTTACGAGTGCTTCGACTAATTTTGGTTGGCTCGAGTCCTCTCTGTGTTTTTGCTGTTGGCTATTGCACTGTAGACCGTAAACTAGATAGTAAAAGTTCCATGAACAAACTTAACCATGAGCAAACTTAACCAGAAATCCTATGTCACAAGAATTTTACGCCAGGAAGAAACTTGATATTACAGGAAAGGTTAGGTTTAACCATCCGCTAGCATTTTTTTTAATGGAAAGTATGTTGTTCCGTCCTAGCAAAACTCATTTGGAAAAGTGTAAGACGGACAATTCCATGGATAGGTGTATTTTCGGTGTGTTAATCAGCGATCAACACTTCAACTAATGTTGGTCCTTCCATGGACCATTTTTTATCATACATTTGTTTCGATTAGGAAAATGCTACACTAACTAAATAAATTTCCATACTTTGTGTACAATCTGGTGACATCAGAGCTGTATTTGTCAATTTATTTGAGGACCCCTGTATTTGTCATAAATGTTCATCTCCCATTTTGCATGGTCAGGCAAATGGATCCAGCCTGGGTCGTTGCGGGCCCAATGCTGACTCGGACCCCAGTCCTAGTAATGTAAAGATGCTTGTGGAAATAGCTGATGAAATGCTGAAACAAAAGAATGTTGAATCTGTACTATTTGGTGGTAAGAAGATTGCGGAGCAGAGCAATTTTGAAAAACTAGACTGGTTTGCGGGAGAGCTCGTGTTGGAGCATCAGAGAAGGGGTTGCAGAATAGCTCCCACTGTTGCATTCAAGCAAGCTGCCCCTAAAGCCAGCTAGACAACTCTACCCTGCCAAAAAAAAGGTATTTTTTTTCCCGAAAATTGCTTAGGACGTCCATATGGCGGTGTATCGTTATGAGTTATATATGAGATTTGTAAGAAAATTCCGGTAGAAAATCGATGCTATCTTTATTACCACTACTAATAGCTGAGAATTTGATCAAGTTGATTTCTGTTTTATGTGTGGACGTGCCTAAGGATATATAATCAACTCGAACTAATTCAATATACTGAAACAGACTTTTTTTAGAGCATATGAAATGTGTGGAAGTACATAGAAATAGGTAAAATGTGCATTGGGTCTCTAATTGTTTGGTATGGTCTCACCTTAACAACCGTTCATATTTTTATCCAATTTCGACGTTGATCACTCAAGATTGTCACATTACATGATCTTGATCATTCAAGCCTGCGAATTTCAACTAGGCCCCAGCCCAATTCTTTTGCTGTGCCCGTGTGAGTGTGTTGTCATTTTCCTCCTTTTGTTGAACAGAAACTTCTAGCAATGAAATAGCTGATGTGGGAGAGAAACCCACGTTGTTGTCGGCCTTACCGACACTTGTTCTTAGAAAATTATTGAGGGCATTTTTTTCATTTGTGAGAACGGTCCACCCCCCTGGAAAGGTGGTGGGGATTCTGAGAGGTGGGTCATGGGCTTATGAGTTGTGATGACCGACTTTGGGTCGTATCATTGTGGTGCCCGGTTACAGGTCCCAAGCAGGAAAAATTGACCGAGTGTCCTTTGAGAAGTTTTGCTCTTTGAAGCAACTATTACGCCTGAATGGGAGGTTTCATGCTCTGACACAGTCAATGGAAACCCCTTGACTTTTTCTAAGTTCAAATTCCTAAATTGCCTCATCATGGTGTGTTTTTCTTTTTAGTAAAACCTTAGTGGTAACATAGAAGTCAACACAGTTGCATTTTGGAGGTGAAGTTGTTGATCTAGCAATTAGCATGAATCTGGGTGTTAGAGCTATTTCTTCGTAGGTTTACAACAATCGGTCCTTACAAATGTGTTTTTAAGGGTGTACTTTTCTTTTAATGGTAGCTAATTGTATCGGTAAATAATCTTAGTGGTAATTGGTGGACATCTAGTTTATCTGCTTGAAAAGTTGGGTTGAATTTTCTCATCTAGTTAGGCGGGCATGGTTTGAAAGATCAAATTGTAATGTATACTGTTCTTGTTTTGTGGACCAAATTGTAATGTTAGTTGTTAGCAGCAATAACCTAACTCAAGCATATTTTTCTGTTCATTGGGGAATTCTTGTAGTATTGAATTCTTTTAAGTGGGGAACAAGATGTGCAGGAATTAATAGAGTTCCAGTACTGTTCCCAACCAACTTCAACCAAGAAGAATGGGTCAAAAGAACTGCTATGCTAAAAAAGAAGAGAAAGTGAGATCATCCTCCTAAAATTCAAAAAAAATTTAAGTATTGGTTTTGCTTTCAATAAATTCCCTTTGTTGGGGTATGGGCTCACTCAAAAGAACATGGAACTCTTAAGATGATTGAAAGTTATTGGCTAATATACCCCAAAGTGTACGTATGTTGGTCAGTATACCTGAGTTATTAAAAAAAAAACCTACACAGGCATTGTGTTTATTGATCTCACTTTTTAGAGATTGTTGTCTCCTTTTTTTTTTTTTTCTTTTCTTAATCTTTATGCACTTTACTGGTGGTTCTCCTCTTTTAAATTCTGTGTTTGCAGTGATACATTTGTCATTCTGCAAATGCAGGAAACCAGAAACTGAAAAATAAGCAAGAGGAAGAGAGAAGTAGTATATTGCAGCTTTTACTGTTGAAAGGGAAAGAGAGGAAGAGAGGAGGGGAGGTCAGAGAATTGGGTGAAAAAGGACATTAAACTGCATAAAAAACTTGGTGGAGCAATCTTTTAAGGGATTTCTTGCCTATCACAGGACAGGCATTGTGGTGTCCACTCCAAAAACAGGGACCCAAAGCTTTGATTGTGTGTGAACTTTGATGGTCAAAGAACAGAAACCCCATTCCAATCCTTTTGATTTCAAATGAACAACTTTAGTAGGAGTGGGAAAACACAAATTTCCCTCCCCTTTCCTTTTGTCTTTCCCATCCTTTCTCAAGGAAAATTTGTTTGTTGGGTGAAGCATTACTTTAGTAGGAGTGGCATTTTTCTCTCTCTTGGTTTTCTTTTTTCTTTATCATTTGCGTGAATATAGATTGTAGTGATGGAGAAGATTTCAAGGAGGTCTCTTTTTTATATGGGGACTTTAGTGCAGGACCCATGTCTGTAAAGAGAGGGAAAAACAGCTGATGAGTATTTTGCATTTTCCTTTCTGTGAACATTTGTTACAGGTTTGGGTCCCCTGTTTGAATCTTCCTTAATGTTCATTTTCTTAATTAGAATTTTGTTGGCTTCAAAAATTTAAAGCATCTTGCTGTAGCATTTGCTTGTATATGAGTGGTGGGTCTTGTGCTTTTATTTTAACTCTCACGCTCGGGTTAACAGAATATGTGCAAAACCTTGTCGACGCCCGAAATATAGAAGCGTTGAGGTTTGAATGAAGGAGGCCAAAACGGGGCCTCCTGAGTTTTGATTGCCATACAACGCTTTGGTGTGGGGCTGCACTACAGAATCTCTGAGTCCAACTTTAGTCGCCCATACCGCCGTGTTTGTTGGGTTTATGAATAATAAGGGCATAAATTTTTTTGTTCTTTTCCAGCTTACTTTAGGTTACTTTAAGAACATTAAACAGAGGTTGAACCAAATAAAAATTATTCGAAAGTGAAAGCGATTGCTTTTGAAGCCCTGATGTTACTGCATCTTTAGTAGATTCCTCAAAGTGTACCACTAAAAAATTATTTTGTATCCTGTTGATTTCTAATTTTGTTTGCTACTTTAATTGTGTACTCCAGCAGATTTTTAAACACCAAATGGCTTCTTGTTGTAGGATTTTGTATTTGAAGGATGCTACTCGTATGCCGAATTTAAAGAGCAAAACAAACCGAAGCGTAGGTTATTGTTAGAAGGATCTATTGGAGCGCTTAAAATCTCCGCAAAATCTTTAAATTTGTGTGCATTTGAGGAGTCTCGAGATGCTCTTTAGAGCATTTTGAGCAGACGCTTTAAAAAATTTCACCAAAAGCGTACTTTGCTACCTTAGTTTGCAATTTGAACAATAAGTTTTTTATAGTCAACTCTTTAAATTTTGTTGGCAAAATTAGTCTGCAGGAGATGCTCATGGGGTTTGACATCTCAAAAACTCTGTCATGTCAAGCAAAACTTCAGCGTGCTACGTTTAAGCAAATACAACTTCTAAACGACTCGGAAGTTGATTTTAAGGAAGATCAAATTTGATACTACTAGTGAATTCTGGTTTTCAAAATTACAGTAACATTTACAAATCCAAAAGCAACGAGACAAACAAACCATGACCATCTATCATTTCTTTGATATGATTGCACAAAACTTGATCATATCACCCCTGCATTATTGGATATTTTTCTTTTGTTTTCTTGTAGCCTTTGGATTATCATAATAAGCTCAAAACCAATATGCTTATCCTTTCCTTCCTTGTACACTTCCAAAAACTCATCATTCTACTTCCAAGTTTCAATCATCTTTTTCTTAAAATCCAAAGGTTGGGACTAGGGAGGTTATAGGCCACACATTCTTGTGCTGATGCCTCAATCTCAACTACAGTAATTTTTCAAAGAAAGCCTTGTGAAGAAATGTCCAAAAATCATCCTAAGCTTGTTGTTATTAACTTATTACTATCATCTATCTTTTGTACCATAAATTGCGCTGGAATTGTTGGTTCTCCCCAACATCAAAGCTATTGGAATGCTTCTTTTAATTATAAAAACATCTATTAGTTGAACTCTCTCTCTCTCTCTCTCTCTCTCTCATATATATATATATATATATATATATATATATACGGGGCGGTTCCGAAGACCCTTAAAAAAACCTCTAAAAAAACCCTCCAAATCTTAATCTCATAGTTCCTGATCAAATTTTGATAATCCAAACTGCTCAATGTGTTCAAAACGTGATTTTAACGGTGCCCGCAAGAAATTGGCAAAAAAAAAACTGGGAAGGGCTTGATTTGAGCAGTTTTTATTGAACCGTTCAATAAAGTTCAATAAAAAACTATTCGGATGAAGCCCTTCCCGGTCATTTTTTTTGCTGATTTCTCGCGGTACCTTTAAAATCACATTCTGATTATATGTCTTTATGGATAATCCATAATCTTGCATGTTTTGGTATATACTGTATGATTTTAGAAGGCCTAACTTCACAATGGAATCTAACTTCAGCTTTATCTCAACTTAAAGATCGTTCTATTATTAAGCAAGCAATATTAGACACTTATCCTCCGTTTGTACATGATTGTCCTTATTTTTATGGGTTTAGGACGGTTGGTAGTGGAGGAGATCGAATATATAGCCTAAACAAAACAACTTTTCTAAGGCAACTTGTGTTCTCACAATAATGCTCATGATTATGACACTCTTCCCGGGTTGATTCCCTTCCTTGATTCATACTCCAATAATATAGTATAGCCGCGCGTATAGGAGGGTGTATATTGATGGAGAGAGGGATTAGGTTTCGTTAAGTAGCAGTTCTATGGATACAGATGTCGATGCACGTGGACTCATATGATGCACATGGATACTAAACACATATGTGATTAATTTGACGACTGCGGTACAACTGATCATGATAATATATGTACTTATGTGCGTACATACTACGAATAAGTGGGGTTTGTCCATGCTAAACTTTGTTTTGACTTTAATGGGCGGTGAGATTTTCCCCCCATAAATAAGTCCAAGTTCGTATATGTATAAGAATAACTTTTCTGAGCCAACTTGTGCTCTCACAATATTTCCCATGTTTATCACTCTCCAGTGTCGGTTCTCTTCCTTGCACTCGTATCTATTTATACATGTACTTATGATCAGATCTAGTCTATACGAGACTTTGTTCTTGCTATAATTAGATCCCCTCGCTAGTAAATAGTGAGATTGCATACCTTTAAAAATTTAGTCGAGGTGTGCGTAAGAGAGAGAGAGAGAGAGGGGGGGGGAGGGGCTTTAGTTACTGTACTAAAAAGCAAACGAAAAAGCACAAAACAGCTAGGAAAAATGATTAAAACTGTATTTGGTTTGTGTTTTGAAATTTTTTTTGAAAAATAGTAGGGGTGATAAGTGGAGAGAGATAGAGAGAGAAATGTTAGAAGTAGGGGGAATCTAGGGAGAATTTTTTGAAAAATGCTTTTTGAAAAGCAAAGAGAACAAGGCATTAAATGGTTTCAAAAAAAGATTAAAAAATACAACTGTGCTTTAAGGTCTATTAAGTACGGTAATATACAAGGGTTAGTCAACAAAAAAAAAAACTACTAAAAATCAGTGCACGGTGTTGTAGATCATCAGCCGCAGGTTTAATTTGATGGTGCTGTTAATAATTATTTAGTAAAAGGGAAGCAAAAGCTTGAGTCTTGTGGCTTTAATTTATTTGTTTACAATTTATATACTAATAAATAGTATGTTGCTTGCGGTGCATGCAATATTTTGGTTGCTTGTAATTGGAAAAGATCGATTTTAAACAATTTAGGTTGTCCGATTTGGTAAACAACAAATAACATCACTCGACAAATATTTTGGTAATACCTCATTTTTCTTTGTTTTTTAAGTTACAGTACTATACTATACTACTATGGAGTTCATAATCTAGTGACGTGATCACAATTCTTTTCCAGAATCACGTTGCAATGCTATAATTAGTTGCTAACCGCAAGGGGTTTGACTAAGAGGTAATTATAAGTGATTGTCTTCTATGAGATCGTCGCATGTTCGAATCCCATGGAAGTCGGCCAAACATTCCAAACTTAAGGCCACTGGAAGTTTTGCCCGGTCGTTAACTCCAGGGTCTCAAAATTAGTCTAGGTGCGCACAAGCTGGCCCGAGCACCCCGGTTATCGGGAAAAAAAGAAGTGCTATAAGTAGCTTGAATCATATCATGTTCACATACCATGAAAGCCACGCACTTACTAGTATGTTTTTCAAATTTTTGTACAGAAAAAAGCCGTCTTATGTATGAGACATGATCTTGTTTTTAAAAATAAAATACAAGTTAAAAAACAATATCATCTTTCATACTGAGAAGAAATGTGGATCGAGCTAGGTTCATTGATAGCGATCTCGATCGGGCGGAGACGATGGATTGAACGAGGCAACTTTGATAATGATGTGAATGGAAGTTTAATTTCCTCCATTATTTGATAATGATAATGGAATTAAAGTGGAGGTTCATTGATAGCGATTTCGAAATGGTTAGGGGAAATGATGCAAAACTTTGATAATGATATGAATGGAAGTTTTCCTCAATTATTTTGATGAATGGAAGAACAAATACGGCAGGCCTACGTTTGATCAACATCGATCCAAATAGACAAATCGAGCAGAATATGACCAAAAAACTCCAATGAGGATGGCATGCTACAAAAATCCCAACGACTGGAAGCCAAATCTCAAATGATTTAACGTTAATGAAAGCAACACACAATTAATGTAAACCAATCAAACAAGTACCAAGGTGGGTTTTATGTGCTTAATTGGCAGCTTGGTATGCCAACTAAGGAGGGTTTAAATTTTTTAGTGGGCCCACAATAGCGATCTGGACCGTTTATTCCGCAGTCCTTGCTGAGAACGACGTATGTATAAATAAAAAAAAGTTAGCTCGAACGATCATCAGGAAAAACATGGACAATTTGGATAAAATGGACTGTTCACGTAATTTTAACCTTGAACTGTACATGCATTTTATGCAATTTGTTTACGTTTTTATGAATGACCGATCGAGCTGTAGTGTTGAATAGCAGCAACAAGTACGAAACGAACGGTTTGGATTACTATTGTGGGCCCATAGTGGGACCCGAAAATTTTGAAGTTTGGAGGGATTTGGTGAATAAGGGGTTGAGCTGATGCCAAGAAAGAGAGGTCCAAATTCAATGGATGTAAGTTGGCAACTTGTGGGTTACCCTAGATCACCTAGTAACCATAACCAACTACTAAAAACTCAAACATTGACTGTTTTCTCCCATATATTGATAAAGGGAGAATAAAGTTACTAAAATCAGGTCAACTCTATTTATTCATCCCGTAACTACTGCTCGCATTTGCTCGAGAGGAGAATCCTGACGGCAAGGTCGAGGCAAGAGTACTTCACTTAACCGCCAGGAGTTCAGCTGATCCCGTTCGAAAGTGCTAATGTAACTATTCTAGCAATATTGACTTTCACCGATAAAAAATGAAAAGATTTGAGTTGATGCTCGAAAGTCGTTTACTATCACAAAAGCACATTTTCCTGTTAACACTCTACAGTGTTCGGCTTTGTTAGACTTGTCCCACATTGCTCATCTAAACCACCTAAGCTTAGTTAATAAATTCTAGAGGCTACTCCACCTGTTGCCATTTGGTTTTAGGTTGGAAACCTCCAAGAAATCTAACATGGTATCAGAGCTAGGTCTTGGATGGCCTCACCTCTCGTAGGAAAGTCTCTGTCCATCGCCCGAGTCAGTCAGTCAGCTCCTGGTCATTCACCTTCACGTGCATCCGGGCTGCACGTGAGGGAGAGTGTTAGACTTATCCCACATCGCTCATCTAAACCACCCAAGCTTGGTTAATAAATTTTAGAGGCTACTCCACCTATTGCCAATTGATTTTAGGTTGGAAACCTCTAAGAAATCTAATAGGCTTTCCATACACGATTGATAGTCTTTAAAAGGTTTGCTGGAAAGAACTTGTAACTATTTTTATACGAAATATAAAATCATAAAAGCAAATTGATTTAAGTTAAGAAATCAGAAACGCCTTGCCTTTTCACCAAACTAAAGAGAACACATGCAACACATCATGACATCAATCAAACAAAAGTTATATTGAGGCCATGATCCAGGGCCGGTCTTATATTTCGAGGGCCTAAGGCAAATTTCGATGGAGAGGACCCAATTTTCCTTTTTAGTCTTGTATTGTACTTTTGTTGTTTTTTTTTTTGAGCTTATATTTTGAGTAGTAAGTATAGTTTGGCCCTAAATTTTACACTTTTTTGGGAGGACTAACGCGGCCGCATCTTGCGCCTTACCTTAGGGCCGGCTCTAAAAATATCTTTTCGCAAAATCTCAGTATTCACTGGTCAAAAGCAAATAAATCCTCAAACCATGATCGGACAGATATTGGGAAGGATGTGTATGGTTCCGTGAACAAAATAGGTGGCCAGACAAACGAATAAACAGAATCGCCTGAGCGACCAAACCGGGCTGCTTGCTTCACCCAAATTTTAATACCAATACTACAATGAGGCGCTGTTAAGGGGTATACCGAGTCATGTTACATGGACTCATCTAAACGTGTGACATACCGTTGTGGGACTTTCAACTCCAGAATAACAGGACTGGAATTTGTTCGACATCTACATGTAGACATAAACAAATGTCTTGTAAACACCAATTTACGCAGAAATACAATAGAAACATATCTCCTGTCTTTGTGTCCTTGACATGGGAATTTAGCTGCATCTGAAGCTTAGACACAACTTGCGCCTGACAATTATACTTGAACCATATACCAAATAAACTGTACGCTTCCACATGAAACGGGGGTTCACAAGTGCCGAGTAGTACAAGAGAAAATATCTTATTCAGACACCATCGGCACAAGAATACTCAAACCTATAAACAGGTTTCCATCATGCTCAAATGATATGGAATTCCAGTAGGATTTCATCCCAAGGAACGCCCAAGAACAATAACTTTATTATTCGTTGTCATTTCATGATGTTTCCAGGCAAGGGAAATCGATACTTGAGACATGATCACTACTGCCAACTTATTACAACTCACGTCGAAGCAGAAATCTTTGCGTTAAACACTCCAAAAACACACTAAAAATCGGGAGAATATATCCATAATGGGGGACAAAGAAATTAGGCAAAAACTAATGCCAGCGAGCGACTCTGCACCTTTCATAGGGAAATTTCAGTAGGCTCAAGGCTTGGCAACTGCATCGGTTCCTGTAATGCTGGGTTGAGGGGAAACAAATTACATTGTGCGTACTGTGCCATGAGTTGATCCACAAGCACCAGAGCTACCATGGCCTCCACCATCGGCACCGCTGCAACATCACCAGAATATGATCAGGTACAAACTATTGAACTGAACCCCATTCCCTCTCCTCCACATTTACTATAGCTACATGTCTCAGGGTCGGAGAGAAGCAAGACATAAAAAGTGAAGAGGAAAAGAAAGAAAACGGGCATAAGACAACTATTCTTCACTTGTCCCAAATGTAATTTCTTGTGATAACTGATCATAGCAATAATAAAGGCATTCAGAAACTGGGAGTATTTGCTGAATTGCGAGTCAGAGAGCAACAGAGCAGTAAAGAGAGGAACGATGGCAAACAGAACAGTAATCAAACAGAAGAATGACTAACTCATGAATAAGAGAAAATGCAAACCTCGTGGGACAACACAAGGATCATGACGACCTCGGGCTATAAGTTCAGTCTCATGCTTTTCTCTGGTAACTGTATGTTGTTTCCTCTGCCAATATATCGAAAGCAATAAAAGATCAGTTCGTATTTTCACAACAGGAGAATTTCCAGGAATAGCTCTAAAAATGTGCAGATAAAATTGAAAATCAATGCAATACACCTTGTGGGTGACGGAAGGCCCTCGCCTTTAATGAGCAAGCCACTCTTGGCTTTCCTAACCTTGTCACAACTCACAAGCGATCAACCTTGACACCTCATTGTTCATTAGGCATAACCTTGGGAATCACGGGCCTGACGTAATCAGGGACTCATGGAGCACCCAAGCACAGACTTGGCTGCTCACCGCAATGGTTACTCGTCAAACTACCCAGGCACGGTCCTAGTGTTGACCAAACAGAGCACTGCTTAGAGGCAGGACAGCTTGGCAGTCGCTAACACACTCGATTAGCTGCACTGAAGTTATCTCAACCGCCCCTCATCTACATTATGGAGCCCCACTATCTATCGTACTCTTGGCCGCTGGGCCATGCCTCATCTTGGCCTTAGCAAAGCAATCCTCCACTGAGCTATACCACAAAACTAGCCATGCATAATACCTGGCTCCAAAGCAGCAACACCCTATCGAGAACACTCCTCGACCAACCACTTGTAGCGAGCCACCGATGGCAACTCCAATGACCTACTAGGCTGGAAGTGGGACCTAGGTACCCCTACGCTCGGACCAAATGAGGCATGGTAAGAACGAAGGTTTTTTCAAGAAGGTTCGGCTCGCCCTCAACGAATGCAACTCCACTATGACCAGTCGTAGAAAGACTCATTGAGACCAAGACATCCAGCACTTTAGAGGGGGTAATGTACACACCACCCAAAAATCTTTGAGGATTTACCAAATGTAGCACCTGACCACCTGACCAATCCTATAATATGAGCTCTGACACATGTACCAAGGCCTTTCCAAGGAATGATATGAGCACCATAGTCTATCCAAGGAATTACAGTCCACAGAGCAAGGCTGTCAACCTCTAGTTTGTTGCACCAACAAGGAGGCAGCCACCAGTCAATAGGTGAACTAGCCTCCCCTTACTCCAAGACCCCTATATTAGGTGATGCACAATAAATGGTGGCTTGGCCGAACTATAAAGCTTGCACTTAATGTCCCAAGTGGCAAGGGTTCAAAACACGAAACATCCTCTCCAAAGATGGGGTACTATGTACAACTTACCCTCTCCAAACTCCAGTCTCTATTTTTAGTCGATAAAGGTACAGAACCACTATATGACTTTTGCAGAGTTATACTTCTGCTTAATTATTTAGCAAGATATAGAACCTCTATTTAAAGGGTCAAAGACTATTGCTATGCTTTCAACCAGTGTTCCCTTCAGTCGGATCCAGTTGTCTTTCGATCCGCGGACTGGCCATTAAACTACAACTGTGTGTGTGTGTGTGTGAGAGAGAGAGAGAGAGAGAGAGAGAGAGAGCGAGCTTACCGATATTGTAGAAGTTGGCTTGAAAGCTACTCTCATGTTTATTAATTCTCCATTGGAAATTCCACCCTGCTCGTAAAAATAAACAATCTCAAGCAACCAAAGAATATTGTTCGCAGGTTTATGGTCTCAAAAAATACTTGTAGAACTATATATTAAAGATTAAATAACTACCTGGATCCCACCAGAACGGTTTGTTCTTGTCCTGATTCGGCCATGTTTATCAACAAAAAACTCGTCATTATGCTCACTCCCCATCATAAATGTACCTGGACATTTCCAAAAAGAAAAAACATCATTGTAAACCTATAAAAAATGGGCAGAGCCAAATACAAATTACTGGGATACCACACTGAAACAAAAAAAAAGTACGTAGAACATTCAGGTATTTCTCCTCCAGTTAAAGGGACTAAAATATTGATCGAGCTAGGTTAGGGGTCATGTCAATTTTGACTTGTTAATTGTTATAAGCGTCTGCTTATGAAATTTTCTTAGCTGATCCAAAAGAATGAAGTGTATGCTAAAGGACACCAAAAACTAAGCTTTATTTCCAATCAATTCAGGTCAACTACATAAAATCTTTTCAGATGTTCAATAATGGGAATACGCTATTGTGTAAAAAATTAATAATTCGGCAAACTACTATTTCACTTGGCTTTGCTTATTTTTGTCCTTTTGTTTTTCTTTTCCTTTTGAATTTTGACCACTAGTCATCTTTCGCACAAATAGAAGATTTGGCAACAATATACGACAAAACTTGGAGGGGTATTTCTTGGATGTTGCAACTTGAAATTAAGGATCTTACCTCACCAGAAACGGATCGATATAAATTGAATTTGGAGGATAATTCATTTATCATCAGCTTTACACGCAAGACATCAATTTTTTTTAGCTCTTATGAGTGTTTACTTCATCGGCCCCTAAATTAGGATTAATCAAGAAGATTTTATTATCAGAAACATTCTTAAAGTAAAATACATATGAATCATTGAGCCACATAAAGGAAAAAGAAATAAGGATAATATGATGTTAAAAAAAAAATAGTTGTGATAATATATAGAGTAACTAACAATTCAAATTACATTTTATTCATTAAAGAAAAACAATTAGAAGCAGGGATGAAACCACAAAGAGACCACTGAAGTGGACTTACACAAAAGAAACTTTATAGGTGTGTTATGGAGCACTAAATTTTTTGGATGTTTCTGTATTTGAACCAATTGGACAAAGGAAGCAGGTCAACTTTGGCTAACTGTAAACCAAAAGGCAAACTTCAAGAATAGCGAACAATAAAAATACAAACTAATAAACTACTTTGCTTTCTTTGCTTTTCATACTTCCCATCTAGTGCTTTTAATTTCAATTGGTAGTATTAATGTTGAGGCCTCTTCATCCATTACCTAGTCGACTCACAAGAGTCACAACCCAAGTTGTTGATTTTGGTGAAGCATAAGAGAAAACACAGAGTGGCTTTTCCTTATTGTGATGCTTTATTTCCAACCAAATTAAGATGAATAGTGGCTCATCGATAAGCTTAATTTATAAAGGGTGAATCATTTCCTGTGATGCAAAAGAAATGAAGGAAGCAAACCAAAGCCCTTGCACAGTGAAAGTTGCCCAAATTGACGTGTTTTATTTATGAAATCAATATCATATTGATTCATAGCAATCCAGGGTATTACTTCCAACAGTTATTAACCTAGATTTAGTTAATAGGGTACTAAAATATTGTTACAGTAAAGTAAGGTTTGTTCCTCAAAATTAGCAACAACTTGGTTTCTTGTTGATTGCACTTTTTTACAAGTTAAGTCTTGATGTTTTCCCTCAACTAGAAAACAAGAATAGCAAATAGAAACGACCCCACCCTACAAGATTTTCGCTCTCACTCATCGAGGAATAGTAGCATTCTAATTTATCTTTCCAAGGAACTGCTTTGAGGAAAATGAGAACTGAATGCTACAAAATTATTTACCTGCAAACCCACTTCCAAACTCAAACCCCTTTGTTGCGGGCAAGGACATAGCAGCTTTCGCTAGCTCGGCTTCAAGTTTATCAAAAACCGGTGAACCAAGCCCCTGACAAGCATAACAAATTTCTGTTAGAGAAGGGAAGGGAAATAATTAATAAAAAAGCAAAAGCTTTCAATCTTAAGCAACATTTTCGAAGTTTTTAACTCCCGTAGTTTCTTTTCAGGGCAGCCGGGGGGGTGGGGGTTGGGGTTGGAGAAGAACTTACGCGTGGAACGTTTCTTGCTATGCATGTGACGACACCACCAACAGAATCCCCTCTCACTCGAACAGCATCAATGGCATCAATCATCTTCTCTGCGTATTCAGGATTTGGGCAGCGAACAATATTACTCTCTATCTGAAAATGTTCCATAGAAACTTTAATTGGGTCAAGGAGGTAATCAATTAATGTTGATACAATAAGACAAAATGGACCAGGAATAGCATTGAAACAAACAAAAACAATGACACGAGTTACATATGAAATGGATTTTGAGAGCCACAAACCAAATCAATTCAACTCAATGAAATAGAGATTTATTACTCATTAGAATCATTATTCCAATATTAGGTATTGGGAAGGCTTAAAGGCAAAATGAAGGATCAACCATGAAGGCGTGAGGGGTAAAATTCCTCCCCTTGACCCCTACTTTCTTTAGTTCAATTTTTTCTCCTTATGGGAAAGGACAAAACAAAGTAGTTATTACCTGATCAAGTGTCATACTCTCATGATCAACCAAACCCTCTGGAAGTACAACATCGTGGACTTGAGAAACATAAGCAAGAATCTGGGAGACAAAAACATCAAAACATCAATAGACAATCACATATAAGATCCAGAGAGAGCCAGAACCGGGAAAAGCACTGTCAATTTCAATAACTCAAAACAATACCGACATGTCTCACCATAAAAAACAGTTCCTGATTCTAATTACCTATTCACCCAAGTGTCGGACAAGCTGACATATGCATAATTTTGCAAATTCACGTGTAGACAATATGTTAAGTACACACAAACACATTACGCCTACAAATACACATACGAATTACCAATATTACAGTGTATGAACCATTGCGTTTACATGTCTAATCTGCAATATTCCATCATGGTGTTATTTCAGAAAAGGGAAAAAAAAAAAAAAAATTCAACTGCCTCACTAATGCTGTGTTTGGATTCAAGTTTGAAAAATAGTATGGGTAATAAGTGGAGAGAGAGAGAGAGAGAGAAATGTTGAAAGTAGGGGGAATCTAGGGGGAATTTTTTGAAATCGAAAGCAAACACAGCGTAAATTATCACACCTCAGTTCCTGAAAATAGCTTGAGGATTTTTTTAGCAACAGCTCCAGCAGCAACTCTCCCAATTGTTTCTCTAGCAGAAGATCTACCTCCCCCCTGCATTTCGCCGGTGACATAAAAATGCAGTAAACAATCAGATTGCAAAAACCCGCACACACATGCATCACTTCGGCCTATATACTTTTTCGATGACATTAATCTCAAAGATGTTACCTGCACTGATCTTGCACCATACTTGAAGTCATATGTAGCGTCCGCGTGAGAAGGTCTATACGATATCGACATCTCACTATAATCCTGAGAAATCCAATAAGACAACCATGGGCATCAAAATACCAACAAAAAAAGGTTAGGAATATTATGCTTGGATGAGGGGAAAAACAGTAAAACTCGGACAATTAGAGCGGATGTTTTTTGCTCTAGTTGCCCTCATCTCCTACCTATGGGAAGTTGGATAATAAACTCAAACCCTTAGATTAAGATAGCATATTAGATTCACCTGATATACAACCTAATCACATAATGGATCCAGAACCCTCTAAGCTAAAATATCTTATACCAAGCTCATTTTGTCCCTTTTCACCCTAGGAATATGATGTTATAATGGGAGAGGAAGGCTTCAATTTCATCCACCACGCAAAACCAACGTTCAAACCCCTCAAATGGTGTCATCACAATGCACCGCCACCAAAGATGACTGCATAGGACGGAACTTCATTTCATGGTACTCCAACAAATAATACACCCTCAACAATAGATGGATGCAATCATATTTCAATGGAACTTGGGAAAGTGGTTGCTGCCTAAATGAGCTGAAAGGACAGAATTTATATTCATCATGATTGTTTGTCCGACCAAAATCAACTCACATCCCAATCCACCCAAGAGGTGCCTAATTATTTAGAGTAACTCCAAACTGTACACATATTGCAATTCTCATGAATATCGTATGAGCAAGCGGTACTCACTTGTCCTCTCTGATCTGTGTTGGGTACTTCAACCTTGATTGAAGATCCAGTTGTCAAGCCTGTGGTAAAGCACCAAGCATAAATCCAATACAAGAAGATCTTAGCCACCAAACTTCTGGTGGAATGAAAAGGAGAAAAACACTTGAAAAGCAGAAAATTCGAAGAGAAACATGAAGGAAAACCTAACCTTCAGCAACGCCTGAAGATATTCGACAAGTATCAGTCTCTTTCCTTGGTGTAGTAATTCGGCTCTGACCTGGCCTCCTGAATGTAGCAACATCAATTGTAAGATCACGACAAAGATCTTCAAGAGAGATTCAAACCCAAGTTTGCATTAACACGAGAGTTCAGAACTCAATACTGTAATTATATTCAACACGTTCTGCAATTGCTGTGGATTGTCTTACATATACATACAGATATAGGCAGTTTACAATCACTACTCATTTCACAACTTGTCCTCTGGCACAGTCCAATTAAGTTCCCGAATCCCAATTAATTATTTTAAAATGATGTGAACATACACGCAACTACACATGTTACTACTTAAGCTATAATACAGGATTACAAAGCAGACAACAACTGCCAATCACACCATTACCTTCTGTCTAGCTCCACTTGCAAATCAGCTTCAGAAATAGGAAGCCTAGGAGGGCATCCATCAATTACACAACCAACTCCACCACCATGAGATTCACCAAATGTGGTAACACGGAAGTAAGTTCCAAATGTATTCCCAGCTGCCTGTATTACTGTGAATCAATACGAAAGAAACGAATGTTTAGTATCCAAATACTTGATCACGCAGTAACATGAGCTTAATAGACAAGTAGTAAATAGAATTTCAATAGAAGATGCCAAGTTCCCCTAATTGCACTTGTTCTGAGTGTGCAGTGTTTTCGACATTTCTCAACTCAGCAGCATTTTAGCCCTATGGGCTTAAAATCACATAAATAAGATGCTAATCAAATCACCAAATCACCTTGCTTATCTTGTAGTCTAATATGTTGGTAAAGTGTGATAAACTGATACCAACCTATCGATGACACACTAGTTTTCCCAGTAGCCCATGTTGCCATTTAAAATGTGTAGCATGTTTCGTATGGTGCATTTATGTATGTTCCACAGTTTACCGCAAATGTTCTTATACAAGCCAGTAAGTTAAAATGACGCAAAACCAATTGAACAGAGGGTTCAGTGGAAGGCCAAGACCACCACATGTACGCATGACTTGATATGTCTGCAATCAATTTTTTAAACCTCAAAGGGTTCAGCGGAACACCCTCACACTATGCTACCGCCGTCCCTGACAAAAAATATCTCCATGTACACTAGGAAAATCTGTCGACAGGCCGGGGTAAAAGTCAAAGTACATGAATAGGGAAATAGGAGTAATTATTCCATGCCCCTGGGCACCGCCACGCACCAAGTGGCGGCACCCCAAACTCTTCTCTACCACACAATGTGTGGTGGAGGAAGAGCTTGGGACACCCGGTGGCGGTGCCCCAGGGGCAATGAATACTTTTTCGAAAAGTAGATAGTTTTGAGTCTGTAAATCCAGCATAGATTTGGTTTGGCAAGAACCTACCACTTCTCTCACAGAGATCTCAGGATTGAATCTCAAGGAGTCGTCAGTTCTGACATTGCTACCACAGACCCGAAAAATTAACTAGTCTATGCGGACAGGAACAGGAGGGGCTACATGTATCCGAGGGATCAGTTGGGGCGAAGCTCCGGACCTAAGTCACATAATATGCGTGCGTGTGCTCGTTCGTGGGGCGTGAAAGCATAAAAAACATCCCAAGCTAGTAAATTTCGAAATTCGTGAGTGCAAGGATTCAGAGTTGAATTAATAGGAAAACTCAAACTGCGAAACAAATAGAATTAGTGAGAAACTCACCGAGCTTCTTGTGACGGGATCGAGGGCTGGAGAATCGGAGGGCGGGAGACGGGAGCTTTCGGAGACCGGACCGTTGTAGTGATCCGAAGTCCGACGAGGATTGCGCGGAGAGGAATTGTTTGGTGGAGAGAGAAGAATTCGCCATGGTTCCAAAAAAATCAGCCCAACGGAAATTAGATATAGAAATAAGGGAAGTTAGATACAGAAATAAAGAAGAAGAAGACGAAGACGAAGACGGGGTAGGTATGTGTGTATGATGAACTTGTGGAGGTAGAAGGGGAAGGGTTGGTGTGGGCAGGGTTGGGTAGCGGTCGTTGAGAGAGAGAGAGAGAGAGAGAGAGAGAGAGAGAGACAGGTCTGATTTCTCAAATCTGACCAAACTCCAAAATTGGAGTAGTTAATTAAAAATCCACCTACTCCCCTTAAATAGATTCGGACTAAAAGAGCTCTAATATTTCTTGTGAAAGAAAAGAAATTGGTTTCTCCAAAACTTAACTTTATTAGCCAAGTCCACGAGAAGATTTTCAGTGCCTGCCGAGCTCGGCGCATTTGGGCCGTCCATTTTGATTTTGGAGGACTCCGATTTTGAGAGAAAAAAGATAGAGAAAGAGGAGAGAGAGTGTGTATTTCAATCTGGGCCGTCCAATACACTTTTGGACGGCTCAGATGTATTGCTCGAACACCACGTGAGCCTTCAAAAATAAATATTTTATATTCTAAGCTACACCAAACAACTTGAAAGAATGATAATTATCCTAAATAACAACACATCATTATCCTTATCCTTTGCACGGACCACGTTTTTATTTTTTGTGATGTTTTTATCAAGAGATGAATGAAATTCAATAAAATACTAAACAAAAAATATCCCAAAAAAAAACTATCGAAAAAATACCCCACCAAATTTTTTTGATAGGATGGGGCCGAGCCGTGCTATCCACACGGATTTCTGTGCACAGATCGTGCACAGATTTTAATATGGGGCCCACTATGGATCTCACACAAATAATTCGAACCGTTCATTAAATGTAAAACATTTTTTCGAGTGTACACGCAAAAAATCAACTAAATCCGATACATATAAAGGCTCGATCCAATCATCTAACTTTTCATTCAGATTTCAGGATAATGAAAAGTTAAATGATTGGATCGAGAGCCTATAGGTATCGGATTGAGCTAATGTTTTGCGGGGACCCTTGAAAAAATATTTTACATATAATGAGTGGCTCGGATCATTCGTGTGGGACCCATAGTGGGCCCCACATAATGATATGTGCATGATATGTGTAAGAAAAGTCTGTGTCAATAGACTTTCTGTTTGCAATTTTAGACATTTTGACCAATTAAAAATGGAAAACGGAAGGGAGTCCGTCCCGTAATTTTATCTGACAATTTAAATAGTTCATTTTGTTGGTTTGGATATACTCGTCTTTTATCTTAGCCGGTGAAGTTTTGTCCTTTGGGAATTGATATTCACACTCCTTCTTTTGCTATCCACATTTATTTTTATATTTTTTAGGGTCAAAAGTGCATTTTTTATTTTTTTGGTAAAAAACAACAAAAATGAGTATGAAAAACAAAAAAGGTAGTGTGAATATCAATTCTTTTTTTTTCTTAAGATAGATATGATTGATTTCTCTCATTTGAAAACTTTTCAGATCCACATGATTTTGTGCATGAACAATTCAGAAAAACTTTTAAAGAAAAAGGTCTCTAATTGAGTCCGGCCCAACAAGATATTGAGCCTGGCCCACTGCTACACATTAAAGGAACTTTTTGGTCCTGGGCCTCATATTATATTCTTGATAAGCCTTTTGGGCCAACATATTTTCAGCGCCCACACATTCTTTGGATCCACCAAAGTTTCGGTGTTTCGAACATGGGCCGTAATACCCAGATTTATAAGCCTTCCCAATTCGCCCACATATTTACAAACGAGAGCTGCTACTGGTACAGCAGTATGCGCACAGACTGCGTGTACAACATGCTTTTTGGCCCGTCTCGGATCCAACAAAGATTATCAGAACCGCTCATTTTGTTCAATATACTTTGTTTAAGGTCCCCGTAAAAAATCAGTTCTATTCGACATCGATAAAGGCATTTTACGAAACGTCCAAAATCACTTCAGAATTTAGCCTAACTTCCTAAGCGAATTTGGACATTTCGGAAACGCCCTTACCGATGTCGGATGGAGCTTATTTTTGATGGGAACCTTAAGAAAAATATATTGAACAAAATAAGCGGCTCCGATTATCTTTTTTGAACCCGAGACGGGCCAAAAAGCGTGTTGTATGCGCTGTCTGTGCGCGTACTGCTGTACCAGTAGTCTTTCTGTTTACAAAATGCTTCTTTGCTTTACTCCTGATAACGAAAAATTATTACTTGCTCTTGAAGCAGATGCTCCATGAGCCTTATTCATCACACATTTTTTGTGGACTTCGCTAATAAGTGTGTGGCTCCCACATAAATGTGCAATGGAGAAAGCCAGTTGGCTCAGCACTACATTTTTTTTATTCATTCGAAGTTTAGCACTACTTTGTTGCGTGAATTTTTCAAATTTAAATACCAATTCACTAATATTATACCTAATGAAAATACCAGTTTTTGGCCAAAATCAAAGTTTCGTTGACCAACTTAACTTTCCGTTGTCTTGAGTCTTTGGATGTAAGTACCAAATAGTAAACAATACACTATTTCTTCAATCCTTGTTTTCTTTTGTGAGTGAAACTTAAGTTACATAATACACGTGTGCGCATGCATGCGTCTGAGAGTATGCGTGCTTGAGCGTAGAAGCATATTTTGAAAACATCCCAAACTACTAAAAATTCACAAGAATAAGAATTGAGAGTAGAAGTGTAAAGTTAAGGATAGAGAGCAAATAAATCTATTTAAAGATTATGGGACTACGAGCGTAACCAATTACTTGAATATGGGGATGTAAGAGCATCCCCAACAACTAATAATCCTAGGTAAAATACCTAGTTGAAAAAGTTATTTCTCTTAGCTAGGTGTCTTTTATTTGATTAATTCTCCGTCAAACTCTCTACTTCGTTCTCTGCAATAGGGAATTGAGTTTGGAGAGAGAGAGAGAGCGCGCGGCTGGAGATATTTTTTTTCCTGCAGATTGGAATTTCACTTGAAGCTCCAGGTGTTATAGATGTCGTATAAGAGAGGAGAGACGGAAGAGAGAAGTGAGGGAGGAGATTGAATAATGCATAGAGTATTAAAACAAGGGGTGTTGAGTGAACAACGCCTCTCCAGATCCAGGTCTGGAGAGATACCGTAGCTTCGACGAAAATGTTGGGGGTGCTGCAGTTATATATGTTTTGAGATTATACTTATTCAAAATAGCTAACTGTTGCGCATGCCCTAAATGTCCTTACTCCTTAGTGATTGGATTTTTTAGGACTCTGTTTGGCTCCCACATGTTTTCACCCTTTTAATTTTTTCAATTGATTAGCATTCTCCGATGGACCTTCATTGTCATGTGCTTACTTTTCAAATTTCACAAGGGTTTCACCACCCCCCCCCCCCCAGAAGAGAGGAAAAACTAGCTAGTAAGACAAACAAAGGAATCAATTAAAAAATTAGAGTCCGTTTCAGAACACCTTCTTAAAAAATAAGTATTTATTTCACATTTTCAAATTTAAAAATAATGTAAATGAAAAATAACTTTTCAATTTTTTTGCACCGTATTAAAGATCTCAATGAGATCTTTCAAACAAGACCCATAGTGCATAATTTTATATTTCAATAAGCCCATCGTTTTTAAGCTTGAAATTGCCTTCTTAAAAAATAAGTACTTATTTCGCGTTCCGGAACGTGGCCTTTTGTAACTCTGATTACACAGGAGTGAGGAGACAGCTGGAGTAAAACCTTAATTACCTTCCCTAAATGTTTAATTTTCAACCAAGTGATGCTTAAAAAGTCGCAAAAGAATACTATGGACCAACGTAACTAATCTGAATAAAGTTTCCAATGGGGCATGAACAGTGAAAATTAAAGATGCTAAAGATGGTTGAAAGTTTCAAAACCCTAAAAATTTCCATTCAAAAACTGCTAGCTTGTAGTACTAATTAGTCAAAAAGAATAATATGATTTGACACAGAAAAGATGATTGATTTATGCCCACTAAACCTAACAAAGCTACTTACCATATTTCCCCCCAATTATAACAAAAGGACAAACATAAACCCTTCCATTTACTCCTTATCTGTATGATATGAGATTTAGCAAAAAGGGTATTTTTTTTTTTAATTGTTAAATAAACAAGGAAGATGATCTTGAACGAAAAAAACTTGTTAATATACCGCTATCCCCACACATGGTATATATCGTATAATTTTGAAGTTGGGGACTTCGCAATCCGTTCCACGTTCAAGACAAGAAATTGGTAATGAAAACAGGATGACGGGACGGATCAAAAATAAAAAACAGGATGACGGGACGGCCAAAGGGGAACTTGTGAGAAGTGAAAACACATGCATGTGCTCTAAATACTATTTTGCTCGGTCCTAGTGATTGATAGCAACAATATAGTTGGCTGGATTATGGTTAGGATAAACTAGGTTGTTCTGTCGAATGACCAGGAAAAGACTCACTTATTGCGGTAGAGTTCTCGACTAATTGACTCAAGCTCATATATGTTTTTTTTTGGTACGTCGGAAATTCAAGCTCATATATGTAGGTTCACTGTAATTGAGATGACTACAGAGGGGAGTGATTTTGGCACTCCCCAAATTGATAACCGCACTTCCAAAGGGGAGTGCCAAAATCAATTCCCAATACAAAATACATGAGAAATGAATACAGTATGCATAAGAATTATCCTTCCTTCCATTTACAAACTGCTCACTAAACGGTGATTATAAATAGGTGACGGCTGTTATGCGCGAATTTTAGGGTTTTGTCCAGTTTTTTGGTCCCCTATTATAAATAGGAGGTTTGGGAGGCTGCTTACGTATGGTTCTTTTGTTCAAGGGCTTAAATATTATGGTTTTGTTCATCTCTTAGGGTTCCATCAAGGATTTGTGTATTCCTTTTGGGTTTCACCAGAGATTTGTCCCTAGATATCTGTTTGGTACTTCATGAGACTTACTGATATAACCGGCTTTTTGTTTCTCTCCCTGTTTATAGTGAATCATCTTGCTCTTTTCTCCGTGGAGTATGCTCTTGCTTTGTGCTTGAGCGGAACTACGTATATATATATATATATATATATATTTGTATTCTTGTTTGTCGCTTGTTAATTTGTAATATTCTCAATTTCGTTTTCGGCACAACAGGATCTCCATGGGAAGGGGAATGTATGAGAGAGTGAGGATTTTGTCCCTGTACATTTGAAATTATAAAAACTAACCATATTCTTTTTTCACAAATGAAAAAGTTTAATTTTGCAATTTCATAAAAACGAAAGAAAATGAATATTTTCATGGAGAGAGAGAGAGAAAGAGATCCAATCAAATTGATTTTCAGGAGATCTCTCCAAGGGGCAAGGGACCACCATACTATATGCCCTTTTTCCTTAGCCTGACCAATGTCCTCTTTTTGACCTGCATTGACTAAATCATTATTCCCTCTCCACCAACCAAAACGAAGACAGAGAGAGACAGACAAACAGACACAGAGAGAGAGAGAGAGAGAGAGAGAGAGGGGTCCAATATCCTTTTGCATGAGATTCCTTTATAGCCCTAGCTATCATGATAACCCCCATTTCGCTTCTTTGCCCATTCTCTTTTCTTTTCTGCTCACACATTGCTTTCTCCACAATCCATAACTTCCATGATGAAACCCCCTGCATGCCCACAAACACAGTCATGACCCATGAGAGAGAAAGAGAAAGAGAAAGAGAGAGAGAGAGAGAGAGAGAGAGAGAGAGAGAGAGAGACATGTATGCAGGAGAAAGAGAGAGATAGAGAGGGGAAGAGAAAGGGTACCCAAATATTACCAGTATGCGCGCAATATGATGAGAGCCCCTTCTGTTGCTTTTTCAGGAATCTTTGTAGATGGAACGATACCCGGTGGATTATTGAGCCAAATACCTCTCCCTCCCATCTTCGAGAAAAATATTTTTTTTCTCTGCACGATTCTCAATAACTTTCTCTATCTATCTTTCTCTACTTATTACCATTAATTACATCAAAAATAAGTTTCAAAGATGGAAACCAAACAAAGCAGTGTAGGATGCATGCCATAACCAAGATAGATATAGACGCTTGAGGCCCACCCTGGTGCAAATAACCCTACCCTAATTAGAGAGTTGCTAGCAGGGTTTTAAATCGCAGTATAGGAAAACGTAACTGTATCACCGTAATGGTCTGTTAGTATTGTAAAAATGTTTGTGTTTGCGTGGGGTTTATAAATTTTTCAATTAATTAAGCATATGGTTTGTGATCTGTCAATTAATTGGAGTACGAATAAGTTTTTTTTTTCACAAGAATCCAAATCAACTTTTGCTAGCTCGCCAAAATAATGATGAGGACCAATTCAAGTTATTCAACGATTCACAAGTGAGATACGTGTAAATTGACCAAACACCTTGAGTTATGAAAATAAACATATTGTTAGACAAAAAAAGAGAGGAAGTACTAACTTTTATAAAGAGATTAGTCGCATTGGAGTAGCAGATGCACTGTATGTATCAACAGCAATTATCACAAAATTGTCATTAGTTAGAGAAGTGAATTTCATATAAACAATAGTGCAGGAAAAATACGGAGTAACTATGATGAGTTCATAGCTAAAAAAAGACCCTTTTTATTGGTGTTATTTTTTTTTTAAAAAGCTTTCATTAATTTTTTATTGGTGTTATAATGTACTCCCTTCTCCCTTCTCCCATCTCAATTTCTTTGTCTACTTTTTTACTATCACATATCCAAAATATTCGTTCAATGTTAAGTTAAATTGTAAAAAATTTCTTAATGCCCTTTTTCTTTTCAAAAAATGTACTCCTATGTTGAAAAAAAGCGCAATCTCATTTTAAGGATAATTATTCAATACTCACGGCGTATACTCCTCTCTCACACAACATACAGGGCCTACATGTAAAGCACTCGTGTGGACCCCACATAATACGTGAGGAAAAAGAGAATACACCAGAAGTATTGAATAATTTTCCCTCATCCAATGCCGAGAAAGTGATGGGTCTTTTGATAGTAATCATTGTGCTCCCTTATTTACAAATGAAAATTTAAAATTGAACAAATAAATTGCAGTGGAGTATATTTTGAATAAAGAGCAACAGATTGATTAGCTTCTTCCTTACAAACTTGATGTCAGTCTTATACGGGAAACTTATGATTCCGAGGTGAGATGGTATCATCCCCGCGGTAAGCACGCTGCAACCTCTCCACACATAAACAAATAACTCCCCGTCCTATTTTGTTTGTCCATTTTCGTTGCTCGTATCGTTCTAACGTTGTTTTCATAATTTAAGTACTCTGCCCTCCTAGTTTATCTATCCATCATTCCATCACAACCATTTTAAAAACGTATTTATGTGTTTGAATTAATACTCCTTCCGTTCCTAATTGTTAGTTCATTATTTCATTTTGGCTTGTTCCAAAATATTGGTCCTTTTTCCACAAATGAAAGTAGAAATTTAATGATTTTCTGAAAGTGTCACACAAAGTGAATATAAGTGTTGTAAAGTAGCTAGCTAGGAATAATATAGGGGTAATGGTTGAAATAAAAGGCATTAAATTTGAATATAGGTGTAATCATTACATATTTCCTACAATAGTTAGAATTCCCAAAAAGGACAAACAATATGGAACGGATGGAGTAATTCTTTTTACGAGATGTAAATCTTAATTCTTATTTGATAAATATCCATTAACTCTATTAGAAAAAAACTTAAGAATCACATAGGAGTATGATATTATAAATCAAAACTATATATACTCCAGACTCCAAAAGAAAACTAACAAATGAAGAACAATGCCACTAATAATAAAGAAAATTCACAAAGGGGAGAATTATCACCCAAGAAGATTTACATAATTCAAGTACTACTGATTAATTAATGGTTTCTATTTCGATGTGTTGCTTTTCCCCTCGATTGTACCCCTTTCGAGATTTAAAAAATGATTTGTTTGCCGAGAAAAAAAAAGTACAGTACTAATTAATTAACATCAGCCTTCATCTACGAGAGAGAGAGAGAGAGAGAGAATTGTTCTCAGTAATAATCTGTTTGTTTTGTCAAACAAATAAACAAAATTGTTTGGCATAATTTCCCATCAGGTTTCTTGGGAAGAAAACCCTAATCACAACCATATAGAGAATCAGAGATACCAGTGGAGGAGAAGATAGATAACAGCTGGTTCAGACTCCGGAGAACATGAAATCTGCGCCCAGAATTACAATGCTACCCCTACCCTGCTCTTGAATCATACAGTCAATGGAAGCAAAAATGCAGAATTAAAGCCATATATGTATAACACATATATATAGTATAACATGAGACAGAGATACGCATGCATGGCTCCTCATACGCCATCCACGGAGGCCATCGATTCGCCGATGGGCTCTGCAAATGGCATACAGGGAGCCAGGCATGTACATATGTATGTGTATATATATATGCACCATGTTTTTTATATAGCATGTATGTATGTATGTATTTGTTTACATATACTTATATGAAACGATGATTAATTTTGCATGTGAAAAAGAATTTACCCCTATAAATGGTGAAAATGGTAATTGAGGAACCTAAATATTTTCTTGGAAAAATGATACAAACTCATCAGTCATCATCAGAAGAACTTTATAGATCGGAAAAAGGTAATGAAACGAATAAAAACATGCTGCAATGAGAAGCTAAATGAATTGTGTGGTTTCCCTGTCATTTTCATGTTCCTTTGAACAAATCTCTGAACAAATCTTTTCCCCAAAAAATACTACCAAAACAATTAATAAACAGTGGAGAAGGCCGAGAGGCTCGGCATCAATCTCAACCCCAAGGAGGTGGTTTTGAAGGACATCATGTATGGAGAGAAGTGGAGGAGAATGGTCTTTCTTCATTCAGGTGGAGAGAGAGAGAGAGAGAGAGAGAGAGAGAGAGATCCGTATAGGAATCGGATCAAACTGGGTCCAACCCAAAACAGATGTGTGGATTAAGAGCCCCACAGGCTTCTCTCTTATTTCCTGAGAGGAAGAAACCAAAACCCATTTGAATTGGCACAAAACAAGCTCGGCCAGATATATAAAGCAGGTGCTAAACACATGGATGTGTTTTTTTTGAGATGAAAAGAAGCAGGATGAGGGGTTGGAGTCACGCCCCTAAATATAGACCCGAGAGAGAGAGAGAGAGAGAGAGAGAGAGAGAGAGAGAGGAAATGGGATAGGGGTTTGAGTTTCTAACCAGGCAATTTCCCAACTTCTCCTTTTATGCTGTTCGAGCAAGGGCGATTCTGTGCTGGTCTAAAATCTGGACTGCACGGGGGCATAATTATGTGTGATGCGGGTCCCACCTCGAGTCCATTTTAATGATTTTAAAGGCGTTTCAAAAGCGGTCACGGTGGCATTCATTTTCTAAAGTACTCATCGGGCGAACTTAAAGATTATTCATGCAAAAAATCAAACTAGCCTAACATACGTACTAGTAGTTGTCCGATAAAATCGGTTGTCCGAAAACCTTTGAACCATCTATGTACTAATGTATGCTAATCCATCTATTAATATTACTTATCCAAATACAAGAACTCGATCGCGTGATTACCGATGTTCGGTTAACTTAATCTTCCACACAAATTGCCTTCTTGGAAAGCAAAATAAAATGAAAGAATTAGGTTGCTTTGGTGAAGCAATTTGGTAGGAGCTTCTTTTTTATTTAAAAAAACTGCAATTTGATAGTGGGAAACATGTAGTATTATGAAAACTGTAGCGTGCAGTGAATAATGGGGGACTGCAGACAGATCCCCAAACAGTCCTTCAAGTGTAACTCTCCTTTTTCTGGGTCATAAAAGCAAAGGTTGCTTTAATTTCTCTTCTGGGGCATGTTTGTCTGGGAGCGTTTTGGAAGATACATTACAGGGATTCCATCTCTCTCTCTCTCTCTCTCTCTCTCTACCCCGTTGAATGGGAATATGGGTTTAATATAGTAAGTAAATAAAGCAGGGGTTGAATGGGAATATGGGATTAATATAGTAAGTAAATAAAGCAGGGGGGGGGCAAAAAAGTAAGAAAAAGCAAAACCATGATATTTTTTTTCTTCTTTTTCCAGTTTCCACTATCAAAATTCTGCTTTTTCTTTCTTTTCTTTACCTTTTTTTGTTTCAAAAGCAACAAAGATTCGCAATCGAGAAAAACCTTTTCTTTATCAGACCGTGGAATAACCCATGCTTTACTTTTCTATACCTAATTGTCTTGTTGGAGTACTACTACTTCTTTTTGCTCATTTAGCTACCTACTGGCTAGTGCGCTCCACTTTGCGATATATAAATAATATATATAGTCATTTTCAAAGGAGGATGTCTTTATTTTAGTTAAAATAAGGACCTCTCCATTTCTCCCATTTTTCGATTGAATTTCGATGATCCGAGCCGCTCGATGTGTACAGAACGTGATTTTAAGGACACAATCAAGAAATCGGAAAACAAAATGACCGGGAAGGGCTTCATCCGAGCATTTTTTGTTTGAACCGTTCGATAAAAAACAAACAAAAACTGCTCGGATGAAGCCCTTCCCGGTTATTTTTTTTGCTTATTTCTCGCGGGTACCCTTAAAATCACGTTCTGAACACATTGAGCGACTCGGATCATCAAAATTCGATCGGGAAAAGGAGGTCTGCATTTTATTAAGTTAAGGTGGTCCTTACGGGAAGTAGACTGTATGTGTGTATAAACACAATGGGGCGGTTCCGGGGAACTATAATTAACAATCGGATGTCCCTAGCATTCGTGCATCTTGACTAATTTTGGAGCTCTGACGTCATTGACTGGGTAAGCCATCTAGTGACTCGAGATTTGGAATGTTTGGCTTCTGTGAGATTTGAATATGCGACCTCATGAAAGACGAGCATTTATTAGCTTTCTCATGCTCACTTGTGACCAAAACACTCGGGGCTTGTTCGTTTTGGGTATTTAAAACCCCTGCGCACAATCCCCAATAAATTTTATCTATCTATCTCTCTCCACTCATTACTCAAAAAAAAAACCCTAAAAACCCAAAACGAACGAGGTCTCGTGGTTGGAGATATATTTCTTGCTGCCTCGCTCCGAAAGAAATTGTGTTATTGGAAATTATGAGATTAGATTTTCAGTCACTTGTTTCTAATTAAGATAATGTTACAACTTCAAATACAAAAGAGAGAAATACCTCTGCTGATGCTTTTGGATGCTTGGGAGTGAATTGAAACATATTTTCTAGCTAGGAACGAGTAAAATTTGTGTGAAAATCACTTCTTTATGATTTTCTAATTTCCAGGCATAAACTCTCAAATTACAAATGGTACGGTTTGGTACTTTAAATTTCTCTCTCTGACACTTTCATATGAACTGAATCAATGTCAAGATTTTTATGCCTTCGATAATGATAACAGTCAAAACAATCAGTTGAATCTTCACGGTTCAACAATTCATTTTTTTTTTTGTTTTGTTTTGCTAAGACATGATTGAATCACAAATGATAATCTCACCATTGAAATCGCTAAGTTGAACTATGAACTTCGATGTTTGCCCGATCATTAAAATTCTTAGGGCAATTAGAGATTAATTAGTTAGTTGGAGGCCATTTCGGAGCTCTAAAATTGATCGGGGTGCGTGTATCTTGATCTGAACACAATCAGTTATCAAAATATGGATCATAAGTTTAGGAATCTATATTTATAATCCATGCGTGATCTAGTGTTGTGGGATTTCAGCTATCACCTTCTGTTATTAATTAAATTCTATTTCGCGGATGCAAAATTGAAAGATGATCTTATATATCCGGGGCATTACCGGAAACCAAAATTATAGCAATATTACATGTCTAGTCCTATTTTATGACGAGAATAACTTATTCATGGAGGAGCGCAATCTCACACGTCCGTCTCGGCAATTAATGGTTGAGATATGTTTTTAAACTTTAACCGCGGGTAATAAATATCTCTGACCTGACCGGTAATAGTTTGTTTTTAATTCGATCGTCGAAAACACTTTTGGACGCGCGAGATTGAGCTCCGTAAAAATCCTTCACGGCTCCTCCGTGAATAAGTTTATTCTCCTGTATGATTGTTCTTCGAATAGTCAGTATCAATCTGAATGGAATTCTAGCGTTGACAACAACACAACAAGGCAGTGAATCAAATCTCTCGTCCTCCTGATTGCTTCAGCTATTGAATGCTTTAATCATTGACTAACAGTTACCTTAATCAGTGTTGGATTAACAACTTGACATGTAAGTTCCCAATCAACAAGGAAAAGAATTAAAACCAATGGGTTGGCCTAACGGTCGTGGTTTGAAACTTATAAAATTTGTTTCTTTTAAGGTCTCCGGCTCGATTCTTCTTGCCAGCAATTTTTGCTTTTCATCACATCACATGCGTAAACGTGGGAAGGATTGTGGTAGGTGCATGCTGTGGGAATTATCTGAGGTGCGCGCAAGCTGGCTCGGGACGCCTTGCATTGCCAAGAAAAAAAAAGAATTATATACAAAGTTTGTGGAGAAGCTTTTTCTTTAATGGCTTTTAGGTATATATTTAATGGATTTGAAAGAGAGAACAAACGCACTTTTGACCAATTACCTGCACCTAATTAACAAAACCTATTAATTAATTTACAATTAATTTCATAATTACATAACATAGAAATGAATCTTATTTAATTATAGTCTTTCCTTAATCAATTGCTATGCTATATATGATTTCAGTGGTCCCGTACGTGTTAAATGTTGTACAGTACGTCTTATTTGATTTATTTAGCATCCGTGAGTTAAAACTCAAATTCCGTTTTAATACTAATCTCCAATTCTTAATTTAGACTGGACGAGACAATTCAGATTTACATTGTCAATTACTGCAATTAATGGTTTGAATTCGCTCAAAGACTTATATACCGGTAAGAATTCCGAACCGTTACAGAGATGTCAGCTGCTATGTAATTATCTCTCATTGGATATAGTCTATGTTAATTGTTTTTGTAAGTTCACTTAAAATGATATTATTGGCACCCTCTCCACAAAAGTATATTCTTAACCTTGTCCAGTGGAAATTAATAACAGAAAACTTTTGTCTGAAAAAATTCAAGTGGGTCGAACACCGATAATAGGTTGTGTAACAAATTAAACGTGAGTGTCAATTACCAGGGCTTGCTAGCTAAGATATATATATACTAGTGTTAGCCCGTGCCTACGGCACTACGCATCCCGGTTGGAAGAGGACGACAGTTGTGTGATTTAGGTGAAAATCATGGGCACTTAACCAGGAAGTGGAGGATGCACTACAGCCTTTGGATCAAATGAATCTAAGCCGTTCCAACAACTTCCCCACACCCTTCTGTTTTATAATAGAGATATATATATATATATATATATATATTATATTTGGTATTAATTCGATTTGCAAATCCCCGATACAATTATTTGTTGAGTGCTGATATAAGTCGCATAATCTGCATGCACTTGCATGAGCGACAACGCAAGCATAAACATAAAAGTGTCTTTGAAATGCATCCCAAAATATTACTAAAACCGTGACTTGTGAGAACAAAGAGCACTAGCACAGTGCAAGAATTGAGAGCGAAAGCACTGAGCATTTTGAAGGATTACATAACTAGGACTCGACACAAAAAATTCCATAGAGGTAGTACTTGTCACACAAACATGCAGCTGGAGAGTTGAAAAAATCTGTTGATGTGATCAATTATATATAGACCCAAGAATTTGATACAGTGGGAGCACCAATTTTTTATAATGGTAAAATATGAGTTACGATTAAACACAGTCATACCAAAATAATCTCCGCATTCATATAAAATAACAACGTTTAAAGCATATATTTTAAAATGACTAGTTACTTGGGCAAACTTGTGCACCTCGACTATATGCGTTAAAAAAATTTGCACGTGCCCCAGCCGAGAAGAAATGGAGAAAATGGTCAATGAAAAATGTCTTATTAGGTGGTTCTCTGAAACTAAGCCTCGGGATGGGGAGGCGGCGTGCATTAAAAGGTTTGTGTGGCTATGTTGTTATGGAATTCCACTCAATGGTTGGAGTAATACTTCTTTCAAAACTATTGGTGAATTATGGGGCTCTTTCATGTGTACTGACGAATCGACACTGAAGATGTCATCTTTTGCTGTGGCAAAGATCCTTATCGCCACTAGCACTTTCAAGGAAATTGATGAGTGGATTACCGTAGAATTGAAGGAAAGCGGTATAAAGTCAAGCTAATGAAAGATCCATGCGACCAACCACATGAGGCGGAGAAACAAGTTCCTAGAGCAAGTCTTGATTTTTCCTTGAATTCAGAAGAAGAATCAAAGGAAGAGGAGGAAAATAAGGAGGATGAAGTGGATACTCCGGCTTCCGTGAGTAAAGTTAATGGGTCCTCTTCGGAGGCAGAATTGAACTCATTCCGAGGGAGCGGAACCCATTGCGATTTAGACAGTGATAGGCATGGTGAAGCTGATTCTAGGATTGGTGGGGTGAATACTGATGGGGATAATTTATGTGTGGCCGAATCTGAATTTTCAAAGTCATCTCTGGGTAGTGAGGAATTGACCTCTCAACTCAAAGTTTCTCAAGCAAATGAGGGGGGATTGGTTCCTTTTGTTGATTCGGCGGTTATTTTTGACTCTCAAAATCCGATGAAAGCGTCACAAATGGAGGGATTAAACTTAATAGTCGATTTGAACCAAAAGGAAGGTAGTTGGGGTTGTACCACTCAGTCTTTCGAGGAGTATCGCCAAAAAAGAGATGAGAGGAGATCGTCTTCTGATGCCATATTGAAGCTGAGAAGAGGAATGAGGAGATCGGAGAGAAAAATTAAAAAAAAGAAACATCTCGCGGAGATTGAGTCTAAGTTCGACAAAGTGAATCATAGAAAGAAAAAGGGCCCTTATTCCTCTTTGTTCTTTAAGGAAACTCGCAAGATGTTAGATATTGGTTCAAAATTGGGCATTGAAATAAAAGGTGGGAGGAACTATAACTTGAAGAGATTTGTTGAAATGCAAGAGGAAGAATTAAGGGAAAGAATCCAAGCTCTTGACGACTATGAGGAAGAATCTATCTCGGGGGATGATGATGATCTCGAGGAAGGAGCCTCTCTCTCTCTCTGGCTTTTTGATGTCGAGTTTTAGGCAGGTTTGGGGTTTTCTGTTGATTAGGATAGGTAGTTCTGGGGTTTTCTGCTGATTAGGATGAGGTAGCGATGTAGTTTTTGCGGGGCAGTAGGAGGTTTTTGCTGTTGTGGGGGTGGCGGGGGATTTTCCTTTGCTGCTTTTGTGGCTCTTTTGGTATCTAGTTGGCGTCTTGCCTTCTGTTAGGCCTTGGGTGGCTTTTGCCGGTGTGCCCTTGGTCCTTTTAATCTTTGTAATCCTTATAAAGATTAATAAACTCTTTTTGCTTAGCAAAAAAAAAAAATTTGCACGTGGTCATCATCTATTTTTTGTTTAATAACTCTACGGGTACAAATTTCGGGGACCAAAGTCTACAAATGCAATATGCGGGTTCACATTGAGTCTCACACAAATGTTCAAACGCGTTAGTTTTGTAAATAACAAATTCTTAGCTTTTCCCTATAAAAAAAAAACTAGTTCTATCGAACCCTGCTAAGTGCTTGATTATTTATTCATGTTTTGATTCAGAATTCGCAATCCTAAATTTTGAATCGAAAGTTGAAAGAACGGATCAAGCGCTTGGTGGTATCCGATTGAGCTGATATCTTTTAGATAAGGCTTAAACATTATTCTTTAAAAAACAAACAATTACGATCATTTACATGGGATCTAAAGTGAATTCAAAAACTTTATATGTACAGATCGGTGAAAATGAGTGGGGACACGTGATCCCTCAATCGGTCCACCCCTGTTAAATTGCACTGCATGTGTTCACTGATAACCAAAACCTGACAATCGCCACTCCAAAGCCAAAATCTTTATCTTCAAAATGTGTGAGGCAGGTGTTCAAATGGAGCTATAGCAACAGCCTACTTGCAGGTCCCATTTTAAATACTCTTTTTTTTAAAAATAATTAGATGTTCGGGTCAGTTTGCCAACACCTTGACTAATTTCAGAGTTCTAAGGGTAACGACCAGACATAACACCAAGTGGCTCTAAGGTTTGAATGTTTGACCTCCGTGAGTATGGAACATGTGACCTCATGAAGGAGCACTTATTGTTTATTCACAACCCCTTAGACCTTAGGGTTCATTTTAAATGTTCATTACAGAAAGTTGTGCATTTTGACTTTAAAAAAGCGTTTTCGGAAATATTTTTTCGAATATTTTTACACCGCCCAAAAGATCCCAGTGATTACTTTTGAATGGTGCGAAAAAAATTTAAAAAATTAATTTCTAATTTTTTTTATTGAGTTGAAAGTTACACAATTTTAATAGAGAGCATTTAAAATCGTACGAAAAGAATACTTCTTCTCCAGACTCTACGTAAGACCAACACAAAAGTTAAAAACCCTTCAGAGAATATAATAATGCGTACTCGATGGCATTGGAGTAAGTGAAATAATAATAAAAGACAAAAATAATGCAAAAAAATAGAAAAGAAAAACAGAAAAAAAAAAAAAAAAAAAAACCGAAAGGAAAAATGCCTCTACATCATATCGTTGGGGTCGTTAGCCAAAAAAAGAGCAAGGAATGTGAGAATTAGCATTGGAGTTAGAGACCCGTTTGTCCATTTGGAACGCAACGTTCACTTCAATTTGTGTTTATATAAAAAATAATAATTAGATAAATACTCCATATGTATATTAAATTTAAAGTTACTTGAAAATATATAGCTAAGCGTATGCACAAATCAAATATCTAGGGTACCCAATATCCTTTCCATTTTTATCCGTTCCGCATTCTGAAATAAGTACTTAAAAAATAAGAACCTATTTTTTAGTTTAAAAATAATAGGTTTACGAAAATAATTTTTCTATTATTTTTTTGCAGGGTTTGATAGATCTCATCGAGATCTATAAAACTAGATCTATATTGCATATTTTTTTATTTCAGTAAACCTATTATTTTTAAGCTTTAAAATTACAAATAAGTACTTATTTTTTAAGGGAGTAAACCAAAACAGCACAAACACTTCTCGATATATGATTCTCAAACACTCATCGATACATGCTGATCAATTGTTTTATAAAGCTGCCCAATATTTTTTCCGTTTGCAATACTCTTACGAATGCGCTTTTTAAAGATAAAAGTATTCTCAATTAATGCAACCTCAGATGTTATACTTCAACTGTGGAATATTTCATCTTTTGCCGATTAAAAAAAAAACTGTGGAATATTTCATTTTATTTCCAGCATTAAGCGAATGGTTACACTAGAGGAAATACTCGTTTATTCAGGATTGGACCATCCATAGCAGTGACATCTGTTTTATTAAGTTATTATTCAGTAATTTCTTCTAGAGATTTAGGGTGGATCATGCACTTGAAAATTCCTCTAAATCGATAAATGATATAGAAGAAAATGACCACGCGTTCTGCAAATCGTTGGTGGGTGTAGAGATCTAGTTGGATAATATGGTTTCCGTTATTATTTCACTATGCGATGACGAATCAAATAATAGAAATGAATGACACTATATCCGTTTTGAATCATGACCTTGTTCGTTTGGGAAACTCTAAACCTCTGAGCACATTTGTCAATAAGTTTTCTCTATCAATCTCTCTTCATTCATTACTCTAAAAAATCTCCCTCAAAATCCGAAACGAACAGGATCGAAGAGATCTTAGGACAGATATTTGAAGCCGAAGGAGAGAATCCCATTAATCCGGCTATGCATGATACATACAGGACCGATCAATCCTCCTCCTCTTCCCATGTCTTAAAAGGCTGCCAAAAACATGCCAATGGAGAAGGGAAAAACGCAGTACTTTTGTTCCCAAAAATATAGAAAACGGTGGACGGAGAGAGAGAGAGAGAGAGAGAGAGAGAGAAATGAAGGGAACATGATTGGAAAAATGGGGAAGGAATATTAGTTTTTATCGTGTAGAGGGTTGGAAGGAACAAGTGTGGGAATCCTTATGTCAGGACGTTTATGTGTATATAGTATAGTATAGTATGTTTTTATTCTTCGGGCATTGGGTTTTGGGTCTGTGAGCTACAGTGAGTGCCCCACCACCACCACCACCCCTATGCCATACCCTTCCCGGCCCCCTCAATATCACCACTTCCCCAAGTACTTTTTAGCTCCCTTTCTTTGCTGTTTGGATTCTTGTGTCCTCATCAAGGTTAGATTCTAACCAGCTAGTTCTCTCTAGGCTCCCTTTCTTTGCTGCTTGGATTCTTGTGTCCTCGTCAAGGTTACATTCTAAGGCAATGTCCACTTTCACCTCTGTGGTTATCGTCATGTGTGGATATCTCCCTCATGGTTTAAAACTGATCATATAATCTACCAGTGATTTTGAAAATGTGCGGATAGACCCCATACCGTCATCTTTTCCATCCATATTAACGGAGATGTATCTCACACGCCTCTAGAATGTAATCTGAGTCGTTCATAATGTATTAAATAAAGAATAGAGCATCTCTGTAAAAAATTATCTGGATCAGGCATCAATAACCCAATGATCTAATTTTTAGTAAATTCAAATTTGAAATTTTAATTTCATAACAAAATCGATTCGACCATGAGCTTTTCATTTTCTGATTGACTTGAATTTTGGCATAGATGTAGTACTCGTCAAAATTTACAATATCAACGGTTTGGATTCAATTTTTGGTATAGGGGATGGTGTGGTTAGATTTATAAAAAAAAGAAAGAATTAAGGACATGATGAGGGTATATCGGTCTTTTAATGTTGTGTCCGTTAATATGAATAGAAAACATGACGGTAGGGAATCTATCCGCACATTTTCAAAACCACAAGTAGGTTATGTGGTCAATTTTAAACCATGAGGAGGGTATCGCATATGGCGATAACCACAAGGGGGTCAAAGTGGACTTTGCCCTAGATTGTAACCAGCTAGTTCTCTCTCTCTCTCTCTCCCTCTCTCCTCGAACTGCTTACAAAAACTGACTAATGGGATTGGGAAACTATTCTAGTAGTATTTGAACCAACTAGTAGTTGATCTTTTTTGTCTGACTACTCATGATCAACTACTTCTTCTTTTTGGGGTTAAGCAGGGCATATATATAAAGTTGGGCTAGTTAGCCACTTTTGGTCATTGGGTATTAGTAATTTAACCCCAGCAAAGTCTTTGTTGGAATTGAAAAAGAGCAACAGTACTAGCTAGCCTCTAGGAATGTAAAATTGAAGCTAACAAAACCCAAATTGAGTGCAAGAGCGCAGCTTTGGCGAGTGATTATTCAGCGTTCCCGGACTACTAGCTAGCAACAACTGTGACCTGCAATCGTAGTTCAAGTTACTCTAATATATACAATCAATGTTAGAGTCCATCTCGCAGAGCCCAAAATTTTGACCTCTTGTAGCTTAATAAAACGTGACTAGTCATGATCACCACAAAGTTCTATTTCTTGAAAGAATTAGATATGCAGCAGTATGGTATTGGTATTGGTATTCAGTAGATAAAAATATTTCAAGCATGTCATTACCGACATTTAATTAATTAATTTAAAATTTCAGGGCTACCTATAACCCTTACGCGTAAGCGTGTGAACGTTTGTGAGAGGGATTAGTTCGAAGTACGCTCAAACTGATCTTGAACACCTTGCATTATCAAAAAAAAAGAAGAAGAAAAGGGGCAATCCCAACAAAATCAATAATTGTCATTATATGAAGTTGGACCCAAAATAAAATCCTTTTGTGTGCCTTGGCATTGCAATAGTATTAAGTACGTTGGTAGCCCTAATCTGAGGCAGAAGAGTTGAATGCCACGAGACAATGTGTTAAAGCATCACACTCAAACTTAATTAATAAGGAGCGGGGATCTTGAACGTACGTTCTTATAAGGTTCTGTTCCGCTAAAATTCTTATTTTTTAAGTATTTATTTTTTGTTTTACGAAACAAATCATTCTTTCACAATATATCACATTTAGGCTCCATTTGTTTGGACGTAAAATGTTTTATCTATTTTCCGATGTTTGGTTGTGTAAAAAATGAGGAAAACATTTTATATGTAAAACATTTTCCATTAATTGGATGAAAATGACTTACCCTTAAATCTTCCGTAAGTTATTTTCCGAAATGAACATGCTGCCTTCTACTGCAATTCCCACAGTTTAATTTCCTTGATCGTCAATCCTGACTCACGATCAATTCCAATATTCTCATATCTCTCTACCGTTTAACCCCCTCCCCTCTCTCTACACTTTATTGTTGATTTCTGAAAATATTTTTCAAGTGCCAACCAAACACCGAAAAATAAAAGTTTGAAGTTTGTTTTCTGAAAAAAACATTTTACATCGAAACAAACGGAGCTTTAATTCAAAAAATAAATGGAATATTTATTTTAGTTAGCTGAACACATCTTAATAATTCTACTAGCTAGGATAACTTCCAACTCAACGAGACAAAAAACAAATGGCCTACTTTTAGCTAGTCAAAGAAAACCTTATATTGGTTTGAATTCGAATTTTAATAAGTCTTTCTTATTGGAGGGTTAACTTGCAAATTAAAAGGTGTGTTTGGCAAGTAGTAACTTTTTCCAATCCGCATGACATTGGAACCTCCCAACATGACTGCCACAGCACCCCTTTTAATACTATCCTCCTCCTACTAAACTCAGGCGCCGCATCTCTCTCTCTCTCTCTCTCTCTCTCTCTCTCTCTCTTCTGCAGGTACATGTAGTTATGTGGCGTGCAAACCCTAATTTCACCATCTTCCTGGGTTCCTCCAGCCGGGGTTTAATCATTCAGGTTATTGACAAAATGTACCTATTGAAGTGACCAATTATACGGATGGGATGCCTATCCTCTGCCTGCTAATTAATAAAGAAATACTAGTTGAAGCATCACCAAAATTGGAGTACTATGGTACACTACACACCTCTCCTTGCGGTGTGTGCTATAAGAACTTTTTTTTTTTGAAAAGCGTGTGCTATAAGAACTTAAAGGAGTATTATCAGTAGTGAAAAATTTGTAAATTTTTATTTGTGGTTGAAAAGTTGTTAGGTATTTTCGGTAGGGAATAAGTTGTAGAGAAATGTCATGTTGTTTCCGGTAGTGAATTTTTTTTTTGCTGAGTATGTGAATGAAAAAGTGTTGAATTAGTAAAAAAAATTTGTTAGTGGAAATCAGTTTGTAAAATGCGTTAAGTTTTTCGTATTTTTTGTTAGTGGGTTGAATTCCCAACATCTTACAAGAAACACATAACATCAAAAAAAATCCGTAATATTAACCTTGAATTCATTATATATTTGTTTGTATGAGTTTTTTTTTCCCTCGACGTCATGAATTGTTATACAATTTTTGTTGATTTTTGTATAAATATTACGGTTCTACTAACGTCTGCTCACTAGGTGGAGTATAATATGCACATAATTTTAAACAAGTTCAGATAATGCATATTTCACGGATATTAATACACTTTCACAAATCAATACATCTTTCTCAGATATCAATACATCTTTTACCTATTATCCTACACTCTTTGGGCAGAGGTTAGAATAATCCATATATCCTTTTAATGAATTTCATATATTATATAGGATATAGTTCTAAGTTCAATGCGATTCAAGAGGTGGCCAGGTGGGGTTTGAGAGCGAGAATTGTTATTTGAACGTCCGAATAATATATCAATTTAAGTTAAATAAATTGAATTTGAGAACCGGTGTGCCGATATCATTGAATTGTACGAATATTATGACACATTCTTGTTTTTGGGACTCATATCGTGGAGAAGAAAAAAGCATAATATCCGGAAAACTCTCTTTCAGGGTGAGATTGAGAAAATTTCTCATTGTTATATACGGTAACGTTTACCTTTACATTATAGTTTTCACATTTTGGAGCGTCGAAAATTTTATTTACGTGAGAACTTTTTTTTTGTTCTTGAAGGCGTAAAATCTTATCTGCTCTTGTTAGAAAATGACAAATGATATTGTTCAAACTATTTTTGTTTGTGCCAAAACTGATTCGATAAATATTGAGCCTTTTTGTTCGGTCTAGATGGTGAATATTGGGCCTCATGGATGAAGTAAATCCAAGTAGACCAACTCAAGCCAAAAAAATTATTCCTGAACTTATGAAGCCCAAACTATCTGAACCAAAGCCCACACAAAGCAACAGCAGTACTTTATTGATGGGTCCGTCATAGACGGCTGAATTTAGGAAAAATGACGGTGCAGGACGTGTTTGATAATTAATACCTACCAAGAACATGTTGAGAACATTTGTTAATGTTGAAAATGTCATTGGCGGGTATTAATTATCTAAACACATCATTGGCCGTCATTTTCCCCTGAATTTATCCAACTTTTTTTAGTTAAGAAAATGGGAGTGCAAGTATGGTATCCGTGACCATTGTCTCCGCCGGAGAGTATTGTCCCGTCACACTACACTACTATTAGAAGGGGATTCAATCGCGCTTGTGTAGGGGTTGAAGCTAAAGTCCCACCACGTGTGGATGGTGCTAGCTAGGAGTATGCTTAGGGGCTATGAATTCTTGAACTTGAGCCTTGTCCAACAAGATCTCGAGTTTCCAGAACTCAACCAACGCCTCATTGGTAGCTGAATTTTTTTTTTTTTTTTGCTTAGCAAAACGAATAAATTTTATTAGCTCGAAAGGGGTACATCGAGAATAGGCTCACCAAGCACAAAAACTTAAGAGCAAAGAAAACAAGAAAAAGAAAGAAGAGGACCATCCAACAGAGAGTTGGACCGCCCCACCCCTCTCCAAAGAACTTAAACTGTCACCTTCCTCATACCGTCAAGATAACCCTTAAAGTCCTCCACCGAGTGCACCTTAATATCAAACTTCACCTTAATCCACATTGCTACTCTAGTTTTAATTAACTCCCCAAGATCCTCCACTCGCCATGTAACATTGTTAAACACAAGATCATTCCGGACCAACCATAAAGACCAAATTGTAGCATGGAAAGTTGTTTCCCACATATACTTCTCCAAGTTTTTGAAACCAATCCCTAGCCACCAAGAAAATAAATCAACCAGAGAGGCCGGGCACACCCAACTAACATGCCACCAATCCAAAATTGAAGACCACACAAGCCACGAGAATGGACAATGAAGGAAAAGATGCTCAGGTGTTTCTAACAGAAATGAGCAGCGAGGGCACATCACCGATTGGCCCTCAGAAATCAAGTTTCTGGAGAGGAGAACCGACCTTGATGCCACTCAATCCTGCAGTGCCAGCCACGCAAATATTTCCACTTTTGGGGGACAGATATTTTTCCAAATTGAACCCATCACCCGATTGCTTGAAAAACCCATTTGTTCCCATTTATTATAAATTGATTTCACGGAGAAGCAGTTATCCGATGCCCATCTCCAACACATCATATCACTTCTGGATTGATCCAAATGGTTACATGGTGCAGAAAGTAACAATCTCTAACATACATGTGGAGTAGTTTATCTGCATATCTATTTTGTAGAAGAAAAGGGGAGAAAATTTAGAGCCTTCCACAATTGCACTTCATGATTTCAATTGTTCATTTTGTAGATCCTGACTACTTTCAGGAAATGTTTGTAACAGAGAACTTACTATAATACAACGCGGCATTCTCCAAAGATTGAGGAACAAGAAGAGATCTATACCGTATAATTATACATTGCTAATCAATTTAAGAAATTGTAGTAATTGTCTGTGAATTTATTTTTTACTTTTTGAGTTCCATTCATCCATCTCCCCTCAAGTACAAGACACTTACCGACCTTTGATATATCCGAGTTTCCAGAACTCAACCAACGCCTCTTTTTCATCCATGTAAAATAGGCTGTTTTCTGCCATATCCTTGGTTGTGCTTTTCTATTTGTGGGTAGCTTTTTCAGACCAGACTCTTCCCGGAGCATATCGACGATTTGTTGAATCTTATTAGGCGAGGGTACCCTTTTATGTTCGGATTTTCATAAGTCGATAGTAAGATCAGCTACCCCATTTTCCAATGGGGTCAGCCTTCGCATATGTGAGGGCCTTGTTAGCTTAGCTTAGCTCCACCCGTCGGCGCACTTTGGGGGAGGAGCTCTTTTTATCTCAAGTAATCGCTTCCAAAGTTAGTGTAGGGGACTGCAACTCCCTTAGAATTCTTATCTCTGTTATCTCAAGATAGAGAACTTTCTTATCCGATCGCTTTAAGCATTCACAATCTCGTCTTTCCAAGTTATATAACATGAACAAATCACTTGTAAAAGTGTTTCATCACTTTCGGTAGTTCTGGAGCACCACGTTGCAATTCTAGTTCGAGTTTTAACTCGACGCATTCTATTTCACTGTGCCAAATATTTGGACTTGGGGCTGGAGGAAACTAATACACCACTAGCAGAAAGCTTATAGATTAGGACACCAGAACTCGGACACGCACATACAGAGATCAAACAAGTTCTGCAGTTTTGCTACATTACAAAGTGTTAAATGGAGTTTTACAGTGGGTTACGGCTACAACTTTCAAGGCAAAAGCCCTCTGGGGATAATGATATCGCCGATGTTGTTGTGCCAGGGATCGGCCAAGTGAGTCGCCAAGTTCTCCAACGGTCCTGTTCCTGGATAAGCCGATTGCTGTACGCAGAATCCCACGAAAGCCAACAAGGCAAGCCGTCCTGAAACATAATACAATTTATTACACATGCAATAAGTGCATAAAATCACAAACAAGTTTTTATTCGTCGATTATAAGTTCCATAAGAAGTTCTTCACTACCCAAAACAGAATAACCAGTTCAGATAATGAAACATGTTGTATCGACAAATGCAAAACCGTCTAGATACAATTCTCAATGTACATATTCATTCATTGGATTGTTTTTGTAGTAAATTCATGTTCGAATTTTTTGTTGATGTGTCTCCGAGTATTCCTTGATCAATCGTTGAACAAGTTGCAATGGTATTTGGAAGGCTAAAAAATAGATATGGACAGGACAATATGCTACATGTGAGTTGATATTTGAGATCTTGTCTAATGAATTGCTAGAGCAGCATTTCAGCAGGTGTTGGAAATGGAACAAGGGTACGAACCGTTTTTTACTTCTTTGACCTTGTACTCCTCGAACTTGACGGGGTCTTTGGAGTATCCGAGTGGATCGAAAGCTCCACCCGGGTACTTCCTCTTCTCGGGGTCCTTCTCCAAGTTGCGCTGGTTCTCCACAAAGGCAATCGCGAGGAATTCGATGGCCAGGATGGTGGGGAGGGTGCCCCACGGGACTGGCTGGCCCAAGTAGGTGGCTTGTCCGCCTGGGACTGCTGCCCACTCTTGTGCTTTCACCCAGTTGCCCAGCCCCAGTGCCTCTGGAATAAGTATCCCTGGCTGCAAAATTAATCACACAACCAAAATGTTGGGCCGTAAAAATCCATGTCCTGCCGTAAAAATTTCTATTTATTTGGGCACGTTCTAGCCAGCCAAAATGTTGTGCAAGTTGCACGCTTAATAATCGAGCCGAGCTAACACTCCTCTTGGGAGAAATAGGAAAAGATTGGGGTTTCAACACAGAAAATAATACAACCGAAATTTAACTTACGACGGCGAGCATAGCCCATCGGCAGTGAATGAGTTCGGACTCCTTGTATCTCTCAAGGTTTTCCGGTACTTCACCGAAACCGAGCGGGTCGAATCCGAAGTCGCTGAATTGCACAAGAGAAACAAACACTTACAACTCATATCCAAACCAAATCTTTGGCAACTTGCAACATTTATTCAGTTCCAGTAACGCTCCTCACTAGACCAATCTCGCTAATCGGATACTCAACATGGTGGGCATGTTTTCTTGAAAATTTTCTCGATGCGTTATTGTTTTCAAACGGATCGAACACTAAGAATTGAACATAATGAAATGATAGTTGGAACGATAGAATTAAAGAAGAGCGAATTAATAAGATTGTTGTTTACCCGGGAGCAGAGCCATCAAGGTAAGGTGGTCGTGGCTGGCCGGGCATCCAGTTAGCGGCCATCATGGTAATGCGTCCTGCATTCCGCCGCATCGGCCGCATCCGCCACCAAATTTGGAGTACTTGCCAGTACCGGAAGACAGGAACGGCGGGAAGACGGCGGCTACGCCGTAGCTCATCAGTGCCTTCGATGCCATTTCTCAGAGCTAGATAGATGATCTGGGTTCTGAGAATGGGTTCTCTGAATGAACAAGAAGAGGAGAAAAGTGAGAGTTGTGGAGGAAAGTAGTGGGCAAGGGAGTGGTACAAGTATGTGCAAAGGTGGATATAGGCGAATCCAAATGTTGATTGTTATTGGTTGAAGGGAGTTGAAATCTGTTCTGGGATTGGGCCACGTGTATTATGTCAATCCGGTTTGGGATGCCTGAAATATCAGGTGGACTATGTTATATATGAATTCTATCATGTGTGGCGTAGGTCGTCTCTGATTAAGAAAGAAATCAAAAAATCTGGTTTCTGAGGACAAGGATTTTTACACCAGCTACCGGTGCTACGCCCACCGCTCTGTTTCGGACTGTCCAAAACACTTTTGGACTGTGAGATTGAGAACGATGGGGAGAGTGATAAAATTTGAATGGTAGGCGTAGACATTTTTGTTTTTACACTTCGTTAATCGGTCAGCTGAGAGTGATATGTGAGGCAGAGAGTGATTGCGAGGCCGTTGTGTGCTAATGTGCTTGTTCCAACTATTTGATTTGTTGTTGTTGGTTTTTTTAAATAACCGAGTGTCGGAATGAGCTTGCGTGTATTTCAACTAATTTTGAGATCCTGAAGTTAACGACTCTAAGGTTTGAAACGTTTGGCTTTCATTAGATTCAATTTTTGCAACACTATCGGGGGGCAAGCCCTTTAGTTGTTGTCCCACACCACTCGGTCATATCCCTTGGGTTAATGATCTGATTTGATCTTTTTATTTACACCTTGGACCTACCAAATATTATTCGTGTAATGAATCAGATTATTTAGACGTCAATAGTCATATAATTACCATCACATTAAATAATGAGACTTTATAATGTCACTTCCCAAATTGATAATGCCACTTCCAAAGGGGAGCGCCGTTATCTATTTGGGGAGTATCATTATCAATCCCTATATGGAATTGATTTTGCCACTCCCCTAGGGAGTGACAGTATAAATTTGGGGAGTGACATTATCAATGCCCTAAATAATTGCGTAATTTTTAAGACAAATTAATTGGATGAGGCTATTATTATTACTCAATCAATCTAATTTAACATTTTTATTTGGATAGATGATTTGTTCAGGATATCCTACAAGAGAAACCGTTCAGATGAAACCTAGAATCAACCCGTGTGATGCCAACTTCATTAATCAGAATACAAAGATGCCTAGTTTGGTTTAAAATCCATGTCATTTTGAGGTTATGTATGTACAGCCAGCTATGGATGTAACTTTCAGTGTGAGATACAATAAGATGCGGCTGAGGTTGATGGGAAACTCACAGGCGTCATCCCACTTCACACGATCATTTTGATGTGTGTTTTTTTTTTAAACGGAGAAACTGCCATACAGCCAAGCCACTATACGGACCCAACTACACAATTCAAACCTCCAGACGAGCTAGTGCGGCAACACCGGCCCCCCACTTACTGCAGGGTACTCACCCGGTGGAGAATCGAATCCTAAACCTTGATGGAGTACTCTCAAAGCCTAGGCATCCGCCCGAACCACTGGGGCAACCTCTGGGTGCGTAATCATTTTGATGTTTTGTTAATGGGCAATCTGGGTCTCAAGGAATTACAGTGAACAACACATATAATCAAAAGATATGATTTAGTACTAATTTTGCTTCGAAAGATATCCACAGAACTTATTATGCCCGGCAACCCCTTCAAGTTCCAAACCGGCCAGCAGCACCGCGGAATCTCAGTGCTATCTATTAATGAATGGTTGGTTAATCAAATAGTCGATGATGATGATGACGACGGTGAGAGTGAGGATGCAGTTTCAGTTGATCTTGATAAAATTTTGCAGAAACATGTACAAACAATTCTAAACCAGCGCCTCCTACAAACAATTCTTGCCGTAATACTTAACAGTGGACCCATTGTTGTTCAAATCTCTCCTGCTGCTGTCCCTTATCTTGCACTTATTCCTGCCGGGTATTTTCGTCCTGAGAACAAGGATATGCCGAAATGTTCTACATTTAAATAGGAAGCGAGAAAGGTCAGATTCGGAAATGGAACCGTTAGTTAGGTATGCTGCCTTTGATCAAGAACGAGTAGTCAGAAGTAGATGTTGATATTGTTCTATAATAATTCAGCTGTTTCAGCCTTCAAGACATTAATTCCAGATACCTTTGTCGAATCACTTATTTTTTCCTTGTGAATCTGTGTGCAGGACTATTCCTCGTGCCTGGATCCTCATAACAGCCGGTTACCTCGAACAATCCGCGTATGGGGTATGTGTTACCTTTTTCTGTACAAAAAGTGCAGCTCATGATTTACCAGGTGGTCATCAGCGCGATCGGACTTCACTCTGTTTTGACTGTCGACGACTGCACTCTGTTTTCCAGGTGGTCATCAGCGCGATCGGACTTCTTTTCCTTGGGAAATTGGTTGAGGTCTTGAAATTTCTAACTTTTTCAAATCTAAGAATGAACTGTAGACGTCTCTATGCTTGAGCTGCTAACTGCTGGAAAGATGGCTCCCCGGTGTTGGATCACTCTCTGAGTTCTGGGGGGACAGTTTTATTGCGTGTTTGCCCCGGAGTACAACCCATTTTGCTACTAAAACTGTTGTTTTCTCATGCTATTATCCATAGGCGATGATATGCCATTATCCGTATTACGCCCAGGTAATGTAAGAACTATTCTCAAGATTTAAAGACATTTTGTATTTTTTTTCCCCCCCTAAAAAATGTCGCAGTAGGTAAATTTTGTATGACAGAAATTATGTTGTGGGATTTAAAGGTCCGTTTGGTTCCCCATTTCCTTATGGGTTGTAAAGTTTTCCAGTTAACTGATTATTGCTTATCAATTCAATCTATAACCAAGTATAGCCAAACGTATCTCTCCTTTTGGCCCCGGAGTCCGTTGCACCAAAAAGATCACAGGAGTACAAACGAACTAAACATAACATAAAGAAGAACGAAATCGATCGCCACTTTAACACCAGCAAAATCAATGCTCTTTTGGTATTAAGAATGTTCAGCTAAACAAGAAAACGGAAGAGTACACTTGATGCTAATTACAAATTCTATGTTTCAAATGTCATTCAAGGGACGAACTCTGTACCTTCCATTTCCCAGTAAATCAACCTCTGTTTCAAGAGCTTGCTTTATCAGAGGAATTAATGGCAGCATGATAGTCACTTCTCTCATTTGTGAGAAATATCTATCAATCAGCTTTCAATTGCTTCTCCATCAAAATAGTGCTTGTGTACCATTTTCTTGTAATCTGCAAAGAGGAAAAGCCAGAATGACTCTTTTAGATTAGTTGGAGTATCCACCTTGTTTTACAACAATGTCAAAATGACTCTCTGTTGCCGACTCAGAGTATCACAGTTATGCTTCTGCGGTCAATCATGCTTATGTGATCGTAAATAGAGGCCAATCATGCCTCTGCGATCCTTTATCGATCTTCGTGCATAACCTTTAGAACTGTGTAATTATTTTACCACATCTACAATAACATGTTCTCTTTTGCTCGGGAGAAAAAACCTTCAAAAAAATTGTATTAGAAATTTGTCCTAGATGAAATCACAGTGACACAGGATCCAAAAGTTCAGTGAGAGAATATAGGCATCTCATTTGTCATTCTCAGTATACCTCCAATTGATAATCAGATATGCGCAAGTATGCAACTAAAAGGACGGTTACGGACACTACACAAGAGGGGATGATATTTTCCGAAAAATTAGGATACACGAAGTTTGAGGACACATTGCGTATAACACAATATATTGTGGGTGCACCTTTTAGAATCCATGAAATACTTAAAACATTGAGCAAATTAGGGATAACAATGAAAATAAGATCAATACTAGGAAGATGTGAAAAAGAAGAAAAGAAGAGAAAGTCATTAGATATGTGTTCAATGACTAAGCATCCATGGCAATTTGGCTACCCCAACTTTACAAATATGCATTCTAACCTCTTAAACTTAATGTGGCCCCGGCATGTCGCCTGGCCCAACGTATCCGACTAACTGAGTATAACAAAAAAATAAGACACGTTATCAGGTATGTCTGACAAGTGCCCTAATGTGTGCGCATCCATAAAAGTTATGTATCAAACAAGAGCATCTACATAGAAGGTGAGGGTCAAACAAGCTTACATCAAACGGGATAAAACAAAAAAGTTGGACACAAAAACCAGGGGTAGAGAAGAAATGAAACCTAACCTTCCTTCTTTTGCCACAGTGTTGCAGCATAGCTATTGAGAGGACTTTCGGTGTTGGGCTCTGCATGTTGAACTCGTAGTAAGAGAAACCAGTCAAACGACTAAAAGTTATCCGAATTCTCCACAGGGAAAAGTGAACATACCTCCCAAGAGACTTTGGATGGACAAAAGGATAGTTCTACAATCATAGGCTGAAGACCACTTGTCCTGATGCAGAACATGGATATGATAGCATCAAAACCTTGATTAGGAAACGTAACATACGGAAAGGAGGCAATTCAGTGACGTGCAGTAAATGGCTATTGAGCAACTATCTGCTTTTTTGCTATATGAGTTGAGAATGAAACAGCACCATTTCAATTGCTATTCATATGAACAAATATTATGAAAAGTGAAAACATCGACCACAGTCAGATTTTAAGCCTTTTTGTGTCTTTCAATCTGCTCAGTAGAAAACATTTGAGTATTGCATTCGAATAAATCCACCACTTCAAAAGACATGGAAGGCAAGTCAAGTTTTTTTTTGGATACAGTTGCAAGAAAATCAAAATGGCTCTCCTCGTCCAGGTCGTCTCTTAGGTAATCCAACTGCATATTGTTTTACACAGTGTTTTTTTTTTCTCTGAGAAACAATGTTTTACGTAGTTAAAGATGTTCAATACTGCATGAAAATTCCAAGTTTTCGAGCTGGGCTATCTTGGTTAACATAAAGTTCACTAAGAACAGTAGGTGCATTAATACCTGGAGAATGTCAAGACAAATATTGCCAAATTGATCGACATTTGGATGGAAGCACATCGTCTCAAACTTCACTTGGGGTGGTTTGAAAGGGTAGTCCAGGGGGAAGCGCAAAGATAGTTTGTACGATAAACCCTCGTACATAGTTCCTTTCCCGCCCTCAATTGTGCCAATCCACGCAAAAATGCTCTCACCTTCAGGAAAAGCAGACACTCCAATGTCTCCACTACTCATCTGCATAGACAAACAGAAGTTGTGAAGAAAACACGGAGAGTAGACAACAAATCCTAGATTTATAATATGAGACGAAGACTAGATACTGCTTTAAATATTGAAGAACCGATGCCAGTAATGTTTTTATTCTGATTAGTAAGCTCTGAAAGAAAGAATCAAGAGGGGATGACATCTGTATTCAAAGGAAGCACGAGGAGGATTCAAATGGATCTTCCAGTAACGCACTTGAATAGTACCTTAAAAAATAAAAGTTCAAAAATTGATCAAGATGATGATTTTACCATCCACTCTGTCCAGTTATAGAATTGTAGGAAACAGAACGACTAATCCTCAATTTTAAACAAAGTTCCTCTATCACCTCGAAAGATAATCCGTCTTCCCAAAATATATGCATAAAACATACAGAAGCAAGTAACCAGGCTTCTCTTGTTCTCTCTCCCAACTCTAACTGCCACCGTTCCCCTTTCTTTCCCCAATCTATCATACTTTTACAGCAAGCACAAAACACCTTGACAAAAAAATCATCACCCACAGATACTTGACAACGTGACTGTGAATGAGAATATCATAGTGACTCTGACCTCACTTGCAGCACCAAACAAGCAGATAAGTCATCTCAGAATCAAATTCTAAATAGCTAGGATCTTTCCATGAGAATCCAACAATACAAATCCCATTCCAAGGGAAGAACTCAACCCCTGATTTATCAAGTCCCCATCCAAGGATTTCACCTAAAAACACCTTGAATTTTTCCAGCCAAACGCATCCTCCCCCCACATATTCCCTCGTATCATACAACTTCTCTTACAGTTCCGCCAACTCTGCAATCCACCAATCTTACAAGTAAAATGAAGAACGATGAATGCATCACATGATATAGCCATCATATATGGTCGTAGGGAGTGTTTGTGATAGCTTCTGGAGCCTTATTCTGGATTCTCGTGTCTCGGAAGTTATACCAGTGTGTTTGCTTACTAGTCAGATCTGAGGAGCATCAATTTTGATGCTTTTGGACTACTACATTATGCTCTCCCTATATTATCACATAATCATTTAATGGCCCACAAAAAATATAGCATTTACAAAAAATAATCCAGACCATTTAATTCCCTCTGCCAAGGAACACTAGAAGATTCTTGGTTTGGGATACCTCTCGTCCTTAACAAACATCAAGAGTCTCCATTTATACTTCTTTGCAAAATGAGCACAACCACAATGGGAGGGCCTTGGGATTCATCCACTACCCCAGCTATTGAAAGTTCATCCTCTCTACTAGAAAATCTACCAAACCGATGACTATTCGGCCTAACGAGCTGATAAAAAAAAGTAAAAAACCATGCCACCTGACACACGAATTGCTATTGTCAATTGTAGACTATCACAATAGGAAACCAAAACCTGAGTCGAGCATTACAAGTAACCATTATAAACATGAAACAAGCAAAACTGACTTTACTTCTACTTCTATCCATCCACATATACACACATACGGTCATAATTGCAGTAAATGCAAAATTTCAAAAATAGATCAGAGAATATATGGCTTACCATTAAAGACATCAACTCCTTCTGAAGCCTGAGAAAGATAATGACAGAAATAAGAAATTGCAATGATGACAACTAAATCAATAAAAGGCAAGGCAACTACAATAGAGAAAAGCCTAGCCCTCCATATAGTTTCTGAGGATACTTTTCGTCCCTTTTGGAGAATAAAAAGAAGAAAGATTTTGGAAATCCTAATCTAATAGTATTCACCTTTTTTTATCAAACAGTGCCTACTAGACTGAAATGAGTAGAAAGATGATTGATTGGTGATCCCTTCTCTCTCCCAAGTTCCCAACATATGAAAAGATTCAAAATTTTAATTCTTTCTATCCTTCTTCGCTATTCCCTCGATTCTCGACAACCATTAAGAACTGGATGAGAATTTTGGGTACTTTCCAAAGGAGGAGGAAACTGAAAAGAGCTATGATACTTTCCAAAGGAAATTGAAAAGAGCAAAAATCACAGCCCTCCATTTAGTGGCTAACAAATCTGTAGGAAAATGAGAGGAAAACACAATTTTTCCAAAAACCCAAAACTTAACAATCTTCTCCCTACCAAACAGTGCCTTACCAGACTCGACGGATGTAAAAGATGACAGCTTTATCAACATAGGAATCAATATCCAGATTCGAAATTTCAGATCTTTTCTAATTTTAACTGAACAGAACAAAAGGAAAAGGAAAAGAAAAGAAAAGACCTTTAGAAAGAAAGAAAAGACCTTTGAGAGACGGAAGAAGTGTCGACGGGGTTAGGAGAGGGTTTGGGCTGCTTTGACGGCGACGGCCGCTGCTGCTGCTGAGGGACTGACGAATTGTCCGTCGCCGGAGTGTGACGGACTTCCATGGCCGTTAAATTAGATCAATTGATCGAACAATCGACTGATCGACGAGTCAATCAACCCAGAAATAGAGAGAATTGATGAGTCGATGAGTAATATATACAAGAAAGCGAGAGAATTGATGGGTCGATGTATATTATATATTGGGTTAGGTTTGATGTCGATGAAAATGACGTTTCTGGGGGAAGGAGTTTGGTTTCTGTTGATTCATTATAGAACTGGTAATGCTTCTCTCTCTCCTCTCTCCTCTCTCTCTCTCTCTCTGGAGACACTGTCGACACATCCACGATGAGTTTTCTTGATGGCGATAAAAATTATAAAAAAATGTCACATTCTTTTAAAAAAATTTACACTCTCTTTTTTTTTTAGTGCCTTCAACACTAAAAAAACAAAACAAAAAACGAGTATGAATATTAAAAAAAAAGTGTGTGAAAAGCATTGAAAATAAGGCTCCGTTTGTTTGGACGTAAAATATTTTCCGGTAAAATGTCTTACCTATTTTGCGGTGTTTGGTTGTGTAAAAGATGATGAAAATATTTTACATGTAAAACATTTTCCACTAATTAGATGAAAATAATTTACCCTTAAATCTTCCGTAAGTTATTTTCCGAAATGAACCCGCTGCCTTTTACTGCAATTTTCATTGCTCAGTTTCCTCGATCGTCCGTCCTGACCCACCTTCAATTCCAATATTCTCAAATCTCTCCACCGTTTAAGCCCCTCTCTCCCCCTACACTATTTTGTCTATTTCTGAAAATATTTTTCAAGTGCCAACCAAACACTGAAAGATAAAAGTTAAAAATTTGTTTTTTGAAAAAACATTTTACATGAAAAATATTTTACATCGTAAAACATTTTACATCGAAACAAACGGAGCCTAAAACCAAGAACTTAAAAATTGGATTTATAGTTGGTTTTTTTTTAAAAATTCGTTTCTACAAGTTTTTTTTTTTTTTTTGAATCAGTCAATTCATTTCAAGCCCGAAGGCAAAGATTACATCGCAAAATACAGGAGTGCACCAAACTACCTATTCCGGGATTACAGAACACCCTGCAAAAGCAAATCAACACTAGGTGCCGATATGAGAATCCCATCCGGGACTAGGCAGAGAGAAATCAAACGAAATCCCAGTACAAACCAGTAATCAATAATAACAGATGTAATTGTAACAACAAACAGAACACAAGCGAAAGAAGAAATCTGATCCCGTGCCGGAGACCAAACACTGCTTCGCGCCTGAAACTGCCGTTGACGGCCCAGAACAAGGAAACTACGCCGGCAAACAAAACAGGCCCGGGCTGGTACCGAAAAACTCCAACAACGGCGTCACTGCTACCACTGCCGGAAACCCCCAAGAAGCACCACCGACACCACCGTCGACCACCACAATCTTCACTCCAACCTCCCACAATAAGGCAGTTTCTACAGGTGATAATAACGTAATTGATTCATAATCTAACTTTATTAACATTCTAATATCCTATCGTACAGTCAATTTAATTTATATAAACTTGTATTTAACTAAATACTAGTAAAGATATATAATTACACAAAATATGAATAGATAGGAAGAGCGATAAACTCAAATATTACAAGGATGAGATTGTGAGTTAGAGTTCATGCACCAGCAGTTGTAATCTAACTTAGTGATTGGAATTAAAAACCCCTCTCCCTTGTTTTAAAACTAATATTAAAAATAAGGGGGAGACTTTAGAGTGGACATTCAAGGCACAGAGCCGAGATTTTTAAGTCCCGTTTCGCTAAAAGAAATAAGTACTCCTTTCATCCTCAAATGTCTTGCATGTTTTCTTTTTAGGACGTCTCAAAAAATTGTTTTATATTTTTAAATTTATGATATTTTTGTATATTCGAAATAAATATTATTTGATAGATCTCCATTAATTTTTTTAAACAAACATTTCGAAATCACCAAAAATATTATAAATTGTGAGATATAGACAATTTTTTGTGAAGTGTCAAAAAGAAAACAGACACAACAATTTGCATGGTACGGTGGCAACTTCACAGCCACTGCACAGTGGACACATGACAACCCAAATATTTTTTTTTTCGCTATAATACATGTAGAAATTTAAGGGTAGTCCTCAATTTGAACATCCAATCCATTCATTAATGAACACCCATCTCACAAAATGATGAACACCCACCCAAAATATAAGCCCACAAATAAATTATTTGAACAATCCAATATGGCCCATTACAACCCAAAATAGCCCATAAGGAATAAGAAAAAGGAAAAGGAAAAATGACGGCCCAGGACGTGTTTTGATAATTAATACCCGCCAAGGACATGCTGAGAACATTTGTTAATGCTGAAAATGTCTTTGACGGGTATTAATTATCAAAACACGTCCTTGGCCGTCATTTTCCGAAAGGAAAAAGATGAAGAAAAACAGTCGGTCTAGAATTTCTGAAACAAAAGTACTCCTCCTCCCCCCTTTGGCTCTTGCCTCTCTGGAAAAGAAAAACGATGAACAATCCGTCTCTGGAATTTCCCCCCTCAAGCCGTCTCTCTCTCTCTCTCTCTCTCTCTCTCTCTCTCTCTCTCTCTGTTTTTTTTTTTTGTAAGTGTTGAAATGTACGTGTGAAGCAAAGCTTATAGCTGAAATGAGGTGTTTGTGATCTCAAATGGGTTCTTTTATTGATGTGATTGATGAAATGTGCAGGTTTTAATGGGCTAGCTCTAATAGTGATAGCTAGTGCTGCTAGTGACTTCGAATCTGACTCGAATGATGAAGTTGTGGTTGTGTCGTTACCAACTTCAGCACTACAGAAATATCTTGCTAAATACTAGAGTATAATCGATTGTATTAATTCCTTGCCAAACCTCGATAGGTGATCATGAGTATGTGTTAGAAGTTTTGAACGGCCACCATGAGAGGAATCCAGAGAGCTTTAGAATGGAAACACATGTATTTGTATTGAGGAGTTTTTCAGTGCCGAGCGGGTATTGCCGACGTGGTACCCGCTCGGCGCATTTGAGCCGTCTGATACACTTTTGGACGGTTCGGATTAAAACCCTATCTCTCCTCTCACCCCAACACTTTCTCTCTCCTTTTTCTCTCTCCAAATCTGAGCCGTTCAAACACGCAATGACGTCTCGGATGCGCGAGCGGGTACCACGTGGTATCCGTTCGGCACTGAAAAACTTTCCGTATTGAGGGGCTTCCGCAATGCACTTATGGCCTGTTTGGATGCAGCAATGTAAATGAGGATTATGATAACCCCCTCCTAATTTGTGGGTCCGTGCATATGGCATGGTTTGGGAAATCCAAAACTAGGGTGGATATCTTTACACAGCCTCCATTATCCCTCCTAATACAGCCTGAGGGGAGGTTATACATGGCTAGGGTGGGAGTCGGCAATGTGGAATCTCCCCTTATAATACCCCCTCTCTTTCATTCAACTACAAAACAACCCTATCCCTCCATTTTATACCTCATCCAAACCAAGTATTATTTTCCCCGTCACATTAATGTGGACCCACCCTTCTTACATAATACCCCCTACTATCCAATCCCCCATTCTTACATAATACCTCCAAACCTAATATCTCATCCAAACGAGCCGTTAGACGGCGGGTTAAAGAATTCTAGGTGGTTAACTGGAGAAGAGCAAGTGTGCATATTCCTTCTTACAGTAGGACATAACTGTCAGAGATTTTCAAAATAAATGGATTTTGGTTTGGGATTTTTTGAAAAGGTATTGAGAGAGGTTTTTTTTTGAAAGGTTGCAATACCTTTTCACACGAGTGGTGACTTTTTGTGAATGGTTATAACACCCATTAGTTTGGGATGTGTTTATTAAGAAGGGATGTGATTGTTAGGAAATGATGTGAAACATGGGGTACCTCTAAGAGGTCCCTTCTAATTAAATGTTTCATGAAAGGGTGCCTACAAGAGGCATGTTTCCTTCTAATTAAATGTTTTCAACAGACATGACCTTTCTTAATTAGTGTCTTTAAAAGACATGACTATTCCTTATGTGTGTTTCATCTAAAGACATAACCTTTCATATAAGGGTGCATATAAGTCTATAAATAAATCATTGGTTAAGTCATTCGATACACCAAAAAATTCATATTTGATTGCTCTCTCTCTACACACTCTCTTCCTAGAATTTTAGGCATACCGGTATTCTATTATTCTGCATAAATAGAATATCGGTTCTTGATTCTTTTTAGATCGGTTTAGCGGATATTCTGTCCGTCTTCGTTTGTGCAAACGTAGACAAAAAGAACCTAGAGTTCTGATTCAATTTATCTTGAAGGCGATTTGCTGTAATCCGGTGCACACCTTTTGGTAGGGGGCAAATACTGTCTTTAGGAAAACGTCTCCTAACGTGACTCGAATTGGTTCTACCATTCCAAGTTTGAAGAGACGACGTCATCACATTCATCATTTTCAAGACCGGATTTCCAACAATAACATGCCTATGTTTCTAGATGCATGGTAATAGCTTCGGTGTCCATGTCATTTTTCAATTTTCTAAATACTAGAAGTTTCGTATATTTTGATGCCAGGTAATCAACACATACATATGGATAAATATATTGCACTTCCAGCTATCACTTCATGTTAGAGCATGTACACCAGAACAGCCAAACTAGGCATTTTGGCTTTTTTAGCTACCAGAATGAGAAGAAGGCTCACACACCAGCCTCTGTTAATTAATTCATCGGTATATATATTACCTCAGGGAAAAATTTTGAGTGCCGAGCGGGTACCACGTGGTGCCCGCTCGTGCATCTGAGCCGTCCATTTCGTGTTTGGACAGCTCAGATTTTGAGAGAGAAAAATGAGAGAGAAAGTGTTGGGGTGAAAGGAGAGAGAGGGTTTTAATCCGAACCGTTCAAAAGTGAATCGAACGGCTGAGATGCGCTGAACAAGTGCCACGTCGGCAATACCCGAACTTCTCATTACCTCAGGCTTCTGTGCTCACTTCTTCTACCGAGGAACTATTCACGAGCAATCTAATATTCTATTAATTTATTCTCCCGCGCTTCACTTCTCCGGTGGTGATTTTCTCCTGCCTTTTCTTACCCTTCTCTCTCTCCCTCCCTCCCTCCCTCCCTCTCTCTCTCTTTGTGGTAAGATTGACTTTCATCCTTGAAATTTATTCCCTCGTTTTGTGTCTAGTTTGCAACTCAGGTATGAAATCCCTAACTTTTATTGTATTTTATTTTTGTATGTGTTTGATAGAGAAATTATTGTACAAGGAATCCATAATTATAGTTAGGGCTTAAAATCTAGTACGAAACAACATAAAAATCTGTATTCAGATCACTAAGAGAAAACATGAAACCCTATATGAACCAAACCGTTCAACTGAGAGATTGACATAGATGAGTGCGAGACACGCTATTCTTTATTTTTTGTGCATAATAATACCTGCTACTTTTTTCCCTTGGATAAGATTGGAGCTTTTGTTAGGAGTCATGTTGATGAACAAAATTGTTGAAGAAAACCTCTTACTAACTGTTCGATAAATTTAGTGAGTGAGTTTTAAGGGGCGCGGTAGTAAGGGGCGCGAGTTTTAAGCATGGGGTTGGGGGTTCGATTCCTGACCTCTTCACTTTTTACCGCAACAGTTTTTCGAACTTGCAAGAAAAAAGGTTTTGAACTGATCATGACTTGAACTCACGACCAGAGGTAATAGAGGAATGGCATAACCACAAGTTTTGTTGCCTAAATGAAACGTAAATGATTGTGATTTATTGAAGGGATCGTTCATGTATAGTCTTTGTTGCCTAAATGAATCATAAATGGTTGAATTACGTGATTCAAGTGTTCGGTTGAGTGGCTTTCATGTGTTTGGTTGCCTAAATGAATTATGGTGATTCATGTGCTTAGGTAGGCTACTAGAAATAGAATCCTAGCAAATCTAAACATCTCTTTCCACTCCTATTGTAGGGATGGATCCGCGAACTAATGGGTACTTCACCAATCTTATTCAATCCGGTTCGAATGAAGAACAATTTATGATGGAGTCACAATGTTTTAATCCAAATGCTCAAGTCGCCACCCAGGAAACTCACTTTACCGCTGCAATGGAGTCAATTTCCAAGAAACCACAACGCGGTGGCAATTTCACCGTAGAAGAGGACAAACTCCTCGTGTCAGCGTGGCTTAATATAAGCATGGATGCAGTTCAAGGTAATGAATGACCAGAAAAAAACTACTTTCTGGGAACGAGTGAAGGAATTCATTCAAGAGAACGAACCATATGAAACCAATCGCACCGTGGTCTCTTTAATGAATCGATGGTCAACGATTCAACTTTGCACGAACAAGTTTTGCAGCTGCTATGGGAAAATTGAAGCACTGAATCAAAGTAGCATTGATTGAAGTATTTTTAGGTAAAAAATGCACACAAAAAAAATGTACAAGGAACTCAACGAGCAACAACAAGAATTCAAGTTCAATCACTGTTGGGTTTTATTGAAGAACCAACCGAAATGGTTCTTGGAGTGTGAGAAGAAAAAAGGAGTGGAAAAACCAAGAAAAGGGCTACCATCTTGTCCTTCTACTCCAAATACGATCAATCTAGGTGATGACAATGTTGCACCAGATAATTTTGTGGACTTGGAGCGACCAACAGGCCAAAAAGCCTCAAAGGCACGGGTGATCAAACAAAAGAACGGAGAATCTAGGTTTGACTGAAATTTCTGGGGTATTGGATAAGAATTAAGATAAAAGAATGCAAAAGCAAGTTGACTGACAAGAAATTGGAGATGCTTGGGAAAACATATGATCAGGAGCAAGAGAAAATTCGTATTAAACAAGAACTGCTTGAAATGAAACAATTCGAAGCGGATGAGAGAGTAATGATGATGGATCTCAATTACTTGTCAGAAGAGCAACAAGAATTCTATAGGCTTCGGAGGTTGGAAATCCTTGAAAAAAGAAGAAGGGTTCAGTAATCCGTGGAACGTGGAACCAAAAACTTGTTTTGAACTCTGCAAATGTGAAGTCAGCACTCACTTTTTGATGTCTTCAAAGGCATAGCTATATCTCAGGTACTTGTTTTGAACAGTCTAAAGGAAGCCTTGAATGGCAGGCAGTGGGGCTTATCCATTTTGTAGTTTGTATGTATTGAAAATACAAGTGAAAGAACCTACTTATTGGCATATCTTTTGTACTCTTATTCCTATGGAAGTGGAGGGGGTTTATGCATGTATGGGAAATGTTTATATATGTACTGAGAATACAAGTGAAAGAGCCCACTTTTTGGCATATCTTTTGTGCTCTTATAGCAAGAGTGCTCTTATTCTTGTGATGAAATAAGGCAGAAGAGTGTCTATGTGACATAATATGTGTGTTATTGTCTGAATTCTATAACACATTATGAGTCAAGACTCAAGACTGGAGTTTGAATCTTAGAAGTATAAACTTAGATTTCTGCTGCCTCTGAGATATATCAAAATCCTTGCAAGGTTGGTCCTTGGAAGTACAAACTTGTTCATACAGGTTTTATGCGAGTCTTGTTGTACGAATCGTTAAGACAGTTTCTTGCAAGGTTGGTCCTTATGCACCACTGCACCAGAGTATTTTGCGTCTACATACACACTAATAAGATTCCAAATTGCCGAACTAGATTACAGAATTTCAATATTAAAATTGCCACAGGTGCTCAATTAAATCCGCTTGGAGTTGAGAATGAGATGCCCTGTCTCTTATGCGGTGATGTTGCCGGATTAACTCCATGAGTTCAGTTGTTCTATCGTGCGATACTTCCAAAGAGGAGTATGGTCTAATGGATCAAAGTCAAGATTAGCTATTCCATTATGATCTCGCTCATCCTCAACGATCATGTTGTGTATTATTATGCAAGCTCTCATAATGTATTTAAGTGTTTTACGATGCCAAAACTGTCCTGGTCCTCGTACAATTGCAAATCGTTCTTGAAGCACTCCAAATGCTCGTTCTACGTCCTTTCTTGCGGATTCTTGGAGTTGAGCAAAAAGTTTTTTCTTATTTCCTTGTGGAGATGGAATTGTTTTCACAAATGTCGTCCACTATGGATATATACCATCAGCCAAATAGTATCCCATATCATATTCGTTACCATTGATGTTGAAATTGATTGGAGGAGCACGTCCCTGAGAAAGCTCATTAAACAACGGAGACCTTTCAAGCACATTGATACCATTATTAGCCCCAGGCACCCCGAAAAAAGCATGCCATATCAGAGATCATATGATGCCACAGCCTCTAAAATTATTGTTGGTTCACGAACATAACCGGTATACATACCTTTCCACGCAGCCGGACAATTCTTCCATTTCCAATGCATACAATCATGGATCCCCACCATCCCTGGAAATCCATGGCTTTCATTAACCGCTAGCAATCTAGCAGTGTCGGCGGCATTTCGTGACCTTAAATACTCTTCAGAGAAAACTTCATTTACTGCATTAACAAAAAAAAAAAAATAGGCTTTTGATTGCAATGCTTGCTCCGATCCTCACATATTCATCCACAGAATCAGCCAGAGCGCCGTAGGCTAGCATCCTGAGTACGCCGATAATTTTTTGAAGAGATGACAAGCCAAACTTTAATTTCCGGCACAATTTCTTTTATGGGCGAAGTATGAGTCATGCTATACTACCGCATCATGAATGCGAAGAAAAAGAGAACGACTCATCCGGAACTCCCTTCGGAAAAAGTGGGGAGGAAATACGGGCAATTCTGCAAAATAGTCATCAAAGAGCCTTTTTTGGCCGCCAAGAGTATCACGATTGATAACAGTGCGACGTCGGCTTAAACTTGAACTCCCCTCTCCATTCTGTTCTTGATACCTCAGCAATTGCTTCTAATAACTCCAACTCATCGTCAGAATCGGAAAAATCCGAGTCGTTCATTATGAGATCACGTAGGCAATTGGCCACCATGGATAGATGATGAAGGAGTGAATAAATGTATGGAATAAGGAAGTAATTTTTTTTTTTTCTCAAAGAAAGAAGGAGAGCAAAGGTTGAATGATGGTTAATAAGAAGACAAGGACCCGTTTTGTAGGTGGAAAATCTTACCGTTGGAAGCTTGAAAGAATCATCACTGGTGTAAATGAAAGAAGTTGCAGCAGGTTACCGTTTGGCTGCAAATAAGACTGTTGGTGGCACCTTGGTTCGTTTACAAGAAAGGAGGAAAGTAAGAAAACAAAAAAAAGAAGAAGAAAGAAAACATATTTTAATAAGTCAGGTAAAATAAAGATGGTTTGTGTAGTTCTGACACACACAAATTGCCTAGGTAAAATAGAATTATGGATTGTTGGGTAGTTCAGAAATTTAGTACTATTAACAATAGCATCTCTTGATGGATAAAATGCAATTCTATGCTGCGGCTTCAAGTATGGTCTTCAGTTCTATGGCTGAATCTTGTCGTTCAATAGTATTTGTTTCTTTTTCTTTTTTTGTTGTTGTTGATTTTGCCACTTCCTTTTTTGTTAACGCCACTCCCCTGCAAGTGTATTTTTGGTGCAAAAATACACTTGCAGGGGAGTGGCGTTAACAAAAAAGAGAGTGGCAAATTCATTTTCCTTTCTTTTTTTTTTAGTAAATTAGTAAATAGCCTTAGTTTAAATTCGTAGACAACATAAAAATAAAATAAAAAATAAACCTTTAAAAAATGAACTAAGAATTCAAAATACTAAGCACGCAGCTTCGTGCGTTGCACGGTAACACTAGTTGCTTATACTCCTATGACCCAACAAAGCAACCTAATTAAGTAAACTTCATAACAAGTCAGCCTAAATGATACATCTATGAACATTTCAACAGAGAATGTATGTCACTACATCTAATAGAAACCTAATAGATGTATCATGGATGCATCCTTAACTAAAGAACAAAATTAGAGGTGCCTTTCAAATAGAAATGATCATGTGATGAGATATGTAAGAGTATATATGTCACTACATCTAAAAGACGGATTGAAAAATCCTGCAGAAAGACTCAAAATCTGACCCAAGCCACTCGAATTCGATTCGTATTTCGCTCATTAACAACACGTGCCCCACAATGTACAAGACGTAAAAAGACTATTCTGTCCAACCGAACATGAACAACATCTTAACAATAGAGGGGTAAAATTGTCCAAATGGGCCAAAAATTGGCTAGCGTAAGAATTGCCAAAGTGGTTCTTATTTAAGAGGGGAAGGAGGATAAACAAGAGGGTGATCAGATTGACACGTGAGGAGAGTCCAGTTAAATAGGAAAAGTATGTAGTAGATCATACTATTTCATTGGATCTGTCTCCTTTCCTTTACTGTACGTGTATACAAAATTTCTGAATGAAAAAATTACTACTACAACATTTCTTTCACATGAAAAAGAGAAATTCTATTTACGATCGTGATTTTGCCTGTTCGAGAAATCACTCATGCTAATGCGAACTTCCCGCTGCGTCGATCCAATTTCTCCAATCTCATTTCCCACTTGATCATTCCATCTACTCATTCTAGACTCCTCCCTGTCGTCATGATGGCGGATCGGAGAGTGGGAGCCTGCGATTTCAGGGTTCCACCCTTCGATCATGTCAGCGTCGGATTTTCTCGGCGATGTTTGACGGCTGTTATCAACGGCGGAGCTGTCTCTGTAGCCGTTTAAGAGATGAACAGGGGACATGCCGTGGAGTGGGGTTCCAGGCTGGCTCGGGAACGGCATCCACGTGGCGGTCTCCGGTTGGCGGCTGTTGTTTGAAGATGGCACTTGTTCTTTGAAGATGGCGGGTTTCATGGTAGACCCCATCTGTGAAAAATTCCAAATGAACAACAACAAAAAAAAAAAGAGGGAGACAAAAATTCACAACCTTTCAGGAAATTTTTTTAGGCTATCTTAATTTGATATTTGGATTGGACGAACATAAAGATATATGATTTCATGAAAAAGTATCTTATCGAACTTGTCAAGAAGAGACTAATAATATCGATCGGTCAAGATATTGGCTATCGTAAAACCATTTTATGCTACATTAGAATATGTAATTACGACCGGCGAAACATGTACGAAATACACATTTACGTGGATGTATTGTTCAATCTACGCTTCGAACAACAAAAAGGGTCCAACATGCGTGATCGTGATCTCAGCTCAAGTACCTTGGTTTCGTTGGACAACAATATAACCTTTTTGAGACAATTTTGACACGTTGAGACCTAAGTCACATAGTAATTCGTGCGCGTGAACGGAAGCGCGAAGATGAGCCTAAAAAGCGTCTTTATGACACATCTCTCAAAATACTAAAATCTGCGAGTAAGAATTGAGAGCGAGAGCGTAAGCAATTTTAAAGATTATGCGACTAAGGTTGGACCATATATCGTAAGGCCCGCTTTGGCCTAATTGGCCGAGTTACCTAGTCTAACGTTGCCTATTTGGAAAACACATTGTTATCTGAAATTAATAAAATTGAAAAAGGTTACTGCGAACTTGCCTGTGTCATTAAGGCATAGAGAGGAAGCGTCACATAGCTGCATAAAACCTGTATGATGACCCTGCAGTGGTACGTACACAAGATGTTAGTCAAAAAATGAAGGGTATTATAGTAATTTTTATCAACGAATCAGGCTCCGTTCCGCTAAGTTTCTTACTATTTTTTAAGTACTTAGGCTCCACTTTATGGGATACGACGTCATTATCTCACAATACATCATTTTATTTCCCTTAGCGGAACGGGGCCTCTCTGTTTTTATGTATGTAGTAAATAAACTTAGGGAACTAACCCCATTGAGAGCCTGATGATTATATCTTCAAGTTGATTGTTAAAGCAAGACTGGAAACCAAATGTATACTGAGAGGAATAAAAAAAAAATATTTGTTAGCCGAATCGAACAAGAAAAAATGAATAAAAGAGAGAATAACCGGACAAAATAATTTATCGAAAGAAAATAATAATAATCGGGCAAAATAATTGAATAAGACTGCTTACCCAACTCCACATAAAGAAGGCAATTTGAAAGGCATTCTACAAAAAAAGGAAAATAGATAGAAAAATCAGAACCATGACGTATATAAGCAACAAAGTTAATGTCTCATGATGGATGAAAGTAACGGCATGAAATATTCAGAATTAGAATGATGTGGCCGCATAGCACATCGATTGTTAGGACTTGAAATGCATTTTCCATAACATTTCTCATACCGTAAAGAGAACAATGTGAATCAGAAAGAGGATTAGACGAGGGCGATTGAACCAGAACAGGTCATCCCCTGGTTGAACCACCGGTGCACCCTTAACCACATCTCCCCTCTCTTGAATCCTCAGACCCATATTTGTTATGATCACTTGTAATTTCGCCCCCACGATTAGGAGTATCTGCAATGAAATAATCCCCATCAAAATTTTCATAGAATTAAGTTTACACAAGAAAAAGCAATAAAAGAAATAAATATTAAGTGAAAATCATGATTGGTTATTTTACTTACAATTAGAGGGATAAATGGTAGCCAGAGATACGAATGCCATCCTGCTCAAAAGAATAACAATTTCATTAAATGAATAATCACATAATAATTATGAAAACAAGATTAATTAAGTTAAATAATCACTTGGTAGATTGGCTTACCATGGGTATTGGTTAGAAGGAACAACATTGCAAAGAGCCATATAATCGGACTGCAAACAGATAATTAAATGTTGTTAATTTATAACCACAAAACAATAATTACTGAAATCTATTTATGTAGCATTAATCACAATCAATCAAACTAACTAAACCACGGTTTTGCGATTGTTGATAGGATTAATAACCTTATTCCCACGACAACTTTGAAATCTTCTTCGAGTGATCTGTTGATGTATTTTCGAAAGTCAAAATCCATTTCACTCCGAGGTGCCAAATGTGCCTAGAATTTACGTAATCCACCAGATATTAGAATTAAGAACACTTCATATATAGTGAAACTGAAATAATTAATTCGAAATTGAAGGCTTTAAATGGGATGACTAATTAAATCAATCAAAGTAAACAATTACTTACAGTGACAAAGCCATGTCTCAGGGTTAGGTAATCGACTTTTGTAACTGATGTAAAGAACTGTCTGAAGAAACAAACCTATCCATAAACCAAGAAAACAAAGATTAATTAAGGAACAAATAAATTAAGCTATGTGATGTGCATACTTAATTACCAGTTAAAGTTCACTAATACAGTTGGCCAAAAGCAGGCCCAAGGATAAGAGAGTTAATTTTTTTCAAGCCACCTTAATTGGGATTGGCCCATATTTGATGGAACTAATTAAAAGACATGAAAAAGAAAGAAAAAGAAAAATGTTGGGATCGAGGTCTTACTATCCAGAGTAGAACTGGTGAGTGACTCCAAAAATCCATATGCCTACGCCCGAACGATGTCTCCCTTGCAAACCTAAACCTCTCCGGATCTGCAGAACAAATACACCATCTTATTTTTCTTCTTAACCCAGGACCCAGGTATCTGAACCAGATTACGAGGACCAAGTCCACGGCTTCACATAGTTTATATAACACTGATAGGTATAAGGACTGATTGAATGTTATCCTACTATGCACGAAGAGACGTATTCTCATATTTACGGATGATATAATTTGTGGGAATTTTCTTTTCTAAATAAGCAAGAGTGACTGCATTTTGAATATCATGGTTTGGATATATGTAATCTCAGGCGTCATTATATATGTTGGTGACATTCTTTGTTTGGCTCAATTTTGGAAGGAGACATACCATTTTGGTACTGGTACTCAAGAGTCTTTGTTTCATCCTCCCATGTCTTCCATTTTCTCATCTACAACTCCAACAAATTAACTATGAGAGAGAGAGAGAGAGAGAGAGTAGTCTTTGAGTATATAGGTCTGTATCTAGCTACCTTAAGTGTTCCCAAGCCTAAGGTGATGATACAGTAGAGCACATGAAAAAGGGCTAGTACAAAGATGAATATATGGAGTTGGTGGATTCCATATGCAGACACAAATTGCACTTGACCCTGAAAAAAACACAGAAAATGTTATTGACTTCATAATTGAGTACCACAAAATTCAGGAAACAATATCCATAAATTAAACATATACGTAGTATATAGTAGTAGTAAATGTGATTCCAAAACTTTACTATGCCGGCCCATGTTGGCAGGAATTTCGTTCGTCCACCTTTCATGGTGGAATCGGATCCTCTCCGGTCCTTAATTCGAACTCGATGGGACAATCCGTGTAACCGATGTTTCGGATATGCTCATATAGCAAAACAAATTCGAACCATCAATTCTAGCGATGAACTATTCAGATTTGAACTGTCTTGTACGCGTCTAGTTCAAAACATGGACCGCAAAGAATCCGAACCCTTTGATATGGCCAATATCCAATTTTTCATACCTCTGCGCATTTGTCTTTGAATTCTTTGTCAGGATGTCTGTTGCACGGATGCCAAGAGTTTCCGACGCTCCTCGGAATACATATTTCAGCAATGCGATCTTGGGTTACTGTTAGGAGCAGTGATATGAACCCTAGCAGCATAAGCTCTTCAGCCCCATAAAACATGGAGTAAAAGAAAACGTTAGTACTGTTCATACTTAACTAATTAATTAATTAACCACAATTGTAATAACTCTGTGATGATCAGCTAGATCGAAAGGGTTTAATTTGATAATTACCTTCCTTGATCTTTTCGAGGGCTTCATATAGAGATCTCTTGTGTCTTTTTCTTAACCACTGTCAAGGATTCAACAAAATAAGTGCACGCCAATCAGATGAAATTATGGGAGAGAGAGAGAGATAATTCAGAAAAGATTGATTTTCCAAGGATTGAGACTCACTCCAGAGATCAAATATTCTATACCGAAAAAAGGCATATGCCTCTGTTGCCGTGTAGTTTCAACCACAGAATTGCACAATAATCTCTTTCCGAGGAGAATCTTTTGTGCAATCCTATGCGGTTGATATTACCTGAGAATAGAGGTAGAGGCATTTTGAGTACAGATAACCTGAGGTGTTCGCTTTACAACACTCGTTAGATATATATTTATTGTAATAACTTAAATAGAAGTACGATGGAAATCAATATACCGAGCCAATGAGGTGAATGAGATGCTCAATGACGATTGATACCAAAACCAGCACAAAGCAGACCACTGCAACGGCCCAGGTCGGCGTGTCCTTCAACGAACGTTCTTCGCTTCCTCCAGCCATTGTATGATTACTACTACTGCTATATACCTCTTCCCTAATGGACTGAAAATCTTGAAATCTTTGGCCGAATTTGTCGGATGAATAAGGCAAAGGAGGAGAGAGTTGAGATCGGTGATCGGAAATTCAGATGTAGAAGTTGTCGCAAGGGTGCCCTACACCGACCGCGATTCCTTATACAAATGATAGGAGAGAGAGAGAGATGTACGTTAATTTAGTAGATTATGGTTTGTTTATACATGTGTGGGGATTATATATAGGAGCTAGAAGGGGGATAGGAGGGAAGGCCAAAGTGTTTAACTACATCAGAGAGAGAGAGAGAGAGAGAGAGAGAGAGAGAGAGAGAGAGAGAGTAATGACTTGGCTAGCTTCTGCAGAGAGAGAGTAATGACTTGGCTAGCTTCTGCAGACATTGACCAAGTCCCATGCCAACTAGAGTTTGATGAACACCTTGCCTAGAGACGTAACCGAGCCAAACAAACAGTCACTTTATTTGGTTCTCTTTTTAGAAATAATCTCTCCAAAACTTATGATTGTTTCGTCATCCATGTTTTTTCGTTTTTAGTGATTTTTTATCAAATTTTTTACTTTTTTGATGTACGTAGCATACCTCTATTCAAAGAGTAAAAGAATTTGTCAAAATATTTAAAAAATTTACTAAAGACGAAAAAATACGCAAATCTATAGAATTTTTTTATTTCAAAAATAAATCTCAAAATTGCAAACCAAACACAGTGAGTGACGTGCTCATTTTTTTGGTTTGGAAATTTGTCAAAGATTTCTTCGACTTCGAGCATGGTTTGACGTTTTAAGCGCAGGTTGAGTTGAGTAGATCATGATCTTTGAACGAGCTGATCACAAATTGACAAATTGAATGCATGGTCAGCCGGCCACTCACAATTTAACAAGTTTCAAGATAATTAAATTCAAGGGAAAATTTCTTTTATATCCCTTCGACTTTGACCGAAAATTCATTTTGGTCCTTTACCTTTCAATTTCGGTATAAAAATACTTCGACTTTCCAATTTTTTTCAATGTCATCCTTTAGGGATATATACACAAAAAATAGGATGTTTGAATCAAGTACCCTACACACATCGGATGCCGTTGATTCCCACAGGCCCTCCTGTTTTTTTTTATAGAATTTGTGGACGGCTCGGATTGGCCGTCCGGTGGCCGGAGACGGCCCGGAGCAGGACTACGGATTCCTTCTAAAGGACGACATTGAAAAAAATTGGAAAGTCGAAGTATTTTTATGCCGAAATTGAAAGGTGAAGGGCCAAAATGAATTTTTGGTCAAAGTCGAAGGGATATAAAAGAAATTTTCCCTAAATTGAAACATCGTTTCGAGCAAAACAGTGAGTCACCCATCTCTTTAGTTTGAAAATTCGTCGTAGTACTTCAAGCATGGTTTGACATTTAAGCGCGCGGGTTGAGTAGATCATGATCTTTCACCGAGCTTATCACAAAATTTTATTTTATTTTTTGTCAAAATAGTAGGAGATTTCATTAATAGAAACTAGAGGCCGGCGTGTGCAAATTGGATTTTCACAACATTTTTATAAAAATGCTTATCACTTATTGTTTGATTGAATTTTCACAAATGTTGTGAAAAATTGACTTCCACACGCATCGCATGTATCCCGACCTCTAGTTCCAATAAAGAGGCCGGGGAACACACGATGCGTGTGCAAGTGCAACAACCTTCATAGAGACCGCACGACCACACTCACATCTCAAGAGCCTCTTTATTGGCCAGGCACATGTGTTGCTTAAAGAAAGTTGGTTTTTGTTAAAGATATTAAAATTGTTTGCCACCTGTTATGATTATCCTAAGCACAATTTTTTTGTTTTACGGAAATTGCCAAACTAATTCAATTTCATGTTTTATGCTAAACAGAGGCCGGGCACACACGCAATGCGCGTGCAAATTGAGTTTTCAAGACTACCCAGAACAATGAAATTGACATCAAATGAAATAAGAATGTAAAAGTTAAATTAAGATTTAAACTTCATACGGCGAAACATAAAAAACTGTAGAACTCATATGGCAACACCCTCTTCTAGGGGTTCCTGTCAGTAAATCAAACACGCAAGAGAGAGAGAGAGAACCCAGATTGAATAGAAACTTACTTTTCAAAAAAACTAAATCCGTAGGGAGGCGAAACAAAAAAACTGTAGAAACTCATATGCCAACACCAGTTATACAAAACCCAAATTGAATAGAAACTTCATATTACCATGGGTTTGAATTTCTATTCAGTTCCGTTGCAATTTAACGCCAAATCTTTTTTCAGATTTTGTGTCACAAATCAATAAATTGTGAAAGGAAACAGAGTTGCAATTAAGGAGATATATATATATATATATATATATATATATATTTAACGTGATTTGAGGGGGTGGTGATAAGGGTGGGTAGTTACCAATTCAGTTTTTTACAAATTGGTTTTTTTTTGTTAAAATGTCCAATATATCCTCATAGTTAATTGTTTTGTATTGTGTTGGTTTTTTTTAGAGAGCATTTTTGGAAAAGGAAAATACATGACAAAAGGGAGACACCAAAGTGGTGCTCTCCCTTTATATATTAGAATAGATAAGCATACATCAAAGAGGGTTATCAATCCCAAACGGAGATAATAACCAAGAGGTTTAGATACACAAACCTTAAAATCTAGAACCTCACAGACCAATACGGCGATCCCTTGATCATCAGCCAACAACAACCTCCTAGACGAAGACAAGCCGGCACCAAGGATAGCTGACGAACCATCGCAGCCACACAGGACACATTCCGCAGACAACCATATCCCAAAATCAACGAATAAAATTCCAACAAAACCCGCACTCACAAAACATTACTGATACAAATTGACAAACTAAATTTATGGTCAGTCACAATTCAATAAGTTTCAGGATAGTAGTATATTCTAACTTCGCTTCTTATTACCTTACCGTAGTTGTAAGCTAAATATTTAGACACCAATTAACCAAGTCACTCGATAGGCCAAATATAATAAGGATGCAATTCAGATGTTAATCAAATGTGTGTAACAATTTACGGAATCATCTCTCTCTCATCATAAAAACATGAGGCATGTGGCAAAGTATTCAGCAATTATAAACGTACAGAAATTTATTGTATGTCATATCGAGATCGAGGCTCAAATTTTAATTTGGAAGCATGTTTATACCCATTTTTTGCCACCAAATCTTGGGCTAGCGTTAGAGGATCAGGATCATTTAATTAAATAGTACGTAATTAATTTGGGCCTATATTTCTGATTTTCTCAGACTAAAAATTGATGGGCCACATTAATTTTGTAATTTGAAATAAGGCTCGATCTACTAATTAAAATTCAAATGAAGCGAGATGCACCGAATAATTTTGCCTATTGGAAGCATTTTGTCTCTCATCCCACGAAATGGGAAGGAACGTTCACGTTTTTTTGCTTCTGGGAAGAATATTTGAATAGTCCATTTGAAAAGACCATTTCCGTTTGACTGAAAAAAAAAAAAAAGACCATTTGAATAGTCAAATGGCCCCAAGATTTTGGGCTCCGGATTGGTTACAGAAGCTGCACATAACCGCCAACAAAGCGAGAAAAATTCATACTTCCCCCTTCATATTGAAAATCCACTATAAAAAGTCGTACCATTTTTTAAATTAAAAAATCAACTACTTTTATGTATGATTTTTTGAATTTTTTCGCACCAAATTAAAGTACTAATCGAAATCTTTAATACGGTGCGAAAAAATTTGAAGAATTGTGCACGGAAGTAGTTGATTTTTTTATTTGAAAAATGGTAAGAGAGAGAAAGTGGGACTCTCAATATGAAACGGAGGGAGTATATACATGGGACACTTGGCAAAAGTGTTTACTATGGGGAGGAAAGGAAAGCAACAACAGGATCCACCCGCCACGGATCCCAACGCCAGCACCAAGTCAGCATCACACGAGGAGGCCGATCCTCAAGTCAGTGCACAACTTCTGCATGACGCTACCGACAGCGTCAAAAATTATATGTTTGTAGCCGGACGTGAATGGCCTTATATTGAATAATATCATTTGCTACATGAGAAGTCTTGACAACAGAGACTCGTTTGAAAATTTGTACAAATTCCCTATGCATGGAAATTGGAACAAGGGAAATAGGAATAGATCGATCATAGACCTGTTACTGCATGCATATATTAAACACCGTATTACTACGTACGGCTACTATTCTCTCTTACTAGAAATCCCGGCCGTAAACACATTGGAAAGGTCACAAGAAAGTACGTAGGATCGATCAAATGCTACTAGTACGTACTTCAGATTAAAAACGCCTTTTTCAACTAATAATAAAGAGGTCAAGGACTCAAGGCCCTCTTTGAATTATTCATCTGGAACAGCCCAATTTCGTCTCGGGCTTTGACATATTAGCATCGTCTCGGCCGCAGGGACGGATCCAGGAATGTACCCTAGTGGGGGCACCTGTTAATTATAATGATGAAAGTTTATTTTTTAGTTAACCATAGTAAGATCGTTCAAAATTAAAGCATGCATTACTAATTACAAAAATTTATAAAGCGTACTTTAAGTTAAATTAGGTAAAAATGAGCACACAATCTCAGACAAAATTTTTAAAGTATGTTTTAAATGAACATTAACAAATTTTAGAATGATCGAGCTAGTTTTGTTAATGTCTTTATTTTAAAATATTTCTCCGAGACGGTTAAACATAAAGAGAATCAAGAAAGAACAACTCCAAATAGACAAACAGCTCGTAAAGTAACAAGTATAAATGCATCATATGATGAAATTCAGGCATAAAACTAATTCTATATGTGTATTTTCGGGATATATACAAGTGTGTATGTTTATGAATTAGCACACTTTTATAATTATGCTAATTAATACATAAATATTTTTAAAAAATATTTCTATTTCGAGTGGGGGCACGTGCCCCCGCGTGCCCCCATGTACATCCGTCCCTGGTCTCGGGCTTATCTATCCTAGCCTTCTGCTAAGACATGATTTTTCTGACCATCAGCGATAGTGAGAGTCATCGGTCATCTGAGATCGCGCCCACACGGTTAATTAAGAAGAACTATTCTCGATCGTCTTTTGAATCGATCGTCAAGCAAACGAGTCTCATTAATGAAAAATGAGATGAAATTTTAACCTTTAGACAGAGGCAGAGGGGGACATTAAGACCATGACGTAGTACTGGACCACTCCATGCAAGTTGGAGCATAAGTTGTTCTCAATTTCTTTATGATCGATAACTTATTCAAAACATATCCACAATCACAAACGCCAAACTCTTGGACATAGAGAGAGAGAGAGAGAGAGAGAGAGAATTAAACAGAACAAAAATGACTAAACAAACGTGAGTGAGTAACCCCAAGGGGTTGGGACTTAGGTGTTAATTTACTCCATCTTAAGATCTTCGGTTCGATTCTTTTTATCAACAACTATTGGGACCACCTCACTCCCACGCGTAAACATGTGAAACAGTTGTGGGAGAAGCTGTAGGTGTTTGTCCGAGATGCGTGCAAGCTGGTCCAGGACACCGTGCATTACATAAAGAAACAAAAAACAAAAAACCGTGAGTGAGTACTTCGTACTAGGGGTTGTTCGGCTAAATAAGCCAAATGGCTTATTTTTTTGTCATTATTCAAATTTTTTCCACATTTGCTAGTTTTTCGTCAACTTTTTGTGGATTATTGATTCTTCTTGACGAGAGAAATCTAAAAAGTAAAAAATTACGATCGAAACTTAAATTTTTTGAATAAAGACAAAAATAAGCCAATAAGCTAATTTTTGCGTCTTTATTTAAAATAATTTGGGTTTCGATCGTAATTTGTACTTTTTAGATTTCTCTTGTCACGACGAAGCAATAATCCACAAAAAGTTGACGAAAAATTAACAAATACGAAAAAAATTAAATAAGGACAAAAAAATAAGCCATTTGGCGGAACAACCCCTATACAGATTAAGACTTTGTTGCCAATTTCTTTGGTTGATTTCTTCGTTGGGCAGAGAAACCTCGTGCATGTTTTTTTCTGGATAAAATTAAGTTGATATCGGAATTAACATTTGTTTAGGAAGGTGCCTTCAATTTGGCTAGCTAAATATATTTACGATATTCGGGTGTTCTAATATAAATAGGAATTTCGGGGATTACTAGGGTGTTCATTTTAGGTCCATTATTATGAATAGGATCCTTCCTTTGCGTATCGCGTTGAAGAATTTCCTTTGGGTATCATCGTAGCGTTTGTAGTTCCTTAGGGTTTGCCATTCATGGGCTTAATTTGGTTATATATATATATATACTAGTATCTCTTTTCTTTTTTTTTTGGCACAAGCTAGCCCTGTAATCTAGCCAATTGAACTCGTATTTTAAGAGTTTGAGATTGAAATTATACTTAGGATGAAAATGAACTCACCCTTCATGTGGAGCAATTGTATATTTGTAATACTATATAAGTATTACGTTGCTAATTAATTACCGTAATACTTCTGTTTAGATTTCAAGAGCACTGCCCCAAGCAAAGCGCGACCCATGTCGAATTAGGTTTCACAACTCACAAGCCCAATAATAAAGCAAAAACAAAAACAAAAAATTACAACTAATTAAATCTTGTTCAACTATTGCCAAAAAAATCATGTAAATTATATTAAAGGATGAGGAAAATACCTTCCAAAATCAATCTCGCCATCCGGAGGAGGCATAGCCGACCGAATAGACTCCGGCAATATCAAAGACGATGGTGATGGCAAAGGAAACATCACCTATTGGTAAAAATAAAAAGTAACATGCATATAAGCAAATATGTTAGACTTCATTAAAATGAACATATGATTTATGAAAACATTAAAATGAACAAGTGAAAGAACCTACTTTTTGGCATATCTTTTGTACTCTTATTCCTATGGAAGTGGAAGGGTACCTTATGCATGTATGGGAAATGTTTATATATGTACTGAGAATACAAGTGAAAGAGCCCACTTTTTGGCATACCTTTTGTGCTCTTATAGCAGGAGTGCTCTTATTCTTGTGATGGAATAAGGCAGAAGAGTGTCTATATGACATAATATGTGTGTTATTATCTGAATTCTATAACACATTAGGTGTCAAGACTCAAGACTGGAGTTTGAATCTAAGAAGTACAAATTTAGATATATCAAAATCCTTGCAAGGTTGGTCCTTGGAATTACAAACTTGTTCATATAGGTTTTATGCGAGTCTTGTTGTACGAATCGTTAAGACAGTTTCTTGCAAGGTTGGTTCTTATGCACCAAAGTATTTTGCGTCTACACACACACTAATAAGATTCCAAATTGCTGAACTAGATTACAAAATTTCAATATTAAAATTGCCACTGGTGCTCAATTAAATCCGCTTGGAGTTGAGAATGAGATGCCCTATCTCTTATGCGGTGATGTTGCCATGTCTATCATGCGATACTTCCACAAGAGGAGTATGGTCTAATGGATCAAGGTCAAGATTAGCTACTCCATTATGATCTCACTCATCCTCAACGATCATGTTGTGCATTATTATGCAAGCTCTCATAATGTATTTAAGTGTTTTACGATGCCAAAACTGTCCTGGTCCTCACACAATTGCAAATCGTTCTTGAAGCACTCCAAATGCTCGTTCTACGTCCTTTCTTGCGGATTTTTGGAGTTGAGCAAAAAGTTTTTTCTTATTTCCTTGTGGAGATGGAATTGTTTTCACAAACGCCGCCCACTATGGATATATACCATTAGCCAAATAGTATCCCATATCATATTCGTTACCATTGATGTTGAAATTGATTGGAGGAGCACGTCCCTGAGAAAGCTCATTAAACAATGGAGACCTTTCAAGCACATTGATATCATTATTAGCCCTAGGCACCCCGAAAAAAGCATGCCATATCCAGATATCATATATATGATGCCATAGCCTCTAAAATTATTGTTGGTTCACGAACATGACCGGTATACATACCTTTCCATGCAGCCAGACAATTCTTCCATTTCCAATGCATACAATCATGGCTCCTCACCATCCCTGGAAATCCATGGCTTTCATTAACCGCTAGCAATCTAGCAATGTCGGCGGCATTTGATGACCTTAAATACTCTTCAAAGAAAACTTCATTTACTGCTTTAACAAAAAAAATAATAGGCTTTTGATTGCAATGCTTGCTCCGATCCTCACATATTCATCCACAGAATCAGCCGAAGTGCCGTAGGCTAGCATCCTGAGTACGTTGGTAATTTTTTGAAGAGATGACAAGCCAAACTTTAATTTCCGGCACAATTTCTTTTATGGGCGAAGTATGAGTCATGCTATACTACCTGAATGCACCCGAAGATATTTATCATGAACTCGAAGTACACCTACATCAATTATAGAAAGATGATGCACCCGAAGATATTTATCTAAAATAAATCACCGAAGAAACCCAAATACTTTTAAGCTCATGACCTTAAAGTGCAATAGTTTTGAAACCTAGATAATAGAACTTTTGAAGCCCAGTCATAATCTGAGGCGTAGGTATAAGATGCAGTTCAAGAGAAATGATAAGAATTAGCCTCTGACTATAGCACCAGAGAGGATGCAGAGATTGCCAGAAGGTTGGTCACAATATATGTCACAAGAATCTACAATATTCATGGAGAAAGTGTTCAAACTTTACATTGTTCATGGAGACTGCAAAATTTCTCTATAGCCGAATGAAATGGAAGAATGAACTACCTCAAAGGCAGTCCGACCTCTTAAGACCCTCTCCTCGTCAACTCTCCAAGTGAGACATGTAAAAGTAGAACAATGTTTGATGATTCTACCACAATGATGGTAGCTCTATTTTGGTATTGATTATATAGGAGTGAAGTTACAATCAAGAGGAGAGATTTGCTCTTCCTAATTACTGTAATCAAGGGATACATATTCTCTACAATGAAAGAAGAATTATAACAATAAAGTCCTATACAAACTACACAATCATAGGGATACTGATTGTAGGAAATATTGACCAACCCAAGAATCAAGCAAGGAATTGGATACGTTAACAAGACATTCAGGATTGGGTCTTCCTTCACGGTTTTTGAAAAACATGTCAGGATTTCTTTGACCAATTTGAGCATTTGATAATTGACTTATGGCATAGTATTGGAGATTATGAATGTTGCATGCATGCATGATGCATTAGTAGCTAGTCTGGCATGGAAAATTTCAAGGGCGAAATTTCTTCAAGGAGGGTAGAATGTAGAGACCCGTGTTTATTTTATCGAATGTTAATATTTTTATACATGCATGATTATTGGAAAAGGAGATGAAATATTGGCTTTTATGTGATTTGGGGTTTAAAGTGATAGAATTGATGGTAGAAAGGTGTGTGTGTGATAATTTTGTATGTGGGTATATATGAGGGAGGCCGGTGAGGGAGTAGGAGATCATTTTTCCTCCTCCACTCCCCCACCGGCTCTTTCTCTCTCTCCAATGTCTCTCTCACTCTCTCTTGCTCTCTCACCAAAATCAGTCAAAGCCCACCAAAATAACCACCAATCTTGTATCCTCACATGTATTGTGGCCCATACCTCGTTCGTTGGAGCTCGGGAAGTTGTATTTCGTTCAAATCGGGGTTTTCGAAAGGCTAGAGCTCATAACTCCTTGGAAAACGTGCTTCGACTTCGAGGTAGGGATTCTACCTCTCAATATATGTAAAAGAAGTGTTTTCTATCCTTGAATCCGTGCCTATTGTTGTTGTGGTTGTTGTTATTGTTGAATCTCTGAAAATCTGCAGAAAATCTGCTCGTACCCACTCCGTATCGATACGGGTTTTATTTGAAAACAGAAACTTCAGAAATTCCTGATTTGAATCCCATATCGATACAGCGTTTTGTTGTATCGATACCAGATCATAATGGACAGTTTTTCAGCTTTTGCCCCAAACTTCGTTATTTTGACCCCTGATCACTTCTAACTTATTCTAAACACTCCCAAATCACCTTATAACATGATTAATCGTATCTGTTGAGTTCGTGAGATATCTATGCTTCTTTTGCCCTTGTTCGGTGAACCTTTACTTGAATCTCTTGAGTTACAATTGAAATGGAATGACACATAATGTGAGTGCGTACGAGATTCTTGGACACTTGTTGATGCGACGAGACTATTCAGGACCCATCGACGGGTGGGTGCCTGGCAGGGGGTATCGGGATCCCTTAATTGGCCTGGCAGGAGCAAAAGCTCATATTGATAACTTCAGGACCTACCGATGGGTATGGTTCCTGGCAGGGGGTATCGGGATCCCTTAATTGGCCCGGCAGGAGCTTCGGCTCATGACACATGACGGGACACAATGTGGGCACATGGAAAATTGAAATGGTTAAAGGTTGAGGTGTATTCAAAATCTCGAATCAAGTTTGTTGGATTGTTGAGCCTTGGCTATTATCTATGGTTTGGTTTACCATCCGTTTATAACACATAATCACTCTCATTTCTCTTGCATATAACGTTAGCTTAGAATTTCCTACTGAGCTAGTGTAGCTCAAGCCTTATTTCATTTCAGGTACTAACTCGGGGCAATAGAATGCATGGCTGAAGTGCTTGGATTTTGGACACATCTTTTGAAAGCTAACCTTTTGAGAGTTACTTAGGCATCTTTGTAAATTCATTTTGAAGATGTATTTGTAACTTAAGAAATTATTCTTTTGACTGTGGGACTTTGTGAACTCTTATGTTTATGACTCTTGGTGTTTATGCTGATTTGGGGCCGTCGAGCCAAAGATGTAATATTTTGAAATGGACTTTGAAGTATGATTGTGACAATGAAAGCACTATGGTCTTTTGGGGTATCGTATGAAATATTGCGAGCTTTATTTATGAAAATCCTTTATAATTAGTATGTTGGAAATGGAGGATGTGACAGAAACTCTTGAATGAGGCCTTCGTATATTTTTGAAATTTTCCATGCAAAAGTGGTCTACAAAAAGTCTCATAAAAAAAATCATTACAAAAAATTTACCATTATAAAATAGAAACATACTCCTATAATTATCCAAAAAAAATGCAACTATTACAATATCTCAAAATCCATCACTTGAAAAGTCTTCTTGCACTTTTTACTGCAAACGTTATCCCGTTCTCTTGAACTTAAATTAAATCTAGGAGTTTTGTCATTATTCAAAAAAAATTCATATTTGTTAGTTTTGCACCAAATTTTTGTGGGTTATTGATTTGTCTCGACGAGAGGAATCGAAAAAGTAATTTTTTTTACTTGGGTAAATTATAGTTAACCCCCTTTAACTAACACCCGGGAACACTTAACCCCCTCTAACTAAAAAATTGGACACTCAACCCCCTCTAACTATTGAAAATCTATTTCCAGCTCACTTCCGTTAGCATTCCGTTAGGATTTGGATGGAAATGAGCACATGCAAATCACATGCTCACTTATTTGAAGCATAAAGACGTTATTGCCCTTTCAAGTCACATTCTCAAATACTGTACAATTTTTTTCAAATACACAGTCACACCTAGAACAGAACACACCATCGTCTCTCTCTCTCTCTCATATTTTCTCTCTCATCGATCAATCGAAGCAATGTGAACCAAAAACCAGTCCAAGCAACGGGGCCAATCCATTGGTACGCTCCTCAACCCACCCCCCCCCCCCCCCTCTCTCTCTCTCTCATATGAAGGACGAACAGAGCAACACATCCCCATCCCTCAAAAACAAGCTAGAACAAACCCTCTACGTGTTCAGCGTTGCCGCTGCTGAAGACAAGGGCCAAGGCCGGAATCACATGCGTGTAGATTGAAGTTACTGATTTTAATTTGGGGAAGTTGCAGTGGGGCAGTGGCGGAGGACGGCGGTGACGGATTTGAGCTCGACGGCGAAGAGGCAGTTGTCGTCGGTGGAGTTTGATATTGAGGCGTAGTGAATGACGAAGATGGGTGCTTGCGACCTTAATGTGTGTTGCAATAAGAAAACCCCAAGCGTAGGGTTAGGTCGGTTGAAAGCATAATAAAACCCGGAAGTCCGGGATCGATTCCACAGGGAGCGCGTCCATATAGTTAACTTCGGAGATTAGCGAATGTCGAAAGTTTTAGCGTTAGGGCCGCCAACCAGATTCGGCGTTGAGACGGCCAACTGAATGATTTTGGGAAAATGGCTACTTAACCTAACTACGGCTTTTTAACTGGAGATTAACTAAAGATTAGGTTAAAGGATAACTAACACCCATAACTCAAAAGCACCCTTGTTCCTCTCTTTCAAAATGACTGGTAAACAATTTAGGGTTTTGGGAATATTTTGACAAACGCTCGGAAAGACATAGCCCTAAGCATCACGTGTGGCAAGAAATCGAAATCCTTGCCTACAAATGATCAAAGGGGTTATCATCTCCAAGCTTTGCTACGTAAAAATACCCTAAATTATGTTTACCCTTTGAAAATGAAGTTTAGAGAGAGAAGAACAAGAAATACCCTTGGTTACGGGATGTTAATCATCCCATAACCTAACCTTGCTACACTACTCACACATAATCATAAGAGAAGTGGAATGAACAAGGGTAAGGAAAGGGGAAAACGAAATCATGCTCAACTTGGAAATAAATACTTGATTGATGAAGAACCCAAGTTAACTTACACTTTTAATGAAGAGCAACCACCCCTAAACCCACCAATCAATGCTCCATTAATGAGTCCTTGAGAGTTGGAGAAGAGAGGGAGGTAGAGAGAGAAAGAGCTAGCTAAAAAATGATCCAAGATGTCCTAAAAAACGTGTAAAGGGGGCTTATATAGTACCCCTTTTTAGTTACAAAAGAAAAAGAAAAAGAAAATAGAAATCTGCAGAAACTGGGGAATGTCTACCGGTAGACATTGATCTCTACCGGTAGAACGCTGCGTGGCAAGAACTGAAGCTGCTTTGACTGGAATTTCTACCGGTAGACATTGATCTCTACCGGTAGACATTGGCCGATCCAAATTGGCTCAAAATGATGGCCTCACTGATCCGGGATTGAACCGGTAGACGTTGAATGTCTACCGGTAGACATTGTGTTTGGTCAGTCCTTCTCAGCAGCTCACTGCAGGTTTGGTTCCGGGGCTTCCACGACAATCCCCAAGCTCCGGAATCGCTCCGGTAGGAGCCCTCGGATCAACGGACGATGTTGGAGTGAAACTTGGCTTTAATCAAGCCTTATTGACGAGAAAAACCTGTAATCACCAAAAACGCACCTTTCGCGCAATATCAATAAAAAACAAGGAGTTATGCGCGTGAGCGTGGCAAAAATGAGCGAGATAAGCCCGGTTATAAACACTATCACGGGCTTATCAATGGGTTTGGGTAAGGGGGTGCCGGCGGCGGCGGTTGTGGTGGGATGGGGTTGAAGAGTTAGGCTAAGAGGGTCTCGGCGTACTTTCAGTCGTTGCACGAGACTTGCCGTTGAGTTCGTGATCAACTCCACAATCTCAGCCCACGATCGGTTCCGTAGAACGGCGTAGACAGTGCAGTCGGAGAAGGTCTCAACGTCGACGAAGCGGATGGCAACGGAGGAGGGGGGGATCGCGGGATACGAGGACGGCCACCAGTGCCTGTGGCTACAGTGCGTGGCGATGGAGCCAAAGGCGTGGAGTCAAGCGAAGTGATGGTCGGTGGACATCCAGTGGTTGGATTTGGTTTAGAATGGGTTTCACTTCGGTAGGGGGAAAAAGATGGATGGCCGAAGAACAATGGTGTCCCATTGTTTGAGGGCGATATGGGAATTTAACATTTTCCGTTAACGGCATCTAAAGTATTTGGGATTTACATAGTTAGAGGGGGTTAAGTGTTGACTTTAATAGTTTAGGGAGGTAAAGTGCTACCGGGTGTTAGTTAAGGGGGGTTATATGTAATTTACCCTTTTTACTTTTACCCAAGTATTTTGAGAAATACCCACTTTTTAGTCAAAAAATGACATTTTTGCACTAAAAAATGGTTATTTCTCAAAATACTTGGGTAAAAGTAATTTAAAAAAATTAGTTTTTCTATTCTTCTCGTCGAGACGAATCAATAACTCATAAAAGTTTGACGCAAAACTAAAAAATGTGAAAAAAATTCAAATAAAAACTAAACTCTCAAATTTAAGTTAAGTTTAAATTAAGTTCAAGAGGGGCTACGTTTCTTTCTTCTTCTTTTTTTTGGATCGGCATGTATTCTTCTATCCCTTGAACTGGCATTTTTTTTTCCTTATTTTTTTGATTGCCCCAGTGTTTCTAATGGCCTATTTTGTTGCTTCTAAATTTTAATTGGGCCTATTTTGTGTAAATGAGGTTTAATGCAAAAAAAAAAAATTGGGCCATACATACATACATATATATATATAGGAATCCTAGAATTTTGGAGCCCTCATTTTTAACATTTTTTTGGGGCCCGAAGCCTGTGCTTCTCCCGCCTATACCATTAGCCGGCCCTGTATATATGTCACTACCTCTGAAAGACAGATTGGGAAATCTTGCAGAAAGACTCGAAATCGACCCAAGCCACTCGAATTCGATTCGTATTTCGCTCGTTAAAAACACCTTCCAAATCACACTGTTAAGATAATGTTCAAATGGAATTTTCACTCTTTAATTTATATATTCCATTGTACGAAAATTCCAAATTGTTAGAATGATAAACAAGAGGGTGATCAGATTGACACGTGAGGAGAGTCCAGTTAATTAAATAGGAAAAGTATGTAGTAGATCATACTATTTCATTGGATCTGTCTCCTTTACTTTACTGTACATGTATAAAAAATTTCTGAATAAAAAAATTACTACTACAACATTTCTTTCACATGAAAAAGAGAAATTCTATTTACGATCGCAATTTTGCCTGTTCGAGAAATCACTCATACTAATGCGAACTTCCCGCTGTGTCGATCCAATTTCAACAATCTCATCTCCCACTTGATCATTCCATCTACTCATTCTAGACTCCTCCCCGTCGTCATGATGGCGGATCGGAGAGTGGGAGCCTGCGAATTCAGGGTTCCACCCTTCGATCATGTCAGCGTCGGATTTTCTCGGCGATGTTTGACGGCTGTTATCAACGGCGGAGCTGTCTCTATAGCCGTTTAAGAGATGAACTGGGGACATGCCGTGGAGTGGGGTTCCGGGCTGGCTCGAGAACGGCATCCACATGGCGGTCTCCGGTTGGCGGCTGTTCTTTGAAGATGGCACTTGTTCTTTGAAGATGGCGGGTTTCATGGTAGACCCCATCTGTGAAAAATTCCAAATGAACAACAAAAAGAAAAGAAAAGAGGGAGACAAAATTTCACAACCTTTCAAAAAATTTGTTTAGGCTATCTTAATTTGATATTTGGATTGACGAACGTAAAGATATATGATTTCATGAAAAAGTATCTTATCGAACTTGTCGAGAAGAGACTAATAATATCGATCGGTCAAGATATTGGCTATCGTAAAACCATTTTATGCTACATTAGAATATGTAATTACGACCGACGAAACATGTACGAAATACACATTTACGTGGATGTATTGTTCAATCTACGCTTCGAACAACAAAAAGGGTCCAGCATGCGTGATCGTGATCTCAGCTCAAGTACCTTGGTAAGCTTTTTGAGACAATTTTGACACATTGAGACCTAAGTCACATAGTAATTCGCGCGCGCGAGCGGAAGCGCGAACATGAGCCTGAAAAGCGCCTTTATGACACATCTCTCAAAATACTAAAATCTGCGAGAGTAAGAATATATTGAGAGCGAGAGCGTAAGCCATTTTAAAGGATTATGTGACTAAGGTTGGTACCATATATCGTAAGGCCCGTTTTGGCCTAATTAGCCGAGTTACCTAGTCTAACGTTGCCTATTTGGAAAACACATTGTTATCTGAAATTAATAAAATTGAAAAAGGTTACTGCTAACTTGCCTGTGTCATTAAGGCATAGAGAGGAAGAGTCACATAGCTGCATAAAACCTGTATGATGACCCTGCAGTGGTACGTAAACGAGATGTTAGTCAAAAAATGAAGGGTATTTTAGTAATTTTCATCAACGAATTAGGCTCCGTTCCGCTAAGTTTCTTACTATTTTTTAAGTACTTATGCTCCGCTTTATAAGATACGACGTCATTCTCTCACAATACATCATCTTATTTCCCTTAGCTGAACGGGGCCTCACTGTTTTTATGTATGTAGTAAATAAACTTGGGGAACTCACCCCATTGAGAGCCTGATGATTATATCTTCAAGTTGATTGTTAAAGCAAGACTGGAAACCAAATGTATACTGAGAGGAATAAAAATATATATATATATATTTGTTAGCGAATCGAACAAGAAAAAATGAATAAAAGAGAATAAGAACCATCTTATTTCCCTTAGCGGACAAAATAATTTATCGAAAGAAAAAAATAATAATCGGGCAAAATAATTGAATAAGACTGCTTACCCAACTCCACATAAAGAAGGCAATTTGAAAGGCATTCTACAAAAAAAGGAAAATAGATAGAAAAATCAGAACCACGACGTATATATATAAGCAACAAAGTTAATGTGTCAATTGTCATGATGGATGAAAGTAACGGCATGAAATTAATAATCAGAATTAGAATGATGTGGCCTTTTGTGATTTTTGGCGACTTATAATTATCAAAATGTCACCGCATAGCATATCAATCGTTAGGACTTGAAATGCATTTTCCATAACATTTCTCATACCGTAAAGAGAACAATGTGAATCAGAAAGAGGATTAGACGAGGGCGATTGAACCAGAACAGGTCATCCCCTGGTTGAACCACCGGTGCACCCTTAACCACATCACCCCTCTCTTGAATGCTCAGACCCATTTTTGTTATGATCACTTGTAATTTCGCCCCCACGATTAGGAGTATCTGCAATGAAATAATCCCCATCAAAATTTTCATAGAAGTTTACACAAGAAAAAGCAATAAAAGAAATAAATATTAAGTGAAAATCATGATTGGTTATTTTACTTACAATTAGAGGGATAAATGGTAGCCAGAGATACGAATGCCATCCTGCTCAAAAGAATAACAATTTCATTAAATGAATAATCACATCATAATTATGAAAACAAGATTAATTAAGTTAAAGAGTCACTTGGTAGAGTGGCTTACCATGGGTATTGGTTAGAAGGAACAACACTGCAAAGAGCCATATAATCGGACTGCAAACAGATAATTAAATGTTGTTAATTTATAAGCACAAAACAATAATTACTGAAATCTATTTATGTAACATTAATCTATTTAATTATGTAGCATTAATCACAATCAATCAAACCAACTAAACCACCGTTTTGTGACAGTTGATAGGATTAATAACCTTATTCCCACGACAACTTTGAAATCTTCTTCAAGTGATCTGCTGATGTATTTTCGAAAGTCAAAATCCATTTCTCTCTGAGGTGACAAATGTGCCTAGAATTTACATAATCCACCAGACATTAGAATTAAGAACACTTCATATATATATAGTGAAACTGAAATAATTCGAAATTGAAGGCTTTAAATGGGATGACTAATTAAATCAATCAAAGTAATTAAACAACTTACAATGAAAAAAAAAAACTTACAATGACAAAGCCATGTCTCAGGGTTAGGTAATCGACTTTTGCAACTGACCTAAAGAACTGTCTGAAGAAACAAACCTATCCATAAACCAAGAAAACAAAGATTAATTAAGGAACAAATAAATTAAGCTATGTAATGTGCATAATTAATTACCAGTTAAAGTTCACTAATAAAGTTGGCCAAAAGCAGGCCCAAGGATAAGAGAGTTATTTTTTTTCAAACCACCTTAAAAGACATCAAAAAGAAAGAAAAAGAAAAATGTTGGGATCAATCGAGGTCTTACTATCCAGAGTAGAACTGGTGAGTGACTCCAAAAATCCATATGCCTACGCCCGAACGATGTCTCCCTTGCAAACCTAAACCTCTCCGGATCTGCTGAACAAACACACCATCTTATTTTTCCTCGTAACCCAGGACCCTGGTATCTGAACCAGATTATGAGGACCAAGTCCACGGCTTCACATAGTTTATATAACACTGATAAGTACAAGGACTGATTGAATGTCATCCTACTATTCTCGAAGAGACGTATTCTCATATTTACGGATGATATAATTTGTGGGAATTTTCTTTTCTAAATAAGCAAGAGTGACTGCATTTTGAATATCATGGTTTGGATATATGTAATCTCAGGCGTCATTATATATGTTGGTGACATTCTTTGTTTGGCTCAATTTTGGAAGGAGACATACCATTTTGGTACTGGTACTCAAGAGTCTTTGTTTCATCCTCCCATGTCTTCCATTTTCTCATCTACAACTCCAACAAATTAACTATGAGAGAGAGAGAGAGAGAGAGAGAGAGAGTAGTCTTTGAGTATATAGGTCTGTTTCTAGCTACCTTAAGTGTTCCCAAGCCCAAGGTGGTGATGCAGTAGAGCACATGAAAAAGGGCCAGTACAAAGATGAATATATGGAGTTGGTGGATTCCATATGCAGACACAAATTGCACTTTATCCTGAAACCAAAACACAGAAAATGTTATTGACTTCATAATTGAGTACCACAAAATTCAGGAAACAATATCCATAAATTAAACACAGACCACATCGATCCCCGTCAATCAAATAAATATTGCAAACATATATATATAGTAGTAGTAAATGTGATTCCAAAACTTTACTATGCCGGCCCATGTTGGCAGGAATTTCGTTCGTCCACCTTTCATGGTGGAATCGGATCCTCTCCGGTCCTTAATTCGAACTCGACGGGACAATCCGTGTAACCGATGTTTCGGATATGCTCAGATAGCAAAACAAATTCAAACCATCAATTCTAGCGATGAACTATTCAAATTTGAACTGTCCTGTACGCGTCTAGTTCAAAACATGGACTGCAAAGAATCCAACCCTTCGATATGGCCAATATCCAATTTTTCATACCTTTGCGCATTTGTCTTCGTATTTTTTGTCAGGATGTTTGTCGCACGGATGCCAAGAGTTTCCGACGCTCCTCGGAATACATATTTCAGCAATGCGATCTTGGGTTACTGTTAGGAGCAGTGACATGAACCCTAGCAGCATAAGCTCTTCAGCCCCATAAAACATGGAATACAAGAAAACGTTAGTACTGTTCATACTCAATTAAATTAACCACAATTAATAATGTTGGGTTTTTTCCCATGAACCAAGTTGATTTTATGGCAGCCCAATTTGTATTTGGTGGAGTTGTTTGAAAAGGAATATTCTCCACACTTATGCCTTGTTTGGATTGAGTTTTGGAAAATTTTTCCAATTCAAAAAACACTCATTACCCATACTTCCAATCATTATTCTCATTTCTTTATTCACTCATTACCTCTATCTCTAATCATTATTCTAATTTCTCTCTCTACTCATTATGTACCCATATCTCCAATTATTACCCTAATTTTTCTTTTCACTCATTACCCCAAAAATCAAACTAAAAAATTCTCAAAAATCCATTTAAACACAGCATTAATTGCTTCCTTTGGAAGCTAAAAGGGGTTTTTGTTTTTGCTGGATAAACAGAGAAGAGAAAAACGGAGAGCAGACTAGTGCACCGTGTGTGACTGTGTTGGTGATCTCGGTGGAGATAGAAAAGAGTGGTTTCGGTGGAAAAGGGGAAGCTGTAAGGCAGCCATTGGTCCTCTCAACTGAAGCAAACTTGTGGCAGCTTGTTGACCACATTTGGGGCTGTTTTGATCTCAGTTTCGGGCTTTCATTTCCAGCCGTGTTGGAGAGTATTTGGTAAGATCTTTCCACTTTGATTGTAGATTGTTGGATGGTGAGATTGTTAAATCTCTTCGTAAACCCTTGTAAATCTTTGGTGATAGTGGAAATTGCTTTCTCTCTCCCGTGGACTTATCCGAGTTTGGAAAACCACGTATATTGATTGTTCTTTTTTGCCTTTGTTATTGTGCGTAGTAATTTTTCGATTACGTTTCCGTTTGCGAGTGGGATTGTTCAGGGGAAATAATTCCAACAAATAACTCTGTGATGATCAGCTAGATCAAAAGGGTTTAATAGATAGGAGTAATTACCTTCCTTGATCTTTTCGAGGGCTTCATATAGAGATCTTTTGTGTCTTTTTCTTAACCACTGTCAAGGGTTCAACAAAATAAGTGCACGCCAATCAGAAGAAAATTATGGGAGAGAGAGAGAGATAATTCAGAAAACATGATTTTCCAAGGATTGAGAGTCTGAGACTACTCCAAGATCAAATCTTCTGTACCGAAAAGTGCATGTACCTGTTAATCTCGGGTAATATTTGGAAAAAATCTTTTGTGCAATCCTACGATTCATATCACCCGAGATTAACAGAGGTAGAGACATTTTGAGTACAAATAACCTGAGGTGTTTGCTTATAACACTCGTTAGATATATATTTATTGTAATAACTTAATTAATATGATGGAAATTAATATACCGAGCCAATGAGGTGAATGAGATGCTCAATGACGATTGATACCAAAACCAGCACAAAGCAGACCACCGCAACGGCCCAGGTCGGCGTGTCCTTCAATGAACGTTCAGCCATTGTATGATTACTACCACTATATATACCTCTTCTCTAATGGACTGAAACTCTTGAAATCTTTGGCCGAATTTGTCGGATGAGAAAGGCAAAGGAGGAGAGTTGAGATCGGTGATCGGAAATTCAGATGTAGAAGTTGTTGTAAGGGTGCACTACAGCAGTCCCGATTCCTTATACGAATGCTAGAGAGAGAGAGAGAGATGTACGTACGTTAATTTAGTAGATTATGGTTTGCTTATACATGTGTGGGGATTATATAGGAGCTAGAAGGGGGATTGGAGTTGGAGGCCGGGAAGGCCAAAGTGTTTGGCTAGAGCCGTAACCGAGCCAAACAAACAGTGACTTGCTCATTTTTTTGGTTTGGAAATTTGTCAAAGATTTCTTCGAGCATGGTTGGACGTTTTAAGGGGGTGTTCTTCTAAATAATCCAATTGGCTTTCCCGCCAATTTTTTTTTGTCCTTATTCAATTTTTTTTCGCATTTTGTGGCTTATTGTCAATTTTTTGGGGATTATTGCTTCCTTATGACGAGAGGAATCTAAAAAGTAAAAAATTTTGGTCGAAATCAAATTTTTTTTGAATAAAGACGAAATAAGTGGCTTTCCCGCCAATTTTTGTCGAAATTCAAAAAAATTTGGATTTCGATCGAAATTTTTTACTTTTTAGATTCCTCTCGTCATAATGAAGCAATAATCCCCAAAAAATTGACAATAAGCCACAAAATGCAAAAAAAAATTGAATAAGGACAAAAAAAAATTGGCGGGAAAGCCAAATGGATTATTTAGAAGAACACCCCCTAAGCGTGGGTGGAGTAGATCATGATCTTTCAACAAACTGATCACAAATTGACAAATTAAATGTTTGGTCAGCCAGCCACTCACAATTTACCGTAATGCATGGTTTGACGTTTAAGCGCGCGGGTTAAGTAGATCATGATCTTTCACCGAGCTTATCACAATATTTTATTTTATTTTTTGTCAAAATAGTAGGAGATTTCATTAATAGAAATAAGCATACATCAAAGAGGGTTATCAATCCCAAACGGAGATAATAACCAAGAGGTTTAGATACACAAACCTTAAAATCTAGAACCTCACAGACCAATAAGGCGATCCCTTGAGATCATCAGCCAGCAACAACCTCCTAGACGAAGACAAGCCGGCACCGAGGATAGCTGGCGAACCGTCGCAGCCACAGGACACATTCCGCAGACAACCATATCCCAAAATCAACGAATGAAATTCCAACAAAACCCGCACTCACAAAACATTACTGATCACAAATTGACAAACTAATTAATTTATGGTCAGTCACAATTCAATAAGTTTCAGGATAGTAGTATATTCTAACTTCGCTTCTTATTACCTTACCGTAGTTGTAAGCTAAATATTTAGACACCAATTAACCAAGTCACTCGATAGGCCAAATATGGATCGAGTATGCATGTGATAGGAACATATAATAAGGAGGATGCAATTCAGATGTTAATCAAATGTGTGTAACAATTTACGGAATCACCTCATCATAAAAACATGAGGCATGTGGCCGGCAAAGTATTCAGCAATTATAAACGTACAGAAATTTATTGTATGTCATATCGAGATCGAGGCTCAATTTTCAATTCGTAAGTATGTTTATACCCATTTTTTGCCACCAAATTTAGGGCTAGCTGGCGCTAGAGGTTCATTTAATTAAATAGTACGTAATTAATTTGGGCCTATATTTCTGATTTTCCCGGACTAAAAATTGATGGGGCCCCATTAATTTTGTAATTTGGAACAAGGCTCGACTAATTAAAATCCAAATGAAGCGAGATGCACCGAATAATTTTTCCTATTGGTAGCATTTTGTCTCATCCCACAAAATGGGATGAATATAACCAAGATTAATGTGGATGCTGCTGTCTCTAGGAGTTCAAATTCTATTGGTACAGGAGCAATAGCTCGAGGTCATGATGGCAAGGTCTTTGGTATCTTCTTGAGTATTCACACTGGTATTACTTCGTCAAGAATTGCCGAGGCTCTGGCTATTCGAGATGGGTTGAAGCTGGGGATTGATCTAAATCTTTCTAGAGTGGTTATTGAATCGGATGCAGAGGCGATAGTGAGAAAATGTTCTACCTCTCTAGATCCTCCTATTGATATAGCGGCTATTATTTTTTATTGTTTAGCTCTGAAAGAATTATTTTCTTTCTGTGAGTTTGGTTTTGTTAAACGTGATTGTAATCGGGCTGCACATTGTTGTGCTCAAAAGGCTCTTTTGAATGGTTGGTCCGGTCTGTGGACTTCCATTTTGCCCCCATGGGGTTCCCAACTGTCTGATGTTTAGGCTTTTACGCCTTTCAGATTTATAACACTTCTCTTCTTTTGTCAAAAAAAAAAAAAGAAGAATATTCAAAGACCATTTGAATAGTCAAATGGGCCCAAGATTTTGGGCTCCGGATTGGTTACAGAAACGGCACATAACCGCCAACAAAGAGAGAAAAATTCATATATACATTGGACATTTGTCATCATCTTGTGAAGACGAGGTTCAATTTTAGTCGACGTGAGCAACACGTCTGCTACTATATAACATGAGATTACCTTTTGAGTCATGTGGTTAGATCAATGGTAAGCAAGTCAGCTGACGCGGGTCGTTACAAGTAGTATCAGAGCTTGCACCAACCAAAAGAGTGGGGCAGGTCCCGAGAGGAGACGTGCTCGGATGGGCCTGACAAGTGAGAAAAGTTTAAGGTGCTTGAACCATATATCTTGTGGCTTTCCTTTTTAAGTCACACGTAATTGCTCTCATTTAGAAGTTAGATAAACGACGACATTCGGTCCTTCAACGTTAGGCGCGACAAGCCTTGGCACGCTCGCATTCAATCAACAAATGCCTACATGCACGTCCACGCCTTGCTCGGCGTCCAGTGCCAAAAAACAAGAGTTTTCATTGGCACGCCCAGTTGAACCCCAATCGTCAAAAGGGTTTACTATGGGGAGGAAAGGAGAGCAACAACAGGATCCACCCACCACGGATCCCAACACCAGCACCGAGTCAGCATCACACGAGGAGGCCAATCCTCAAGTCAGTGCACAAACCCAGCATGACGCTACCGACAGAGTCGAAAATTATATGTTTGTAGCCGGACGTGAAATCTCTCGTGAGATAACACTCTCCTTATATTGAAAAAATAAATATCATTTGCTACATGAGATGGCTTGACAACAGAGACTCGTTGAAAATTTGTACAAACCCTATGCATGGAAATTGGAACAAGGGAAATAGGAATAGATCGATCACAGACCTGGCCTGTTACTGCATGCATTAAACACCGTATTACTACGTACGGCTACTATTCTCTCTTACTAGAAATCCCGGCCGTAAACACCACTGTCGGACCGCTTATCCACCATCTCTCCTAAAACCAATTGGTGGTAGGAAGGGTTTCAATTAAGTCTTTTATGACATTCGACATCGCACCCGCAAGTCTGTTTTTAGAACGGTCGCAGGGAGTGGCATTGTGTAACCAAATCCATGGGGGCACTCCGGGCCCAACAATCCATCCCTCACAATGACGCTCCCGCGACTCGAACCCATGACTTCCTGGCTTTGATACCACTTGTCGGACCGCTTATCCACCATCTCTCCTAAAACCAATTGGTGGTAGGAAGGGTTTCAATTAAGTCTTTTATGACATTCGACATCGCACCCGCAAGTCTGTTTTTAGAGCGGTCGCAGGGAGTGGCATTGTGTAACCAAATCCATGGGGGCACTCCGGGCCCAACAACCACTACAACACGGAACGCCTATTGCGAGGAAATATGGCGAGGAAACTAGATTTCGTCGCTAAAAGTACACAATCTGCAAGGAAATTCAATTTCGTCGCTATTTCTAGCAAGGAAATCTATTTCCTCGCCAAAAGGTATTTTTTAGCGAGGAAAAACAAATTTTCTCGCAGATTGTGTACTTTTGCGAGGAAATATTATTTCCTCGATATTTCCTCGCTAAATGTAACCCTTTTGCGAGGAAATCTATTTTTCATCGCTAAATATAACCTTTTGGTGATAACATATTTCATCACCTTTTTTAGCAGTCATTATTAATTATGTTCATGTATTTGTAATATCACGATGGTAAGAGATAATCAACTACATATATAGTTCAATATCATTATCAAATTTATTAAAATAAAAAAATGATAAAACGGGAAAAAATAGTTTCCTCGCCCATTGCATTGAATTGATGAAATGAAATATATGTTTCTCACTAATTATATGAATTCACTTTTTCTCAAATAAAATTAATTATTAACGATGTAAGTTTGTTCAAATTGCAATAAAATTTATTGTTTGAATAAAAACATTTTAAGGACATGCTAAAAAAAGTTCATCCCATAGTTATAAACCCAAAAAAAAGACCGGACATAGGGATTATAAGTTTGTAGATGAATGATATGCATTTCATAAAAAGAATGGGAACTATGGATTGCTTTTCCTAGAGATAACTGATTATTAATTCATACAAAAAAATTAATGAAAAGCTAAACAAAAGATAAAGTACTTAATAATCGATGCAGTGATGTTGTATTAAAAAATATCTCAAAATTAGATCGTCACTAATCTATTTTCAAAATATGTAAGGTTAACCCCATTTAAAAATAAACATAACAAAGTATCATTGTGAAATATAGTTGAGTTAAGATTGTTATGGATGCACGTATACGCAGTAAGAACAGATTCACCCACCAAAAAACAATGTTGTATTTGTAAAAAATTAAAGTGCTCAAACTAATTTAGGCACTACAAAAGGTTACTAAACTTGGAGAGAATTAAAATTAAGTATAAAATAAACAAATTTAGAAAGGGATAAAGATTTATTAAAGATATATAAGAAAATGTTTAATTATAAAAAAAATCATTAAAAGAGAATAATATTAAAGATTTAAAAAAAAAGTTTAAAGAAACACTACAAACAGACTAAAATTAGAGAGAAATGTTTAAAGAAACAAATTTAGAGAGGTGAGAAGATATCCAAAAGGTATATATATAAAAGAAGGTGAAGGTTTCACTACTACAATATTGTTAAAAGATGACGCTTCAAAAAGTGAAAAGATGTCAGTTTTTGAAAAAACTGTAATTAAAAAGATTGCAATAGATAAATAATGTCAGTCATTTAAAAAACTGTGATCTAATATATTTATGATGTTACTTTCTAAAATAGTGACATAACTATTCATTTTTTTTTAATGTCAGTTTCTCCTAAACTGTGATCTAATATATTTATGATGTCACTTTGTAAAATAGTGACATAACTATTATTTCTTTTTAATATCAGTTTCTCCTAAACTGTGATCTAATATATTTATGATGTCACTTTGTAAAATAGTGACATAACTATTCTTTCTTTTTAATGTCAGTTTCTCCTAAACTGTGATCTAATATATTTATGATGCCACTTTGTAAAATAGTGACATAACTATTCTTTCTTTTTAGTGTCAGTTTCTCCTAAACTGTAATCTAATATATTTATAATGTCACTTTGTAATAGTGACATAACTATTCTTTTTAATGTCGATTTCTCCTTATAAATGGTATTGAAGAACAAAAATTTATTTTTGGAAAAAACGGTGCCATCTATGAGTGTCGTTGCTTTGAAGTCTCAAATCGGGAGCTAGTCGTTACATATGGTATCAGAGCTTGTACCAATCGAAAATGTGAGACAGAATCTCGACCCCATAAGAGGACGTGTGTTCCTAAGTGGGGGAGATTGTGACGTCCTGCCTTTGGAGAGTTGCAGGTAGTGGTCAACCGGCCTGAGGGCAGTTGGGACCCGTGCGAGGGGCTGTCGGATAAGTGACCAGAAGGGTCAATCGAGGGTAGTCCCACATCGCTTGGTGAAGTGTAAGTTGTGTGCTATAAATAATATATCGTCATCCTATTTTGTACAAAGACTTTTAAAGCTATGAGGGTGCCAAAGCCAATTGAAACTTTATAGTTAAGCGTGCTAGCACGAGTAATTCTGGGATGGGTGACCTTACTGGGAGGTTTGATGGGGTTTGGTGTTTAAAGCGAAAAATATTATACAGGGCGGGAGCGGGTCGTTACAAAAGATGACGGCTTTAAAGCACTTTAATGACGTTTCACAACTGTCATCTTTTACTTTCAATTACATTTATAAAGTATCATCTTTATAGATATTAATGACAGTTTCAAACCGTCATTGTAAGATTTAATGACGTTTCACAACTGTCATCTTTTACTTTCAATTACGTTTATAAAGCGTCATCTTTATAGATATTAATGACAGTTTCAAACCGTCATTTTAAGATTCAGACTTTTAATGACAGCTCCATAGATGACAGTTTCAAAACTGTCATCTTTCACGTTTAATGACACTTTTAAACTGTCATCTTTTACGATTACTGTAATAGTGTTTGAACTGGAAAGGAAGTTGGTGTGATGGATGGAGCAAATGCCTACGCAGAGGAGGACACGGTTCGAGTTCGAGTGGAAGCAAGGAGCTGGGAATTGTATTGTTTTTAGTTTAAGAGTTTTAGCGAGGAAATCAGGTGCTTTGGCGAGGAAACTAAATCCTCGCTATAGGCTTTTCGTGTTGTAGTGCACATTGGAAAGGTCACAAGAAAGTACGTAGGATCAAATGCTACTAGTACTTCAGATTTAAAATGCCTTTTTCAACTGCTAATAAAGAGGTCGAGGACTCAAGGCCCTCTTTGAATTATTCATCTGGAACAGCCCAATTTCGTCTCGGGCTTTGACATATTAGCATCGAACGATCTATGAACCGAGTGTAGGGACACTTTATAATCTATCCTAGCCTTCTGCTAAGACATGACTTTTCTGATCATCAGCGATAGTGAGAGTCATCGGTCATCCGAGGTTGCGCCTACGCGGTTAATTAAGAAGAACTATTCTCGGCCGTCTTTTGAATCGATCGTCAACCAAACGAGTCTCATTAATGAAAAATGAGATGAAATTTTAACTTTCAGACAGAGGGGGACGTTAAGACCATGACGTTCTCGGTTCGTGCATCGGTCGATGTTTTGTTGGAAGATTTTTTCTGGGGGTAGGAACTCCCCAACTTGACTGCAGCTATATATAGGGTACTGCTGTTGACGAAATGTCTAGGCCCTAACGGCCCGTTTGGATGAAGGATTTGTTTTAGTAGGATTTGTAATGAGGGGGGATTTGAAGGTGGATATGTAATGAGGGGGGATATGTTAAGAAGGGTGGTCCCACCTTTTAAGAAGGGTGGATTTGTAATGAGGTGTTTGGATGGATTTTTGAGAAGGGGGATTTGAAAGGTGGATATGATGGGAAAATGTGTTAAATGACTTATTTGCCCCCACTTTAGTATTTTAATGGACAAATTACGTTTTTGAATTATAATTACATTAAATACATATATACAATTAATTATTGCATAAATTTGAATCAAGTTGTCTTTAAATTATTTTAACCTTTTTTGATTTATTATTTTTGAAAATCCGAATTATTTATTTTCAATTTAGTAATTAAAAAGTAAATTTCGTAATTACAGTAAATACATATTTATAACTAATTATTGCATAATTATAAATGTAATTATATTGAATAAAATTTAACCTTATTTGAATGGTGGATTTGTAATTTCATATATATTAGAATATGATGGGATATGATGGGATAAGATGTCAAATGACATAATTGCCCTCAGTTTATTAATTTTATGGACAATAAATGTTAATTTCATATATATTAGAATATATACATATTTATCATTAATTTTGGGTAAAATAAATTCATTTTATCTTTAAATGTTGAAATCTTAGTAGTATTTATTAGGATTTTTTCAAAAATAAAAATAAAACCGAACTTTATATATTAAAAAATATAGTTAAAAAATTAAGTACTTCAATTTTTAATCCGTTTGAACGGGTGTGAAGATCTTATTATTCTGATCATATTATTCTAAAGAGACTTTTATTAATTTTGTCTCTAAGGCTCTCATAATCACGTTTCTGCTCCATAGGATTGCAAATTGATGGTTAAAAAATTAAGTGCTTCAATTTTTAATCCGTTTGAACGGGTGTGAAGATCTTATTATTCTGATCATATTATTCTAAAGAGACTTTTATTAATTTTGTCTCTAAGGCTCTCATAATCACGTTTCTGCTCCATAGGATTGCAAATTGGTGGTTAAAAGTCAAGGGCAAAAGAGTCAAAAAACCACCCGATTTCACCAGCGACAGGGTAAACCCTGTCGTTAACTAGCACGGGAGGAGCCGGAGATGGAATCCGGGGAGGAGCTCAAATCCCACTTCCATTTTGCCCATCCAAACACCGGAGTAGAGGGAGAGTGGGAGATGTAGTCAGGGGGATTGGCTAATCCGGGGCCAAATCCCCCATCCAAACAGGCTGTAAGGGGTACCTGAAAGGATTGGCCGGTGTTCAAGATCTGAAACTTAGCCGGTTGCTAGTACATTCCAAGGTATCATGTTCCGAAACCTATCAGGCGTTATCAAATCCTTTAAAGTTTATATGTACTGAGCTTTGCTCCGATTTTAATTAATTGCATTCTCTGCAATTGAGCGGTGGAGGTAGGCCCTAGGATTAGTGGATTTAAGTACTCTAGAGCTATTTCTAGATGGAAAATGATAGGGAGCGTTCCTGACTGTAAGAAGACAAGTCTTCATTGGAACATTCAATGAATTCATCAGTAGTACTGGACCACTCCATGCAAGTTGGAGCACAAGTTGTTCTCAATTTCTTTATGATCGATAACTTATTCAAAACAACCACAATCACAAACGCCAAACTCTTGGAGAGAGAGAGAGAGAGAGAGAATTAAACAGAATGACTAAACAAACGTGAGGGAGTAACCCCAAGGGTTGGGACTTAGGTGTTAATTTGCTCCATCTTAAAATCTTAGATTCGATTCTTTTTATCAATAACTCTTGGGGCTATCTCACTTCACGCGTAAGCGTGTGAAACGGTTGTGGGAGAAGCAGTGGGGATTAGTCCAAGGTGCGCGCAAGCTGGCTTGGAACACCGTGCATTACCAAAAATAACAAAAAAAACGTGAGTGAGTACTTCTTAGTACTTACAAATTAAGACTTGGTTGCCAATTTCTTTGTTTGATTTCTTCGTTGGGCAGATAAACCTCGTGCATGTGTTTTTTTTTCCTGGATAAAATTAAGTTGATATCGGAATTAACATTTGTTAGGAAGGTGCCTTCAATTTGGCTATATTAACAGTGGCGGACCCAGGAATTTGATATAGTGGGGGCACCAATTTTTTTTGTACCGTAATATATAAATTACAGTTAAGCACATTTACTCCAAAATAATTTTAGCATTAATTCATGATAAATTAACAATTTTAAAGTATATATGTATTTTAATAACTAGCTATTTGGGCAAACTTGCGTACCTCGACTACATGCGTTAAAACAATATTGTCACATGTTCATCATCTATTTTTCTATTACTAACTCTACAATTACAGTTTTGGAGACCAAAAGTATACAAATGCAATGTGGGGGTAGACTCGAGCCCACAAATAATATAAAAATAAGGTACACACTACTATTTTCTACTGCATTTTGGAAAAAACAAAAAAAACCCAAAGGAAAGTGTGAGGCAGTCTCAAACCCACGACCTCTTGTTTATAGGGAGAGCACTTTACCACTGCACCAACAAACAACTATGTACATGCATTCGACATAAATAATATATATATACAAAATCACAAAAAATTAAAATAAAAAAAAATTGAAGGGCGTGGGGGCACGTGACCCCACGTGCCCTATGGTGGGTCCGCCTATTGCTATATATATTTACGATATTCGGGTGTTCTAATATAAATAGGAATTTCGGGGATTACCAGGGTGTTCATTTTAGCTTCATTTTAGAGCACAAAGGATGCACCCATTATTTTGAAAGAGCCCACTCCATTAAAATTTTCCTTTGGGTATCATCGTAGCGTTTGTAGTTCCTTGGGTTTGCCATTGGGCTTAATTTTGTTATACTATATCTCTTTAGGTCCACTAATAAGACTACTTTGTCGCCCTCAAGGAATAATCGCTCCAAACCTTAATTAATTCTTCGCCAACTTTTTTTTTTTTTTTTTCCCTCAGGTCTGCTTCACCAACTCCCGTGAAGAAAATCATGCCATGCTACGAAATTACAGTAAATTGTTCGGCAAATCATGCACCCTTTTTTTTTTTTGGCACAATTAAGCCCTGTAATCTAGCCGATTGAACTCGTATTTTAAGAGTTTGAGTTCGAAATACTTAGGATGAGAATGAACTCACCCTTCATGTGGGCCCGATGCAGGCTGCAACACAACACAAACCCAATTCCAACCCCGGCCCCGGCCCGTAGAGAACCGAGAAGATATTCAATGTCCCTGGAGTAAGGTTGAACAACGTGGAGCAAGTGTATATATATTTATAATACTGTAAGTATTACGTTGCTAATAATTACCGTAATATTTTTATGTTTAGATTTCAAGAGCACTGCCCCAAGCGAAGCGCGACCCGTGTCGAGGAGGAGGGGGGGCTGTTGTCCCTTTAAGGGGCAGCAGCCTGCTGTCCCGGACGACTGGCGCTTGCTCCGTTCTCGCTCCGATAATTGGTAACGTTCACTTCGTAGAGCTCGTTGAGTATAACAAGTGTACCAAAAATTAGCTACAACGAATATCATTAAGTGCCTTATCGGAACATTTTTATCTTGAAAAGAATAGATTTGAAACACTGGATCAAATCCACTGGAACCCATTATTGACAAGTTATATGTGTTCCGATCAGGCACTTAATAATATCCAATCGAGCTAATTTTTAGTACATTTGTTATACTCAACGAGCTCTACGAAATGAACGTTACCAATCATCGGAGCGAGAACGGAGCGAGAACCAATCGTCCGGGACAGCAGCCCCCCTCCTCCTGTCGAATTAGGTTTCACAACTCACAAGCCCAATAATAAAGCAAAAGCAAAAACAAACATTGTTGATCTGTGAGATAGAGACGTCGAATCTTTCTTTGTACAAAAAAGCAGTTAGCATGTGGGAAAATAAGAGGCCTTGAAAGCGGACTTGGGGGCTGCTGTCCGGACAGTAGAATTCAGCAGCCCGCAGTCTCACCATCTAAAAGTGTTTTGGATGGTTCATATTTTTTTTTTTTAAACTCTTCTGAAAAAGAGTTTATTGATTGCTGAGTCGACGGATGATGAGATTAAGCGCCGCTGAATGCTGTTATTCCGGGTCCCGAGTAGCTTGAAAGCAGTTAGGCCACATGTAAGCTGAAAAAACAACTGAAATGTCCCATCTTTTAAGAGAAACCAGCAGACAAAGTGGGAATTGGAGAGAGACGAAAATACAGAGAAAGGGTAGAGAGAGAGAGAGTAATAAAGAGAAAATTTTGGCTAATAAATCTGGTGTCTTCTGTCATGCCACCATCTCCACCTATCACAAAAACAAAACCAAAATGAAATGGTCAATACACACATACATATGAAATAGCATTAGAATTAAAACTAAATTAACACCCACCTTGCCAATTTTTTTTAATCCTCGTTTTTTGTTTTTCATATTATACGAATTTCGTGTGTGAAAAACAGCTTTTGCAAACTTCAAAATGTCCTTTTGTTAATTTCCAGAAGGTCTGTTTGTTTCTTAGAGAAGTTTAATTCTGAAATATGGTTTCAAAAATAATTTTGCAATGTGGAAAGGAAATGGAATTTAGTTGGAAAAAAAAAAAAAACAAGAGTTACAGACATACCACTCCGTGACAATTACACAATCACCCACAAACATTTTCATGTCATGGGGAGAGACACAAAATTGACCCTTTAATCAAAAAATGACTCGAAACTTTCTCACGAAATATATACGGGAACGACAAAATTACGAGTCAAGCAGTACATGAGAGAGTTGTGATTCATTGCGCGACATCATGTATATACTCTCATGCACGCATTTGACAGGGGTTCAAACCTCGCTAACTACAACTAACAGAGCTGACAAAGTGGGGTATGATGGTGAGGAGGATGAAGTCGTAAGCAAATTTGCAGATATGGTAGCTGAAGACTTGGACAGAGCTAACAAAGTGGCAGGGCAGGACTAGCTCTCTAATTCTTTGAGTTTTTGGTAGTTGTCGTCTTTGAAGCTGCAGGTTGGCTTCTTTGCTTTTGGAATCCATTTGTTTTTTGCGTGGAAGAATGCGAGGGGTCCTAATAGCTTTCTCCAAGCCTCTTAATCTGGGGTGGCTTGTTTTCTGGGTTGGGGCTTGGTGGGGTGTGTTTTGGTTGTTGGATGGGGGTGTCTTGTCCTGTGTGGGGGGTGGGGGTGTCTTTGTTTGTGGGTGTGTGGGGGTGTTTTCCTGTGGTTTTGGTGCTGTTTCGCTGGGTCCTTTTGGGGGTGGCCCTGTTGGGCGTTGTTCGGATTGATTTCTTGTCAATCCTTAGAGCTTGAATAGCATGCTCTCATATTTTTGTTCTTCTTTATTTATATAATATCCTTTTTCGCCGTTCAAAAAAAAAAACTACAACTAACAGAGTCGACTTTTCCAGAGATCGAGAAAAAATTACTTATAAATTGGAAAGGTGATGAGCATGGTTGATCCGACTTACCAGTGGAAATCCCATCTGGGGCGGACTTTGGTCATGTAGTTCTCGCCATGCGGGTAATCGGTCTCGGCCCGTTTGGTGTTTCGGAAAGCGCAGCAGCCGATGGAGTAGATGCCAATGAGCAGAACAAGCATGACTATGTTGAGAACCGAGAGCTTGTGCCAATCGTTTCTCACACTTTCGAGCACACTGGCTTTGCACGAGTTGCACTCGTAGCAAAGAAAGTTCAGGGCGTTGTTCCACCGGTAGCAGTCCGGGTCTTGGGCCATCACGGTTGCCCCGTAATCGCATGATGTTGGCGGCTTGCAGCAACCCGACTGAACATAATTTCGCAAAAATCATTTAGGCCCCGTTCTGCTAGGATTGTTTTTTTTTTTTTTTGCTAAGAAAAAGAATTTATTAATCTTTATAAGGATTACAAAGATTAAAAGGACAAAGATTGTTATTACAGTAAAAGTGCTCCTTTTTTTGTGTTGGAAGATTGTCTCTTTTGAAAAAATATATCTCAAAAACAAATTTAGGAAAAAATTATCAATTAAACAAGTCCTGGTCCTCGAAGATGGAAAAGTAAAGCGAAAAATCCAGTAGATACGGATTTTTTTTTTACTCCATTTGGTTGCAACTGCTTGAAATTTTTCTCGAAAGAAAAATATCAACTGTTTGCTTATATCTTATTTATTCTCTAGCGAAAACGATTTTTTGAGGCTCTCTCAAATAAAAGAGCCCGGAACTAGATAGGTTCAAAGCCCATTAACCAACCGAGTTTTTCCCGTGTTTCTCAGGTTAGGGCAGCATATGGTTGTCGGGAGTTTAGAGAGTCAACATAGTCAGAATAATTTTCTCTCGTCGTTGTGTGATACCTCAATCTCTAATCCTTTTAATCTTTGTGCATATGTCTTGTCTACATTTCTCATCTCTTTTATTCGACCAAGTACGTGATTAAATTTCTTTTTTCAATCTTCTCATCAAAACTCCCCCATCTATATGGCTAGAAAATTAACTAAGGGCTTTTTAAATATGCAAAGTGACTTATAAAAATGTAAAAAAAAAATAGCTTATTGGCTTATTTTGTGTTTATTCAAAAAAAAATTAATTTTGATCATAATTTTTTACTTTTTAGATTCTTTTTGTCATGACGAAGCAATAATTCATAAGATTAATGAAAAATCAAAAAATACAAAAAAAAAAAATTTGAATACGAACAAAAAAAAAAATCAAAATTACTTATTTAGCCCCACCAAAAAACCCCTAAAACACCATTTCCTGACCTGTATGGGCGTCATGTCTCTTTGCAAATAATCATACGGCGTCCAATACGCGATCTTCTCACAAGCCTTGGACCCCACAACGCAACTCCTAATCGTCTCCCAGTTCCTCGCCTCCCAGTTCCTCAGCCACGCCGAGTACCTCTCCAGCCGGTACTCCCTGTACACCCTCCCCGCCACCTCGGCCCCGCCACCCCCGCCCGTCACCACGAACCCGAACATGGTCAGTCCCAGCAGCGCCCCTATGAGGAGCAGCATGACGAACAGGTAGAACCAGAGCGCCCACGCCACGTGGAAGCACGCGCCGATGAAGCCCGCCAGGGAGATTATGAGGATCACGAAGCCGATGACCAGGAGCGGCGTCTGGAGGAAGGTCTCGCACGTGGCGCTGCTCCTCGCCAGCCATAAGCCTCCACCGATGATGGGGATGGAGGCTAGGAGTGTGAAGAGGTTTAGGAATCCGATCACCGTGTTGCTGAATCTGTACATCTCTCTCTCTCTCTCTCTCTCTTGATTTTCTTCCTCTCTCTTGGTTGAGCTTTTTCGCTTTAGATGGGTGGCATGATGGCTTTTTCGTTTTGTTTAAGTGTGCCACTGAAAAGCTTTGGGAATTTTGAATGGCTAATTACCACCTTTGCGAATCGCTTTATTCTCTGTTTTTCACGGCTGATAAAAAGAGACGAAGTAGCCAAAAAGTTGACTGTTTACGTACATGCTTACAGAGTTTTAGAATTATGTTCGTACTTAGCTTGTTTAATAGCGAACTGATTTCAATAGTGTCGGTCACTTTTCGATACGGCTACAAATGAATAGAGCTGCTCGCTGGCAACTCTCGATCGATGCTCAGGTTGTGCGTTAAGGCTCTACTTGATCGGCTCATTTAATAATCAAGCCGAGCTCAAGTTGTAGGCTTGTCCAGCGAACAAGCTAAGCTCGACACTTTAAAGCTTGACTCGGCTTGAAAAGCTCAGCTCGTTTATAGAGGTTCTTCTTAGTAAATGGCCCGAGCTCGAGCTCGAATACTATAATTCGGCTCGACTCAGCTCGTTTGCACCCCCACTACCGCTTTCAAGTAACTTGAATTTTTTATATACTTTTTTTTGCTCGGCAAACGAAACTATTTATTAAAGTCGAATTTTTAATATACTCCTACATGATAAGTCGAATAAAGACGAGCATCTTAACTAACCAAAGATGAACTTGAGCTTAGGTCTCGATCTTGACTACCGAACCAACCCTTGAGTTTTTATGTCTCTAAATACTAAAAGACAATATCGTACCGACATAGTAAAACATATAACGTCCTTATAATATGCATGAATTTGAGCAAGCTTCAAGGGCTGAGAATTGAAGAATCAAAAAAATATATATGGAGTGTCCCAAGGCAAGCAAAGCGCGCATAAGCTACTCCTATAAAGTTTAATAATAAGTGAGGGTAGGGTGTCCATTATTAAGATGCTCTCTTGGGTATCGAAACCCTTTTCTAGCGGGGGAGGCGTCTTTGTTAAGCATTAGCGGAACAAGAATTTGGTCATCTCCCGAGTTGTATGGATAGAATATTTGGATGCTTTTCTTTCTTTTCCTTTATCTTCTCGATCCTCTCTTAATTTGTTTATATATTGCCTTGTTTTTGGCTCCACCAAGTTTTTGTGTGGGGTGGGGAAAACAATTACCATAACTATCACAGTAACTATCAATAGTCCGGAAGTACCGCCACGTGTTACTCCAGAATATTTTACAATGATACGTTTCTTTGGGCAGGGTCGGCTCTGAAATTTTGGAGGCCTAAGACGATCTTTGAAAGTGAGGCCCTTAATAATTGTAAATGAAAATCAAATAAAAAGTCGATCACACTGAATAATTTTGATTCAGATATAATATTTGTTTGCAATGAGAAGTACCGGAATAGTAGCGTTTAAGAGGGAAAAAAGATGCATCCATACACCCACCACACTGAATAATTTTGAAGTGCCCCTTTGGTGATCTGGTGACCTTTTACTCCTCCTTTTTGTTTTTTTTTCTTTTGTTTTTTCCTGCATTCCGTGTTTCAATTTTCTGGGCCATTGGAGCTTAAGTATAAAATGTCCTCTTGTGTTTAAAATTGGGCCCTAAAACAACACATATATACTATGTCCTAAAAATAAGTGGGGCCCT